>CM024590.1:4429199-5029199 GCA_014182565.1 Eucalyptus marginata
CCCATTTGTCGCCCCACTTCGACCACCCCTCGCCTTCACACCTCTCTGCCCATTTGTCAGTGTATTTGATGCTGCCGCCATGTCCATCATACGTCTCTCCCCACCTGGTAAGGCCCAACAGAAGAAAACAGAATAAACATATCACGAAATTGCTTGGAAGTGAAGACACTCGCGGTTTCTATAGTGTGATTCAAACATGCAGCTCCAAATTTCATAAGACACCAGGACATGGTAAAAACACTAATCTGTTCTTGGTAAACAAACAGTGTCCACGCTACAAGTATACAATGGTAAACCCTGTTTCATCGAGTTAGAGCAAGAATTTTCGTTGTTGTCTCCAGTTTACTGATTACTCCAAGACTCGCACAATCACGTCGAACTAGAGTATCTTTACCAACTGAATTATGTATGCTTCATAAGCTCAGTGATCCTAAAGATGAGAGAATAGTTTGGCACTGAACCCCCTCCTCCTCTTCTCTACATGCACACAACCCCAGGCACGCATGCACAGAAAATCCAGTGATTCAGAAGAATCACAACAAATTTAGGAGGTTATAATCACTCGGAAAAAGAAGAAAGGAGAGAGTGTCCAGTAAGTCCAACTAAAGCATCAGCAAAATCTCTTTTATCAAGCAGGACCGAAGAGGAATTCAACTGGTCATCACATGAAAGGTAATGACTAAAAGGCAAGTATGGTTTATATCCAAATAAATCACATAGGATATAGGACCTTCACAGTCTCTGCTTTCTAACCTTTCATGCCAAACGTGAGCATGTCCAGCTTCAAGTTCTGTTGTTGGGTCAATACTGCACCACTTGTCTGCCCATTTCTCCGCCTTGCCTGAGGCATCATAATGTTCATTCCATTTCTCTCGCCACTCTTCGTCTTTTCCATTTTTGCCCCACTTGTCAGCAATTTTCTCGAGATGTAGAATTCCTGAATCCTGTCAACAGAACCAGAAGCTTTTCCTTCAGACATCTCCCTTAACACAAGGATGGACTACACAAGCTTGTTTAGCCAATAAATGTGATTCTATAAGTAAATACTAAAGCTGCTCCTTAGGAGCAGAAGAGGACGTCTATGTATACTGGTACATCATATGAAAATCCTCTGTTCTGTTGACATAGTGAACTGAAGTGCAAAGACGAACATCTTGGTTCAGGTGCGGATAAAAACATTAATGTGTATAGTGTCGGAAACGTCAACTGCTAAACCTTTTTGATCAGTAGTCTTGTCAAAGACATAAGAAGAGAATGTCAAAATTAAGAACCACAGAATTCCTTGAAAAATCCTAAAATCTGTTTATTTGTTTCTTCTCATATAGATAGACCTTCATCAGAGTACTAATCCCAACAAAAAGTCATTGTGAGGAGAGATACCACTTCAAAAGAACAAATGTGAACAATAGATAAACTGTGCAGTTTATCATCTACCTGCCACATAGACTCCTTCCAATGCTCACGCCAAACATTTCCATGGGCATTACGCCCAGATTTCTCAGAACCAAGTTCCTTGTAACCAAGCTCATCGGCAGCCTCCCAAAATTTCTCCTGCCACTCAGTGACTTGATCAGCACTAACACCCCTGGTCATTGTCCACCTACAAAGCACGCCATCAGGCCTCCTCTCCAATCCCATCTCTTTCCACCACCTCGATCCATCTAAATTCACTCCTTCTGATGTTCGTACATCCACTTCATCCAGTGCATTGGCTGCTTCAGCAGCATGTGCATGTGATGTAAATAAGTGGTCAAGCTCATGATCCTCTCTTAAGGTTGACGCCTCTTGACTTGTGTCAGAATCCAGCTTTTCAACCTCCACCAGCGACTGAAGAGGTGGAAGAAGTGGGGAGAACAGTTTACTCTCAAAAGGAATTGGAAGAAAATCAACCGATTGTTCTTTCTCAACAACTGAAGGCACTGGACCCATGGACGAAGAAGATATCTGCAGCTTTGGAAGATCCATCCCATCTGAGCTCTCTTCACTATTCGGAGGGGGTGTCCAGGACCAAAAATCAGGACCTGGTGTAGCACTGCCAGAAGTTTCAGAGATAGGCACGGCTACGGTCATCTCATTTTCTGGCAAAGTTCATTGGCGATAAACTCAGTCACAGATGCAAATGTAACAAAGCATGAACAATTACCATCGTTTATGATAACAAATAAAGACAATCGACATAATAAATTGACTGATGCTTGGTCGGCACTACTGCTGCAATAAAAGAAGAAAAGCTATGACTGGAATTACAACTCAGGGAAACATATGCTGCACAAAAAACAACACCGAATGGTTAATAGAAACGGACCAACTCGGTCACTACCATATCACACCATCACATCGACAAACTTTGCGGGCAAAACGAAACCATGCACTTCAAATTAAAACCAGCAAGAACCAATACTGAAATTTGGGAACTAAATCAATGACAGAGAACACAAAGCAAACAGTATGCTGCTCTTTCCATACATTCCCAGAAGATCATCCTTACCCCCGAGTCCCGCAAAATTCCCTCCTTTGATTGCTAGTCTCCCAAACTACTCATTGGCCAGCAACATCATAAACAGGAAATACTCGTTCACATAATCTTAGGATTACAATGAATCTATAATCTAAGATCCTACGCAATTCGTCAATTACTAATTTGCAGAACAGGTTCAGAAACGTAATAGCACATAAATCAATCAAGAATTACCTCTTTGCTCATCCTCCAAATCCCCACCACCACCCTTGCCACTTCCGGTTTCGCTTCCGCTCCCGCTCTCCGACCTCGCATTCTCCTGAACGATCGAGCGCGCCGCCGCGATGGCCGCGGCCGCCCGATCGATGACCTGCATCCTCTGGACCCTGTCCCTCTCCTCCTTCGGCACCTCAGGATCCTCCTAAACTCCTCGCTCTTCTTCTCCAAATCCTCCACCCCGCCGCCGCCATCCCCGTCGCGCCTCTCCGCCATCTGCTGGAACTCGATGGACTTCCGCTCGCTGTCCACCGCCTTCTTCCACATGTCCAGGTACGACCCCCCTCCATCCGACGAGGCCCGGACCCTCCACCCGGCTCGGCTCGGCGCGCCCCACCGCGTCCACGCGAGCTGCGGACGGGGCCTGCTCCAGGGAGTGCGGTACTGGCGACGGCAGCAGGCGGCGGCGGCGGGGGAGCAGGAGCCGAGCTGGGAAGCCATGTTGGGGGGTGGCAGAGAGCTGCGGGGCGAGGGAGAAGGGGAAGGTTCAGAGGCGGAAATGGCGGTAGAGGAGCGCGGGAGGTGCGGTTGTAGGGAGATGGCCCGACATTGGCGTGTGCAGGAGTTAAGGAACTCGGGGGGAAAAGTGCGTTGCAGTGTGAACGCAGTGCGCTTTTTGCCTTTCTTTGAGTGGTGGTGGAGGGATTCTCGTGCGATGGAACTGGAAGTGTCTGCTGTCTACTTCACTCCACTGCACTGCTGCGGCTTGGATTCTTGGAGTCAGACGCCCTGGATTTCCGCGAATACGAATCCCGTCTTCCCTCGAGGGAAGGAGCTCGACTCTCTGAAAGAGAGAAGAGAGAGAGAGAGAGAGGATGATGGGAAAAAGGTGAGGACTTGGGTTGGCGACACGTGTCGGGGAGGGGAGCGGGGGCGCGTGACGTGGCGGGAGATCGACGGCGGAGATGGTATCCCGGTCGCGCGGGAAGCGTGGGGACGGCGCCGGATGACGTGGCGGGATTCCCGTGCGTGGATCTCGCTCACGTGAGCTCGGGGGTTCGTACTTTGGAGCTGCATTAAAAAAAAAAACTTTGAATGACGCGTTTGTCCAGGACTCCGGGTAATTATTATTTTTCTTAGAATTATATTTTTAAATAATTTCTTTTTATGACATAAAAGAAAAACTTAATAATAATAAAAATACTTTTCACTAAAGTAATCTTTTAGGGAAAATATTTATTCCTTTTCAAATTAAGGAGTTCACGTTTTCTTACTTCAAACATACGCATCTTATTTGACTGTAAATTCTTTCGTTTTCAGCAAATTAGAAAATCCAAAAAACTCATTCGCGAAATATCCTTTCACTCAAATAAATATACCCTAAAATAGGATAGACCTATAATCTGTCACACATTTTGGATTGAAGCACATTATGCCTTTGTGCTTGTAAGTTATATATTAAAAAGGCCTACACCAATCATAATGAATAATTTGAAGAATAGCCCCGAGTATATTGAAAACTAATATCACCACCATGAAAAGCATTTCGAAAACATCGGCATGTTCACATATTCTAAAATTGAGTTTTCCTATGGAAAAATACATATTGAAACATGAAAAAAAGAAAGGTCTCATGAGAAATACTGAAACATGAAAAAAAGTAAGGTCATACATTTCTCCTAATTTATACAATAACTACGTGATAGGCATGAATATCTTAAAATATCATTATTTGTTGTCATTCAAAATGTCATCTATCTACTGATAAAGCTTACTTTTATTTTTCTTTTTATAACAAAAACATAAAATAGAGACGTTTTAAAATATCAACAAAAAATTATTTGTTGTTATTATTATCATCGTACTAAACGCATACTTTACACTGCAAGAATTGCTTAAGGACTCGAGGGAAGGTAAAAAAAAGGGCAAATTCGCTAGAGGAAGGGCTTGAACCTTCGACCTTGTGGTTAACAGCCACACGCTCTAACCAACTGAGCTACTCCAGCTTTGCGACCCCATCTTTTAATATGTAAAATATATTCCTTTCACATGCTCGCATGCGGGTATCCGATCTATTTCTTCAAGCGAAATGCAGGAATTAACAAAATGGAAATACATAATAAAATACGGAAAGCAGTAATTCTTAAGAGGGAATTATTCCCGTAAAATACGAAACATTGTGTACACCTCGCGATCCCACTCCCACCTCACTACTCAAAACACGAACCCCCCGATCGGACCACCCGGCGGCGTGATCTCCGGCGGCAGCGAAGGCGGCGGCACGATGTCCGGCGGAGCCGTCGGGGGCGGATCGATCGTCGGCGGCCAGGGGGCACGATGTCCGGCCGCTGAGGCGGCGGCACCTCCGGCTTGGGGATGGGAATGTCGGGCATCGGAGGCGACGGCAGCGGCGGGCGCGGGATCTCGGGCCCCGGGTTCGGCCCGGGGCTCCCGGGGAGGATCGCTGGGGACCTCCAGTGGGACCGGTTCGAAGGCCGGCGGCGGGGCCTCCGGTATCTCCGGGGGCGCGTCGCCGGGGCGGTAGCTCGGGGGAGGCGGCGGCGGCGGGAACTCCGGCGGGGCCCTCCCGTGCTGGATTTCCGGGCCGGCGGGCGGGTCTTGGTCTCGGGTCAGCTTTACATCGTACGTGCGGGCGGAAGGAAGCGCAGGCCGGAGCGCGGCGGCGAGGGTCCCTGGAGGCGGCGGTGGAACGACGCGAAGGGAGGGAGAGGAATGGATTTTCTGAGCATGGCGGATGGAAATCGAAGGCAGAGAGCTGACGGATTCTCTTTCGAAGTTATGGATTGATGAGATCTTGCTGGGAGTCGAGATGGAGATGGTGACGGAAATGGCCGATCGTCGGGCGATTCTTGCGGGAGGGAAATTTGACTCCGTTGCTTGCATGGGGAAATTTCGACAGGTCGTGCTGCAAGGAGGCGGTCGGGGGACGACACGTGCGCCTCATGCGTGGGCTCGCACGGGGGGATTTGAGGCGGGGGGATGCGAGGTTCGGACACGTGGTGCTCCGGGAGGAAGTATCGCGCGACAGGTTTCGTTTTCGTGGACCTTATCTAAATGATAATTTTGGGTTACCGTTCTTGGGTCTACGGAGAAATCGGGAGTTTGATTGGTGTGCGGCGGATTTTGTGTTACGGATCTCAGAAGGATTGCGCCCTCGACCTCTACAAATTGAGCCTCATTGTTTAATACATTTGGATGGGGCGATTTTTTTATCTTTTATCTTTATCTTTCTTCTTTAACCGGTCGTTGATGATGGCGACGGCTAGCAATTAGTCACAAACAAAAACAAGCTTGCTAGAGGTCGGTGAGGTCTCGGCCATGCTAGATTGACAATCTTGAGTCTTGCCAAATTGGTGAGCTCGTTCCCTATCTGCGGCTTTCTACTAGGTGTCGCTTGACTGGTCAACGGCTCAAGAAGAAAAATAAAAAATAAAAAATTGATTTTTAAAAAGAATTATTTTTATAAGAATGAACATTTCATTTACTAAGAAACCAAACCTAAGTGCCGAGATCCATGCACAACATTTGTGGACCCAAACCTAAGTGCCGAGACCCAGAGCTCGAGCTTCAGGGACGAGCACTACCTTTATGGACTCAAGTTCAAGTGCTAGGGCACTAGGCATGGAGTACCAAGGCTTCGAGCTTGACCTCGATGGACTTGGCGCAGGCATCGGAGATCTTGCCTTGAACGTTGGAGATCAAGGAACCAACCTTGGGGTTCCCGTATCCAAACGTAAAGTTTCGGGTTCAAACATTGATATTTAATCATATTTTCAAAATATTTTTCGATTTTTTAAAAAAGGAAACCATTTTCCTAAATTTAAGCATAATTTTTCTGTTGAATAAAAAAAATATTTTCCTTTGACTCATTTTTTTAAGCTTATCAAATGTCGGAAAATGTTTTTCCAAAAAATATTTTTAGCGAAACAAACCGAGCTTAAGTTCAATTATTTAATATTTACATAAATCTAGTTGCATGTGACCACTTCAAATGCATGTTACAAGACAAAAAAATTTTCATGAATAGTAGTTGCTGCAAATCGATTACGTAAACCACAGTTCATTTAAATGATGATGTTGGATCTTATTTGTCGATATGAAATGAGATAGGTTATCCTTAGTGTGCTTGCTGATAATTATATGACACAAAATTGTCAATTTCGATAGATATTAACCACTATCATTCACTTTTCCTAATTAAATATTTATCTTATTTCGTTTCTTTTGGTCTTTTACATGATAAATGATTTCTTAATCAGTTTCCACACACGAAAATTATATTATTCAATTAGGTTAATCCCATCACGTTAAGATGGGCCCATTTAGAATTGATACCAACCAACCCAAGCTTCAATAACATGCTATATCGAAGTATAGTTGGAGCTTTTCAATATCTCACCATCACATAGCCGAATATTTTATATGCATGCGTCAACCTACTGTAACTCAATTTCAAATTGTCAAACGTAATTTGTGTTATGCCAGTAGTACAATAGATCGAGGAATGCAAATCTTGTCCAAGTCAACTATGGACTTGTACGACATTTTTGATGTAGATTGGGTTGGTTGCTGCTTGACTTGATGATCAACTATGGGATTTTGTACCTTCTTTAGTAGTAATTATATGTCATGGAGTGCTAAGAAGCACCTAGGCATAGTACCGTACAATGGCATTGATAGCCACAGAGATTACTCGGATATCTTTCTTTTTAAGAGATTTAGATATTCATCTCTCAAGTTTGCCGATGTTATTTTGTGATAATGTTAGTGCACTTTATATGTCGATTAATCCCATATTTCATAACTACTAGGATTGCTTTAGTGGCTACTCTTCACGAAGCCATTATCCAAAAATGTTTTTGGAAACTTATATAGCAAATTGGGAATTTTGAATTCTTCCATTCCCAATTTGTGAGGGAATAAAAGCATTGGTTTATCAATCAAAAGAGAAGAACTCGAAGACGTTACAAGCATATTCTTGAAGATATTAAATCCAAAGGATTGACGACTCTTGTAATATAAAGATCATTTCTTTTGTTATTTCCATTGTTGTAATGTTTCCTTATGAAGTGTAATACTCTATAATATTTTTATAAGTGAAAAATCACCTCAACAAACTGTACATTGACATTAAATAATGATTTTGAATTTGACATTCATATGCAGAAGTAAGAAATTAAATTTGATTGGGGGTGATCAAGAAATGAAATTTAAGAGTGTCATGACTAGGGGGTGATTTACGAACTCCAACGTCGTCCCGCAGCAGAATTGCAACTTCCAGGATCGTCCCCAACAGTGGCTAACTCATATTGGCCTCATCTTTCTTTAACAGGCATTCGGCAAACTCACAGCCTTCGCCCAGGGCCAACAAGACTGGCCTTGCCCAGTGGCCCATGAGCCTCGCTGGCAATTGGGAAGGAAGGAAAGAAAAAACAAAAGAAAAAACAAATTTTTTTTTAAAAAATTATTAAAAATTATTCATTCGTCGGTATCCGTTGGACGGCTAGCGTCGACTAGTCAAAATTAGTCCGATAGATTGAATTGACACAAATCAAAAGGTTAATGACCGAATTAGGGAAAAAAATTTAGAATTGAATTAACACAATTTCAATAAATTTAGGACCGTTGGTAATATTCTTGTGCATCTAGTTTGATCGTTTCGTGACTTGAACAGCAATGCAACTTTTCCAGGCCAATGGCATTCCAAATCGCTCTAGTCATCCGTGTGACATGCTGGCTGAAGAAGGAAGATACGGCACAAAATGGACTTTGTAAAGTCGAGTCCTAGACGGAGCAGGACGAGGTTTAGGCTGCAGACTTCTGAAGAAAAATGACAGGCTTGGTTCGGTCATACAGTGATATGTTTCTCATGAATCATTTAAACAATGAATGTGCATAGATTCTGGAGATGAGTTTTGATGCAAAGTCTTGGTTGACTTCCTCAGATAGCAAAGTCTGCCTCCATTCTGAATGTACAATGCGAATTATTTCACATTCTAGTGCAGAATTTATAAGAAAATCACTTAAATCATGCAGCCCCAAGAATAACAGACCAACAAACGGCAACTTGGTAACCGATGATTTTAGTCTTGTAATGAAGCTCAGCTCTGTCTCGAGTTCGAAAATGGAGAGGAGACTTTACAAATCAAAGGTTAAAGGAGATAAAGCTTTCTTCCTGGCCTTGCTACGAGATGATCTGCTGATTCTTGATCGATTCACGGTGGGAGTCTTAATCTTATCATGGTGAGACTCTCTCAACAGATAGCAGCAATGCTCAGACACTGTTCTTGATCGAAACCCGAACTTGCTAAATAGCAGTTAAAGGGTACTCACAAACTGCGAAGAAGCTGTTGAGTGTTGAGGTAGGTGTATGTTGCAGTTTTCACCAGTAAAGTAGAAATCCTCTTCATCTCGTGGCCGTGAAAGGGTCGGTCTGACGTTTTGAGGAATTGGTTAGAGATAGGCTGAGAGCAGCGTGCGATGGGGTCGTTGAACGGTGGTTTCATGGCCGTCGAGAACAATAACTCGGAGGCTTTGAAGCTTCTGGTGAACAGCCTCTGGGAGATCATGGCACGGGCTTAGGAAGTTTAACAGTTGTGTTAGGACAAAAAACAAGGTCATAAAAGTCTTGACAGATAATAGACAATATACGACAAGACTAATATTAGCAAATTTGTTTAATGTCAGATTTTTTTTTTTACATGGATAAGCTCTAGTTCGAGGAAAGATACGCAAAATAAGTTAAAAAATTATGAGAAAATGATAATAATAGATGTTGAGAAAAGTTAAGAAAATTAGAATGTACTACAGATCATGTATATAAGAAAAGAGTATCGTTGAATATATGATAGATTATGCAATTAAAATCGTTGGAATAACAATTTCAGTAATTGGAATTGATGGAACTTTTCAATTATTTCCAAAAGGGATGTCAAAATAAACAAAAAAGAAAGTAAGTTAGAAATTCTTCAATTGGTTTCTATGTAGAGTAAAACAAGGAAGTATAAATAAAATAAGAAAAATTGGCATATGGAAAACCCCAGATAAGATTAATTTTCCTTTGGTTGGATGAATTTAGGAGAGAACACTGAAGTATCATCATAAAAGGCGACTGGCAATAAAGAAGAATGGAGTAAACCTGCTAGTTTAGAAGAAGTGAATGCAGCAACAGAACAAGGTAATTATAGTAATTATTTTTGCAGTCATTAGGTAAACAACTTGACAGAATGGAAATAAACCTATGGGAGAGGCCAGAAAAGAAGAACCGGAAGCTACTGTAACAGAAATTAGACAGGGAACAAAGTTTACTCGGGCGCCGAACGATTTGCACATCTACTAAATGTGATAAATTAGCTTGTTCTTCTTATCACGACCTTGATGTCTTAGGCTCAGCCACGGCTGGGCTTGAACCGTTGTCCGTCCCTAATCTTAAATTCAACCCCATTTCAGTTGTGCCCTTTCCTGAAGTTGAACCTTTGCCCCTTCCCCTTCCTGTACTTGAAACTGTGCTGCTTCATGAACTCGAAGCTCTGCCCCTTCCTGAATCTGATGCCTTACTCTTTCCCGAACTGGAAGCTGCATCCCTACCCGCCTTCGTAGCTTGGCTGTTTCTTGAACTTGAAGCTGTACCCCTTGCTCTACCTCTTATGGCAGGATCCCCTCCTGGGTTTAAAGCACATCTAGTCCCCCTCCCTCTTTCTCTTTTTTGCAGGTACTCGGTCAGTCTCCACTGTTCTATCCGTCTTCACCTGGACCACGTCGAAATTCCACATAAGTTTTTAACCACCGCACAATTAAGATAATGCAAAAATCTTCAGTACTTACAGAAGCAATTTCCATCTGATCCTCAACTTCAGTTGTAGCTTTGCAGGGCATCTCATGAGGTTCGTCTCCTTCGCACTGTTGGGAAGTCGACTGGACAACATTTTGGACGGCAGGTTCCACAGTCTCATCCCGCTCCTCCTTCCTATTTTCCATACTCGCCGTTTCCCCTTCATCGACAGTACCATGGTGCCCGACCTTTCCGTCCCTCATTTGCCTTCTATTTCCCGTGGCCTCGAAATATTCTGCATTGCCCATCTCGGGCTCGAAATCATCAATAGAGGAGGTGCCATCCGTTTGGCTTTCACCCTCACTCGCAGAGTCTAAGTCTTCCTCAGGACCTGAAGAGTCGAAGTCTTCCTCAGGACCTGAAACGTCCCACTCAGCTCCATCTTCATTGGAATACACATCAGTCTTCATTGTCCACACCTCTCTTAACATACTTATCGTATCGTCGTCGTATGCTTCCGTCCTGTTAACTGCCCCCAGGACGTCCAATATAATGAAGCCTCTTTTAGATGCTAGTTGCGCCATCTCCTTCACTTGCTCATCACTCTTGATCTCTATGCCCTTGTTGCTCTCTTCACAAAAAATGTCCTCATGGCCTTCCCAACGAGTCTCGTACCACATTCTCTTCACACGACAGCGGAAATCTTTCATGCAAGCAATTAATCCCTCATATGTCACTGAATCAGGGGTGAAATTTTTCATTTCCGTCCACCCCCACCCAGGCGATCCATCATCTCTTGACTTTGATCCATAACGGAATTTGATTGTGAAGGGATGTTCCATCTGTTATGTAACAGATTCAACGCAAGAGTCAAACAACATATGTATTGAATGTATATCAAGCCTTTTTGCATATTTTCCTGAAATTCAATACCGCACAAACATCATTCATTAGTTAGGAATAAAAGTGCTCATAGCTCAACTTGCTTTGTTCCACTGCAACCTTTATGGTTTCATTATTAGATTGATTTACTAATTTGATTTATTTAAAATAATAGTTTTTTTTTTTTTTTTTGGTCGGTCTATTTAAAATAATAGTTACTCGCACTAATTATTACATTCTCTACCAAGTAAAGAAAAACTAAAAACATAAAAAAATAAAAGAAGGTAAGAGTCTTGCTATTCTAATTCCATATGTAGTTTCGTTTCTCTTTTTACTTTTTATGTTATTTTTTTAGCCAACGTTAATTTTTATCTTATTTTCACTTTAATTACATTAATCTATTAACCTTATTGTAGTTCATGTACTACTATCTTTCAATGGTTTTTATGTATTTCAATTACAATACTAACGTAAGTGCAATTGTTTTGCAATATGGAACTCAAAAAAGGTTTTATTATCCACTTTTCAAGTGAAAAATCCATAAGCATGGGAGACATAGTTTTAAATCAGTTTATGAAAGTCTATATGATGTTGTATTCTTTCTTAATCTAAAGTAAAATGCTTAAGAATTATTTAGTGTCTCTTTCAATCATAAGTAGTGCTTTTTAGTGAAATAATATGTTCACTCGTGTAAGAGTTACATTGTCACATAATATATGACTATTTGTTCAAGTAATATGTGCTGTAATTCACTTTGAAATGGTCCAGTACTATGCAAAGACGTGAATTCCCCGTGGTGACAGTCTATTTTACTACTAAAAAGGCATAGTCAACTAGTCTAAGCCCATAGGTAGCCAAAAATGGAAAACTAGTCAAGTCCACTTGCATCAGTGAAACAGCAAATATGTGACACAGTTAGTGCTTAACTTGCAAGAAAGAGGCAAAACAAACGTTCTATTTACTTTTACTTTAGAGGCCAACACAAATTCAGAAGAGATGAATCATCACAACTTCAAACATATGCACGAATTAGCTGCCCCTTGTTCATCACTGTTTTTCCATTTGGAGACACGTTGCTGAATCTAATGAGGTTTTGTGTTTGCTTTTGTACAACTATGATCAAATTATTCGACATTACTTTTCCCAAAGCTCATGAAAGCAATAATCGAATAAAATATTCCATGATAACTATTATAATATGAATAAAATGTTAAATTTGTGCATTAATTATGCATATTGCAAACAAGAGTTTTGTAGAAAAGGACATCATATGATGTTTCTTTTTAAATCGACAATTTGTAATCTATTGTCTTATATCTCATCTATGAAACCTATTTTTATGAAGTGATACCTAAAGAATGATTAGATTAGTTTTTCTTTTGGTTAGAATATAAAATTGGTTTAGTGGCATTATTAAAGAACCAAATATGTCTAACATCAAAAAGGCGAGTAGAAATAAAGTGACTAAAATAGAAAAGAATATGCAACCAAAGTGCCTACAGTACAACAGAAGATGGGAACCGAAAATTAGGAACCGAAAATATCAGACACCTAAGAAATCGCATGCAAAAAGAAAATGGCAACTTTATTGGGTGGCGAAAGAAAGGAGGACATTTGGCCCAAAAAGGAAGCAAAGCTTCCTCAAACATGCGTGGATTTGATGCCCGGTTAATAGAATTAGCTAAGAAAATTCGCTTAAGAAAAATGAATCAGTCCGTTATGGGAAATACTTAATGGCTATGCAGACTGAAAAACTAATGGATGCAACATAACTTAATGTTTTAAAAAATAAGAACTTAAATTTTTTTTGGGTACGGCGAAGGTGAATGGTATGGCACAGCAGTTCCAAAGTTCCAAGGACATCATGACTTCAAAATAAGCAAATATCACATCACCCTATATATTCAACACTCGATTATATAACAAGAAAAAAAATGGCAATTCACAATACTTTTATTTGCGTATTTATTTAATTTATACAAGATAAAATTTCAAATTAAAAAGAGACATAATGAAGGAACACTAAAGTATTTGAAATTATCGAAAGATCATTTTTGATGAATTTTCTTTATTTGATTAACAAATACATTTTCATCTATGTAAGTTTCTTATAGGGCTGTGTAGTTTTACCGAATTGCATCAAAATAAAATTAGAATAAATGAATCTTTAAACATGTGCATACACGCATGGCTACCGTATATCGATGAAGAAGACATCATACCTTATCTGACTTGGATTCAATGTCTGATGTATCCAGGAGAAATTCTTCTCTGTAGCACTTCATAGACATTTTATATGGGGTGCTCGGCATTGAATCTCCACACTCCTCTATTTTGACAATGCAATCATCGGCTGTGTTTGTGCAAGATGCATCAATCAATTTTATCAATGATATGCACCGTGTAATTTCCAAATGCTCTAGCTTCGTCAAGTATGATAACCCACTTATTCTTCTCAGAGATTTGCAACCAAAAACCATGATGGATTTCAATGATTCCAAAAGACCCAAATATTTTATCTCAACTAGGTCTGGACAATCTAACACATGCCCGTTATGTTAAAGTCATCACTTAGATTTAATTTAAACAAGTTAGTAAGATTTGACAAATTAGGAACTGATAACAATGATTCAGATGTAAGAATTAGACAAGTCAAACTTGTGGGAAGCTCCGGCAACCTTTGAATATGATGACAACCAATTAAATTTAGTATGTTGAGGTGATGAAGCTTGTTGATTGTCTCTGGAATTCTGGAGATACGAGTGCAACTTAAATCTAGGAATCTTAAACATGAGAATTCCCCAATTTCAACAGGAATTTCACCTTCCAGTTTGTAATGCCCACGAAGATTCAATACTGTAAGATTTACCAACATGCCAATGCCACTAGGTAATTGCCAAACATGATGCTTTCGATGAAAAGATGGTCTTCTTGGGAAATGCAAGACACACAACGATTTTAATTTTCCGATATTGTTGGGAAGTTTCCTTATCCTTGTGTCTGTCAAAAGAAAAAATCTCAAGTTTCAGATGACATATATTTGGATTTTGACTTTCCAATTGAGTTTGGAAGTTTGGCAATGCCCTTACCTGATAAGTTTAAATCTGTCAATGAGGTTAAATTACCAAGTGAGTCTGGAAGTTCTCTCAACATCGAACATCTACACAATGAGAAGCGCTTAAGCTTCACCAGTGCCCCCACTTCTTTAGGCAAATCTGCAAGACCCATGCACCATTCAACCTTTAACTCAATTAGCGACTGTAGATCTCCAATGAAACTTTTAATTCTCTTTAGGTTGTAGCAGTGTGCAAGAGTCAACCTCTCTAAACCCAAGCATTTAGAGAAGTCTGGGATTGTCGTTATGGCATAACACCTAGTTAGAGATAGAACTTTCAAATTCCGAGCCCCCTAATAAAATGTATGACATGTCAAGTGTAAGAACCATTGCATAGAATAAAATGAGAATATTAGACTAGAATTAAAACATTTGATGTACCTTGATCAAGTCCCATGCTTTCAAATCGTCCTTGAAGCCATTCAAGTCAAGTTTAAAAACGACAAGATGATCCAAATGCAAATTGTCTGCCTTAAAATTTGGATGAGGAGAATGCCAAGAAATCCACCTCAACTTCGAACGGCATTTTACAAAGTCCCCAGCAAAAGTTCCAGTGCCTAACGTGAGGGATCTTAGGTTACTTAACCTTTCAAACTCATCATTTGTGATCACTATGGGGTAATCCAATCCATTTATATCAAGTGCTTGAACCTTGTCCTTCCTCTGCAAGATCAATTTTGCAATGATGTGAAGAAGTTTGTCTACTTCTAACCATTACGTTTACAACTTGAATAGGTAGTAAAAAAAAAAAATGATAAAATCCTTAACAAAAAAGAAATTATACTAGCAATGGGACATTTCTTACTTACCTCTTTAGTTTTTATGATTTCGAGGGCCTCTTTTGCAATCCACAACCTACTTTGCTTTCCAAGGTCACTTGAACTTTCTTCATGCACAATTTGCCTTCCCATGTCTATTAGTTGATCATGCATCCAGATCATATCATTGTGCCTTAACTTTATCAAGCATTGACTAGTAAGGACATCAATTCCTCTTTCAGGATATAACTGACAATCGGCCCACATGTAAATTGCATCGGTCTTCTTCTCATGGGAAAAGAAGCAAGCTATATCAAGAAAAATTTGTTGCTGATATTTGTCTAGGTTGTCATAGCTAATCCTCAACTTCTCTAGAATCTCTTTCTCTGGTACTTCCCTTAACCTGACTGATGTCTCTTTCCAAAATGCCTTGTCTTTCCCTTTAAGTAGTGAACCTACCACTTCAATGGCCAAAGGAAGCCCTCCCATATGTGAGACAATATCACTTGAAAGCCTATGAAAATCATCCCAAGCAAAGTCTGCACCAAAGGCATGCTGACAAAAAAGCTGAAATGCATGACCATAATCCATCTTTCGCATCTCATACTCTAGAATTTCACCTTTGAACCCCTCAACTTGCAGAATAGTTGTGTTTCTCGTTGTAATGATTATCCTGGATCCTGAATGTAATGAAAAATTTCCTATTAGTTTCTTAATGTGCTCTTTATTATCAACATCATCCAGAACTAGAAAGACCTTCTTAGTTGGGAGTGTTCTTCCTATGCTCCTCATTCCTTTTTCAATATCCTTAAATTTTTCCACAAATCCACAACCAACAATGTCAAATAATAATTTCTTCTGCAAATGGACAAGGCCTTTTTCAGTCAACGAGTTTTCTCGAACATTCTCAAGGAAGCAACAACACTTTCCAAAGTGGGAAGATAGTTGATTGAAGACGAGTTTGGCAAGAGTTGTTTTACCAATGCCACCCATTCCGTAAATTCCAACAAGCCGCACATCATCATGGTTGACATATAATAAATTTGTCAATTCTTTTACCCGATCATCAACTCCAACTAAAAGTTCAGTCACTAATTTGTGTTTTATCTCCAGCATCTCCAGTACTTTTTCAACAACCGATCTGACAATCTTCGCTTGGCTGTGATGTACATAAGTGCTTTTATTAGTTGACTAGATTAATTTCATATCCATGCATCACGAACGTTTAAATACACTAAATAATCAATATAGGCTAATTTAGTAGAATTCACTCCATATGTTTTTCCTTATATGATTAAAGAAATTTTTGAAGACTATAGTATTGACTTATTTGATGGCCAAAGTACAAAATGGCTACTATATCGAGCATACATAAAATTTCAACATTTATAGCTAAACCTAGAAGAAAAATTGAGCGCTCATAATAGGAGATTTATACATAATTTCTTCTAAGGATCCGAGTATGTCAAATATAATGGCATTTAAAGAGCTGTCTCACATTTTAATGAGTTCAAAATTGAAAATCGAGAGATTTGATTCCCATGGGATTAGCTTGGTGGATGAGGAATGGAGATATGTACGTGGATGAAGCGCACAACAACAAAAAATTCTAGAGCAGCATGTTGGGCACATTGACTACATGACCCAAAAGCATAAGAGATTGCCAAATCCAGCAAATTGTGCGAAAACAGCTCATTTGCATTGGAGAAGCTAATGGGCACGCACATGCTATGTAATGCATAATAGGGGTTAATTCACCATATGTTTATCCAAATTTATCAATTGATAGCCAAATTTATCGACGAATGATGATAAAATATAAAGTTTTTAATATAAATGCCAAATGATTACCCTTAAAACAATATACAAATGCCTTGCAGGGCCACGAAACTACCTCATGTTCGAGCCATATCTCTCAGAATTCATTTTCACCTTTATCACGTTGGATTAGATAATACGAGTGATTACCATATCAAGACTTTCTAGTTTGCCTAAGATAATGCTGAAGAAAGGAGAAAAGGAAAATAATAAGGACAATTTGCAAAAACCATTTTCCACAGGGAGAAGTGTTAAAAAAAGTCCTAAACCTTTTGTATTTGTGTCAATTTAGTCATAAACCTTTTTTTAGTGACAATTTAGTTCTAAACATTTTTACTTTATACCAATTCAGTCTTTTGCGGTCAACTTTGGCCGAATTTTGCTAACTAGGCGTCTGCTGGCTAACGTGGCCTGATCGGCGCTGATGTGAACAATTTTTAATAATATTTTATTTTTTTTATTTTTTGATTTATTTTTGATTTTCTTTTCTTTTTTTCCTTCTCTTCCTTCTTCCTCTAGCCTGTCGCCGATCGGTGACCGGCCACTAGCGAGCCTTGCCGATCACATTGCCGGTGGACTCAAGGGTGAACTCGAGTTGGCGGCGCCGGTGGCCAAGCTCACCCTCGCCACCCAAGCCTGCCTCGCCCATAGCCAATGAGGCTCGACCCTCACTAGCCTAGCTCAAGACCACCCTCGTGGCCATTGGTGAGGTGGCCGGTGAGGCTCGCTAGTGGCCGGTCATCGAGGTCCGACGATCGATTGGAGGAAGGGGGAGGAGAAGAAAAAAAGAAAAAGAAAAAGAAAAAGAAAAATCTAAAATATTAAAATATTATTACAAATTATTCACGTCGGCACCAATTGAGCCCACGTTAGCCCACGGCCCCGATCAGCAAAAAATCAAGCCAAAATTAGTTGGAAAAGACTGAATCGACACCAAATAAAAATGTTCAGGACTAAATTAACACTAAAAAAAAGGTTTATGACTAAATTGGTATAAATACAAAAAGTTTATGACTTTTTTAACACTTCTCCCATTTTCCACGCATATCCACTTGCATCTCCACAATTTATAATTTACAAATTGAATCCCCAATTTTCACCTTATTTTTTTCAAATTGCATTTGTTATCTAAACTTATTAATTTAATTTCCATTTTCTTATCAAAATTACCCTCATCTATCTACTTGACTTGCCACCATCGACATGTAGATGCCGCCTGTCCTCAGCCGCTCGTATAGCACTACATTTTGGCATCCCCTACACTGAGAGTATATATATATCTCCACAGCACTAGGAGGCCTCCATGCTCAAAGTTCGGCATCAGTCATTTCGACACAGTCCAGATCGAGGTTGTTTGGCCTCGATTTGAACCTATCCACGATTTTTGCAGAGTTAAGAGTCCCCAAAATGATGGAAGAGTCATTCTTCACACGTTCTTAGGATGTTCTCCATCAAATATTTAGACGTTATTTTTCTTCACTGAATCTTAATTTTACTGGTGTAACTGGTGTTTCTTGGGGATGCAAATTGTATGTTTTGGGTTGAAAATTCTCTATAGATGCGAACTACAAATTTAGATAAGCGAGGATGCAAATGTGAATGAGAGTGAGAGCAACATTTGCAGGTAGTTTTCAATAGTTCTATTAAAACAAGGAATAAAATGAATCATTTGATAGGGCAGATTTGTATCCCCTATAACAGAGAAAAGAAAAAATAGGTAGAGATCTTACAAATTTACCTTTGATCCTTTTTGACATTCCATCCTTTAATTTCATCTACCCACACAAGAGCCTTTTTCCACGCCTCGACTTCCTCAGGAAACCTCTTCTCGTGTTCCAAGAAAGCATCGTTGTATAGTGGAGTCTTGAGTTTAACATCCTCAGGTTCCACATTAAAAAATATGGGAAGGATACTTTTTTCAACATCTAACTTTGACATGTTGTCTACTATGTGGGCAAGCTCACGGAGGCACCATTTACTAGAAGCATAATTCTTAGAGAATATGGGTATGTAGATTTTGGAGCTATTGAGAGCACATAGAAGGTTCTCACCAATGACTTCACCTATGCGGAGTTCATCTTCGTCCCTGAATACGCAGACTCCAGCATCTACCAAGTCATTATAGAGGAAGTCTGTGAATCCATGACGAGTATCAGGTCCTCTGAAACTAAGGAATACTTGGTACTCACCCCTTAATGCTTGTGCAGCATTATCAGTAGTCATTATGACCCCTGAGTTTGCCATCGCTAGGAAGATCTCTCTCTCTAAAGAAAAGGTTGGCGTGTGTGGCTTTAGCTAAAAATTGAGATGAGGTATTCAATATAAACGAAGTGAGTGAGTGTCCATACCATAAATCCTTGGCCGGTTCACTTTAAAATCAATTTTTTATTTGTTATTTCCTACCTAACCCCTTTGCAAGTAGACATTGATGAAGGTGACCAAGACATTTCCCACCTAACACACTACTATAGCAAGTAGCTGCTGACGAAGGTGACCGAGACACCTAACACACTATTTTAGCAAGTAGATGTCGGGGAAGGTGACCGGCCAAGGATTTATAATTATTCTCATAGCAAGTAAATGCTAGGGAAGGTGACCGAAACTTTCCATGTCCCACCTAACACACTATTTTAGCAAGTAGATGCCAGCGAAGGTGACCGAAACTTTTTAATAAGTGGGCATATTTTTAAAGACGCTTTGGGAAATCATAAAGGCTAATCAGAATCTTTTTTTCCCTTTGGGATGACGGTACCATGTTCTTAAACTAATGCAAAATATATAATTAGATCTTTGAACTTTTAATTATGAGTTACAAATTCTTGAAAGAATGAGCTCTATAACAATTTATAATTATCTGATATTTAGATTTTTATGGTCCAAAATATATTGTTATTCTTATAATAGATTAAAGATTGTCACATAATCATTTCTCAAATATAAAATATAAGTTTACTCTACATATCGTTCTTATTTGCTAATACCCTAATTTGAAATCTTAAGCAAAGGCTTGCTCAGGTGCTAAATAATCGCATGTCTTTGTTGTGGAAAAATATATCCATTAACCACATGTAAAAGCATGAAACAACTGTGTTTTAAAAAAAAAAAAAAAAAAAAAAAAAGCTTCCTTCAAAGGAAAACCACAAACAACTCGGGTTACCTGTTCACCCAGCTCTCTCAAGTTGGGCGAGCGAGTCCTTGTTCACCCAGTCTGAGAAGTTCTTCTTCCGTGAAGCTTTGATCAGTCTTTGGAGCTGGGCTTTGGAGGTTTGGTTTGACCTGCTTCCATCTCCATTTCCACCGAAGGTTCTCTCTTGGGACTCTTTTCTCTGGTCTCTCTCAAGGGAGCAATCAGGCTCCTATTCACCACGCTTGGTATTTTGCTTGCCCCGATTCTTCTAGCTGTTCGTTTGGGCCAAAATTCGAAGGGTAGGGTCATCTGACCTCCCTCCATCTTCCCACCGAGCCATTTACCCAGTGTTGGCCTGCAAGTCCAAAGCTGGTCCGCTTTTGGGCTTGGTACTGTTCCCGCTTCTTCCCTACTAGTGCTCTGTTCATCCCGGAGGATGGGGCCGGTTGTTTAGGCCAAGCCTTGGAGGATAGGCTCGCTTGACCTCCCTCCTCATTCTCTCTGTGCCGTTTCCTTTGATTTGGGCTGCGAGCCCTTTGCTCCTCTCTAGATCGAGTTTGTAGCACTGTTCCTTCCACTTAGGTCTGCTCGTGCTGGGCAAAGTACCTGCTCGGTGGGCCTCAACGGTGGCGACTAGTCTCACTTCCTCTCCCTTCTCACCCCTCCAAAGGGGTACCTGGTATGTCCCACAAACTCTACAATGGTTTATTGTGGGAGGTTTGAGGGCTGTATTTAAGGCTGGTTGAAGGTTTATTTATGCTTTTATGGCTTCCTCCTCTATTGATGTGGGTGGCCCCTTAAGTGAGGCCCAGCTTGGAGCTGGTAGATTAAAGGGGCGTAGCTCCACTCCCCTTATCCCTTCTGTCCAGCATTCTGTGCCCCCGGGTCAAGCCGACTCTATAGAAGCAATCCTTGTTACGTCATTGGACAACCAGCAAGTGCCTCCTAAGGCTACAGCCCGTGTGGGTCGCTCCCGGGGCCGCAGCCACGCGCGGTCTTCTTCCAAACGACCACAGGCTCTTGGCCAGCATCCAAGAAGCTCAAAGCCCCCTGCCCGATCTTAAGCTAATGTTGCGCGGCTTGCTGCAAGGATATGACCTATCCTATGTTCCCCCTTCCTTTGTGGACAATAAACTGGTTGTTAACTTGTCTGATGTGCTAGAGGCAACGGATCCCAAGTGGCACGAATGCCTCATTGGGTATTATGTAGGGAAGAAGCTTCTGTTCAAGCTCACGGAACAAGCCTTGAAGCAAGTTTGGGGTTTGAAGCTTGTTGAAGTGATGGCTAATGATCAAGGATTCTTCTTCTTTCATATCCCGGACCCCGTCTTCCATAGAAAGATCCTTGAAGATGGCCCCCTAGCAGTTGCAAGGGTTCCCCTCATTTTACAACAATGGCAGCCACTCTTGGAGCTAAGAAAAGACAATCAATCCTCGGTTCCGGTTTGGATTAGATTGAAGAATCTTCCTTCAATCTTTGGTCAGCCGCCAGGGATAAGTGCCATCACAAGTGTTGTGAGGAAGCCCCTCTATGTTGATCAACGAACAGAGCAAATGAAAATGATTTCTTTTGCTAGGGTGTGTGTGGAGATCCATGCAGGGGAACCAAGGTGCACCTCAGTTAATGTGGTCTTGAATGGGGTATCATGCTTGATCTCTATTGAGTATGAATGGAGGCTGGTGGAATGCAATAGGTGCGGCACTTTTGGGCACAAGTGTGTGGATATTCCTGCCAACACCAGCTCGGACAGTGCTTTGCAACAAGTCCAACCCAACTCCATTTCCTCAGTGCATGTCCAAAACCCCGTCCCTACTGCTATGGTGATGGAAGCCCCTTAAGAGCCTGAGCAAGTGTGGAAACAGGTTAAAGGGAAGAAGAAGAAGCCCCTCCTGTCGAAAGAAGGCCCCCCATCCCGTCCGGTTTGTACCAGCAATGAGGGCCAAAACCTAAAGCTGAAGGGGCCCGCCGCTGAGCAAGGTCCGCCCTCCACTTCCTCCTACAAGCCGTTGAGGGGACTTAGCATTCCTTCAATGGTGGTGACCTCCCTTTCCAACCCTGCAGCGATCAGGATCAGCCCCCTCGATGCCTTGACCCTAGCTTCGCTCAATCCTGGCGTCGAATCGGATGTCTCGACCAGCCTAATTAGCAGCTCGGATGAGGACCTACTCTCTCCTTGCCCGTCCCCAAAGGCTCCTCCCGCTGGTAGAAGGGTTGATACCATGCAAGATAACCTACTGACCCTTACTCTAGACCCGCCTCTTGCTGCAACCTCTGCTGCTTCGGCGGCTAGTTGACAGAAGCCTGCTAAGCGGAGGTAGGTCGTTCCTCCCTCCTCTTTCTATAGAGTATATATTGATACATGTACATAGGTTTTTGAAACATTAGGGGTCATGTTGACCCAGTTAGGCAAGCAGAGGTCTGTAGTATGATTTCCTCAAATGATCTATGCTTAGTTGGTCTCCTAGAGACTAAAGTCCTGGAGGCTTACTTCTCTTCTATTTCTCTGAGTATAATGAGGGATTGGTGCTGGCTAGCAAACTACAGCTGCTCACCCATACGTAGGATCTGGATTGGCTGGGACCCTGCTATTGTTAGTTTTGAAGTTTCCTCGGTCCATGCTCAGGTGATCCATGGGAATCTTAAGATAGTGAATTCAGACGCGGACTGTTGTATCTCAGTAGTCTATGCTGAATACACCTTCCAGTCCCGGAGACCGCTTTGGGAGGACCTTATTTTTTAGAGTGCAGCTTTGCAGGACTCGCCTTGGCTAATGGCAGGTGATTTTAATGCTATCAAAGACCCATGCGATAGACTAGGGGGCACAAATATCTAGATTCTTTACTTTGATGAGTTTGGTCAGTGTTTAGCCTAGGCTGAGCTTGATGATTTGAGGTACATTGGCTTTTGATTCACCTGGGCAACTTCTTCTGGTGCTAGGCGAAAGCAAAGAAAGATCGACAGAGTCCTAATGAATTATAAGTGGAGTCAGGTTTTCTTCTACTTGGAGGCTACCTTCCTTGCCTTGGGTATCTCGGATCATACACCTATGACAATTAAGGTCTTCAACCCTGTGGTATGGAGAAAACCTTTGAAGTTCTTCGATTATTGGATGGAGCATCCGGATTTCAATACAATTGTTTCACAAGTTTGGGAGGAACCGAGAGATGGCGTTCCCATGTATAGACTAGTGTGCAAACTTAAAGCCCTTAAAGCTCGCCTCAAGCGGCTTAACAATGAGTCTTTATCCAATATCTCATCAAGAATAGCAGAGGCAACGAGTATGCTTCAGGTTTCCCAGGGTGGCCTCTAGTAAGACCCAACCAATGCTACTCTTGCAGAGATGGAGAAGATGCAGCGAAGAAACTTCACAGACCTACGCCGGCAAGAGGAGTCCTTCTTTAGGCAAAAGTCCAAGATGATATGGTTTTCTGAAGGAGACCAAAATATTAAATTTTTTTTAATCACTATGTTAATAATAGACATATGAGAAATAGAATAATCTCGGTCATGGATAGTTCTGGCAATCTTGTCATACATCCAGAGGAGGTGGAGCAAACTTTCGTCACTTATTTCCAGGACCTCTTAGTGCCGCGGGACGTGCAGGGTAGACCCTTGATTCGGGATATACGAGAGGCTATTTGTCATCCCCTAAACGAGGAGCATGTGTGTTCTCTCTCTCGTCCTGTTACTAAGTTAGAGATTCAAGATACCCTATTTTTCTTAGCTCGGGGAAAGGCTCCTGGACTTGATAGATTTAGTATCGAGTTCTTCAAGCACAATTGGGAGATTGTGGGCCAGGTGGTCACTGATGCAATGAAGGACTTTTTCACCACCGGTAGGCTCTTACGGGAGATTAACAACACCATTTTGGTATTGGTATCAAAGGTCCCTAATGCCACTACGGTCGCTGATTGTAGGCCCATAGCCTGTTGTAATACTATTTATAAGTGCATCACCAAAGTCCTGGCCAACCGAGTTGCTGCGGTCCTCCAAGATGTGATAAGCCCGTTTCAAAGTGCTTTTGTAAAGGGCTGGTGGATCCGAAATCACATCCTTTTGGCTCAGGAACTTTTCACTGGTTTTTACCTCAAGCCTTATTCTACTAAGTGTGTAATCAAAGTGAACTTTCGGAAAGCTTATAACACAGTAGATTGGGATTTTCTCGTGCTTGTTCTCCTTGGCTTTGGCCTCCCCGAGCATTTAATCCGCCTCATCATAGTCTGTGTTCGCAACCTTAAATTCTCGATTGCTTTAAATGGGGAATTGCATGGTTTCTTTGCTAGTGGCCGAGGGCTTAGGCAAGGTGACCCTATATCCCCTTATCTGTTTACCTTAGTCATGGAGGTCTTCTTTGGAATTCTCTATTCTCGCTCTTTGAGGCCGGAGTTCAATTTCTATTGAAGATGCAAAGCAACAAGCTTATCGCATTTATTCTTTGCGGATGATATCTTTCTTTTCTGTAAAGCTGACTTACCTCCGGTGTGTATCCTTAAGGAATGCCTTAATATCTTTTCTTCATGGAGTGGTCTACTCCCAAACCCTCGCAAAAGTGAGGTTTTTTTGGCAGGAGGATCGGCTTCGTTTAGGAATGAAATCTTGCAAGCTCTTTGGTTTAATAAAGGGTGCCTCCCGGTTTGCTACTTGGGGGTTCCAATCATCACCTCGAGGCTCTCTAAGGTAGACTATTGTGCCCTCATTGATCGTATTACGACAAGGGTACAATCCTAGACTCATCGCTTCTTATCATTTGCTGGTCGTTTGCAATTGATTAGATCGGTCCTCCATGCAATTCAAGCTTTTTGGGCCAGTGTATTTATGCTACCCGTTGCCATGCTGGATCAAATTGAACGAATCTTGCGACAGTTCCTTTGGAAAGGCCCACACCTTCGAAGAGGAGGTGCAAAAGTGTCCTAGGATGATATTTGCCTTCCAAAAGAGTATGCCTTGGCATTCGAAGGTTGTAGGATTGTAATAAGGTGGCTATGCTCAAGCATATCTGGATCTTGTTTTCTAACAAAGAGGCCTTTATGGTGTAGGTGGATCCATTCGACCTTTTTAAAAAGGAAAAACTTCTGAGTCGCCAATAAGCCAACCTTCTATTCTTGGGCTTAGAAGAAGATCCTTCAGCTTAGGAGAGATTTCCGGAAGTCTTTCCTTTTGAGTATAGGGGACGGCTTGGCTATTTCTCTCTAGTTTGACCATTAGTACCCCAGGGGGCCTCTAAACCTATTGTTTTCAAACTCTTTCATCTACATATCTGGGTTGACCAGACAAGCAACCATTGCTAATCTCTTTTTCCCCTCGGGCCAAGCTTTAAAGGTTATTTTGGATTCATGGCAGATCCCTCTCCCCTTCCTGTCTCAGGATCCAGACCTATTCCAATGGACCAAGAGCTCCTCTGGGCGATTTACGGTTGCTTCAACTTGGGAGGCCATTAGGCGAAAGAGGGACCGAGTCTCCTGGCATGCATTCATATGGAATTACTCTATCTCACCTCAGTATTAATTCTTCCTTTGGCTTATTACTAAGCACAGACCCCCTACCTAAGCCCTGTTATTATCGTATGGCAGGATTGATAGCGAATTGTGTGCCTTCTGTAATGATACTCTGGATTCCATTGACCACCTGTTTTTTAGTTGTTATATCACTGCTGGTCTTGCTTTCCTTTGGGCTGCTAGGTGTAATCTTCCATGGCGCAATAGACCTTGGGCAGATAACCTTCGATGGGCTATGACGCTTCTTTCGAGTAAAGACTTCTACAAATGCATGGGCCGATTCTCCCTTGGGGCCCTTTGTCATATCATATGGAAGTACAGGAATGATATTTTATTTAGGGAGGAAACTCTGGTGGTTTTGACCTTGAAGAACCATCTCTTTAAAGTTGTCAGAGACAAGGCGGTAACTTTTAGGAATGTCGAGGATAATACTAGGAACAGGAGATTCTAGCATGCTTGGGGTATTGACCCGATTATTTTCTCTTCTCACAAGGCCCACCCACTGTAGCTATTCCACCTACTTGAAGGTGTCCCTTGCTGCTATGTTCGCACCCATACTGCTCTGCCAGGACGTGGCTTAGTTCGTTGGTTTTTTTGCTCGATCCTCCTAGGGATAGGCTGGATACTTGGACTTTGTTTGGCTCCTTCTTCCCTTGCTGCTTCCTCCGGTGGGCCAGGTGTTTTGGTGGTTGAAGGTTGTGCGAATGTCGGAGGCTGCTTTGGTGGTTCCGATCCGTCTTGAAGTTGTCCACCTTCCTGTTGTGGACGACCTTATGCTGTTCTAGTGGCGCTTCATTTCTTCGGGTTGCTAATGGATCATCCTTCCCTTGTGTTTCTTGGGCGCTGCTCCGTGTTGCTGCTTTTTGTTTGAGCTTGCTGCTTAGGCTACTTCTTGCTTTTCCTTAGCTTGTTGCTGCCTTGTTTCACACCTGTCTTTTGCATTCGGCTCTCTTCCACTCACTCTGACTTGTTGTCATTATGAGTGCAAGTTTTTGGCGTTGGATCTTGTGTATAGTTGCGGTTTAAAGCTTAATATATTCTTACCTTTACCAAAAAAAAGAACTGTGTTTTTATGTTTTTTTATTTTTATTTTATTTTATGTCCTTATAAATAGATGTTATAAATGTTTTTGATGTGGCGTGGCCTAGCTAAGAAATAAGCTAAGGTTTAGGATATGAACTAGGCAAGAAAGTGCTAATACCTTAAAAGCTTGCCGGCTCACTTAAAGTCCAATTTGATTTTCCATTTCCCACCTAACATGCTACTTTAGCAAGTAAATGCCGGCGGAGGTGACCGAAACTTTTGTATTTGATTTTCCATTTCCCACCAAACACACTACTATAACAAGTAGATGATTGAGACACCTAACACACTACTATAGCAAGTAGATGCCGGCAGCAAGTAGATGCTGGCGAAGGTGACCGAAACTTTCCATGTCCCACATAACACACTATTTTAGCAAGTAGATGCTAGCAAAGGTGACCGAAACTTTTTAACAAGTTGGCATATTTTTAAAGACGCTTTGGGAAATCATAAAGGCCAATCAGAATCTTTTTTTCCCTTTGGGATGACGGCACCATGTTGTTAAACTAATGCAAAATATATAATCAGATCTTTGAACTTTTAATTATGCAACTGGGTTATATTTTTTTTTTTTGGTTGAATTGGTCCATTCATCAAACTGTAAATAGATATTTTTATATAGCCATTACATGTTGACGTTGCACTTAATGGATAATTATAATATAAAGGCTATTTTCAAAGTTCAAAAAGACAAAAATCTTAAGAAAAAAAGGGAAAAAGTCACAAAAAAACCCCAAAATTTACTCGGTGTGACAAATTTATCCAAAATCTTTTTTATGACACAAAAAATCCTAAATTTTGCTAACTGTGACACATTTACCCAAATTTCTTTCATGATATAAAAAACTCAAAACTTATATCCGTGTAACATATTTACCCCCAAACTAATGGCATTTTCGTCTTTTACTTTTAAATTTTTTCCTTTTTTCCTTTTCTCTCTTCCCTCCACCATGGCCAAACTCAGGTGAGGCCCACCCTCATTGGTGTTGGGTGAGAGTTGCCATCTTCGACATGGGGTGAGGGCATTCCTTACCAGATTTGACCTGGGCTAGGGTCGCCCTCACCTGTGTCAGGTGGGGGTTGCCCTTGTCAGATCTAGGGAGGGCTGTCCTCGCTTGCCTAGGCGAGGGCAAACCTCGCCCGATGCCGAGATGGTGGCCCTTGGCAAAGTCCGGCCTCCCTTCGCCATGGCCGGTGAAGGGAAGAGAGGAGAAGGAAAAAAAAAAAAAAAGAAAAAAAAAAGGAAAGAAAAAGAAAAAGAATTAAAAATAAAAGACGAAAATGCCCTTTAGCCATATAGTTTGGAGTAAATGGTGTCAAAGTTGACAAAGTTTAAGATTTTTTGTGTTACAAAAAATTTTGGGGTAAATTTGTCATATTGGGCAAACTTTTGGTTTTTTTATGGCTTTTTTTGCCAAAGAAAAATTAGGAGGTGAAGAGGAAGGATAGTGCAGTCAAGCAGCAAGGATCACTGGCTCTCCTCGCTCTGGCAATGAGGGTTGTGCTCCACATTTCACATTTTTAGTAAGGGGTGGCCCCCGTCACTACCACTTTGCTGAAAAATGATTTCTTGGAAACTATTTTCCTTTATTATGAAGTATTCAGCTAAATAAACCCACCCTTAGTTTCTTTCTCTCTCCCCTCCCTCAAAGAAGAATGTGGATGTGATGTGGCTTAAACTAAGAACTGAGCTAAAGTCATCGTCCCATGAAAAGCTTTGGCTCACTTTAACCCGTGAAGGTTGTTTTCAGGTCTATTTAACTAATGTTGATGATGACTTTAAATGAAGTGTCTCAGACTTTTCAATAATTTTAATTTTTTTTTACTCCTTAGAAGAGCGTAAAAGGAAAATATGCTGCAATTCAAATAATTTTCAATTTGATTCCATTTTGGCTTGATAAGATATGTACAACCCCATAGTCCGGTGTTGCATTTCTTGGAAATGAATATGAGGTCCCACTTTCTTAAATTTATATGTGGCGTTCTATTGACATCTCTATAAATACATAACCTCACTAAACAACAACCATTGATTCTAGCGTTTGACATGTATTCATAGAGGACATCAAGATGATAGATGAAAGGAAAAATAAGAAATTAGACATTTATTATATCGTCTTATTATAGTTAACTAGAATACATAAAGTCACACAGACTTATCTGTTTTTGTTTTTTCCTGGGGATAGATTACTGAGGGGGCGCCCAGCGACATTCAAGTCGGAATCTTTCACAAAAGAATAAAAGAGATTTTTAATAAGGGAGATTTTTCTAGTGTGGCTTCAGGAAAGAAACAAAGTTGGCCGGCTCCTTTTAAAATCAAATTTAATTGTCTACGCCCGGTGAAGGGTCCAAGACTTTTCAACAAGTTTTGGAAATTAAAAAAAAAAAAAAAAAAATCCTTGGGAGACCATAAAGGCCAACTGGAAGTTTTTTTTTTTTAAATATTATAATCCTTTTGGGGTGAAGGCATTGAGTCCTTTTATTATTATAAAAAAATTATTAAAAAATGTTCAATCATGTCCCTCAATTTTTTTGGGTTCCTAAACTGTACTTTTTCTTTTTTTTTTTTTGCCTCCGTTCAGATCTTACGCGAGGGTCAGTTGCCCTCATTGCTTCTCCAGGAGCTACATCAGCGAGAGGAGAGGACTGAGCAAAGAGTGCAATCGTTTAATTAAGCAAAACTAAAAGGAAACAAATGCACCTCATGAATTTCGTAAATTAATTTGGTTTTATTGCAGAATGAATTCAGTCTTTAGGCAAAACGAATGCAATCCAAAAAGCAGTACAAAATTTCCTTTTGATGGAGGCGCATGCATTTGTCCAAAGTGAATTTCTTTTTATTTTTCAGATTTTCGTGCTGTTCCAGATTTTTATGTTCTAAATTGCGTTTCTCGGATAAGTTTGTAGCTTCCTCTTAGCTGACGCCCTCCCGCATGTTCGCCGAAATGTCTGACCGAAGTGAACGCGTTTATTCTTAGTCCTCCGTCCGTTTTTATTGTTCGTGGTTTGTCAAATATGTTCCGGTAAATTTCCACCGCTAGCCTTTGCATTGAATACCCGTGTTGTGGTTTCTTTCGGCGTGCGACATGTTTTTGCAGTGACCGGTTCTCGGTTGGCGAAGACAAGGTGGGGTGGCTGTCGCCACATATGACAGCCGTGCAGTACCTCGACGTGGCTTGTATTGTGCCCGAACTACTCTGATTAAAACTTGGGGCGCATCGCCCGGCCAGTAGCTTGTGGGGCGGCCACAGCAGCGGGAACTCCGGCAGGGTCCTCTCGGGCGTGATTTCCGGGCCAGGCGGTGGGTCTTGGGCCAGCTTTACCTCGTACGTGTGGACGGAAGGGAAGAGCAAGCGAGAGTGTGGTGGCGAGGGTCCCGGGAGGCGGTGGTGGAATGACGCGAAGGGAGGGAGAGGACTGGATTTTCTGAGCATGGCGGATGGAAATCGAAGATGGACCTGAGGATTCGTTTTCGAAGTTATGGATTGATGAGATCTTGCTGGGAGTCAAGATGCAGATGGTGATGGTGACATAAATGGCTGATCTCGCTGGGAGTGAAGATATGTACTGGGGCTTCGGGCCTGGCCTCAATAATTCTGGGCGTCGCTGTCGGCAATGTGGGCTCGTCCTTGATAGACCCGACCCCGGGCGTCGGAGATCTAGTCCTGAACGTTGCCTAGGAACCAACACTGGGTTCCCATATGCAAGCATAGAGTTTCGGGTGATAGGTTTAGGACTTGCTTGGTAATGTTCTCTTACGTATCTTGCGGATCTGGTTTGATCATACAGTGACTCAAACGGCAATGCAACTATTCCAGGCCAATGGTCTTCCAAATCGCTCGTCATCTGTGCGATTTGCTGGCTGAAATAGGATGATACACGGCAACAACAGCCAAAATGGACATTTGAAGTCGAGTCCTAAATGGAGCGGGACGAGCAGACTTCTGAAGAAAAATGACAGGCTCGTTCCATCATACCTGTGATATCATGTTTCTCATGAATCATTTAAGCAATGACTGTACATAGATTCTGGAGATAAGTTTTGATTCAAAGTCTTGGTTGACTTCCTCAGATAGCAAAAGTCTCTGAATGTACAATGCGAATTATTTCACATTCTAGTGCAGAAGTTAAAAGAAAATCACTGAACTCATGCAGCTCCAAGAATTACGGACCAACAAACGGCAACTCGGTAATCAATGATATTTAGTCTTGTAATGAAGCTCAGGTCTGCCTCGAGTTCGAAACTGGAGAGGAGACTTTACAAATAGGAGAGTTAAAGGCGATAAAGCTTTCGTGCTGGTCTTGCTCTAAGATGATCCGCTAATTCTTGATCGATTAATCTTATCACGGCGAGACTCATCAACAGATAGCAGCAATGCTCAGACATGGTTCTTGATTGAAACCCCGAACTTGCTAAATAGCAGTTAAAGGGTACTCACAAACTGCGAAGAGGCTGTTGAGTGCTGAGGTAGATGTATGTTGCAGTTTTCACCAGTAAGGTAGAAATCCTCTTCATCTTGCGGCCGCGAAAGGGTCGGTCCAACGTCTTGAGGAATTGGTTTGAGAGAGGCTAAGCGTGGCGTGCGATAGGCTCCTTGAACGGCGATTTCATGGCCGTCGAGAACAATAACTTGGAGGCTTTGAAGCTTCTGGTCGAGAGCCTTTGGGAGGTCATGACATGGGCTTAGGAAGTTAAGAGTTGTGTTAGGACAGAAAAAATGTCATAGAAGTCTTGAGAGATAAGAGATAATATACCACAAGACTAATATTAGCAAATTTGTTTAATGTCAGATTTTTTTAAATGGATAGGCTCTAGTTCTAGGAAAGATACGCAAAATAAGTTAAAAAATTATGAGAAAATGATGATAATAGATGTTGAGAAAAGAAAATGGCAACATACCACCGACTAATGTGCATCATGTACATAAGAAAAGAGGAATCTATGACTATAGGATAGATTATGCAATTAAAATCATTGGAAAAACAATTTCATTCCAGTAATTGGAAATGATGGAAAAATTTTCAACTATTTTCGAAAGGGATGTCAAAAATAGAAAGTAAATCGGAAATTTCTCAATTGGTTTTTAGTAGTGTAAAACAAGGGAGGATAAATAAAAACAGGAAAAATTATACTACTTATATCATGGCGTAGGGAAAAACCCCAAAGGAAATTCATTTTCCTGTGGTTGGATAATTTTCGGAGAGAACACTAAGTATCACCATATTAGGTGAGTGGCAATAAAATAATTTTCGGAGAGAACACTGAAGTATCACCATATTAGGTGAGTGGCAATAAAAAAGAATGGAATAAACCTGCTAGTTTAGAAGAAGTGAATTCAGCGACAGAACATGATAATTATTGTAACGACCTGGACCCCACTGTATGATATTGTTCGCTTTAAAGATTGAGTCCTCACGGTTTTAAAATGCGTCACACAGTTTAAAGAGGCCTAAGCCATTATAAACTGGTCCAGGACTCCCCCCTAAGCGATGTGGGACAAGAGGGAGAGGGACCCCTTCCTTGCGCACGTCCGGGGACCGAGGTGCGGACACACCGCCATCCCTCCTCCCCGTGCACCGCCGCTTGGGCTGTCACAATTATAGTAATTATTCTTGCAGCCATTAGGCAAACAACTTAATAGAATGGAAACAGACCCACGAAAGAGGCCAGAAAAGAAGAACCGAAAACTCCTATAGCAGAAATGATACAACAGATTGGCTGGTGGAAGGAGAAATATGATGCATTACCTTGTTCTTCTTATCATGACCTTGATGTCTTCGACTCAAGGCCGAGCTTGAGCCTTTGTCCGTCCCTAATCTTGAACTTGACCCCGTTTTAGTTGTATCCTTTCTTGGACTCGAACCTCTCCCCCTTCCTGAACTCGAAGTCGCACCCTCTCCTGAAGTTGAACCTCTGCCCCTTCCCCTTCCTGTACTTGAAACTGCGCTGCTCCACGAACTCGAAGCTCTGCCCCTTCCTGAATCCGATGCCTTACTCTTTCCTGAACTAGAAGCTGCATCCCCATGCGACATCGTAGCTTTGATGTTTCTTGGACTTGAGGCTGTACCCCTTGCTCTGCCTCTCATCGCAGGATTCCTTCCTGGTGGGTTCGAAGCACCTCTGGTCCCACTTCCTCTGCCTCTTCTTGAAGGCACTTGGTCGGTCTCCGCAATTCTATCCGTCTTCACCTGGACCACGTCGAAATTCCACATAAGTTTTAACGACTGCACAGTTAAGATAATGCAAAAATCTTCGGTACTTACAGAAGCAATGTCTATCTGATCCTCAACTTCGGTTGTAGCTTTGCAGGGCATCTCATGATGTTCGATTCCTTCGCACTGTTGGTAAATCAACTGGACAGGTTCCACGGTCTCATCCCGCTTCTCCTTCCTATTTTCCGTACTCGCCGTTTTCCCTCCATCGACAGCACCATAGTGCCCAACCTTTCCGTCCCCGATTTGCCTCCTATTTTCCGTGGCCTCGAAAGATTCTGCATTGCCCAGCTGGGACTGGATATCGTCAATAGAGGAGGTGCCATCCGTTTGGCTTTTACCCTCAGTTGCAGAGTCCGAGCCTTCGTTAGGGATTGAAACGTCCCACTCAGCCCCATCTTCATTGGAGTACACATCAGTCTTCATTGTCCATACCTCTCTTAACCTACTTATTGTATCGTCGTCGTGTTCTCCATACTCAGAACTGTCACTCCATAAAAGGACGTTTAAATCAATGAATCCTCTTTTAGATTGCAGTCGCACCATTTCCTTCGCTTGCTCGTCATTCTTGATCTCTATGGCCTTGTTGCTCTCGCCATATAAAATGTCCCGCATTGTATGACAGTCTTCATGAAGAGTCTTGTACCACATTCTCTTCATATGAAAGCCGAAATCTTTCACATAAGCAATTAATCCCTTATATGTCACTGAATCAGGGGTGACGTCTTTCATTTCCCTCACCCACCGAGCACCCGTTTCCCCACTATACATTAATACAAAGCAGAATTTGATTGTCAAGGTATCTTCCATCTGTTATTTAACAGGGTCCACGCGAGAGTCAAACAACATATGTATTGAATATATATTAATTTCTTTTGCATATTTACCTCAAATTCAATACCGCACAAACATCATTGATTAGTTAGGAATACAGGTGCTATTAGCTCAACATGCTTTGTTCCACTGCAACCTTTATGGTTTAATTATTAGATTGATTTACTAAAGTGATTTCTTTCAAAATTATAGTTACTCGCACTAATTATTACATACCATACCAAGTAAAGAAAAATAAAAAACAAAAAACAAAACAAAAAAGAAGGTAAGATCCTGCTTTTTTAAGTCCATGGGCACTTTCGTTTCTCTTTTTATTTTTTATGTTATTTTTTTAGCCAACGTTAATTCTTTATCTTGTTTTCACTTTAATTACATTAATCTATTAACCTTATCGGACTTCATGTACTAATCTTTTAATGGTAATTATGTGTTTCGAATAACAATGCTGGCATAAGTGCAGTTGTTTTGCAACATGGAACTCAAAAAAAAAGTTTTATTTCCTACTTTTTGAGTGAAAAATCCATAACCTTGGGAGACATCGTTTCAAATCGGTTATGAAGGTCTATATGTTGTTGTATTCATTCTTAATCGAAGATAATATGCTTAAATTATTGTCTCTTTTCATCAGAAGTAGCACTTTTTAGTGAAATAATATGTTCACTTGTGTAAAAGTCACATTATCTCATAATATATGACTATTTGTTCAAGGAACATTGCTCTAATTTACTTTGAAACAGTCGTGTACTATGCAAAGATGTGAATCCCGGTGGTCGCAATCTACTTTAATACTAAAAACGTATAGTCGACTAGTCAAGCCCATTGGTGGCCAAAAATGGAAAACTAGTCAAGCCCACTTGCATCAGTGAAACAGCAAAAATGTAATACAGTTAGTGCTTAATATACAAGTGTATAGATTAGCCTTGATTAAATTGCATGGACATTCTAACATAATTATTAAAGAAAGAGGGAAAACAAACACTCTATTTACTTTTACTTTAGAGGCCAACAACAAATTATTAGGAGCAGCATCGTCACAACATCAAACATATACACGAATTAGCTACCCTTTGTTCATCATTCATTTTCCCATGTGGCGACACGTGGCTGAATCTAATGGGTTTTGTGTTTTCCTTTTGTACAATTTTGATCTAATTATTCGACATTACTTTTCCCAAATCTAATAAACGTAATAATCTAATAAAATAATCCATGATTACTATTATTATATGGATGTAATGTTAAATTCATGCATCAATTATGCATATTGCAAACTACTTGAGGAGACGAGGACATCATATGATGTTTTTCAAATCTACAATTTGTAATCTATAATCTAATATCTCATCTATGAAATATATTTCTATGAAGTAATAATTAAAGAATGATTAAGGACGCGTTTGGTAGCGTTTCTATTCCGGAGAACAATTTTTTAACAGAAATAGTTTTTTTTTTTTTTTTTTCGTTCTCGGAAACAATTTCTGAGTATAAGAACACGCTTAGTAACTGCAAAAATTTCTACTCCGTAAATAGAAATGTGTTTGGTAAACTTGTATATTTTTGTTGTTTCTTTTAGTTTTTCATTTTTTTTATTATATTTTTTTTCCTTTTTTTTTTTTCCTTCTTTCTCTTTGTGGCCGGTCACCGGCCATGGCGGCAGCCGACAATCAGCTGGGCAAGCTCCCGCGAGCTCGCTAGAGCCTCGCCAGGCCACCACGAGGCTCGGCCTTGCCATATTTGGGCGAGGCCGAGCCTTGTTGGTGGCTAGGCGAGCCTCGAGCCACCCGGGCGAGGTCGAGCCTCGGCGATGGCCTTGCGAGGCTCGCCCGGCCACCGAGGCCATCGGCAAGTCGACCTCGCCGATGGCCTCGCGAGGCTCGCCCGGCCACCGAGGCCATCGGCGAGGCTCGACCTCGCCCGGGCGCGAGGTCGGCCTCACCTTGGCTCGGGCGAGGCCGAGTCTCGTCGTGGCTTGGCATCTCCGAGGCCGGTGGGTCGCCGGCCCTTGTCTGGCCGGTCGCCGGCGCCGGCCATGGCCAAGGCCGGTGACCGACAAAAGGAGGAGGAAGAAGAAGCCAGCCATGGCCAAGGCCAGTGACCGGCAAAAGGAGGAGGAGGAGGAGGAGGAGGAGGAAGAAGAAGAAGAAGAAGAGTTTTACCAAACGCGTTTATATTCAGCCCTAAATGAGTTTTTCCTCTTGTAAAAATATAAAATGAGTTTAGTGGCATTATAAAAGAACCAAATCTGTCCAACACCAAAAAGGCGAGTAGAGATAAAGTGACTAAAAAGAAAAAAAGAATATGCAACCAAAGTACTTAAAGTACAACAGAAAATGGGAATCTCAAAAGAGGAAGGAAAGTTTACTTTAGGAGCCGAAAATATCAGACACCTAAGAAATTATATGCAAAAAGAAAATGGCAACTTTATTGGGTGGCTAAAGAAAGGAGGACATTTGGCCAAAAAAGGAAGCAAAGCTTCCTCTAACATGAGTGGATATGATGCCTGGCTAATTGAATTAGCTAAGAAAATTCGGTTAAGAAAAATGAATCAGTCCGTTATAGGTAATACTTAATTGCTATGCAGACTGAAAAAATAATGGTTGAGTTAAAAAAAAAAAAAACATAACTTAAAGTAAAATAGAAATAACTTGAAGTTTTTTTGGGTGCGGCGGATGTAGAGGGTAGGGCACAACAGTTCTAAAGTTCCAAGAACATCATGACTTCAAAATAAGCATATATCACATCACTTTATATCTAACACTCAATTATATAACAAGAAAAAAATTTAAAACTTACAATTTACAACACTTTTATTTGCGTATTTATTTAATTTATACAAAAAAAATTCAAATTAAAAAGAACATGATGAAGGAATACTAATGTATTTGAAATTATCTAAAGATCATTTCTGATAAATTTCTTTCATTTAATTAACAAATGCATTTTGATCCATGCAAGTTTCTGACAGAATTGTGTAGTTTTATTAAAATAGCATCAAAATGAAATTAGAATAAATCAATTTTCAAATCTATGCATACACACATGTCTAAAGTATTTGATGAAGAAGATGTCGCACCTTATCTGAATTGGATGCAAAGTTTGATGTATCAAGAAGAAATTCCTCTCTGTAACACTTCATAGACATTCTATATGGGACGCTCGGCACATAATCTCCACACTCCTTTATTTTGACGATGCAATCATCCGGTATATTTGTGCAAGATGCATCAATCAACTTTATCAATGATGCGCACCGTGTGATTTCCAAACTCTCAAGCTTCGTCAAATATGATAAGCCACCTATTCTTCTCAGAGATTCACAACCACAAATAGAGAAGGATTGTAATGATTCCAAAGGACTCGAAGATTGTATCTCAACTAGGTTTGGACAATCTAACACTTGCATAGACCTTAGCTTCCTTAATTCCAAAGGAATGGATAATCTCAGAAGCTGTTTACAACCTTCAACATATAAGATTGCCAGTCCTGGAAGTCCATCAAGCAGAATGTCTTCCACTTCACAATAATATAATGCTAATCGCCTCAAATTTCTCAATCTCAAGTAGGAGGACGGAAACTGCAGTACGGTTTGTAGGTTTAGGCGAGACAACTTAAGATTACCCAAATCAGAAAGAGAAGCCAACTCAGAAGGTGCAGGGACATTTAGCAGATTTAAGTATAAAAACTGTAGTTTAGATAACCTCCCAATCCATCTTAAGTTGCATCCTGTGGTTAGGTTTGATTTGCTTGTTGTTTCAGAGCCATCACTTAGATCCAGGTGAGACAAGTTAGTAAGGTTTGACAGATTAGGAATTGAGAGCAATGATTCAGATTTAAGAATAAGAGTGGTCAAACTTATGGGAAGCTCCGGCAACACTTGAATACCATGACAATTGCTTAAATATAGGAATTGAAGGTGATGAAGCTTGTTGATTGTCTTTGGAATTTCGCAAATACCAGTGTCATCTAAATGTGGGAATTTTAAACATGACAATTCTCCAATTCCAACAGGAATTTCACCTTCCATCTTATTACATATATTGAGATTCAACTCTACAAGATTTACCAACATGCTGATGCCACTAGGTAAGTGCCAAACACGATCCTCTTGAGGAACGGATCTTCTTTTTAGGAAACATAACACGCATAATGATTTCAACTTTCCGATGGTGTTGGGAAGTTCCCTTATCCTTGTATCTGTCAAAAGAAAAATATCAAGTTTTAGATGACATAATATGAATTTTAACTTTCCAATAGAGTTTGGAAGTTTGGCAATGCCCAAACCTGATAAGTCTAACTCTATCAATGATGTTAAATTCCCAAGTGAGCTTGGAATTTCTCTCAACGTCAAACAATTACGCAATGACAATCGCCTGAGTTGCACTAGTGCCCCCAGTTCTTCAGGTAAATCTGCAAGACCTTTGCACCATTCAATCTTTAACTCAATCAGTGACTATAGGTTTCCAATGAAGCTTTCGATTCTCTTGAGGCGGTAACAGTGTGCAAGAGTCAACCTCTCTAAACCCAAACATTTAGAGAAATCTGGTATTTTCGTTATGGCATAACACCTAGTTAGAGATAAAACTTTCAAATTCCGTGCCTCCTGTTAAAATGGATGACATGTCAAGTGTAAGAATCATTGCACGGTACTAATTGGGACTATTAGACTAGAATTAAAACATTTAATGTACCTTGATCAAGTCCCATGCTTTTGAATCATCCTTGAAGCCAGTCAAGTTAAGTTTAAAAACAACAAGATGATCCAAATACAAATTGTCCGCCCTAAAATTTGGATGAGGAGAATGCCAAGAAATCCATCTCAACTTTGAACGACATTTTGCAAAGTCCCCAGCAAAAGTTCCAGTGCCTAATTTGAGGAATCTTAGGTTATGTAATCTTTCAAACTCATCATTTGTGATCACTACAGGGAAATCCAATCCATTTATATTGAGCGCTTGAACCTTGTCCTTTCTCTGCAAAGTCAATTTTGTAATGATATGAAGAAGTTTATCTACTTCCAAACACTATGTTTACAACTCAAATGGGTAGTAAAAAAAAAGTGGTAAGATCCTTAAAAAAAAAAAGAAAGAAATCCTACTAGTAATTGGGACATACTTACCTCTTCGATTTTATGATTTCGAGGGCCTCGTTTGCAATCCACAACCTACTTTGCTTTCCAAGGTCACTTGAACTTTCTTCACGCACAATTTGCCTTCCCAAGTCTATTAGTTGATCATGCATCCAAATCATATCATTATGACATATCTTTATCAAGCAACAACTAGTGAGGACATCAATTCCCCTTCTGGGATAAAACTGACAGTCGGTCCACATGTAAATTGCATCGGTCTTCTTCTCATGGGAAAAGAAGCATGCTATATCAAGAAAAATTTGTTGCTGATATTTGTCTAGGCTGTCATAGCTAATCCTCAACTTCTCTAGAATCTTTTTCTCCGGTACTTCCCTTAACCTGACGGATGTCTCTTTCCAAAATGCTTTGTCTTTCCCTTTAAGTAATGAACCTACCACTTCGATAGCCAAGGGAAGCCCTCCTAAGCATGAGACAACTTCACTTGAAAGCCCACGAAAATCATCCCAAGGAGAGTCATTACCAAAGGCATGCTGACAAAAAAGCTGAAGTGCATGACCATCATCCATTTTTGACATCTCATACTCTAGAATTTCGCCTTTGAACCCCTCAGCTCGCAAAATAGTTGTGTATCTCGTTGTAATGATTATCCTAGATCCTGAATGTAATGGAGAATCTCCTATTAGTTTCTTAATCTGCTCTTTATTATCAACATCATCTAGAACAACAAAGACCTTCTTAGTTGGGAATGTTCTTCCAATACTCCTCATTCCTTTTTCAATATCCTTAAATTTTTCCACAAGTCCAGAACCATTAATGTCAAATAATAATTTCTTCTGCAAATAGACCATGCCTTTTTCAGTCAACGAGTTTTCTCAAACATTCTCAAGGAAGCTACAACACTTTCCAAAGTGGGAACATAGTTGATTGAAGACGAGTTTGGCAAGAGTTGTTTTACCGATGCCACCCATTCCGTAAATTCCAACTAGCCGTACATCATCATGGTTGACAAATAATAAATTTGTCAATTCTTTTACCTGATCATCAACTCCAACTAAAAGTTTAGTCACTGATTTGTGTTTTGTCTCCACCATCTCCAATACTTTTTCAACAACAGATTTGACAATCTTTGCTTGGCTGCCATGTATGCAAGTGATTTCGTTAGTTGACTAGATTAATTTCATGTCCATGCATCACCATTGGGATTATTAAAATCTTAACTTGAAAAGATTGAAATAATCACGAACATTTAAACGCACTGAATAATCAATATAGGCTAATTTAGTGGAATTCACTTGATATGTTTTTCATATATGATTAGAGAAATTTCTGAAGGCTATAGAATTGGCTTACATGATGGCCAAAGTTACAAAATGACTACTATTCATAATAGGAGATTTATACAAAATTTCTTCTACGGATCTGATTATGTCAAGTACAATTGTATTTAAAGAGCTGTCTCACATTACGATGTGTTCAAAATTGAAAATCAAGAGATCCGACTCCCATGGGATTAACTGGGTGGATAAGGAATGATGATATCTACGTGGATTAAGTGCACAACCAAAAAAGTTCTCAAGCGGCATGTCGGGCACATTGACTACATAAATTAGAAGCATAAGAGATTATCAAATCCAGTAAATTGTGCAAAAACAGCTAATTTGCATTGGAGAAGCCAATCGGCGTAATGGGGATTAATTCACCATATGTTTATCCAAATTTATCAATTGATAGCCAAACTATGTTTTTGTTATTGATGATGATAAAATATAAAGTTGTTAATATAAATGCCAAGTGATTAACCTTAAAGCAAGATACAAATGCTTTGCGGGGCCCCGAAACTACCTCATGTTCGAGCCATACGGCCAGGAATTCATTTCCACCTTTATCACATTGGATTAGATAATACGAGTGATTTCTATATCAAGGCTTTTTAGTTTGCCTGAGACAACCCTCAAGAAAGGAGAAAAGGAAAATAAGGACAGTTTGCAAAAACCATTTTCCACACATATCCACATTTTATAATTTACAAATTGAATCCCTAATTTTCACTTTAAAAAAAAATTGCATCTATCGCCAGAACTTATTAATCCAATTTCTATTTTTTTAATCAAAATTGCCCTCACCACTCTCTTCGGCCCGTCAGGCTGTCATCATTGACCTTTGGCCACCGCCTGTCCTCAGCCGTTGTGTGCTGGTATGCTCATGCGGCGCTAAGTTCAAGTATCCCTTCTCTCCTTCCCTCCCTTACTCCCCCACCCCTCTGTGAGTACGGCCACACCACTCGGAGGCCTCCACGCCATTACCAACCTTAGATCAGAGGTCGGCAATGGTCATTCCAGCCCGGTCCAGATCAAGGTTGCCTGGCCTTGATTTGTACTCTCCACGAGCTTTGCAGAATTAGAGGCCCCGAGATGATGGCCCGGTCATTCTTTACATGTTCTCAGGATGTTCTCGATTAAATATTTAGACGTGATTTTTCTTCACCGAATCTTAGTTTACTCGTGTAACTGGTGTTTCTTGAGGATGCAAATTGCATGTTTTGGGTTGAAATTTTTCCGTAGATGCAAACTACAAATTTAGATAAGTGAGGATGTATATCAAATTGAAGCTATCGACATGCAGGGGAATATTTTAGGATGTTAAAAGCAGAGGATGTAAAGGTCAATGAGAGCAGCAATTGCAGGTAATTTTCAATAATTCTGTTAAAAAAAAGGAATAAAATGAATCATTTGACAAGACAAAGTTGTATCCCCTATAGCAGAGAAAAGAAAAAATAGGTAGAGATCTTAAAAGAGTATTACCTTTGATCCTTTTTGACATTCCATCCCTTGATTCCATCTACTTGAGCAAGAGCTTCTTTCCATGCCTGGACTTCATGAGGAAACCTCTTCTCGTGCTCCAAGAAAGCATCGTCATATAGTGGAGTCTTAAGTTTAATATCCTCAGGTTCCACATCAAAAAATATGGGAAGGATACTTTTTTCAACATTAGACTTAGACAAATTGTCTACTATGTGGACAAGCTCACGGAGACACCATTTACTGGAAGCATAAGTCGTAGAAAAGATGGGTATATAAATTCTAGAACCATTGATAGCATGCAAAGGTTCTCACCAATGACTTCACCAACACGGAGCTCGTCTTCATCCCTGAAAACGCGGACTCCAGCATCTACCAAGTCATGATAGAGGAAGTCTGTGAATCCATGACGAGTATCAGGTCCTCTAAAACTCAGAAATATTTGGTACTCATCCCCGAATGCCTGTGCAGTATCATCAGTAGTCATTCTGGCCTCTGAGTTTGCCCTATCTAGGGAGCTTATTACTGCCGGATCTATCCCTTCCTCTCTCTCTAAAGAAAAGGTTGGTCTGTGTGGCTTTACCTAAGAACTGAGCTGAGGTTTTCGATATGAACGAAGTGAGTGGGTGCCAATACCTTAAATCCTTGGCCGGCTCACTTTAAAATCAGTTCTTTTCTTCGTCATCTCCCACCTAACCCACCGCAAGTAGACACCGATGAAGGTGATCAAGACTTTTTAACAAGTTACGAAATTTTTTAAGACTCGTTGGGAGACCACAGAGGCGAATCAGAAGTTCTTCAATTTCTTTTTTTATCTTTTCCTTTAAAATAAAGTCATTGGATCTTTATACTATTGCGAAATGTTTAATCAGCTTTCTAAAGAAATTTTACACGATTTGGGTTCCCAAGCAATATACTTCTTTATTCAGATTGGTTATTCAATCGAAATCATAAACGGGACATTAAATTCTAATGTTGCACCTTTTGAGGTGATTATAAGGTGCATTTAGGAGAGCCTTTGAGAAAATGTAAAGGATTTTAGATGTAATGATTTTTTCAAAATGCAAATAATACTTAGTAAAGTGCAATTGAAAAGTATTGAGGAATAATTTTGATTTTTATGTTGTTTGGATAAAATTACACTTGTAAAGGACTTTAGCTATGTTTTTCAAATAAATAAAAGAAAATTGAAGCACAGCAACCGGCCACATGAATCCAGCCGGCGTCGCACATGGGTGAAGGTAAAACTGGAATTTCCTAAATTTAGCGAGGGCAAAGTTGGAATAGAAGAAAATTCATTAACATTCCATAAATGCTCAAAATCAAAGTTAGGTAGAACTCGCATTGTGTTATGAGACTTTGGAAATGCTAGGTTCAAAGTCTTTGAAATTTTTTTGCCGAAAACCTTAGTTTTGACTCAAAAGCCTTTAGAGGGTGAAGGCCAACTTTTAAAGTCCAATCAGATGTAGTCATAATATACAAAAGAGTAAAGTCATTTCGATCCCTATATGATTAAATTCACCATATTTTCACTAAAGAGATAAAATTACCTTTAGTCATCCAAAGGGGCGAGAAAATGGGTATGATAGGCATTTGAAAGATATTTGGCAGTTTACACATTGTATATCTAAGTCATTTCGTTTACATATTGTCTGCATTTGAAACATAGTATCGCTAAAATTATAGGAATAAAAAATGGAATGGGGAAAATTTGAGAAAGTTTTCTATATCTAAATCCGATCTAATTCTAATCTAAACACTACATAAAAAATATGAAGTTCCTCCTTTTGTTTCTGAACGTCTTTTCACAAATATACCATTTGAACCAAAACGTTGTAACCCTTAGGCTTCATTTATTTCGTGAAAAATTAATGATTCTGAAAATATTTTCCTAAAAATAAAAGCTTGTATCACTTAAAAAAACAAATGAACAAAAATATTTTAAGCATCCTCGAAAATATTTAGATATAAAATTATTTACTTATAATGAAAATAATTTTCATCAACTAATCATTTCAAGCGATATAAACGATTAGTTTTAGGAAAATATTTTCTAAATCATTTATTTTACGAGAAACAAACGGAACCTTAGTCATTTCTCCTTTTTAAGAAAGTTGCAACTCCTCAACCTAATTTTCACTCTAATTTCCATTTGTTTTACACTTCATGGGATGTAACTTTTCATTTGTAGCCCCTACATGCATATCTCGTCATTAGAACAGTTTTATTAAAACTTAAAAGCGCCATTAGGACTTCGCTCACCGGAAACTTGTGTCTAAAAAATTTTAAGTATAGGGACAAGACACTATGTGGCTGAGGAGGAGAGATTCATAAATACTGTTTAGAAATTGCATGACGACCACGACAACCTTATGGTCTAGAAAACTTAATATCTCAACCAAATCATATTGTCATAACTATCGGATTGCTAGCACTCTCTCAGTCACACGCTTTATATATGATTTCATCTCTATTTTGCCTTATCTATGGATGTCTTTAAATCAGTGAACGTGTTGTTAATTGTTACTTTAGAATCGAAGTTCACTGTTTTTTTTTTCTCCAGCTAAGGCTCTATATTAGCTAGTAGCAACCGGTGAAGGTCTGCTATTCTCAAACCGTACAGGTCTATTTAACTAAGATCGATGATCGGTAGACTATAAAGGCAAATCTTCTGCCAATCACATAAGTTTTCCATTTTTTTTTTCTTTTTTGACGTGATAATATACATGTAACTCCGCAGGTCTGCGGTTGCATTTCTTGGAAATGAGCCGAGGTCCCACCTACTTAGAATTATCATGTAGGGTTTTATAGATGTCTCTATCGATAAAACAAACTCATTGGCCGCAACCGTCGGCTCTAGCGTTTGGCATGTTTTCGCAGAGGACATCAATCTGATAGAGGGAAGGAAAATAAAAAAATTAGACAACTATTATATTGTATTATTCTATCTAACTAGAATACGTAAAGTCACACGAAATCAACCTTTTCTCGTGATTATCTATTTCCCATCCGACGCTCTGCATTAGCAAGTAGACATCGGTGGAGGTGACCAAGACTTTCTGACAAGATAAGATTGGGAATTTCTAAAGAATTCTTGGGAGACCATAAAGGCCAATAAGAAGTTTCCGTTCTTTTTCTTTGTTTTTCTCCTTGGAAGGAAAGGCGCCTGGTCCGTAAATTATTGCAAAATGTTCAATCAAGACTTTTTTATACTACGCTGTAAATTGCAGAATAAAAAATGAAACGGGGGAAAAGTAAAGAAAGCTTTCTGCATATATATATACATACATGCATGCATGCATATCTAATCATAGAGATTAGAATATTCATCAATTGGTAATCTAAACACTATGAAATATATGAAGTTCCTCTGTTTTGTTTTTGAACGATTTTTGCTCCAAAAATTCCCTTCAGACCGAAAGGTTGTGTAACCCCTTAGTCTTTTACCCTTTTTTGAATAGTTGCAACTCTTCAACCTGATTTTCACTCTGATTCCCATTTGTTTTGCACTTCACCTGGCGCAACATTTCATCTGTAACCCCCAGTTAATTAAAACTTCAAACAACCATTAGGACTTCACTGACCGGGTACACGTTGTGTCTTTCAACTATGGGAGCATCATTTTCTATTTTCTCTTCACATCATAGTGAAGTTGATGCTCCAAAAAATACACATGCCAAGAGAAAGTTCAACGCGCTCATTTGAAAAAGCCCCCCTCTCTCTCTAAATCCATCTAAAATTGCACATATTTGTTATCCTACGAATTATGATATGGAGAAGTTCTTCTTAGAGCATGGGCAATTTGGCAATCCTGCATTTGATGGATTCCATCCCCTTCTTATTCAAAATTTTTTAACTTAGTATGCTTCAAATAATTACTCATCTGTTTAGGCTTTCAACATAGTTTCTTTTAGGTATAAAGTATAAGTTTACTCTATGTAGAATTCTTATTTGCTAATACCCTTATTTGAAATCTTAAGCAAAGGCTTGCTCAAATGCTAAATAATCACATATCTTTGCTGTGGGAAAATATATCCACTAATCACACGTAAAAGCATGAAAGAACCATGTTTTAATTTTTCTTTGTTCTTATAAGTCGATATTACATACGTTTTTGATGTGACGTGGCCTAGGTAAGAAAAGATTTGAGGTTTTGGACATGAACTAGGCAAGAAAGTGCTAATACCTAAAAAGCTTGCCGACTCACGTTAAAGTCGAATTTGATTGTCCTTTTCCCACCTAACACACTACTTTAGCAAGTAGACGCCGGCGAAGGTGACCGAAACTTTTTAAAAGGTTTGCAAATTTTTAATGACTCTTGGGAAGACCATAAAGTCAATCGGATTTTTTCTTGGGAGAAGGACACTAGAAATATTATAAGTTGTATACAATGCTTATTTTAGTAACAAAAGTTTTTTCGAATTACTTAACTGTCACTTTTTTAAAAAACGATTACTTAAGTGCCAATTTCGATTGGAGCTATTGAAAATCAGACGCGTCTATATGTTATTAATTTATTGATCTTATGTGGTTCATTTGTGTGCTTGTCAGCATATAACCTCTAAATAACATTGTGCAATAGGTTAACAAAATGATCATTTCAATGACAGCCATTGTTAAAAAGTGATTACTTCAATACTAATCTTAATGAAAAGGTAATCACTTCACTACTAAAAAAATGCCATCACAAATAAAATTTATAAATGTAAATGTCACATAATTTCGCTAGCTGGAATTTCTCACTGGAGGCACCGAAATGATTGCTTTTCTCCTAGGAGCCGACGAAAAATTTTGATATTTAAATGAGCGCCGTACACAAATCATAACATTTCTAGTGTCCTTTTTTTCAATTTTTTTTCCCCTTTGGGATAACTAAAGGCGTGCAAAGGAACTAGGAATTGTCCAAAATCGAACCAGAACTGGCAGTTTCCAAAGGGAGTGGTCCTGCTTCTGGTTCTAGGTGTGGAATCGCTCCCATCCACCCGGGCCAAATCAGTAATATATATATATATATATATATATATATATATATATATATATATATATTTTTAAGAAAAGTTTTCACCAAAAGGAAAGTTTAAAAAAAAAAAAAAGTGAAAACCCTAAAATTCATAATCTAAAACTCAACACCCATTAATTGAGTGCTCATCTCGTTTTACTCTTATCTCGTATGAGTCGTCTCTCTATCTCTCACTCATAACCTCGACTCTCAAGTTCAGCACCCATCGACTCTCAACTTTCAATATAAGCCTAATCTTTTTACTGATCTTCCAATTAAGAAAAGAGAAGCTTTTCTGTTTTTTTTTGCTTTACTTTGGATTGCTAGAAAATGTTGGACTGAGTGCGTCGATCTGGTTCCCGGTGGATTCATGGGATCAACGGGCGATCCCAATTCTAAAGTGGAAACTGTCCACCCACATCATGCTCACCCCCAAGATAATGGCACCATGTTCTTAAAATATAGCAAAATATTTAATTACATTACTGAATTTTTAATTGTGCAATTGGGTTAGATTTGTTTGTTCGAATTGGACCTTTCATTTAATTAATAAACTGAGATGTTTATATAGCCATTATATACTGACGTTGCACTTAATTGGATAATTATAATATAAAAGTTGTTTTCAAAAAAATCAAAAAGAATAATCTTAGAAAAAGAAAAATCAAGAGGGGAAGGGGAAGGGGAAGGATAGTGCATTCAAGCGGCAAGGGCCGCTGGCTCTCCTCGCGCTGGCAAAGATGGCTATGCTCCTCGTGCACATCTTCAGTGGGAGGGTGGCCCTCGCCCAGATTTAAGATGAGAGACCCTTATTATTACCGCTTTTTCTGAATAATGATTTTTCGAAAAGTATTTTCTTTTATGAAGTTTTCTGCCAAATAAAAACATTCTTAATTTTTTTTCTCTCTCTCCCCTCCCCCAAAAGAAGAACGTGGATGTGATGTGGCTTAAACTAAGAACTGAGCTGAAGTTATCGGTGTGAACTAGGCAATGCATTCCCATGAACACGTTCGGCTCACTTTAAAATCAAAGTTTTCCAGATAATGCTGTGTATTGGCAAGCAGCAACCCGTGAGGATTGTTATCTGGTCTATTTAACTAACGTTGATGATGATTTTGAATGAAGTGCCTCGGACTTTTCAACAATTTTAATTTTTTTTAGACTCCTTAGAAGAGCGTGAAGGCAAATACGCCGCAATTCAAATAAATTTTTCATTTTTTTTTTTTTTGTTTCCTATTTGGCTTGATAAGATATGTACAGCCCCAGAGTCCGGAGTTGCATTTCTTGGATCTGAACCTGCGGTCCCACTTTCTTACATTTATATGTAGCATTCTATAGACATCTTTATAGATAAATAACCTCACTAAGCAACAACCACGGGAAGATTATCTATAAAGTCTGAAACCTATTGTACTTTTACCTATTCAATTTTAAATCTTTTTATTTTTTACCAATTAAGTCAATCCGGTCAATTTTTGCTGAAGTTGATGTGGATGCCAGCTGTTTTATGATGCACGGTCAACACTAACGTGGACAAAATTTATTAATTTTTAAATGTTTTCTCTAATTTTTTAAATTATTTTTTATGTTTTTTTTTTTTCCCTCTTCTTCCTCTGGCCAATTGCCCAACCTCCAAGACCGGCCAAAGGCTACGACCAATGAGGGTCGCCCGCCGACCTCAAGGATCCGACCTCAAGGATCCGGCGAGGGGCAACCCGCCAGCCTTAGGCGAGGCTTGTCCTCACCAAAGGCCAACGAGGGTCGCCCTCGCCTCATTGGCCTTGCTAGCCTCGAGCGAGGCTCACCCTTGTCGACCCGGTGAGAGCGACCCTTGCTTGTGGCCCGTGAGGTTGCCCTCACTAGCCTTCAACATGGGTGAACCTCGCCGAATTTGGCAAGGGTGAGACTTGCCCGAGGTTGGTGAGGCCAACCCTCGCTAGTTGTAGCCTCGGTCGGTAGTCGATGTTTGGCGACCGGCCGAGGAAGGAAGGAAAAAAAATTAAAAATTAAAAAATTAAAAAATTCGAAAAGAATATTAAAAAATTAATGAATTTTGTTCACGTTAGGGCCAATCATGTTATGTTAGCGATTTTCGGCCAAAATTAGCCTAATGGATTCAATTGGCAGGAAGTGAAAAGATTTAAGACTAATTTGTCAAAAATGTAATATGTTTAGGACTTTTTGAACAATTTTCCCCAACAACCATTGATTCTAGCATTTGGCATATGTTCGCAGAGGACATCAAGATGATGGATGAAAGGAAAAATAAGAAATTAGATATCTATAATATGGTATTATCCTAGTAAACTCGAATACATAAAGTCACATAGAGAGATTTTTCTAGTGTGGTTTCAGAAAAGAAACAATGTTGGCTGGCTCCTTTTAAGATCAAATTTAATTGTCTATTTCCCCCCTTTCACCCGGTGAAGGTGTCCTCAAGACTTCTGAACAAGTTTTGGAAATTTTTAAAGAATCCTTAGGAGACCATAAAGGCCAATTGGAATTTTTCCTTTTTCCTTTTGGGGTGAAGGCATTGAGTCCTTAAATTATTATAAAAAAAATTATTAAAAAATGTTCAATCATTTCCCTCAATTTTTTGGGGTTCCTAAATTGTACAATTTTTTGGTCCTCGTTCAGATCTTAGGTGAGGGTCAGTTGCCCTCGTAGCTTCTCCAGGAGCTTCATCAGCGAGGGGAGAGGACTGAGCAAAGAGTGCATCGTTTAATTAGGCAAAACTAAAAGGAAACAAATGCATCTCATGAATTTCGAAAAACTATTTTGGTTTTATTGAAGAATGAATTCAGTCTTTAGGCCAAACGAATGCAACCAAGAAGTAGTACAAAATTTCTTTTTGATTGAGGCGCATGCATTTGTCCAAAGTGAATTTCTTTTTTATTTTTCGGATTTTCCCTCTGTTCCAGATTTTTATGTTCTAAAATTACATGTCTCGGATAAGTTTTTTTTTTTTTTTTGGTCGGGAAAACACTTATATATATATAGATATTAACGTAAGTTACAACCATCGGCCAAAGCATCCGTAGTCAAGATAGCAAGAAAAACAGCAGGAGGTTGAAAAAGCCGTGTTGGGCCGAAGCAGATGAGTGATGGGCCTTGGCAGCCCGGGCCTGCGGCCCGGTTCGCTTCTCGCAAGCAATGGTTCAGGTTTAGGTCAGCGAAGCGTGAGAGCAAGAGGAGCGCCTCCTCGACGATCGGCCGAAGCTCCCACCTGGGTGATCTGCCATGGCGCACAGCTTCTACAAGTGGAAGGCAGTCCGACTCGATCACAAGGGAGCTGTGATGGAGCTAGCGTTGCAGCAGATGATGCAAGGTACAGGTGAGTGCATTGGGTTCTGTTTCCATCGCCGATTGTGACTGAACTGTGCAAGAAAAGCCATCGATAAGCCTCCCACAGTGATCTCGTCCGACACAGGCCATCGTGCCCTCTGAGCTGCCCGGTTGAAAAGCTCCATCGATGTTGTATTTCAGGGTGCCAAAGTCAGGAGGACGCCACAGATGCGCAGGGTTGAGGTGCGGGATTCCAGATCTCGAGCCTACAACAGCAGGGGAAAGGAAAGACTGAGTCCGAGTGATGGCCATGTCGACCACTCGTCGCGGATCCGGAGTCTCGGTTGCGGAAGACGCATCATTACGCATTCGCCAAATCTGCCACAAAGTATTGGCGGTGAGCTCTAATCCGGGTATGTTCTTTGGCGTCGCTGCTATGGCTGAGAGCCATTGATCAATTCGTTGGTTGCTCCAAGGGGGTAGTCTTCTATTAATCTGTTGGTGTGCCCATACAGCTCTAGTCCACTCACATTGAAGGAACAGATGCTCGACGGTCTCCTGGCTCTGTTGTTGGCACAGCGGGCAGCAAGGGTCAGGGGCGATGTGACGATTATATAGATTAGCCCTCGTCGCAAGTGCGTTCTGACACACAGCCCAGGTAAACACTCTAATTTTTGGTGCAGTTTGCATCGACCAGATTCTCCGCCATAGAAATTTAGGATTCTGATATGATGAAGATGCTCTATTAGTGTTGGCATTGCGTACTGTCTGACTGATGAGGTGGTAGCAACTTTTTACTGTGTATTCGCCATGCTGCGTTGCCGTCCAAATGAGGCGATCTTCGATTGGGAGATGTCTGATTGGTATCTTGACGATCTGTGATGTCAGCTCTTCTCCTAGTAGAGGGAGAAGAATAGATTGTTGTCAAGTGTGGTGGGTCGGATCGATCAGATTTGCCACCAAGACTGGGTCGTCTTTGTTAGGAGGTCCATAAAGAATGCCCATAGGTAACTAGCGATCACCCCTAATTCTGATTGCTTGACCATCGCCCACTGACCAGCATAAATGAGAAGAGATTGCATCCCTTCCCCGTAATAGACTCTGCCAGCCCCATGACGAACGAGCTGCTGAATGGATAGAGAGGAAACTTTGAGTAGGAAAATACAAACCCTTGAACAATTGACTCCACAATGCCGAAGGCTATTGCAATAGTCGCCAGGCTTGTTTGCCGAGCATAGCATCGTTAAATGCTATTAAATCACGAAAGCCTAAGCCACCATAATCTTTGCTTGCTTTCAACAGATCCCATTTTTGCCAATAAATGCCCTTTCTGTTCTGATCATTCTTCCACCAGAATCGTGCAATGCTTTTTTCTATAGAGTTGCAAATCGACAAAGGAATTTTAAAAATAGACATAGCATAGTGAGGTAGTGCTTGGACGATAGATTTGATGAGAACTTCCTTACCACCTTTGGATAACAGCTTACCCTTCCAGCCCTCCAACTTGTTATGGACCCGTGCAATGATCCATGAGAACATTTCCTTTTTTGATCGACCCCAATCAGAAGGTAGGCCCAGATATTTGCCACATCTAGATAACACCGGTATCCGTAGCTCACCCGCCATATTTTCTTGCAATCTAGGGGGGCAGTGGTTGCTAAAAATAATGCCTGACTTGTTACGATTCACCATCTGACCCGTTGCCAGACAATATTGGTTTATAATAGCAGCCAAGTTCTGACATTCCCTTGTAGTCCCCTCTAGGAAGAAGATAGCATCATCGGCGAAAAATAGGTGGGACAGGGTAGGGCACCAGCGGATAAGTTTGAAGCTTCCTCTTAGCTGACGCCCTCCGTGCGCTCAACAAAATGTCTGACTGAAATGAAGGCGTTCATTCTTGGTCCTCCGTCCATTTTTAGTGTTCCTGGCTTGTCAAATGCGTTCCGGTAAACTTCCACTGCTAGCCTTTGCTTTGAAATCCCTTGTGTCGTGGTTTCTTTCGGCGAGCGACATGTTTCGGCGGCGGCCAGTTCTCGGTTGGCGAAGACAAGGGTTTGTGGTGGTTGTGGTGTGGCCACATATGACAGCCGCGCAGTACCTCGACGTGCCCTATGTTGTGCCCGAACTGCTCTGATTAAAACTTGGGCCCATTAGCTGTTTGCATCAGCCATTGTTCCTGGTCCTTGGGAAAGAACGATGCGCGCTTTCGGGCAAAGGAAATGCTTCTGTGGAGCCGTGAGGGGAAGAGGTGGGATTGGCAATGGCTAGAGTGAGCTTCAGTGTTGATAGGGGTCTGTTGGGCTCAATAAGATTTGAGTCTTGGTTTGATTTAGAAAAAACTTGGCTTCTTTTGGGCTCAATGAGAGCTTAGCCGTGGTGGTTTAAGGAGGGAGAAAAGATTTGGGCTGGTTTAGGGGTCTTCCTTTGCTTTGGGATGGCCTTCTTTTCTATTCCTCCTCGGATGGGCTTCATTTTGGGAGGGACCGAACTGAGCCTGCGTATCAGTTCTGGAAAATAGAGTTTTCAGAAGCTTTTCGACAACAAAGTTCAACATATCACAAGCATTTCTCACGGAGACCTTATTGTCAGATTCAGAACACACAATTTTATAAAAATCGATGAACACACGAAGGTCATTCTAGAACAGCAAACTGTCAGACAAAAACAAATTCAGTTCAAGGCAGTTCTCATCAAACTAATGAGTTTCATTCGACTTAACAATTTTACAAAACACAGACCATGATATGAGGAGTAGAACTCATGAAGACGTCGACTTCTATTTACCATAACATGATTTTACAAAAATCGCAGAATCTACAGAGGTCATTTTGAAACAGCACTTTTACAAATAGTAAATTGTGCAATGCAAGGCTAATCATGTCTACTAATGATGTCTGTTTTTCATGAAAGTTTTACAGCATATAGATCTTAAAGATTGAATACAACTTTCATGAATACATCGAATCCAGATTCTAAATGCATGATTTTATAAAAATCAGAGAACCAATGCATCTCAATCGGAAAAACCTATTTCATAGAAGGTAACATGGACGATTTATTGCCAATCGAGCCCATTAAATCACTTTCAAGTTTCATGAAAATTTTATATGTTGTAGATTTAGATGTCTTGAACAAGTTTCATGAAGGCACCACTTTCAGTTCTCATAAAGAGATTTTATAAAAAAAATGAAGAACGGATACAAGTTAGTCAGAAAAACGATTTTCCAGAATGCAGCACGGACAATTTATGGACGATCGGCCCTACCGAATGAGCTTCAATTTTCATGAAAATTTTATATATTCTATATCTATGTATTCTGATCAACTTTCGTGAAGACACCAACTAGAAGGTATTAACACAAAAAATCATGAAAAATCAACAAGCAGTGAATGTCACGACTTCGATTTTGCAACAGACATGACAGGGCAAACGATTGCCAAATCAAGCATATTATATGTCTATGCAAAGCTCAAGAAGTCTACTTCAAATCAATAGAAGACCTTGAAGTCAAATAAAGCGATCTACCAGCTTTGATCAAGATGTGAAGCAAAGCAATCAAAATAAGCCTACGAATTTCTAGAATCGGTAATTATGCAACATCAAACAATCAATCAATCGTTAATTATCACAACTCATCCAAATCATCATTCTAGACATATAATAGCCACCTAGGGGTTGAATCCTAGCCCCAATTGCTTAAAGCGGTCTTGCTTCATCAAATTCAAGCTTAGGAGGACTTTACCTTGTTATCTTCGAACTCAAGCTCAATGCAGGGGAGAAGTGCCAAAAAAGTCCTAAACCTTTTGACTTTTTGTGCCGATTTAGTCATAAACCTTTTTGGTGCCGATTTAGTCCTAAACCTTTTTATGTTGTGCCAATTTAGTCCTTTCCAACCAAAATTGGCCGGATTTTGCTGACGGACGTCAGCCGGCCGACGTGGACAACTTTTAATAATATTTTAATATTTTTGAATTTTTTTATTTTTTATTTTTTTTCTTGTCATCTTCTACCTCCAGCCGGTCGCCGGAGCTTGGCGACCGGCCGAGGCAACGGCCGGTGAGGTCGAGGTCAACCTCGCCGGCCACCTCACCAAAAGGGCCGTGGCCGCGGGGCGGCCTCGCGCCGGCGGCGAGGCCAAGCCGGCGGGGCTCGCCCTCGCCGCCCATGGGCGAGCCTCGCCCTCACCGCCGGCGCGAGGCCGCCCTCGCGGCCGCGGCCATTGGCGAGGTGGCCGGCGAGGTCGACCTCGACCTCGCCGGCCGTCACCTTTGGCCGGTCGCCAAGCTCCGACGACCGACTGGAGGTAGAAGATGACAAGAAAAAAATATAAAATATAAAAAAATAAAAATAAAAATTCAAAAAATTCAAAAATATTAAAATATTATTAAAAGTTGTCCACGTCGGCGCCGATCAAGCCACGTCAGCCGGCCGGCGTCCGCCAGTCAGCAAAATCCGGCCAATTTTGGCTGAAAAGGACTAAATTGGCACAACAGAAAAAGGTTTAGGACTAAATCGGCACCAAAAAAAGGTTTAGGACTAAATCGGCACAAAGCCAAAAGGTTTAGGACTTTTTTGGCACTTCTCCCCTTAATGCAACTAGGCAACCACCTTTACGAACTTGAGGACACGTCAAGGAATGCCATCGCTAGACTCAAACTGCTAAGAACCACCACTAGATGGCCACATTAGCGATTGGAACTAGTTGGATAGATTACCGACGCTAGGCACGGTGATTGGCTCGCGAAGAACTTAGAGCTCAATCAGTGAGCTCTGGTAATAGCATTCCTCGATGACTATTGCGACCGGCAAGGAAGGGCTCTGAAGATTGTCGGCAGTTGAGTGGTTCGTTGGTGTGGAGCAGCGATTGGCTAGTGAGGCGTTGGAGATAGGGTTGGCTGAGAGAGAGAAAGAGAGAGAGAATCTAAAAATGTGGGAACCTCCCTTTGAAATTTGGAGGGAAAGCCTTATATAGTCATACCAAGATTGATATCTATCAATGGCTACGATTTGATCTCTTAAGATAAAATCAAGCAAGCTCAAGGGTTAAGCAATTTTGTGATTGGCTAGAACTTGGCACATGGGTTAATGAGGTGGCACATCCAATGGTCTAGATGACACCTTAGATGAATGGTTATGATCTTATATCTTTTTAAATTTAAAATTAAACAAAGGGCATTTTGGTAATTTGGCTCAAAATGGGAATTTTTGGGGAGAAGGGCTAGACGTCGGCTAGACCTTGGTTGGTCAGAAAAGACTGCTGTTCGCCGGAAAATGGCGAGAAATGGCCTTGAGAGGTTGGCTGGTCAACGCCGGTCAAAACCGAGTTGACCTGATTTGACTAGGTTGAATCGGTTTGGTTTTTGGCCTGATTTTTGTTCTATTTTCGTGAATTTGTCCAATTAAAATTATTTTGTATAAATTGGATCAAATTTAATGCAATTGGATTCTCCCTAGCGATCAATTGTGCATGAAATGCCCTAATCAAGTTATTTCCAAAATGAGACCGGAAACTAAACTAACATTTGTAATTAAAATTTATTTAGCCAAATTGAAGCTTGATTACTTCAATTGGATGCTAGTCTACAATGGGCCAAGTCGAATTAGCTCAATTGGAACTCACTAACTCGATTTCGTAACCTTTGGATGGACTCAATCTATCAAATTGAGAAGTTCCCATGTGAATTCGTCAAAATGAATATTGGCCATGGATAGCCACTAAGAAATTATGATAATTGAATGTGTTATCTCACTAATCATGAAGAATGTCTTAGGACCCCTAATTAGGGCTAAAAATGGAAATTTGTATCCCGACATACCAAATCACAAAATTAGTTGAACGAGCAAACTTAAAATAACCTCTAAATCAAATGTTGTTAAAGAAACTAAGCTAAAATACGACTAAAATGAAATAATTTTATTTTTAGTTGATTTTGAAGCTAAATTTGAAAAATTCGGAAAAATAGATTCTTAATCAATTTTTGAGAAATTTTTGTTGCCAAAGTCAAATTGAAGTAAAAATAAAGTGATTTGTGGGTTTTTACAATTTTTAATTTTTTTTTTTTGTCAAAGTCAATCCTTTAGCGACTAATCATTAAAAGGTTGACTATAAAGGTCAACTCAAAAGTTAACTTTTGACTTTTTTGGTTTTTTATGAAAATGATTGGGAAATTACCTACAAATGAAAGGCCAATGGAAAAGAAATGAAAATTGATACTTTTTGCCCGATAAAAAGTCTTGTAGCAATCAAAAACTTTAAACTTGAGATTTTATATATATCGACGCATCGACTAAAAATCGAATGTCACCGTCTTACGCATCTCTTGAATGCATCACAGAGCTCCCCTCATCACTATTAGAGCTTGAAGTTCCACTGTGCGATCATTTGGAATTTTCGTCAACAAATGAAGGTTTGGAAGTACCAAAGCCCAAAGAAGCTCTATTGGATGGGGACTTCATTGAGCTTATGGTGTGATGCTCGGAATTCGATTATACAAAAACATTGGACCTTTCACAATTAATGTGTCTGAGAAAGTTGTTTGTTTCGTTTTTGTTTTGTTTTTTGTTTTTTGTTTTTTATTTTTTATTTTTTTTTTTGGTCAGAAAGGAAGTTGGTTGTTTGGAACTGTCATAATTTACATGAAATTTGAGGTCATGATAGATTGAATTACATGGAAAGTGTGAAAAACACGACCAGCCAGCCTATTGAGAGGCTAGACCTTCGAAAATTTAAAACCTAAAGAGATTAAATGCTGAAGATCGCTAGAAATTAATTAGAGTTGAAGGCCTTGATAGGCTGGAATTTTTGGAAGAGTTTTTTTTTTTTTGGTCGAAGAAACAACTGATATTCATTAAAGCGTAATAGTACAACCTGAGATAAAGGCATCAGCATATACTAAGTCAAGCAAAATGTAAGGGGGAAATAGGTGCCAGTTGTGGGCCGAATCATGGAGGTGGGCCTTGGAAGCCCAGTCGGCAACTAGGTTTGCACCCCTCCTATAGTGCAGCATTGTGAGGTTTGGAAACCGAGCAGCCAACGAGGAAGCTTCATCGATGACAGATCACAGCGTCCACGGCGACGATCGCTTGCCGAGCAAAATTTCTACTAGATGAAGACAATCCGATTCAACCTCTACAGCAGCTTCGTTGAGTCCTTGGCTGAGGAGATAACAGAGAGCACAGATGAGGGCTTGGCATTCAGTTTCAAAAGCGGAGGTCGCACAGACACGACTCGAATGCAGATCAGTTAGTCTCCCTCGGTGATCTCGGAAAATACAGGTGATGGATCCAACCGTGCTCCTAGGTTGAAAGCTGCCATCGATGTTGCACTTGAGGATACCCACTCCAGGAGGACGCCAGAGGTGGGACAGATCGCTTCGTTGAAAGGCAGGTCTGGATTGAGGTGCAGGGGATGCTAGTTGTTGTGATTTAAGCTGGAGGACTGCACTCTGAATTGCAAGGGCGGGAATGGGTATCAGGTTGCGGAAGATAAAGTCATTTCGCAATCTCCAGATGTGCCAAAGGGTATACGCGATCAGCTCTAACCCAGGTATGTTGCTAGGCAAAGCCAACCTCTCTGTTAGCCAAGAGGCGAAATTTGTTGTGGTGAGTGAAGATACTGGTAGGTTAATGCGAGGATCTGACCAAATAGGGTATGTCCATGGACAATGGAAAAACAGATGTTCAAGGGATTCAGGGGCTTGCTGATGACAGAGAGCGCAGGAAGGATCGGGTATTATGTTTCTGTGGAACAGATTAGCCCTGGTTGCAAGGGCATTGTGGCATGCTAACCATAGAAACATTTTGATTTTCGATTATGTCTTCATTACCCAGATTTTCTTCCATACTGCTGTTGTTGAATTTGTTGATGTTGATTCTCTGCTTGTCGAAGGATGTTGTAGTGATTGCATGATGGCAAAATAGTTGCTACGTACAGTGTAGTGACCATCTTTTGTTGCTGACCAAATAAGTTTATCATTTGAGAAAAGGGGTCTTATCTGTATAGAGAGAATTTCAGCAGTAGTCTGATCGTCAAAGATATGTTGGAGTAGATTCTGGTTCCAGTTGTTGTGAATGGGATCGATTAAATCTGCGACCAGAGCAGGTTCTTCTCGATTCGGTGGACCATAAAGTACTCCCATAGGCAGCCACCGTCTCCTCGATTTTGATGTGTTTGCCATTTCCCACGACCATCGAACATTAGGTAGAATAGTGTCTCGTCCCATAAGCAAGCTTTGCCATCCCCATGACGGTCGCGATCCCCTAGCCGCATTCATGAAATCCGTCAAGTGATAATATAAACCTTTAAATAACCGACACCATAAAGCTTGGGGCTGCTGTAGCAAACGCCATGCCTGTTTTCCAAGCATGGCTCGATTAAATGCAATTAGATCGCGAAAACCCATTCCTCCATCTTCCTTCCTGTTTTTCAGAAGCTCCCATCTTAACTAGTGGATACCACTTCTATTTTGATCATTTTTCCACCAAAATCTAGCAATTCTTGATTCGATAGTTTTGCAAATAGAAAGAGGTAACTTGAATATAGACATGGCATACTGAGGAATAGATTGAACAACAGCTTTGATGAGGATCTCCTTACCCCCTTTAGAGATAAATTTCTCTTTCCATCCCTCTAATTTAGCGTTAACTCGCAAGTATCCAGGAACACATCTCCCTTTTAGAATGGCCCCATTCAGAAGGTATGCCTAGGTATTTTCCACAGCCTGGCAGAATAGGTGTTCTGAGTTCCGAAGCCATATTTTGTTGCAGAAGTTGGGGACAATTTTTACTAAAGATGAGTCCTGATTTATTTCGATTGACAAGCTGTCCAGTGGCCAGACAATAAAGATTTAAAATATTTGCTAGGTTCTGGCTCTCTTGAATATTACCAGATAGAAAAAAGATTGCATCATCGGCGAAAAAGAGATGGGATAATTTAGGACACCATCTATTTAACTGGATACCCCGAATGTGTCCTCTATTAACAGCTTGAGTGATAAGGGTTGATAAAACATTAGCCAAGAGAATGAAGATGTACGGCGATAAAGGATCACCTTGGCGTAGACCACAGGATGGGCGAAAGTAAGGCAGGTGCTCCCCGTTGAATTTCACACTGAAGGTGACGGTGGTGATACACTGGATAACCCAATTAACCCATTTTGGATGGAAACCTAGCTTAAGGAGATAATCATTGAGGAAATCCCACTCAACCCTATCATACGCCTTGGTCATGTCAGTCTTTAGGATTGCATTAAATCTACAAGTCCTCTTTCTTGTTCTAAAATGATGTAATACTTCTTGCACAATGAGAATATTATCCTGAATTTGTCTACCCTTAACAAACGCAGACTGCTCATGTGAGATAAGAAAAGGCAGCCAAGGTTTAAGGCGGTTTGCAAGTACCTTTGAAATAATTTTGTAAGCAAAGTTGCAGAGACTGATGGGGCGGTACTGCTCGAGCTTCTCTGGTTGGTTTGTCTTGGGAATCAGTGTTATTGTAGTCTGATTTAGACCCATAGGCATAACCCCTGACATTAGAAAAGTATTTACCAAAAGGAAGACATCTTCTTTAACCACTTCCCAATGCTGGTGATAAAATAAGCCATTCAATCCGTCCGGACCAAGGGCTTTGGTAGTTCCCATTTGAAAAGTAGCTTGCCTAACCTCTTCCATAGTAAGTGTAGCAGTCAGCTGGTCGTTCATGTCGCTGGTTACCACTCGGTTGCAATTATCCAATAAGGGTTCATAGTGTCGCCCACCAGCCATTGTGTATAAAGTGGAGAAGAAATTGGTAGTCATCATCTGCAGAGAAGGTATATCTCGAACCCACTGGTTATCCTCATTTAGCAAAGTTGTAATTCTATTACGCTGCCGTCGTTGGATTGTAGATGCATGGAAGAAATAAGTGTTTTTATCACCACACTTGAGCCAGAGAATTCGGGATCTTAGAGCCCAATAGTGCTCTTCTTGTTTCCAGCTACGTCGGATGGCCTCTTTTAATTGCGATGCCTTGGCCGTGTCATATTGGGAAAGAGGCTGATTCACTAGATGTTGTAGTTGATCTTGTAATATAAGCACATTTTGGTAGCCATTCGAAAATTTCGCTCTGCTCCATACCTTGAGAGCTGCTGTAACCCTGCTGACTTTTGATAGGAAACTCTGATCAGTTTGATGAGTGCAATTCCAAGCTCGGGAAATAATTTCGGAACATTCCTGATCGTCATTCCAATAACCCTCAAACATAAAAGGTTTTCTAGTGCGAGGTTTACAAGAGGAAGTCTGAATTAAGATAGGGCTATGGTCAGACCCAATAGCTGGAAAAGCATACACCTCAGCCCCGGAAATAAGAATCTCCATTCCATTGTGCAAAGCACTCGGTCTAGTTTTTCCTTAACCAGATCCTCCCCTTGCCTATTATTCATCCAAGTATATTTGCAACCATGACTTTCTAACTCAGATAACTCACAATCATCAAGGACCGCTTGGAAAGCCATCATCCGAGACTGATTTGCTGGTCTTTTCCCCATCTTTTCCAAGGGCAGAGAATCTCATTAAAGTCGCCGGCACATAACCAAGGTCGTGCATTAGTTGCATGTATATGCCGAAGGTCATCCCATAGAAGAAGACGTTGTTGGTAATTCGTTGGTGCATGAATATAGGTGATATTAAGTAGTTGACCTCCCCTCCCCTCTCAACAGCTAGTATGAATCATGTAAGGGTTGGAATTTAGGACATTGAAGTCGAGCATATCATTCCACAACAGAGTTAATCCACCAGCCAAACCTGCTGGATTCAGAATATATGAGTGAGAAAACTTTAAATAACGCTGTAAATTGCTGAGCCTTACTTCTGGTTGTTTCATTTCCATTAAGAATACCACATCGGGCTTTTCCTTGGCCACCATGGCCTTTAGCTCTTGAACTGTCAGGGGATTGCCCAAACCCTGACAGTTCCAAAGACAAAGATTTTCATTTGTGTGGAGGTGGCTGTTTGGGGCCAGCCACCAAAGCCCAAATTCCGGCTTCGTCTGCAGTAACGATAGGGGTTTCCATTAAGTTGGTGTCATCAGGTTCATGAATGGTCAGGCTTTTGGCTTTATACGGGTTATATCTTCTTGGTTTCTTAGCTAAGTTGAGTGCTGGTGTTGATCTGGTAGTCTTCATTTTCCTTGGGAGCTGAATATCCATAGATGTTGATTGAATTGATTTCATCTTTGTATCTGTAGGTAAGAGTGTTGTATGGAGAAGAGGTTGGTGTATGGCCAAGTGTGAATGGGGTTGTTGGGCAGAGGCTGCTGGTGAATCCAGAGGGAGGTGCGGATGGCTGTATTGGCGAGAAGTAGTTGCAGTGGGTATGGATCTGGTTGCTGGGTTGGCGACATGGGCAGCTGGTGGTGCTGGTGGAGGGGGCAGCAAAGGAATGGTAGCTATCTGAGATGGTGGAGTTTCGGGTACTCCTTCTTCTGAAAGGTCAGAATTTGTTGAGGGTGCATAAAATATATTCCGGTAGGGGCTGTTTTCTTTCACCTCCGCACGTAACCATTGACCGTAGGCCATCTTCTCTCGACCCTCATGTTTGGCTTCATTATAGGGAATGTCCGGACAATACATAGCATAATGGCCAAGCTTTCCGCAGGAGTAACAAAAGTGTGGTAAGCGTTCATATCGGAAGTCCAGCCAGAGAGGTTTGCCATTTATTCTTATCAATTTCCCTGTTTTTAGGGGCTCATGTAGGTTCATTTCAAATCTGACACGACCTGCTTTGGACATACCACCATCCAGCGAATCTACTTTCACTTCTAGAATACGTCCCATGTGTTGTACTGCCTTGATAAGATACGTTCAGAGTACCATTCCAGGGGCAGCCCGATCACTTGTACCCAAAATGCACAGGTAGAGAAGTCGTAGCGATGTAGAGGTGTGTTCGGCTGCCATGCTTTAAATATAACTAAATGGCCCGAGAAGAGCCAAGGACCCCCTTCTAGAATTCTCTGTTTATCAACTTGAGACTGAAATTTGACCACATATAAACCAGCCTCACGCTGTGAAATATCAACCATATCTGTTCGCCATGCCTTTTTCAGAGTGCTTTTGAATGCTGGAATGTTAATGGATGGATTGGAAAGGGTTTTTCCAATAATTGTTAAACTACATTCCTCCAATGTTTCAGGCGAAGGCACGTCATCCCAGTCTTCAATGATTTGCTCAGTGGTGAGGCGGCCCAATCTAGAACACAGAGCTGCGAGATGGCTAGAGTCGGTGTTGCTTTCGGACATCATAGATAGTGAAGGTAAGGGTAATAACCAAGATCAAATACCCTCAAGGAAGTACAGAAGAACAGAAATCCCTAGAGGCGAGAAGCCAACAACTGCCAAAAGCTGAAAAGAGGGTCGAAAAGGTACCCAGTAACTGCCAAATTATAGTGTTTCCCATATTTCGTACTGATGTTTTCAAATCTGATGCATGCAGAAACATTCAGGAAGAATACTCCATGAAACCCATATGAGGAAAGCTCTGAGAAAGTGCGGAGAGCCCAATTCAGACCAATCGTATATACAGAGGCCACGGTGCGGTGTTACCTGGTGAGGACCATCGTATCCATCAGAAGGAGTAAGAAGAGGCGGAGGGCAAAGACACTACCCATTGCTCGTCGAGAGAGACCAGAGAGGGGATCCAAAGATAATTAGAGGACAGAAGAGCCGCAGTTAAAAGGAAAAACTGAAGAAATTGTCAGCGAGAGTAGGGTTTGTGAAGATGAAGGATAGAAATTGGGTGTGATTGCATCTCCATTGGGAAATTCTTAGACCTGTCATGCTTCTTCACATTGAAATAGGTGGACATTAATGGATGTGAAACTTCATGATATTCAGAGCCCGGCTCATCCTGCACCACCTTACGGATTGATAAATGTGAGTCTCAAGGAAAACTACCAAACCTGTCAAATTTTCAAAAGTTAAGGTGATTGCACTCGTTGGACTGTCATGAACTTATGGGGAGTCCAAGGCTTGAAGAATCATGATATCTAGAAATAGCTATCTTAATCTGACCAAATCGACACTTTTACCTAATTTGTCAGCATGTAAAAAAATTGAAAATTCTGGTCGTACAAAATTCAAAGAAACTGACTAAGCTGCGAGGGCTTGTGGGATTGGAGCTAATTGGATATTTCAAGTTAGTCAAAACAATACTGAAATTATTAGGATTGCAGTTTATCAGAATTAGGAGAAAAAACCATTTGCTCTCATTTCTGAAAAGATAAAATTTGGTGAACAGCGCTGAGATGAGTCATATATGTTTAGTTTTTGAGATGAGTCATTATATGTTGACTGTTGAGATGATTCGAGGGCCTTTGCCATGTTGACTATCTTAAAAAAAAAAAATTGATTTCAATAAAAGGAAATCATTTTTTTAAAATTTAAGCATAAGTTTTTCGGAAAGATTTTCTGTTAATTCATTTTTTAAAGAAATTTAAATGCCGAAAAATTAGGAAAATGTTTTTCTGGAAAAGATATTTCTCGGAACAAGCCAAATCAAGTGAAGGAAAAAAGAGTCTGAAAAGATTATGACATCTTAAATTCAGTACCTTCAACTGAGATAGCCAAGAGGAGTTATAGATTTTACCATCTCTTGTTGGTCCACCTGGCAACTCCACATCGAGCAATTCTTTTTGTTCAAACAGACTCAGCCCGAACAGATTCTTGGAATCGGAAATTGAACTTGAACCCTTTTGGAATTGGGCTAGAAAAGGGTTTTGAGTTTTTTTTTTCTTTTTCCATTTCAAGATGCATTAAATTTACTTTTGGCATAAATGTTACATAAACTTGAGAAAACGGTGGGAGCACTTTAGGGCTTTCTGAGTCACCCAAGGTCGAGTCTCTTTTCTTGCAACTTCCATAACTTGAGAACTAAACCGGTGAAGTTTACCCACAAACTACCTGATTTGCCTAAAAACCAGCCTTGAACTGGGAAGTCTGGCCAATTCTGAGGTCAAATCGAGACCGATGCTTGCCTTTATAGGACACGTAGGATTCAATTGCAACCAAGTAATGGATACGAAACAGAATGGCCACATTCGAAAGCTAGTCAAAGGTTTTGCTATGTTGTCATGCATTTTTTTTCTCCTTTTTAAGAAGCAATAGGTTTATTGAGAGTCCTTTAAATTAGTTTACTAGGCGATGTGATTGATGTATTAGACTACACTTGAGCCATTAAACAATCATGGTCAATAATCAATAATAGTCTGACGCATCACTTACTAAACTAATGTTTATAAAAAGTGAGGCTATTTCCGAACTACCTTTACGCTTAGACACTCGTTTTATTGTTAACTGTCCAAAATGTTCTTAAATTTATAATTTCAGTCAATCGTCAACTCACTTACCCTTTTCTTTTCTCCATCGTCTTCTCTCTAACGTCCCTGTAACTGCACTTTCCTATCCGATTATTTTTCATGAAATTATTGAATTATCGTATCGACTTCCTTACCACAGCATTAGTCAGTTAGAAAAGTTCCTCTTGGCTCTTGCATTGGAGTGAAGATTTCAAGAATGGATTTTATTCAATTCCACTTTGAGTTTATCGACATTTCCTAGTCTTCAAATGGTGGGCAATGTTGTTGCCTTGCTTCGTACTACTCCCACGTCCAAGATTGTCTTGGGATGGCTCCAATGATCAAATTGAGAGAAAATTTAAACGGCCGTGAGTTCGAGCTCTTATTTGAGACCGACTTGGCTACTAGATATCTTTATTTGAAATAATATTCATTTTAGACTCTTTTTTAATAAATAACTCCATTTAGACTCTTATTTGAATTTTTCCTTAAAGATTATGTATTAGTACACTCGAAAGTATTGAATAGGAAAACCAATGAGAGAAACAAAAAGAACTAATTTTTTTTATCAAATGAGAAATAATAGTTTTATTCACTAGGAAAGCTTTGAGGATTTATACTTTTATGCACTCAATTTGATATAAGCTCGGTTATTTTCTCTATTTTTTTTTTATAATTTTTACTTAACCTAAATAAATAAAAAAACATTAGTTTTTAGTACTCGGAGATATTGCATTCAAGAAAATAGTGAACTAACAGTCTTCTCTTGTCCCAAAAAAAAAAAAGAAAAGAAAAGAAAACTAACAAATTTAATTCCACTACAAATTATTTGAAATCCTTTCCTTTTCTTCTTTTATTTTCTATATAGTACTTCGTGTTACATATCTATAGAAAAGAATCTATTTTTTTTCTTATTATCATCGAGTGATTACAAAGTATATATATATACAGGAATAGAGGACCTAAATTAGGTGAGAAAATGGATGTTGTACAATGTTATAAATTGGATATAGTCACATGGAATATATTACACCTTTTCATGCCGTGGTTCTTGTAGATTAATTTATGGCCATGGAACTCCTTGTAATGCCATGCTTCTAAGGGATAGTCACATAGTAATTTTTTGGATGGGGAAATCTTGAAATAAGTATGAAATACTTTGACCAGCTTCACTGGTGCTCATGACTTATTATGGTTTTGCTCAAGGCATTTGCAGGATTAAGAACCATTTTTTTATGAATAAGGGATTATTTCCTACCGATTCATTCCTGCTGGATAATGTTGATAAGATAAGGCATATCAACATAGTAATTGTGCAGGTACGTTAAATTACTTCATTCTCGTGCTGGTTACTTCTTGAACTATGAGTAATACACGGACAAAAATACTAAATGATTGTGAACATTAATTCTCTAGCCTTACCCTTTGTGTCCTTAAGCACAATACTTGTCATTTACACAAAACTGTTAGTGTCTTACCCTAACAATACTTGCAGGGAAGATATGATGTTTGCTGCCCTATGATGTTTGCTTGGAATCTTCATAAAGCATGGCCAAAGGCATATTTTAGGGTAAGCACGAATTTTTAAGCTAATTAGGTGGACAAAATTAACCTTCATTGCCATTTTCAAATGGATATTTTATGGTGCATCAATAGGAATGCTCACCGCCTTGCTATTGAGACATCATGTTTCCTTGAGAATATCAAGTACATACTTCCTTTGGGATATAAAAATACATTTCTTAGAGTAAACCTCCTCAATAACAAGGAAGTATCTCAACTTTTCAAGGTCTTTGATCTCGAACCGTTGAGCAAAATTGCTCTTAAGAGACTTTTGTTTAGCTTCATTATTACTAGTCACAACTATATCATCTACATACACAAGTAGAGCTATGACCATACCTTCATTTGAATGTTTGATGAATAGGGTGTGATCCTCTCTACTATGCTTGTAACTCATCTCAAGCATTGCCTTCGTGAACCTTCCGAACCAAGCTCTTGGGAACTGTTTGAGACCATATAGAGCCTTTTTAAGTTGACACACCTGATCGTTTCCAAAGTCCTTGTCAAAACCTGGTGGAGGCTCCATAAAGACTTCCTCCTTCAAATCTGCATGTCGAAATGCTTTCTTCACATCAAATTGCTGCAAAGACCAAGCAAAATTAGCTGCAAGAGAAAGTAGTATTTGTACTGTGTTCATCTTTGCTATTGGTGTGAAAGTCTCCTGATAATCCACCCCAGAGGTTTAGGTGTACCCCTTTGCAACCATCCTTGCTTTATACCTCTCCAAGGTGCCATCAACTTTGTACTTAAGGGTATAAACCCATTTACATCCCACTGGTGGCTTTCCTTTGGGTAAAGTCATAACTTCCCATGTATCATTCTTCTTCAATGCATTCATTCCTTCTGTCATAGCTTTTATCCAATTCCTATCCTCAAAAGCTTCATGTATTGAGTTAGAAAAAGTAATTGAATCAAGAGCAGTAATAAAGGCTTTGTGTTGAGTAGATAGTCTATGGTATGACACAAATTGGGAGATAGGGTGTTGTGTACATTTCCTGGGCTTTTCTCAAGGCAATAGGTAAATACAAATCATTTAACTAAGGTTCATTAGAAGAAGGGTGAGTGATTTCATTACCTGATAACGATTTAGATAATGGGACTTGATTCAGTTCCGGATTGAGCTTCTTCCTTCTTGAGCAAACTTGCAGTTTGGTTGGTTTATTCTTAGGAGGACTAGATGAAGATGATGATGAACTAGGCATAAGACTTGATGGGGAGATGGGATTGGTCGAGGACTCGATGAACTTAATGAAGGACTAGGTGGACTAAGAGGGCTAGGACTTGACAAAAATAGTGAGGGAGATGAAGTTGGATTGGATGAAGTAGGATTGAGCGACGTGCTAGGTAGTGAAGGCAGTGGTTCGAATCCACTATCTTCATTAGGAGTCTCCCCTTGAAGATGGGAAGATAAAAAACGATTGGTTTTCATTAAAAGTGACATCCATAGAGATAAAAACTTGACGTGTTAAAGGGTCATAACATTTAGAGCACAAGGGTCAAGTTTGTTTCGGTTGTGATTATGAATATGCACAAATGCGGCACAGCCAAAGACCCGAAGGGAAATTTGATTTTTATAGGAGACATCAAGATAAAAGGTAGATAGGAGTTGTAAGGGATTTTTATTTCCTAAGGTTTTGGAAGGAACTCGATTAATAAGATATGCTAAAGTTGAAATAGCTTCCCCAAAAATGCTTTGAAATAGACATTTGAAAGAGAAGAGCCCGAGTAACATTTAGGAGGTGTCTATTTTTCTTTTCGGCTACTCCATTTTGTTGAAGGGTATCAACACAGGAAGACTCATGAATAATACCCTTAGTTTGGAAAAAAATGATCAAGATACTGATTGAAATATTCCTTCCCATTATCAGACCTAAGTCTCCTACTTGACATCCAAATTGATTGACTATCATTTTATGAAAATTTTGAAAAATACATTGAACATTATATTTGTCTTTCATGAGATATAACCATGTAGTTCGAGTATAATCATCAATAAAAGAAACAAACCATTTAGCTCCTGTAAAATTAGCAATTCTAGATGGACTCCACACATCGGTATGGATAAGAGAGAATGGTGTTGAAACTCTAGGATTATTATTCAAAGGAAATGAAACACGATGATGTTTTGCAAGTTCACAAATTTCACAATGAAGATTTTCAACAGCAACGTCTTTAAAAATGGAAGGAAACATAGTCCTAAGAAGACTAAATGGTGGATGTCCTAATCGAAAATGGTAAAGCCAAATCTGAGATAAGTGGATAGGATTACAAGAGTTGTAAGAGGTATTATATCCCATAAGAGACCAACAACTTCTGCTCGAATCCTCAAGGTAGTAGAGCCCATTTCGTTCCTTAGCAAATCCAATCGTCCTCCCCATTTTCAAGTCCTACAAAATGCAATGATTAGTAGAGAAAATCACCTTACAATTCAGATTTTTGGTAAGTTGATGAATGGAAAGGAGATTGGTGGACAACTTAGGAACATGAATGACATTGTTAAGTTTAAGTGAGGGATTTAGAATTATGGTTCCTTGGCCAGCTACAATAATAGGAGATCTATTTGCTATGGTAATACTCCTATTTCTTGGTGATGGTTTATAAGTTTTGAATTTAGTGGGATCATGTGTCATATGGTTAGTTGCTCTTGAATCAAGAACCCATGAATTAGGGTACTGAGAAGCTGTTGAGTTCTCAAAAATTAGACACACACTTGACTAGACTAATGAACACATATCAGAAGACTTAGATATGGAGTCAAGGAGAGCCCTGATTTTACCAACTTCTTATTTGTTAAATATCTCATCATCGACAAGTTTATATTGGTCCATAGGGGCAACTTTAGCTTCATTAATTATGTGCGCTTGCGACTGTCTTTTAGCTCTGCTGAGCACCTACATTCTTCCATAAAGCTTGAAGCAATTTTCTCTTGTATGGCGTGGTTTCTTGCAAAAACTACACCATAAACCTTCATTGCCCGTTGTCTCAATTGGATCTAGTCTCTTGTCTTTGTAAGGATTTGTTTCCTCCTTAATTTCTTTCATGGCGGATCCTTTGGTGTGTTGGTCTTCAAGCATTACAATTTGTTGACTTTCTTCTCCTCTTATAGTAGATAAAACTTCATTCAACGATGACATCCACTTCTTTTTGAGAATCTGAACTCAAATCTTGTAAAAGTTTGCATTCAGACTTGCCAAAAACTCAAAAATTCTATCTCTCTCCATATGGTTTTAGAGAGTATTAGTGTCTTCAGGACACCTCATATGAATATTCAGGTTGTGATCTATTTCAAGCTAGAGACCTCTCATGAGATTGTAGTATTCCGTAACAAAGTGATTACCTTGTTTGTTGTTGAAGCTTTTGTCTTGAGTTCATCTATTACTACTACATCTTGGACTTTTAAATAAGACTGATGAACAGCCTCCCATATGTCCTTGGCAGTAGGAAGAAAAATATAGTATTTGTTGATTTTAGGTTGCATTGAGCTCCACAACCATGACATAATTGAAGAATCTTCTTCATCCCATGTCGGAAACTTGGCATTACCTTGTCTTGGACCAATGCCTTCTAGATGACTAAGCTTCCCTTTTCCTTTAAAAAATGTCCTCACAATCTGTGCCCACTGAAGATAATTTTTTCCATCCAATCAGTACTTTTTCATGTTGGGAAAATCTCCATCGATGAGTTGGATTGATTCTTGAACAGAGGACCTAGTTTGGTCGGAGATAGCCTTCCTTCAATCTTCCATTCCAACAACTTTAAGGACATATTATACAAGGAGACTAAGAAGGGATTGAGAAAAAAAAAAGGGTGATTATCACACAATTGAAGGCTAGCAATGAGGCTGGTTAAGTCAACAATAAGGTTGAAATAGAACAGCAGTAATAATGCTGATAAAATGGCTACAATGAAGCAATAGTAGTGGAAAAGAAATAGAGGTAGGAAATTCATATAAGAAAACTAGGCTCTGATCCTATGTAGAAAAGAATCTATTTTTTCTTATTATCATCGAGTGATTATAAGGTGTGTGTGTGTGTGTGTGTGTGTGTGTGTGTATCGGAATAGAGGACCTAAATTAGGTGAGAAAATCAAGAATAGAGGACATAATCTCTATCATTAGCTAATTTACAGCTAACAAAATCAGATTACATAATTAAATCAAATCAAATCAAATAATATCACATAATATCCCAAATAATTTGGGAGATATTATAGGAGATTTTTCAACAATATCCTTTGTCCTTTACCAATCATAACTTTTCAGTTTTATACTATACCAGTAATTACACTTAGAAATTCTCTCCCCTTCAAAATTTGAACTTGACTCATTATACTCGTGCATTACTTTTGAAAGTCTTTGGTTTTGAAGGGCTAAAGTTTGCAAATGACTTAAACTATAGCATTTGCTTTTCCTAACATATACATCAATGAACCCCTACCCTAAGAATATTGGACTGTTCCGACCTACACACAACACGGCCCGACCATCTTGCCTAAGCCTAGCATGGCCCCTCATAGTGAGCAGTTGTGCTAGTCCAGGCCTACTAACGATAAGGAGCAATGACAATGACTTGAGCACTAGCTTAGAGATGATTATATTTTAAGGGACAATGAATTTTAGTAAGAAGAAAAGTGAAGATAGTAACGGTAGTAAAGGATTTACTTGACATTTTTTCATAAATAAAAGAAACAAAACCATCAAGAACTTCAAATTAATATCTTAATGATACATTTCCACTCTGTTAGGGCTTTGTTAAAAATCACCGTTAAAATCTGATGTGGTGCTGATGTGACGCCATGTAAGAGCCCCCATTAGAAAAATCTTTAAAAAAAAAGAAAGAAAATCGAAGCACTATTATTAGGATTACTGTTCATTGTCTTCGAGCACTCATTCGTGGAAAATGACCTCATTCAAGGTTGTCCATGCTTCCCTGACTTGGGATCAAGGACGTGGGGGGCTTGGCCACCTCGAATCTAACCGATGACTACAAGCCTTACTTGATGTTCAAGAGTGAGATCTTTGGTTGTGGTCACTCCCATCTGAAGGTTCCTTTTTTCTTTCATTTTTCCTTCAATCGTGCTCGCCAAGCTTACCTTTTACTAGGCTCAAATTTTAGCACTACTAGTTCTGAGAATAAGATTTAAACCCAATTTCGAGTTTTGTTTACGACCGAGCTCACGGAGATTTGCAGTAGCCCAAGCTGTCCATGTCACTCCATTCATCCTCTTTCTTATGAGCTTCGCACTACTTAGGCTACTCTCCATGTCTTTAATCCATTTCATCAATAGCTGGTGAACCTTTTTTTCCTCTTCTTCTCAAAGCCATAGAATTTTACCATAAAATGGAATACGCCTTGGAGAGTCACGTTAGTGCAAGGATCAGCTATTATTTGCTAATCTTCTGGTGGATAGATTTCAGACGGCGAAAGAATCATCGTATGCCCCAGAAGATAGATTATTACGAGCCATACTTGGCATTTAGGTATCCACTTTCCATTTCTACCATTATTATGATATTACATACTCTAATCCGATTGGGTACCAGAAAAAGAAATGGATTCGGATTTCATCTGTTCAATGATATAAAGACATTATAATCATAGCCCCAAGACATTGGTCTCTAACTAGAAAAGTAAATGCATGAGCTTGAGAAGCTTCTGGCCCAGTAGGCCTGTAAAATTCACTAGGATAAGTGGTATTATTGAACCAAACAACGGAGTTTTTGCAAAGTGGAACCATGCAGTACCAAACACGAGATAGATCTTCCAAAGAACAAGGCTTTTTTCGAATAAGCCAAATGAATTTCTAAAAATTCTTTTTGATTTTTGATTTCGAGAAACCATTTTGTTTATTGGTGTCAAGGTTTGGCGAAGCCGTGATCAAAGTGACGAAGTCTATTGATTGTTATTTTGCCAGTATTTGACTGAAGAAATTAGAGGAAAAATGTTTGACAAAAAAAGGGTAGAAGAGAAAACGAGCAGTTTATCTAGAAAGATGAACACTAAAGGAACAAGGAAGAAGATTACAATAATCCTTTGGATTTATTTATTTATTATTATATTTTTATGTGGTACTCGAGTGGTGCCATATCAACGCCACGTCGATCTAGGTAAGGTTTCAACAATGATTTATAATAGAAGAAAAACCCCAATGTGGTATACCCAATTTACAAATTTACTATTCACAAGTTTTCGTTAAATTAGATTTATATTAAATAAAATCACAAATCGATATACCTGTGATGAACAAAACACAAAACCCCAAACTAGTTTATCCATCAACCGCGATATATCATTTAACTCGACAATTTGACAATAAAATATAATGAAAATTAACGGAAAGTAAATTTGTCATAAGTGTTATAGGTTTACCAATTTATAGTAAATTTGTAATGAGTGTATTAATTTTAAATTTTTCTTAGTATTAATCCGTAGCGTAACTGTGATGTTGGGTTAATAAGTAAGTGTCACTCCTGTATAAATTTAAATTTGGTGAACACGATTTGGAAGTTCTAGCGCTTTTTCCCCTTGAATTAAATAACGAAAAAAAAAAAACACCTTGCAGTACGAGAAGATAATAACTTCTTACCGACAGCTTAAGGCACGCTAAAGCATCGTGGGGGTCTTCTTTTCCACGCTAGGATGCCCCCGCCCCCCGTCTTCTTTTCCTTTTGCTTTTCTATTAAAGTTATTATCGGAAAGTAAAGCAGTGCCAAACCTCGTATCGGAAAGTAAAGCAGTGCCAAACCTCGTACGTCTGAGGGAGAGAGAGGGGAGAGAGATAGAGTTAAGCAACAAATTGCTCCAAGGCAAGGTCATCGTCAACGTCTTCCAGGACACAGCATTAAGTAATGAAATTACGTCCAAGTCCAAGCTCCCGAAGCCGCCAAAGCCGCTATAAATCAACCCCCAGAGAGACTCATCTCACTTCACCTTCCACCGAAAGCAACAAGGCATAGAGAGAACTTACACTTCGAGACTAGAGAGACCACCCTCATAGCTTTTTACAATCTAAAGCCATATCCACATGGGCGGGACCGAGAGCAGAAGCAGGGAGGAAAATGGCGAGGCCACGGAGTCGAGTGACACCGCCCTGGCCAACCAGTCGAGCCGCACCAGTGCCCTGGCCACGGCAGCGGTTGCTGGTGCGGCGTTCTTGGCCTTGGGCGTGGGCGTGGGCGTGGTGAGTATGATGGGCAAATCGTCCCAGCCTAGTGAAGAAGAGAAGACCATGAAAGCCCCGGGGAGGGTCATTCGCATACCCCGGGATGACTTCGAGAAGGACCCCAAAACCTACTTCAAGATCCTGCATAGCGACGAACGGAAGAAGTAGTCGCTGGCTAGCTACCAAGTAAAAGGAGAAATTTGTGGTGTTGCTTGTGTATAATATCTGTCGTTTGGTTTTGCACGGTGTCCTCAGGTATAACCTCTTGCGGTACGTGTGTTTACGTGGTGTGTTTGGAACTCTAATTCTCGTGGTTAATGCTAGTATGTGGTTTCAGTTCAATTTAAAGTTTGTGCCTAAAGTTAATATTGCCATCCGAAGCAATTTGCCGATCAATTTGCTCGCAAGGCTTTTTTTTTTTTTTTTTTTTTTTTTTTTTTTTTTAGTTCTGTTAAAAAAATATGTGGACTTTTTACTCAGCAAGCACGCGCTACAGCCATCATTTGAAGTTCGAGAAATAAGTCTAGGTTATTTACGAGTAATGGTTTTAAGTACATTGAAATTGACAAATCAAGTTATACGGCCGAAATTATAATTTTAACATTTAGCAAAGGGAATAAATATATTTATGAAAATGGACATTATACAACCGTGAAAATCTGAACAATCATTATTTTCTTTTAAAAGAAATCATTTTTGAAAAAGAGTGGATTTTTCGGATCTCTTTAACTTAATATTCTAGAGAATCTTGAACTTTCCGCTCACGATTAAAACTATCTTGAACTTTCAACTTTATCATGGAAAGCATGAACTTTCGGTCATGTACCAAAAATGTCATGAATCTCAGTTTTTCTCTGAAATGTCTTGACCTTTAGAGTTTAATCAAGTTAATCTAGATATGGTGGGAGGATGTCCATAACGTACATTTTGAGGAATAAGTTCAACTAATCAATTCAGAGTTTCTGTCCAAAGACTTTATATGCAGATTTTTGTATCTAGCTCGACGAGTTTACCAAATTAGATGTTGCAGGAGGATGTCCATATTGCGTTGGGTTCTCTCGAACATCGGATTCTTCCGCTAGAAGGCAACGACTCTAAGCGCATGATTACTGTTCCCGGCGAATGAATTACGAAGTTATACCTTAGCTTGACAAGTTTTAATTATCAGTGCAATTCTGATTGCCAATTGGTTCGATTAGACAGATCAAACTGATAAAGAATTGCCATTATGAGACAATGACCTCTTCTAATAGATACTCACCAGATTTTCTATGGTGGCTCCTAAGAAAAAAGATCCACTTTACTTCATAGTTAAGACTAGGTAATCAATTATTTCTGCAACTAAAATTGCTCCGAGCACAACTTTTTCGATGAAGAGACTAGACTACCCTCATATGAAACCTCTAGTTGTATCTACTCATCTTGTAGAATGTTGAGAAAGAGCAATAGAAGCCCGATACCTTTAACTTGGGGAGATCGCCAAGAAATAGCCTAAGTTCAAGCCTGTTAAAATATCTAGTTAGAATCGCATTCATTCAAAAGTTTAAATCAATAAGTTATGGGCCAACTAAAATGATTAACTATTCTACAACACTCTACAGCACACAAATTTTCCAATATGAAGTTTTTCTACCATGAGTCACACGTGTCGTATTCCAACAAACACATGTCGTATCCCAACAATCTCCCTAGTGTGAGATTTGCTCCCATTAATCCAAGTATCCTTTTGTATCAAGATATTTCAACTTGAATAGATTGGGAGTCCAACTAACACATGTCGTATCCCCAACAATCTCCCCCCAACAAACACATGTCATATCCCCAACAATCTCCCTAGTGTGAGATCTATTCCCCTTAATTCAAGTATTCTTCTGCATCAAGATATCTCAACTTGAATAGATTGGGAGTCCAACAAACACGTGTTGTATCCCAACAATCTCCCCAGTTCCCCTTGATTCGAGTATCCTTTTACATCAAGATATCAACTTGAATAGATTGGGAGCCCATCGATCTTCCATTAACTTCGATATCATATGTTACAAGTGCATAATAGAAGCCCAATACCTTTTACCTAGGGAGATTACCTATAGAGAGCTCAAGTTTGAACCTATTAACATATTTAGTTAAACTCACATTCACTCAAAAATTTAAGCTAATGAGTTATGAGCTAATTAAAATATATTAACAACTCTACATTATATCAATTCTCCGATGTGGGATTTTTTTAACCTAACTCACGCATGTTATATCCTAACATAGAATAGATTACTGTATCACATAATATCTTTTTTTCTTATTATTAGTGAGATGTTTTTACATGAAATTGGTAAAACTTTGTAGGAATATTTGAGAATGCACTTTTCTTTGATACGCTAAAGAACAAAACAAGTAAAATATACTTAATTATGGTAACTTTCATAAATAGAAAAATAGAAAAAAAGGAGTAAGGCCATCAATTTAAATTGCAATTGAAAAGTTAAGGGTAGTTCTGTCTTCCTAGTGTAAATGGGGGTAGATGTAGTCATTAATACTAGAAAGGAAACTTGTTATTAGTTATAAAGTTTAAAGAAAATTCTAAATAAATGCATGAAGTGGATTATTTTCTCAAAAGAGGGCGCAAAGTGTAGTTTGCTCCAAATAAGGGCCTTGAGTAAATAAATTAATCTCAATAAGGGCATTAGCTCGCCAAATAGTCAAATTTTTGTGGGTTGATGAACACTTTTAATTTTTCCGACGGTCGGAAGAGGGCATTTTTGTTCAAAAAAAATTGAATAAATATTAAATAAAAGAAAACGAGAAAAGCCAAAAGAAGAAGAAGAAGAAGAAGAACCGCTTGGACCACCCACACGCACATGGCACCCCCAACAATGTTAAAGATCGAACAGCTTCTCAATCACGCCCCATCAAACCAAAGGAGAGAGAGATTGCAAATGATCAGATACGTGGGTGCCGCCGCCATTCCAACTTTGCCGATGAGTGCCTTCGACCCTCATCCAGGGTCATTTGACGCTCGACGTTGTGATGGAGGTCGATTGCAAATATGGTGTGGCGGAGCTTGATGTCGAGCCTCTCCATGCCATCGTCCTCATCATTGCTGTCCTTCCCATCATCACCGTACACCAAATCAATGGCGCGGCTCTAATTCCTGACATCACCCCCTAGATCGCCACCACCTCCCTGCATCACAAAAAACCACCGATCAACAGCAATCAAGACAAGAACAAAACATATGAAGATTGCAAAGAATGGTGTAGACGGCCCTAAGGGAAATCCGAACCACACTGCGAAGCGTAGAGGTAGGAGTGAGGGCTAAAGTGAAGAGAGAGATTTGCTGGTAATGGTTGATGGGGCGTGATTGAGAAGAAAAAGATTAATGAAAGGAAAAAAAAAATTAATGGCAGTCAGTGATTGGAGTGACTTGAAGCTGTTGGATCTTCAACATGGTTGGGGTGTGGTGTTCACGGCGATGGTGTTTCAAGGGATTCCTTTTTTTTTTTTTTGTTTTTTTTTTTTTGCTTTTCCAATTCTTCCACGATAATAAGTATATTGAAAATGTTAAAATTTATTATGAAATTGCAATCGAGTTTTCAAACTTTCAAAAAAATACAATAAAAATTGTCATGAAAGTACAATTAAATTCTAAAACTTTTAAAAACATACAGTCAAGTCTTACAAATTGTTACAAAAGTACAATTGAGTTTTAAAACTTTAGAAAAAAGTACCATCAACGGAAGGATTTGATTGGACCATTTGACATGTTTTAGTAGTTAATTGCACTTTTTAAAAGTTTTAAGACTCAATCGCACTTACGTGACAAGTTTTGGGACTTCCAATACATTTATCCCTTCGTTTTTTTAATTATAAATTTTTAGGTTTTGTTTTGGACAAAAATACCCTCTTCCAGCCACCAAAAAAAACAAATCCTTGCCGAATGGTTGATTGGTTGGCAAGCTTATACCCTTTTTTGAGACTGACTTAGTAATTTGCTGATTTTATTTGAAATAAGGTTCACTTTGGACCATCTTTTGAGAAAATAATCTCATTTTAGGCTATTATTTGAAAATTCCCTAAAGATTATGTGTTAGCACACTTAAAAGTATTGAATCGAAAAAAAAAAAAAAAGTGAGAGAAACAAAAAGAACATTGACCAAGAAAGCTTTGAAGAATAATACTTTTATACTGCAACAACAATTACACTTCGAAATTCTCTCCTCCTCAAAATCTGAATTTGACTCATTATACTCACGCATTACCTTTAAAAGTCTGGTTTTGAAAGGCCAAAGTTTGCAGAAGACATAAATTTTAGCATTTGCTTTTCTTAACTTGTACATTAACAAACCCCAACCCTAACAATATTCAGCTGTGCCGGCCTAGACACAACACGGACTGACCCCTCTTGGGCCTTAGCCTAGCACGGCCTAGCCTAGCACGGCCCCTCATAGGGAGCGATTGTGTTAATTCGAGCCTGCTCACACTAAGGAGCCGTGACGAACTGACGATACCCCGAGCACTAGCTCGGGGAATTTCATTTTTTTTTTTTTTTTAACGGACGGTGAATTGTAGTAAAGACAAATGTGAAGATAGTTACAATAGTATAGGATTTACTTGACGTTTTTTCATAAATAAAAGAAAAAAAAATCACAAGAAACCTTAAATTAATATGTGAGACACATTTGCCCTTTATTATTTTATTTTTTTTGGATCGAATCATTTGCCCTTTGTTATCACTGTTAAAATTTGACGAGGTGTTGATGTGGCACCACGTGAACGCTCCATTAAAAAAATTAAAACTAGAAAGGCAAAAAAAATCGAAGCACTGTTGTCGCGAGTACTATTCTTTGTCTTTAATGCACTATTCATTGTCTTCAAGCGCTCATCCATGGACAACGACCTTGGTTGAGGTTGTTCGTGCTTCCCTAATCTAAGATCGAGGATGTGGGGGCTTGGCCACCTTGAGTCTAACTGGTGACGACGAGCTTTACTCTATGTTCAAGACTGAGATCTCACTTTGGTAACGCCCATCTAAAGGTTCCTTTTTCGCTTAATTGTGTTCACCAAGCTAACTTTTTACTAGGCTCAAACTCTAGTGTGACAAGTTGAGAATAAGATTTAAATTCACTTTGTGTTTCGCTTGTGGTCAAGCTGCCGAGATCTAGCGTAGCCGAGTTATCAGTGTCACTCTATTCCTCCTCTTTCTCATGAGCTTCTGCACTACTGGGGTAACTCTCCATGTCTTTTATCCATTTTACCAGTAGTCGCTGAACCTTTTCCCTCTTTTTCTCAAAGCTGCGGAATTTCACAGCATTAATGGAATATGCCTTGGAGAGCCATGGCGGTGCAAGCATCAGCTCTTGTTTACTAATCTTCCAGTGGATAGATTTCCAAGGTTTGGAGAAGCCGGTGATCAAAGTGGCGAAGTTTGTGGATTGATTTTGCCAATATTTGACTGAAGAAAGTAGAGGAAAGATGTTTGACAAAAAAAAAAGTACAAGAGAAATGGTTGCCACTAACCTCGTTTTTGGGGCTGACTAGAGTACCCAATTGAAGGTTAAGAGTGGTCATTTGACACCTATGCAACTAGAGATCTAAGGTTTGCGGACTTGGGTTATGTCAATATTTATATTAACGTCCTTTCGGTACCTAACAATTGTCACATTACCTAACATGTCCATGCGTGTCTTTTTACTTTTCCGTATAATTTTGTAAATGAGGTGATCATGCGTAGATAGTCAGTTTCATGACATTCGATTTCTACTTAAAAAGAAAAAAGAAAGCAAACAATTGAAATTTAAAGGACGGTGCGGTGAGTAAACACCCAAGACAGTTTAAGGAAAATAGTAAATCTAGCATGCAATCCTAAAACAGAAATAAGGAAAGCAAAGCAAGGAAGAACTCACAACTCGCCAAGCGTTTATACAACGCATATAAGAAACCCGAGACATATGTCGGGTAATGAATATTACAAAGAAATTAGTTAGAAGGGACATCCACCATTCGCCACTTACATAGAAAAGGTTGGAACAGACATTGACCATCACTGTCTTCAAAATCACCATCTCCAAGAGCCGCTTTCTTGGACTTATTCTAATGCTAGTCTAGTTTTTGGAATGGAAAAGGCAATTCATGGCAATAACAATCGATCATGGCAAGTACGACATCAATAACATTAAACAAAGTAATTAGCAAGGATTATCAAGAATGGCCTCAGGGTTGGCCTTTGATTGTTCATGCCACGAGTTACACTAAGACTTTTATCCTATCATTTTAATGGTTTTGTAGCAATTAGTCAACGTTTATGTTCACAAATTGTGGCTAATACTAGCAAACCCCTAATTCGGGTTCTAAAAGTTACCCAAAGTATTCCGCGGGTACATGCATCGTACTTATGCATATATTTAAAAATCACATGCATAGTTTGAAAGTAAACATGCATGCAGGCCATTAGACTTTGGTTCTCAATCAATCAAACAAATTAGTAAGCCGATATCGAATCACTTCACTCATTCATCAAGCGCCAAACACAACCTCATGCGCCAGACAAGTAAAACCAAAACATTAAAAAGATCCATATGATGCCCAAAAATCATTTTTGGATCAATTAAGACATGAGTTCGAGAAAAATTTGATGAAGACGAGACATAAGTGCATCTAAACTATGGAACGCATTTAACCGTCAAGGCTAACTCGAGCACATCCTGTGCACAGTTGATCGGGCTTTGCAAATGCTCTAAATACGGTTCAAACCAAGATGATGATTCTAATTAAAGAAATTTGTATAATAGGGCACCATATGAATGAAAAGCAATTCTATAACAAGTAAGAATGCGAAATTTCGAGTTGTCCAGTAATTTTGAAACGCTTGGTGCAATTACCGAGCTATCTTTTTATTTTTTTTGAAAAAATTTCTGTGTGAAGTTCAGAATGTGAGGATTAAAACTCGTGAAGACATCAAAAGCCAAATCAACATGCATAATTTCCTAAAAATGCTACAACAGAGACGAGTCATAAAGGACAAACAGAGCATGCTAGAACAGAGCATAGAAGATTCAAGAAATTGAAGTATGACTCATTTATAATTGGTCCTGAAAAAAATCATGGCACATTAGGGATTCAATAAGGAACAACTTTCATGAATGAAGTTTTCTAAGATAATCTACACATGAATTTCTAAAAAATCCAAGAACAGAGAGCAATGTATCAGAAACAGTGTAGAGTAGTAAGATATTGGAGAATATCAATGGCAATTTGCCCTAACGATGTCTAAAAATTCTGAAATTTAAGTATGTTGTAGCCATACAAGTAATGAATAACTTTCTTTGAAGAGCCAACCTCAGAATCCTCACCAAAAAAAAATCATACAAAAATGGGAAAGATTCAGACTCAAAATAAGCAAACAAGCAATTCGAATTTCATCACATGGTAGATTACAAGACAAATCTCACAAAAATGGAAAATGGTTCAAATAACATGTAAAGGGGACAAAATTGGTGTCATTGGAAAGCTTAGAATGTGCTATTTCTAAGAGACGTCAAACTCAATTAAGATCAATTTCATGTTCAAACGATGACATTTGGAGAAATGTGCAAGTCAGCAAAAAACGTGGGAAGCTAGTTAAGCCACCTATGATGCATGAAAATTATGACATTTAAGCATGACATAGGGCTAAATGCAACGAATAAGTTTGATGAAAACATCTAACCTTAGATCTATACAAGGAAAATCATACAAATTCATGAATGTCACTAGGTAAACTAACACTCCCTAACACAAACAGAGCAGAATCGGACTAAACATAGCAACAACTTCACAATGCAAATTCATAGGGCAAACGATCACCGATCGGCATGAATTATATGTCATTTTTGAAGCTTATGAACTCTCCTAGCATGTCTAGAAGGATTCATGCATTAATTTTGCTCTTAAGAGCTCGATTGAAGACAATTACATAGCAACTCATGTCAGACCAAATCACAGAAGTAATTTCATGGAACACGAGTGTTTGTTCACCATCCTAAGTCATCAAAAAAATTCTGGAAAAATTCATGGATGCATAACAGAAATTTGGATCATTTCTCGTGAAAGAATCTAAGTCTAATAAGACTCAAAAAATCAGTAGAAAATCGACAAACGGTATAGGTCACAGGAGAATAGAACTGATAACTCACGTTCTTTAGGCAATTTACCCTATCAGATGACCTTATTATTTTTTTCAAAATTTTATATGTTGTAGCCCTAGATGTTCTTAGCAAACTTCATGAGGATAGAACCTTTAATTTGCAACGCATAATTTTCAAAAAAAATCATGGAATAGGCAAAGGTCAGTTAGAAACTCCAGATTACAAAGACGAGCATGGATGTTTCAATGCAAATTGACCTACCGAAATGGCTCCTGAAATTTTGGAAAAATTATATGTTGTGGAGAAGTGTGTTCTAAGCAATTTGAAACCGACTCAAATCTCGAATCACAAGAATTAGCAAAAAAATCAATAAAAAGTAAAGGTCGGTGAAACATAGAATAGGTCAGAACACATTAGAATTCCTAAAAATATGCACTGATTCCTACGCAGTTTTTAGGTAGTAAACGACACCAGATCGGGACATTCTTTATGTCATTGGAAAGATCCTCGAGTCGTCTACAAATATCATGAAGATATCGAACACAGAAAACCACAATAACAAGCTCAAATCACAGCATGTTTTAGATCTATCACAGAGGTACACGATTTTTGTAGAACAAGGCACAATCAAACAATCAAACTCTTTCAATGTAACCAAGCTCAATCAAGGCAAACCTATGGCCATTCTAACATGCTAATACATCACATTTTGTAGATATAAAAATCCTAGGGTGAGCTCTAGCCCCGATTGTCTAGAACAACCTCGCTTCATCAAGCTTAAGGACGGACAGTTACCTTTTGTGTGTTTTGATTGATTTGAGCTCGATCAATCAACAATCAAGCCTCCGCAGCACATAATGATGTCGAGGGACTTCCGAAGAACCTGAAAATCGCCGGAGGAGAGCTGGATTGCGCTGGATTTGCACTGGTTTGGCGCTGGATGAAGACAAGATCTGATTTTGACACCAACGGCAAAACCAGTGCAGATGGGGAGCTACGGTCGCTGGAGGTCAAGGACAAGTTGAGGAAGATGATCGGAGGTGGTGCGCCACCAAGGGAAGCTCTAGTGGTCGTCGGGGCTCTGAGTGGCTACGGCAGGAGAAGAAGAGGATTGATGGAGCTAGTGGACGATACTGTTCAGCCAGCGGAGGCTTCGGTGAGTAGTTGAAGGCGCGGTGAGAGGAGGAGGGCAGTGAGGCGATGCCGCACGAGAAGAGAGAGAGAGAGAGAGAGAGAGGAGAGAGATCTTTGAGGGATAATTTTGTTTAGAGAGAGAAATCTATAGATTATGAGGCTCTCTTCCAAAAATTTGGAGGGAAAATGGGTTAAATACCCCCTCAAGATCAAATTAACCGTTGATTCAATCTGACGGCTAAGGATTGATCCCAAAAAACTTCCTTACTCATTAAGCAAACTTGACTTAAGCATGTGACTATTTGGATGGCGGTGATCGGCCGAAATCGCTTGTCCGGATCGATTTTGCAATAAGGGCCTAATTAGGGGTATTTTCGTAATTTCATAAAACCTAGGGGCATTTTTGCAAAATATGAAAAATTGGAGGGCACAGATGAAAGTACGCATAGTAGGCCATCATAGGGTGTCGTCGGCTACCAAGAATCGACCAGAGGAAGGCTAAATTGGCCTCCTCCACTAGCGGCTGATCGAATCAGTCCAAACTGGTTCAGTCGATTTAGCGGTTTAGTCCTTTCCGTTCTACATTTTATGCAATTTAGTCCCCGAAAGGAAATCTTGCTTAATTTAAATGAATTAACTCGAAGAGAAACGGTCCAATTTTGAAGAAATTATGCCAATTAAACTATGTAAATGCAATCTTGTAACTTTCTATTAGCCTAATTACCAAATTAACATGGAAACTATTGGACCCGTGCCATGGGTACATATAATTGGACTTCCTAGGCTAAATTGGACAATTTTATGTAATACCTTGCCCAAAAATGCAAATTAATTGAAATTGAATTCAATTAAAATTGCATGCCACCAATGAATTAATTGCCCATACCTAGGATGACTTATTGCATTCAAATTGACTTAAATTAATGGCGTGACTTTTATGCTAAAATTAAATCATGGTCTAATGATGAAATTGAACCTCAATTTCCAATATTAAACCTTAGACTCGAATGGGTCAACTTGAATTTCATCAATCAAAACTCATTAGCTTGATTTTCTAATGTTCAAGTGAGCTAAATTCCTCAAAATGAGAAGTTCCTAAGTGAATTTCCCAAATTTATCCTCGATTCGGATTTATTCCACAAAAATGAGTGGAATGGAAGTGTCCACTTGCAAATCACGTTGAACTGGTTTAGACCCCCTAATTAGGGCTAAAAAGAGAATTCATATTTTGGCACACCTGATCTCAAAATCGATTGAATGAGTGAATGGGTAATGACCTCTAGATCAAATGTTGTAAAAGGAACTAAGACTACTTATGACTAAAATAAAAGTAATTTTATTTTTGGTTGATTTTGAACCTAAAATCGAAAATTCAAAAAACAAGATTCTTATTCAATTTTTGCAAAATTTTATATGCTAAAGTCAAATTGGAACTAAAATGAATCATTTAATGCAAAAGGTCAACTTTTGACCCAAGGGTTTGACTTTTGGTCAAAAGTTTGATCAAAAGTCGTTTGACCTAAAGTCAACCGTTTAACTTTTTAATTTTTATTGGAAATGACAAGGAGATTATCTAAAAATAACATTATAAAAGAAAGAAAATGAAAACTAATACTTTTTGTTCGAAAAATTGGCCCCGTTCTACCTTTATCAACGCATCGACTAAAAATTAGGCATCCACAATGTATCACAATAAGTATAGTTTAGAGTTTTTAGTGATTTTTTCTTCAAAGAAAAAATTATACAAATAGTCATTGAACTTTAGCCTAAAGTGTAATGTGGTCCTTAAACTTTTGATTTGTTCAAAGTGATCTCTAAACTTTTAAAAAAACGTTCAATTAGAGACCAAAAAAGTTTAACAATTCATGTTGAACATTTTTCAAAAGTTTAGGGACCAACAAATTAAAAATCTAAGGACCACATTACATATTAGGTCAAAGTTCAAAGACTATTCATATCATTATCCCTTCTCCAAATTAAATTATGAAAGGAAACGTCTTGCAGTACGAGAAAAGAAAAAGCGAGACAAGTTGGAGCAATAATGAATGATTTCTTGCCAATGGCTTAAAGGTATGCTAAATCATTAGCGGGTCTTCTTTTCCACCTTAGGATGCGCCCTTCATTTCTTTTCCCATGCTAAAGAAAAAGCCACCCAAAACACCAAATTATGCCCCTGGTGACATGTTTCCTCAATTTTTTTGTAATACCAAAAAATCTCAAACTAATATTTAAGTGATACATTTACCCTTCGTTAGGATTCTCTTAAAAATCACCATTGAAATCTGGCGTGGCTTCCACTTGGTGTGGATATGGTTCCACATGAGCTAAGAAGCACCGACACTCTCCGAAAGCCTTCGTGTCGTGTCCGACACTCCGACACGTGTCCGACACGCTCCAACATGCTCCGACATGTTCCGACACGCGATCAATGAGTGTTGAAAAATCCGACACGTGCTCAACTCTTTCGACACACTCCAACACTCGAGTCTAAAATTTCGATACGCAATTCCGACACGTACGGGGTCAATTTTAAAAATTTTCAATACTTAAGGGGTCAAAATGTAAATATATGAAAAAATAATGAAAATAACAAAAATAAATGGGAAAGAAGAAAATTCTTACTCTCAAGTTTCTCACTTAAAAGTCTTGATCTTCCCGTGAGTAACGATGGAATGCCTCTTTCTCATTGGTGTCATTCTCATTACCCCCACATACTTAAAGTTATAATTTTTTTTTGCTTCTTTCCGCCTCTTGCAAGCATCGCTTGCAAGTTATTTCTTTTGGTTTATGTTATTAGCTTGTGAGTTATCTCTCACATTTTCCACGGCGAAACTAGTGATTTCCTTTTCTTTTGGTCATACTTCAAGAGTTATTGTCCTTGATTTTCATTTTTCTCGAACCTTGTTTTGTAGAGGAGCTCCAAGCTAGTCTATATCATGAACTCTGAACTCTGTCTAAGACTATAAGAAATCTCACTAATCTTCGACAAATATAAGAAAACAAAACATGTTCATTCAAGTTTACTCTTTCATGTTTGCAATTTTTGAATTTCTCGTTCAATCTCTATCAAATTAAAACAATGAATGATATTAACAAATGTTTGATTAATATTTTTAGTATAAATTAATTCTATGCTCTTTTTATTATTATTTATTTATTTTTGTATTTATATATAAAAATATATATTTAATATATAACGTGTCGGAACGTATCGGAATTCTCTATTTTTTTAGAAATGACGTGTCAGCATGTCATGTCGTGTCGTGTCGCGTATCACATGTCCATGTCGGTGCTACATAGCACATGAGTGCCCCATTAGAGAAATTCAAATAAAAAAGAAAAAATTTCAAAGCAGTGTTACCGCAATAACTGTTCATTCTTTAGGATGCACTATTCAACGTCTTCAAGTGTTCATCTATGGACAATGACCTTGATAGAGATTGTTCATGTTTCCCCAACCTGGGATAAAGGACTAAGTGTCTTGGCCACCTTGAATCTAACCGGTGACAATGAGCCTTACTCAACATTCAAGAGTAAGATCTCGCTTTGGTCGCTCCCATCTAATGGTTTGTTTTTCTTTCATTTTTCCTTTAATCGTGCTCACCAAGCTCAACTTTCACTAGGCTCAAACTTTAGCATGACGAGTTGTGAGAAAGATTTAAACCTAATTTTGTGTTTTGTTTGCAACCGAGCTCGCCGAGATATGGAGTAACCCGAGCTGTCCATATTACTCTGTTCTTCCTCTTTCTCATGAGCTTTTGCACTATTAGGGCTACTCCCCATGTCTTTAATCCATTTCATCAGTAGCTATTGAACCTTTTCCCTTCCCTTTTTTCTTGAATCCATGGAGTTTTGCCGTATTATGAAATATGCCTTGGAGAGTCACGACAGTGCAAGCATCGGCTGTTATTTGCTAATCTTCCGATGGATAGATTTCCAAGGTTTGAAGAAGCGATGATCAAAGTGGCAAAGTGTCCATGGATTGATTTTGCCAGTATTTAAGTGGAGAAAGTAGAGGAAAAATGTTTGACAAAACAAAAAAAGTAGAAGAGAAATGGAGAAGTTTACCTAGAAAGATCAACACTAAAGGAACAAGGAAGAAGATTATTTACAACAAAAGAAAAAAAAAACATGAATTGAACACAGTCGGATGTCCAGGCAACTTTGGATAGCGATGGACAAGCGCTTGAAGATGATGAACAGTAACCACGACGAACAGTGCTTCGAGTTTGTTTAATTATTAGTTTTATCTAGGTTAGTACCACAAAAAAAAATCCCAAAAGTACACTTGTGACAAATTTACACCAAAAACTTCAAATTAGTACATTTATAACAAATATATGCTCTATTAATTTCCATTAAATTGAATTATTACTACATAAAACCACAAATTAGTACATATATGTGACAAATGAAGGATAAAACTACAAATTAGTATACCTGTCAACTATTATTTAATAATAAAAATTAACAGAAACTAGTCACGGGAGTATCAATTTGCGGTTATTATATTTGGGGTAAATTTGACAAGTGTACTAATTTGTAATTTTTCTTGGCAATAGCCCTTTTTATTATAATTTTTTCGAATGCGGTGCTTGAGTTATTAGGTTTTATCTGTGATATTTAATATTACCCTAATGCCGAGTAAATATGTGTGATGAAATATTTAGTGTCACGAAAAGAATTGAGGTAAATGTATTACAGTGGGCATAGTTTAGAGGTTTTAGTAGTTTTTTTCCTCCAAAGAAAAAATAACACAAATGATCCATGAACTTTGGTTCAATATTCAATGTGGTCCATGAACTTTAGCCCAAAGTGCAATGCAGTATCTAAACATTTAATTTGTTAAATGTGATCCCTAAACTTTTGAAAAATGTTCAACTAGGGAACAACAAAAGTTTAACATTTCGAGTTGAACATTTTTCAAAAGTTTAGGAACCAATGAATTGAAAGTTTAAGGACCAAATTACACACTAAACCAAAGTTCGAGACCATTTATCTCACCATCCCTTCTCCAATTAAATTATGAAAATAAACATCTTGTAGTACAAGAAAAGAAGGGGCAAAATAGATAGGAGCAATAATGAATTTTTTTTTCCAACAACTGGTAAAACAGGTAGGAGCAATAATGAATGATTTCTTGCCGACAGCTCAAAGGCACACTAAAGCATTAGCGGGTCTCCTTTTCCATATTAGTATGGGCCCCCGTCTTCTTTTCCGTGTTAAAGAAAAACCACCAAAAACACTAAATTATGCCCACAGTGGCACGTTTCCTCAAAATAAAAAATAAAAATTATCCCAAACCAATACCTAAGTAACATATTTACCCTTTCATTAGGATTCCATTAAAATATTACTATTGAAATTTGACGTGGCTCCGACTTGGCACTGATGTGGTTCCATGCAAGCAGCCCATTAAAAAATTTAAACAAAAACGAAAAAATTCGAAGCACTATTATCGCGATTACTGTTCATTATTTTAGGATGCACTGTTCATCATTTTCGAGCACTCATCCCCGGACAACGACCTTCATCGAGGTTGTCCATGCCTCCCTGACTTGGGATCGAGGACTTAGGGGCTCAGCCACCTCGAATCTAACCGGTGACAATGAACCTTGCTCAACATTCAAGAGTGAGATCTCGCTTTTCATTTTTCCCTCAATCGTGCTCACCAAGCTCAGCTTTCACTAGGCTCAGGCTTTAGCATGACGAGTTATGAGAATAAGATTTAAACCCAATTTTGCATTTTGTTTGTGGCCGAGCTCGCTGAGATATGGTGTAGCCCAAGCTATCCATTTTACTCTGTTCCTCCTCTTTCTCACGAGCTCTTGCACTATTGGGGCTACTCCCCATGTCTTTAATCCATTTCATTAGTAATTGTTGAACCTTTTTTTTTTTTCTTGAATCCATGGAGTTTCGCCATATCATGGAATATGCCTTGGAGAGTCATGGCAGTGCAAGCATTCGCTATTGTTTGCTAATCTTCCAATGAACAAATTTATGTTTCGATAATTTTCGTTAAATTGAATTAATATTATGAAAAAAAAAACTACAAACTAATACACATATGATAAACAAAGGGTAAAATCATAAACTTGTACACTCATCAACTATTATGCGCCATCCAACTCGGCACCTTAAAGGTAAATTAACAAAAACTAATGAACGATATATTTATTACAAGTGTGCCAGTTTATGGTTTTTTGTGGTTAAAAAATTAATTTAAGATAAATTTATCATAAGTATATCAGTTTTAGATTTTCCGTGCTATTAACCCTTTTTATTTTAAATTTTTTCAAATGTGGTGCTACACGTCAAAATGGGATAAATATCAATTGGGTATAAATTGAAGGTTTTTAGTGTTACAAAAAAACAAGTTTGGGATAAATGTCTTATAGAACATATAGTTTAGTGTTTTTAGTAGTAAAGAGAAAATGACACAAATGATATCTGAACTTTGATCCAATGTTTAATGTGGTCCCTAAACTTTAACCTAAAGTGCAATGTAATTTTTGAACTTTTAATTTGTTCAATGTGGTTCATAAGTTTTTGGTAAATGTTCAATCTAGTCCTTGGATTAGATAATTTGGGGACTAGTTGAATCTAGGGATATAATAATCTAAAGACTAAATTGAACATTTATCGAAAGTTTAGATATTACCTTGAACAAATTAGAAATTTATTGGCCACATCAAATAAATTAAAGTTTAGAGATCACATTACATATTGAGTCAACACTTAGAAATCATTTATGTCATTATCCTTCTTCAAATTACATTATGAAAAGAAACATCTTGCGGTACGGGAAAAGAAGCGGCGAAATAGGCAGGAGCGATGACTCCTCAAAGCACGCTAAAGCATTGGCGGTCTTCTTTTCCACATTAGGATGGGTCCCCCCGTCTACTTTTCCTTTGTTTTTTCTACTAAAGTTGTTATCGGAAATTTAAGCAGTGCTTCAAGTGAAAGAGTGAGTGAGCATCGAGCAACGAATTGCTTCAAGTGAATGTTAAGGTCAAGGTCGACGCCTTCCAATGCACAGCATTAAGTCATGAAATTACTCCCATGTCCAAGCTCCAAAGCCACCAAAGCCGCTATAAAGTAACCCCCAAAGACTCACCTCTCACCCTAAGAACAAGGCATAGAACACTCACACTTTGACGCTAGAGAAACCTCGAAACTTTTTTACCATATCCGAAGGCATATCCCAAGTCCAAGCTCCATATGGGCGCAAGCGAGAGCAAAGGTGGAGAGGGAGATGGTGAGAACAAGAAGTCAGGTGACACTGCCTTGGCCAAGGAGTCGAGCAGCACATCTGCCCTGGCCGCAGGAGCTATCGCCGGCGCGGCGATCTTGGCCTTGGGTGCAGGCGTGGTGAGCCTGATGGGCGAATCGTCCAAGCCCGCCGAAGAAGAAAAGACCATGAAAGCTCCCGGGAGGGACATGCGCATACCCCGGCGTCCCTTCGAGGAGGACCCTGCTGCCTACTTCCGTGACCTGCGGAGCCACTCGTCCAAGCCCAGCGAAGAAGAAAAGACCATGAAAGCCCCCGGGAGGGACGTGCACATACTCCGGGCTCCCTTCGAGGAGGACCCCAAAACCTACTTCCGCGACCTGCGGAGCGACCTCCTTAAGAAGTAGTCGCCTAGCTAGCTACCGAGTAAAAAGGGAGAAACTTGTGGGTGTTGCTTCTGTATTCTAATACGTCTGTCGTTATTCTGATACGTCTGTCGTTTGGTTTTGCATGGTGTCTGCAGGTATGATCTTTTACGGTACGTGTGTTTTTATGTGGTGCGTTTGGTACTGTAATTTCGTGGTTAATGCTATGCTAGTATGTGGTTTCAGTTCAATTTAAAGTTTGTGCCTGAAGTGATTTGATCATCCGAAGCAATTGCCGATCGATTTTTTTGTAGATCTGTTAAAAAATATGTGGACTTTTTACTCAGCAAGCACGCGCTCTCCATTGTCTGAAGTTTGACGAATCAGTCAAGGTTATTTACAAGTAAAGGCAACAAGTATACTGAAATTGCTATATTGAGTTATCCGACCAAAATCATGATCTTAACATTTGGCTGAAGGGAATAAATATATTTACGAAATGGACATTATACAACCACGAAAATCTGAACAATCCTCATTTTCCTTTTCAAAAGCACGCGCTCTCCTTCATCTGAAGTTTGACGATTTAGTCGAGGTTATTTACGAGCAATGGCAACAAGTATACCAAAATTGCTATATTAAGTTATCCGACCAAAATTATGATTTTAACATTTGGCAAGGGAATAAATATATTTACGAAATGGAAATTATACAACCACGAAAATCTGAACAATCCTCATTTTCTTTTTCAAAAATTACTTTTGAAAAAAATTGGATTTTTATCTCTTTAGCTTAATATTTTAAAGAATCTTGAACTTACCACTCATTAAAAAATGTCTTGAACTTTCAACTTTATCAAGGAAAGCATAAACCCGGTGATGTACTAAAATGTCATGAAATCTCAGTTTTCTCCGAAATTGTCTCAATCTTTAATATATTTCAAGTTAATCTAGATATGGTTGGAGAATGTCCATATCGTAAATTTGAGGAATAAGTTTAACAAATCAATTCGGAGTTTCTGTCCAAAGACTTCATAAGCAGATTTTTGTAACTTGCCCGACAAATTTATCAAATTAGATGTTGCAGGAGGATGTCCATATTGCGTTGGGTTCTCTTGAGCATTGGAGTTACTTCCGCAAGAAGGCAACGACTATAAGCGCATGATTACTGTTCCCGGTCAATGAATTACCAAATTATATCTTAGCTTGACAAGTTTAAATTATCGGAGTAATTCTGATTGCCAGTTAGTTCGATTAGACAAATGAAACCGATGGAGAATTGCCATTATGAGACAATGACCTCTTTAAATCGACACTCAGCCAGATTTTCTATGGTGGCCCCTAAGAAAAAAGACCCACTTTACTTAATAGTTGAGACCAGGTAAACAACTATTCCCGCAGCTAATATTGCTCCAAGCACAGCTTTTTCGTTGAAGAGACGAGACTTGACTCATGTTAAGGAACGTTGGGACCAAGCAGTAAAAGCCCAATAAAAGCTTAAGCCATGGGCTAACTAGAATAACCATCATTGACTCTGATGCAACAAACGCACAGTAGAAGCCTGATAACAGCTTAAGCCATGGGCCAACTAGGATAACCACCATGACTCTAGTGCAATGAGTGCGTAGTAGAAGTTCGATACATTTTATTTTGAGAGATTGCCAATAGGGAGTACAAGTCCGAGCATGTAGGCATTCAGTTGGATCTATCTTGACTCAAAAACTTAAGTTAATGAGTTATGGATCAATTCAGATATATTAACAGCTCTACACCACACAAATTCTCCGATGCGAGATTTTTCTAATAAAACTCACACATATTGTATCCTAACATAGAATATATTAAAATGGAAGTAAACTCAAAAGTTTTGAAATAAAATTACTTTTTTTAAAATCATAGTAATCTAATAGATTAATTAAGTGATTATAGATCATATACAGATAAGGAAATAGCTTCTGTAAAGTTTGAGGAAATAGAATTCACAAATTTTCTGTGGTTGAAGAAAATTCTATTGAAGTCCTAAATGTCATCTATTTATACCAACATAAGACCAAGAACTTGGAATTCAGTGTCGTACATCGAAATATTCATCTGATACTTTTCTCTTTAGCGAGTAAGATTGTGCGAAACTGTTATTTCGGGAGCAGTGATGGAGGGCAGAGTTCTATTTTTGCAACGACGTGCACCAATATCTTTGAAGATGGACAGAGAAAATAAATAATGAACTATTCAGATGTTGCTACTAACCACCCATTAAATACAAAAATACAGATTCCTTAATAAGATGCATATGGCCCTTGTAACGTTATGTTGTTTCTAGTTCAATTGCAAGAACTTAGTTGAAATTCAAGACCTTGATAGGTTGGACTTCTTGGAAAGGTTGGACATATATGGTATACTTCATCTGAGATGTTGGACCTTCCACATTGGAGCTTCTCAAGAAATTAGGTGCCAAAGATTGCAAAAACCTAAATGAAATTCGAGGCATTGGTTGAATGGAGTTTTTGGAAGATTTACGTTTCACCAGGTGCATTTTCATTATAAGGCTGGACCCTTCAAAATCATTGCGTATGGAGAAATTAGATTGGACAAATTATCAAAAATTAATCTAAATTTAAGGTCTTGATAGGTAAAAGTTCTTGAAAATGTCAAGTTTCACTGGTGTGATTCTATGGAAAGGCTAGACCTTTTAGAATCATCCTGTCTAGAGAAACTAAATGACAAATTTGAAAAGCTTAGTTGAATTGCAAAGGCTTGACAGGGTTGGAGTTCGTAGAAATGTTTAATATTCCTAGGTGAGTCTGGAGAAATTAATTACACAAATTTAGTTGGAATTTAAGAGCTTGGTAGGTTGGAGACTTGGAGTACCCGAAATTGTTGAATAATTTAGCTTGTAGAAATAGCTTACTCGCTTCCAAATCTTATATGACAAGAATAAATTAATAATAATTAATAACGGCCAGTGTGGGTTTCTTATTATCAAAAATGCGACAACTGGACATATAGTCTATTGACACATGTCCAAGTCTGAATATATTTATTTTCGTCAATGCAACGTTTCCGATCAAGGGTACTTTCCCCTTTTAATATGATAATCATTAATCACCATCAATCGAATGCAACCCCTTTTTCAAAAGTGGAAAAGGAACTTTTTTTTTTTTTTTTGGGCAATCAACTCTTGAGGTGGAATCCATAAGGACTGTAAAGCAGAAGGAATAAAAATCAGGTTCTTCCTCCACCTGAACAGTTTCTGATTACCGAGCCCTTTTGAGCTTAGAATACGACCCACCATGTTCCCTTGTCTTCGAACAGAGCGTCTGAATGAGCAGAGCTGAAATGGATGATGTCCGGGCGGACAACGATGGTGGATAAAGAGATAATCACGTGAGTGCTGTCTGATCCAGTCTCCTCGGAAGGGAAGGCAAGGCAAGCCTGGCAAGGTATTTAGCTAGTTTAAGGCCATATGGTATGGCCTCAGCTATACCAACAAGGATGTCTAATATATTGTATTTCGAAGCGGCCGCCACCAGTAAACTTTTGTTAATGCTAACAATGCTCCTAGGAGACCCTTGATCCTCCTTGGTGTGCACAATCTTTACAAGCATCGTCAAAAGAGAAAAGGAAAGATAAAACATAAAAAAATTCAGAATATTATTAAAAGTGGTTTATTTTAGCACCGACCGTATCACGTAGGCCAACCAGTATATACATCAACAATATCCAACCAAAATTAACCAAAAGGATTGAATTGACTTTAGGTCATAAGGTCAGGACTAAATTGATACAAATATGATAAGTTTAGAACTTTTCTTATATATTTCCCGGCCTTTCATGATTGTGGACTTCTAAGGAGTTACTTTTGCTAAGATTGGATTGAAGTTTGGAGCCTGTGTTAGTAAGATTTGAAGGAAAGCAACCTCTTGCATGGGGACAACCGTGACCATTTCTCTCTCTTCATTTTTTTTTTTTAAATTTATGAGAGTACAATTCTCGTTAAGACATCGTAAATACGAAATAATTCTTGATAACAGTATAATGTAGTAAATTTTAGCGAAACCTTATATGCCATTATTTTATTATGAAAAAATTAGGACTAATTGAGAGACGATGTATCTATTGAATGATTTAATTAAACCAACTCATGCAATATGTTTACATTAGAAGTGGCAATTTATGGGAGGACGCAAAAATACAACTCGAATACTACATGAAGTAAAGTGGGTTCGAGTTTAGGGTTTGGCGTTTGGGTTTATATTGAGAATGTCCATGTTATGTTCATGTTATATTCATGTTATATTCATGTCAAAATAAATGGGTCGGGTTATGTTCAGAATGGATTAACCCATTTCAATCAATTGTGTATGCGTCAAGTTTTCTGATACAATTATCAAACAACTCATGTTTGGGTTTGTCATATTTTGATGGTTCATTATCAATTATTTTAAAATTTTAAACTGATAAATGAATGTGTGGTTTATTATTTTAATATCTTTTGCTTAGCACTAGGCGTGGAATTCTAATTGGGAAGGCGAATGGGGCCTAGAAAGATTCGAATTCATGATCTCCAACTTTGATACCATGTAATAGTTTGATGGGATAACTGCCGATTATTTTAAAAACTTAAACTATTAGATGAATACATGGTTTATTATTTAAATATTCTAATAGGGCTAACCGTTGTAAACTTTTGTAAAAAGTCGTAAGAAAAAGTTCTTTGTTTACAAATTTTTTTCTCTGGTTAGGTGGACCGTCAAAAACCTACTCAAAATTTTGGTTAAAAAAATTCTTTTTACAACATTTTGTTTATGGTCATGACATACCATTAATATACCTTTATAAATCCTCTTTAAAAAAATTCAGTTTTACAATGTTTTGCTCTTATTTATGATGGACCATCAAAAACCTTCATAAATCATTCTAAGCCAAAAGATTTCAATCCTACGGTGTCTTGTTCCGATAGACTATAGTAAATCTTCATAAGTCATTTTCTTTTTAACTGAGGACATCGTTTTCCCCTAAATTTTCTTGTTCCCGCAAACCTCAATTAAACCTCAATCAAGTGAAATTACAAAGTAAAGAAATTGACAAAACTAGAGGCACAAGCGGGGCGGGCCACTGCCCCTAACTTCATCGGTGTGGGCCGACGATCCTTGCCCGACAAGTTGCAAGTGCTTGCAGCCGTCGCCTAGATTGGTCATGCAGTGGTGGTGATAGTGGCACCATCACAATGTGACGCGGATAAGGGCCTACAAGCCCTCGCTCACGGGCAATGAGGGCTAGCCCTCACTTTCTATCTGATCGTCGCGACTCGTGAGAACACCCCGAGAAGGATCGTCGAACCCCGTTAACACCCTAGTGAGGTTTACCGGCCCTTGGCGACACCCCAACAAGGGTCACAGGCAAAGCTTTAACAATTGATTCATTTTTCAGATTTGCATTGGATTGTAATTTTTTGGGATTAATTTTGTCTTGAAGTTATGTATCTCTCTTTCATGTGAAATAAAAATTTTCCAAATCCATCTTATTACAAATCCCAAATTGAGATAAATTGCGAGCATAGCGCGAAATGAATAGTGTTTAACCAAATTCAATTACTTAAGATTTACATAAGTCTAATTGCACGAGATGACTTCAACTGCATAAAGGCAAGACAAAAAAAAATTCGTGAATATATTATTCGTAATCACCTTTCTCACATCATTCACATTTATATTTATCTTATTTCATTTCTCTTGTTTTATTTTTCGTGATATATGATTTCATATTTAGTCTCCGCCCATGTAGATTATATCATCCAATCGGGCTGATCTCGCTAGGTTAAGATGGGTCCAATCTCCCGTGACACCAACCGACCAAAGCTTCAATTTTTCAGAGTGGAAAGTCAGTTGAACTTGCCTAACATCTTTCTCCATCCTAAACCGAACAAAGAGAAAAACAAACCAATGTCAAACTTATTTCGTAACGAACTAATAGAACCGAATTTTTCAACGACAAAGTAGTTGATGTAATTAGATAGCCGAAATCAAACATAGTTTTGATGAACAGCAAATTCAACATTTCTATTCTTTAAGAGCGGGTATGATAATCGTTCTATTTTTTATCAGATCTATTTTTTTATTCTCGAGAACAGCTTTTGCACAGAAATTGGTTTAGTAACATAATTTCATTTTCTTATTTTTAGACTAAATTTTTAGTACGGAAATAAGCTCAAAACATAAATAAGAAATACAAGTTTCGTACTTTTTTTATTTTTGAAATAGAAATAAGAAATAAAAACTATTTTTCTCATCTCTTGCCCTCGTTATTAGTCAGCCTCTCACCTACCGCCTCCCTTAAGCCGCACCTACCGCCCCCGCTTCAGCCGCCGCTAGCTATCCTTTATTGCCATCGATTGACTACTATTCGCTCGCCTTTCAATGTTGCACGGGGAGAGATTTTATGTTGTTATTAATAATGTGGTTTTACTTAAAAACTATTCTAACAAATGAAAATGAAAAAAATTTATTTTCGATCAGAAATTATATTTAAAAACAAAATGATTATTATTCGCGCTTTGAATTTATTCTCCCGTTCAATCAAATTATCTAAATTCATTATCGTGCATTTCTTGTGTAACACGCCAAAAAAAAAAAGAAAAAAAGGGTTCTCGACGGGGGACAGCGACTCTCCACCAGCCGAGCGGAATTCTCGTGCGTCGAGCACCGCGGCGCCACCGCACCCTCTTCTCCTCCCCCACGCTCCTCCCCGCCGCCCGCGCCTCACGCGCGCTTTGTCGTGACCTCGATCGCCGCGACGCGATAAAGGTGCGTGCTTTTCGCCCGTCGTCGACGGAATCGATCGCTCGAGCGTCGACCCCGTTCGTCGCATTTCGAGGCGGATTGGTCCGCGAGCTCGTGGTCGAGAACCCCCCGTTCACCGTCACATCAGAAGAGCTTTGTCTCTGCTCCGGCTTCGCGTGCCGTGGAACAGGAGATTCCTCTGCCTTTGCTCTGTTTCTGGACCAGGGGAAAGCGACAGAGAGAGAGAGAGAAAGAACAAAAAGAGGCCCACCTTTTTCCAAGTTCTCTTTCCGTCCCACCGCAAACGCGACAGTACCTCGTCATTCCCCCACCACTCTCCAACCCGGAAAGAAGAAAACTTTCCCTCTCTCTCTCTATATCTCTCTGTCTCGCGAGCTTGCTCTGTTTCTCTTCTTGAATTGTACAGAACCACTGCAGATCCATCTCCTTGGAAGCTTTTGGTTGGGAACGACCGACCCAGTCCCCATTTTCTTCTTCTTCTCGTTCGTGTCTGGTTTGTTTTTTAGCGGTCGAGACCGGTTCCTACTTCTGTTGGGGTCCACCGGGTGCATCTGCCGTGCCCCCGTCCTTCTCTGTCTATCTGGGGTCTTCGTCATCGTCGCGGGTCGACCCCTCCTCTGTTTCGGAGACGACCCCTGCGTCCAGATTCTTCTCTGCGGTTGCCGTCGTTCTTTCGGTTCTTGATCTCGAGATGCGAGCCGCGAACTCCGAAGGAGCCGTGGGAGTGGTCGTGGCGGCGGACACGAGAGGGAAGCATCGGATACAGGCCGAGCTCAAGCGGCTCGAGCAGGAATCCAGATTCCTAGAGGTCGGTTTCGATTTCCTCGTTTCCGATGTTTTTTAATCTTGGGCTTTCGCTGATTGAGAGTGAAACGAGGACCTTGAGTTCTTTTGACTTTCTCATCTGACTAATGATGATCGTTGAACAAATTCGTGCTCTGATTTCTTTGCATCCTTCCTTTGAGCATTCAGATTGATTTGGGCGAGTGAACTGCGGGACTTTGATGATTCTGCAGAGATGGGTAGCTTAAGCATCCTCCCTAGTTGTACTCTTTTTTTTTTCTTTCTTGAAGCAAATGAGACGTTTTTGGCCTAAAAACTCCTGTTTTGGGGGGACTGGGGACTTAAGACTTCTTAACAAATTCCACTTGTTGATTGGCGTCGCAAGGCAATGAGAAGGAGTTGAGAGGTAGATTGAAAAGGGGAAGCTAAAGACAGAAGTGAGGAAGCAGCATTCCTTCCTAAATTTTTTTGTCTTCTTGCTTTTACATGTTAGCTTTTTACTAGTATTGAACTATTGGCACTAAAGTGAAGAGCCCCACAGCTAAAACTAGGATTTTATGCAGAAAATCCAGGACATACCGGTATGGGCTCTGAGTGGACTCTTGGAAAAGTTAAGGTCTCATATTACCCCTTGAATGTGGTGGTGATAGAGCAATCAAAGGCCAAATAATTAACCCACTAAATAAATTAATGATGCAAAAGTGTTGACACTTGAAAAGGGTGCTATTGTGTTATCTAGCTTCTACTCCCATGTCAATGAGGGCATGTTTACTTCAGTATGATCTTCTCACTCCTATGATAAACATCTTAACACTACCAATTTGTGCTTGCGCACACGCCCACGCCTCTTCACGATTTTCAATTGCATGTATCCGTGAAGTTGAGGATCTGTGGAAGAATATATTTGCTATTTTTATTCCTCTAGATGACTTTTCTCATGTATATAGTATTTGAGGAAAATAACTTATCATAGATTTAGGGCAGGCATGTAGAATGTTGATTTTTTCACTCTTGCAGAATGCCTACTATCTTCATCTGGTTTTTGCATCCAAGTCTTTTCTACCTGGAATACAGCATAGTGAACCCTTTCTTTTCTGCCTCTATCTTTAAACCAAATTTGCACTGTTTTTTGTAGGAGTGAGTAGAGGGGAAGAGAAAGCATTTTAAAAGTGATGATCAATCATGTGTTTGGATGGAAGGATAAAGATAAAGGGAGAAGAAAGGAAAGAATTAGGAGGAATTAGGGGAGCTAGTATTATTGTAGTTTTATAAAATCCTCATAGTCTGTCCAAATATGGAGGGGTTTGGAGACTTTCTTCTTTTCCGGATACACATTGTTTTATCTCAAGTTATAAAACCATGACAAGATATTTAGGTCGTTTCCTTTAGCATCCAAATAATATTTTAACTCATTCTCTTCATTATCTGAATCCCTTCAATTTCCTCCTAATCAATCATCAAAACTGCATTTTATCTTGATAGATCGAAGTAATTGAGATTCTGCTAAGAGTCAGTTTTGAGTTGCTGCACTAGGAGTCTTTGATTGTGCTGATGTTCCTTTCTGTATTTCGTAGTCCTCCTTAGGTCCATACTTGAGTTGTCTTAGGTTGTGAAGACAATTCCTCTTATTCCTGTCTAAATGATTTAAGGATGATAGTTAAGGAATTTCTCTATAAAGATTTTTAACCTTTGTGAGATAGGGGCTTGACTTATGCCATGACAACATCGGAGATTGTTTATTCTTCAGTCCGTATAGCTTTGCATATTGTGTTTGCTAAAGGGATGATGAGAGTGTCTTGTGCATCCTTTGGTGTTTCTTGCATTCTGGATATGTGCATCAATGTGCATTTGTTTTAATCAGAGACGTGCATTGATCTGTTCGCCTTGAATTTTGTTTCTCGTGCTGTTAAATCTTTTATAACTTTGAGTGTGACATTGCCTCCATCATCAGTGTGAGTTTAATCTTGCTCTATCAAGCCTTGCCAGAATTGCTCTAGCTGAGTTATTAGTGTCAAGCCCTTCAAGATCTTCTAGTTGATGTGGCAATATCTCCCACAATGACATGGCATTTCTGGTGCTTCTTCAATTAGGTTCTGTTTCAGGCCAAATAATTCAGACTTATTTGCACCCTCAATCATGTGATTCTCATTCCACATTGGTCCCTGTCTGTTTTAGCACCCAAATAAGAACATTTTAGATGGATTAGTCTATTTGTATGTTGGTTCACTGTTATTTGGACAAAGAATAAATTGTTTGGATTTGGACAATGAAGGAGTACATGCATCTGATAGATCTGTAGATATTGACTTCGATCTGAGAAATGTTGATAGAATCCATAGATTTAGACTTTGAACCTAGATAATTTACCAGTAGAATCTGTAGATGTCTACTTCAATCCAAGGTATTACCAACAGAATCTGTAGATATTTAAGATACCTTGCCAATTTCCTTGCTCAAGGTTTCAAAATCTGCCAAATGAGCGGTCAAAATATAGCTTGGCTCCTCTTATGCTATTTAATTGTATATCCTGTCATCAACTTGTATTGCAAGATCACATTTATCTCTGATTGAGTTATGTGAGAAACGATGAGAATGGTTAGAGGTCAGTAAGGAATGTACTTGCATCCAAAACCAACGTATGATGGCAGGTGGGGACCATCCAAGGGCGCTAGGCAACTCACTCTAGAAAATGGACAAATAATTTTGTGATTTCAGGTGCCTTCTTATTGAGGGACTCTCTCTAGGGAACAGCCAAATGACCTGTTCTAGGAAATGGTCTGTAGCGTTGTTAACAATGTTTTATTAGTTTGTTAAAAACAGAGACCAGTTGTAGCTTCAGTCAATTCACTAACAAAGGCTTGCCAAACTAGTGAGGAGAGGATGAGTCTTATTGAATCCCGAACTACGTATACTCAAGTGAGAATGGTTGTTTAAGCTGTCTATATTGTGTTGAAAGTGATTACAAGAATATGGAGATCAAATGCATGAAGGGAACTGCTTTAAGGAATTCAGGTGGTGGAAACATATATGATGATGCATATTTAAATGCAGAGCAGTTCTAGATTCATTTCTGTTTCTTGCGATTGTATATCCACTGGATGAAGAGATTTTGTTGGATTTATTGACACATTATTAGACTCGAACTCCTGGTGTGCATGAGATTTCTTGCATTGTATTTCATGGTCAAATGTCTTGTTCGTACTTCTTTTTTGCGTCCGTATTTCCTCACTTCATATTTTTAGTCTCTCTTTACAAGTCAAGAATAATATTATGCGTGCATATCTATTGTTCATTTTTCAGAAAAGCTTTATGCTCACACTAGCCTACCCTTTGATGGGTACACTAATCAGTCTGTTTGGAGTGGCTTTTACTTTTTTGTATTTTGGTTTCAAATCTTGTGGCAGACATACTTTGCATTTTGAAATCTTGTAGTGCAAGCACTTTGGTATGTAGATTTGTATATAATTTTTTCATATTCTTTTTAAGATTTGGATAATAGTTTGAATTTTGACAAGGAAATTATAAAAGTTGTTATAGCGTTTTTCAAGTCAAAACGGACAGATACTACGATATCTAAAGGAAAGGGTGCTACATAATTTGTAGGTGGATGAAGAGATGTTAATCTAAAGTTCAATTACAAACAAGAAAGGCGTATTTTACTGTAGACCAGAGAGATCTTTGAGGCAGCAACATTCGTCATAATCTTGATTTTCATAGAATCACCAATGCTTATCTCTGACAATGTCATTTTAATTAAGTGAATATGCTGAAATCATAGCTTCGCATCCTGTTGTAGCAACAGAGCTCCCATTCCTGCCACTAGTTTTACTAATTTTACTACTTTCTTTTGGCAGGAAGAGTTAGAACAACTTGAAAAGATGGAAAAGGCCTCTGTTGCTTGCATGGAGTAAGTCTGCAGAGTACTTGGGAATGTTCTACACGAGTGGTCCCCATGAAATAGATTTCTGTTTCTTTCTTTTTGACATTCTTTTTGACATTCTTTTCCTGAATGCCAGATTGCTCGCTCATGTTGAAGCAAAGCCCGATCCGTTGTTGCCAGTGTAATTCTGTATTCTGAACCCTTGTTTCTATTATGTTTCACTAGATTTCTTCTATTCCTTTTTCTGAGTGTTGATTTTTGTGTGACAGAACGACTGGTCCGCTTAATCCATTGTGGGACCGATGGTTCGAGGGTCCTCAAGATTCGAAACGCTGCAGCTGCTGGATACTTTGATAGAGACCTTGTGGGTCTAACGTTAACTTGGAACGCCAGAGCTTACAGTTACCGAGAGTCTCACTTACAGATTTTTACAGTTAACACCGACAAAACCGGGATTCAGAAAATTAGTAGAATAACATTGTGCAGTAAGTTGTCATTCTTTTCAATAGACTTCCTGATTTACAGAATTTGAAATGGCTTGTTTCGCTGTTGTTGATGGAATTCTGGTGAACCAATGCTGCGAAGAAAGGAGCAGGCATCGGCACATTTTTGTATACTAGAGATGATGTCGCACCGTAAGAGGTAGCCAGCCTTAAAACTAGAAGGATTTATGAAACTGCAGCGTAGGCGAAACCTGGCAGCAGCCCAGATGAAGAGTAAAACCAGTCTTAGAGATAACAGCTGCATGAGTTTCAGCCTTCGAATTCCCAAATCCAATGGATTTCTGAACCCACTGTGCACCGAACGACTAGATCGCGGTCCTGGGCAAACAAGCCTCGTGTGTATTACTATTCTGATGCGTCTCGATACGTTGGCGAGGCATGGTTGTCATGCCGGAAGGACATCACAATGGCCGTATCTCTTAAGACTGCTGCAAAATGGCAAGCCCGTTGGCTGAAGGAGCTTCGTTGTCTTAACAGCTGTTCATATTTTCTTTCTTCTTTGTTGCATTGTCGCGAGTAAACCGACCGTCCTCAAAAAGGTTCCTGAAACCGTTCGCCTCATATCCAAGTTCGGACTTCGATGTTCGTTCTTAACACGACACATTTACTAGGAATTTATCTTCACTAGAGCATCATTAGCACCGTGATTAATATGTAATGCTTGTGCATATGTCTTTCCCAAGGTCAATATTAACCGGCTCATGGTGACCGACCGCGAGGCAGAGAGTTCTTCAGATAGATAGAAAATATGGGTTGGGCCGGAAAGCATTTTACAGGCACAACACTGTTAAGTTATAACAATGGCCCGAACGCCTTCATATGATCCAGAAAGAAGCACTTGCTCAAAACTAGGACAATAACCAAAAAGAAGGATTCGTTCTTTTTTCTGGTTTCTCTTTTGTAACGAAGAAGCCAACCTTAAGTTCAAGTGAGTAAATCTAGAACAAGTGAAATTTCACCCTAATCGCAGCTCGGGTGAATAGTCTCAAGCATGATGTAGTATAAGGACTCCAACCCGCGGCAATACAGCAAAATGACATTCGATAGATGCATGCTTCAACTATTAATCAAATCTTATCGGCACGAGAAATTAAACGCATGGTCACTAAACTTTAGCACAATTTCTAGTCAAATTGGCCGGGTTTTGATTTCACTAGCAAAATACCTCAAATTCACTTTAGACAAACAAGTACATGTTCTTAAAGGTGACTTTAAGAGAATGCGCAAATATGATGATTCAAACCACAGCCTTAAGTGATGAGAACAACTACATTTATCATTGAACCAAAGCCTTAAGTGGTTCCATAAATGCACAGATATAATTCTTCTTTTGTTTCTTTCTTTTTGTTACCCTATTGATTGAACCTATGAGCATCTTGCGTCCATCGCTGAAAAAGTGAACATTTCTTTCGATGGGCCATTCGAGGACACCCAATAATTGGCTGTGAAATTCATGGTGAACTGCCTCCAGCTCCATGTGACTGCTGCAATGGTCCCCATATCCCCACTCACAAACATCCAAGCACCAGAAAGGTAAACAACAGAGAGAGAGAGAGAGAGAGAGAGAGAGAGAGAGAAGATGATGAGCAACTTGAGGCTGTGGAAGGCCCCAAAAAGGAATGAAATGAAAAGGGAGGAGGCCGAAATTAAGCAGCAGCAGGCCCCAAATGTTTCCCTTTGTGCACTTTGGAGATCGATCCCCTCCTATAGTTTTTTAAAGCTATACACATCCTACATTAAATCGAAGGCATGCTAAGCTAGGGAATCGCTATTATCGAGTCTTGGAACCAGTCACTGTCTGACTAGGCATCCACGATTAAGTACTAAGCCCTAGAGTGTGAAGGAAGCTTTGCACAATATGAGCACTGGGTTGGGACTAAAACATTAACCTATGCAAAACAACAGCAGCAATCAAAGCTTCAGGTTGTAAATTTCACTTCATTACTTCGATTTTGTCAATTCTCAAATGCTATTGGATGGATTATCGACTGGCAATGAATTTTTGATGTTATATTATACGCTAGAGCATTAGCCGAATCATGCTTAAAGCAAAGATTACTGACGTGAATCTCAATGAATTGATAAAACGAGTGGTAGCTTACCCTTTCAAAGAGTATAAAGTCATAAACTTGTTTATGAGGAGAGTAATTTATCATCAATTCTGTCCTCTTAATGTAAGTTGGCCCCACCATCGACTAAGAAAGATGGATAAACTTAATCGATGCGCAAAGGTTAATATTGGGTATTAGTCATATCATCGTCATCCCCTTAGACAAGCGAAATCGGACGGTCGAGATTATATTTAGGGACGTGACTTTCTTCGAAGACATTGATGGCATCCTCATGTCTGAACAAACAGCTTTGGCCCCCTCATGGCGTGTTCATGTACAACGCTACGAGATTGCACAAAATTGGCATTGTCACAGACCTCAAAAAATCCAAGCTGAGAAAGAAGATGGGGCCAGAAAATAACAAGCCCCTCGCTTCCAACCACAAGTTCAATTTTCTTTTATAATCTTCAATTTTCTTTTCTTTTTTGAAATTCATCTGTTGCTTCAAGGTTACATTTTTAACTTGGCCCACTTCGATGACGTTCGCAAATACATCGTCTGATGTGACCCGAGAAAGAAGCTTATAGGTGACGCCTGCTTCACTCAAAGATTATCTTCCCTCATTTTAGTTGTTGTAGTAATGTCCTGATGGACACAACGAACCCCCATTTTTTAATTTCCTATGCTAATCACCTAGATATATGGATTATTAGGATCAGATCGCCGCATTGAATGTGGCGCGATCAACACGTGTAACGGATTATTTTTAGCCAAAATTTATTCAATGAATTACGTGAATAAAAGAAGTATTGTGTAGATATAAACTATGGGGGCTTCACATTTGATGGATCTTTTGAACCATCAGAGGGGGCCCACGGCTTCATCAGATTTCTTCAACCTTCATATTAAACCCCGTCATGCGGTGATTATCTTATGCAATATACTCGAATAAAACGAGACGATCTATGATCTTATAATAAGATACAAATACGAAGATCCAAATTACAGGAACAATGCCCAACACAAAAAAGGAAGGTTAAACTAGGAAAAAAACAATCAAAATTCAACCCCAATAATCACGAGAGAGAGAGGAATGGACAAAGACAAAGCGATCAAATCATACCCTCTTTATCAAACAACTTTATGTCCTCATCAGTCATCATCTCCCCATTTATATATTAAGCGCAAAATTTACTTTGTTAGGACATAGCCTTGTTGGGATCGACACGAACAAACCTTGCAAATCTCTCCCTATATGAGAATGAATGATTCAGTGGGGGAGTGCCCACCATAGATGGCAGTCATAGCCGTTGATCTCACTTGCCAAAAAGGCCAAGGGATCAAAGAGCAGAATGGGGCCCAAGAGGGAGTAGTACCTCTTTTTATGTCCCATTGAATTATTGAACCACATAGCTCCTATTTGATGGATTGCAACGGGGGGTGACATAGATGTAGAGAATGCCTCCAAATTGACTAGTTTGATGTGCAAGAGAGTCGAGAACTTTTACTTAGGTGAACTAGATTATTGTTGCCTCTCTGTCAAACTTACTTTTTTCTATGTTCACGAAGCCATTTAAAAAAGGGATTATGTCTCTGAGATGTTACCAGTGGTGCCTTAAGAGCATATAGGCATTATAAACAAGGCAAACCAAAGTATATTTCTAGGTGGGGAAAATAAAAATAAAAATTCAATTCTCCAAGTGGGGCCAAAACAAGGGAATATTTTCTGGAGAGGGTTTGTGTGGTTGCATTTAATATCTGTGGATATAAATTATTTGGGGAGAGAGAGAGAGAGAGAGATTGACTAGGTTTATAAGAAAGGGCATTTGGTAGGCCAACGAATGGGGTTCTTTAGGATGGCGGATAGGGGAATATAATTTGGTTTAAGTGGTTTAACCTAAGATGGCATTTGTTTACTAATTTTCATCAGTATATGATAATTGCTTTATTAATTAATTTCCTCCAATGGGGTGATGAACTCATAAACACAAGACGACCTCAAACCTCCAAAAACCCTTTCTTTCGTTGTTTTCCAAGGGGAAGGTCTTATCTAGAAGGTGTATAGTAATTAGAAATTCTACCCAATTCTTTTCTTATTTTCTCTTATTTTATTTTTTATTTTTTTGTGAAGTTTCTTCTTGGGCCGGTTTCACCTACTACTCCAACTTATAAACATGGAGACTGGTGCCCTAACGAGAGAACCCTTGCCCTAAAATTATACATTTGTGTGCATTTCCCATCTCAACTTATGAAAGAAGGAAGGGAGTGGCACTTGGAGGGATTGAACCATAACATGGTCCTGGGTCACTCTTATATAGGACCATATGAATGGTTTTGGTATTGCCTTGGATCAATGTAATTCCTAGAGTGCTTATTTACTTTGACCACCACATGGTTACCATAAAAGGAGTGCGATTTATCCTTTCCTATTTTGCTGGATAAAATAAAAATGCCAATCTGTCATCCAAGAGCATCAAGTAAAGTCTAAATAGGACTTAAAGGGATAGAAACTTTTTTCGCTTAACTAGCGTTTGAAATTTCACGTTTTTTGCTTACTTGCAGTTTCATCATACCATAATTTTAAAGTTAAATTGATGATTTTAAAAGCTACTCAAATGGATATGTTTAACATTGTAAGTCCCGCAACATGCGTAAAGAGCAATTTTATCATCAAATTATCTTGACATATGAGTAATGATAGATGTTGATTTTAATGAGGAGATATATGATGGTTGAAAGAACACAACAAGCACTTGTCTTGGTTAGATGTCACAAACAGATTAGGGACCCCAATTATCCAGCCTAACTAGCATGCTCACAAGAAATGTAGGTTGGCAAACATGATCACTCAATCAAAATTTCAAGACCCTATAATGGAGTTATGGAAATGAGGGACCTCAACCAAATTGATGCACTAATTAAATCAAAGACCAAAATTTTACTCAAAAGTTATCAAGGTTGAAGTTTATATTCTTTTCAATTTATACTATTAATGTTCTGCACACATTGAGTTTTGCATCTACCAACTCCATCAATCAAATGAGACTAACATCGAACCTATAAAACCTAGTATCATAACTGAGACACCCCGTGAAAGTCCATTGTGCTATTGATGTCAACTAAGACGACAACATAAAAAATAAAAAATAAAAAAATAAAAAAATAAAAAAAAATAAAAAGATGCACGACCTCCTAGTGCTTTCATCATGGGTAGGAATTCTAATTGAATCATGAATCCACTACCCTACACCCATAATTGATAAGGGGGAAAACTACAAGACAATTTTTAGTCTCAATCATCCACAATTCTCAATAAGGTTCCCAACCATCACAGTGTCTCTCCTAAAACTAATAGGGCCTTCCCAAAAGAAAGCTTGAATTATTTTTTCCAGGTGTAGCAACTTGCAAAACTATGATAAAGAGTCCAATGTGGGTACAACATACTTCTGAGCCCACTGCCATTGTTGTGAGGTATCGACAATGATTTGACGTCTTATCTGTATTGCATACTTATAAAAGAAATTGGGGACCCTTGTAATAAATGACCATTTAAAACTCCTCTAATGGTATGAATTTGATAGAAAATGACACTGCATAGCTTTAGCTCCTTGCCCTCGCTTTCCTCACAAACTTTGGGGCAAGTTCAGTTGGACCATAAATTTTTTCACCCGTTGAGGCTTTTCCTCTTTCCGGGGACTTTCTCTATCCTAATTTGACAAGGAAGATGAGCCACACGTATGCTGAATTTGGATACATCAAGATCTAGCTCGACAAAGCAAAATCGATGTGAGGAATGGAGTCTTAAATCATCAATAGGTTTTGAGGTAAACAAACTTTTCTACAGCATTGACCAAGGCAAGGAATTTTTGAAAATCAATTCACATATTAAAATAGCGAGCATATATACTTTCTTTTATTGTGCAATTTAATTTTTATTTTTCCGTTCAATTAAAAATTTGAACTTTTCAACAAACAATTTTTTTTGGGTCAAGAACTTTTCGAAGTGAATTAAATGTGGTCCTTTGATTGCAAAATCTACCGGCCTTAACTGAAGTGAGTGTTGTGACCACTGACCATTATGATGTTACTATTAGTTGGCGCTAATTGAGGACCACATCAATGAATACATTTGCCAAAGTAGCAAAATAAAAATACACAAGTTACCAAACAATGCAAAGGTAACAGCTGTAGGAAAATATTATTAGAGATATTATTAGATATTTGTGATATTACTTGATATTTTGTGATAACCCAGCAAATTTAGTTTCCTTGGTAAATTAGGATAACTAGTTTTGTTATTACATTACCTTACTTTGTTTCATGTACACATGGTTTTATATATATACCTGTTGATTGTAACACATTATATAGTGTCGAGTAACACGGTAATCCTTTAATTATTTTCAGTTCTAACTTAGTATTAGAATTTGGCTACCCCAAATGCACTGGGATACTCGAGTGCACATCTGGACCTCATCTAAAGCACAAATAGCATCCCAGGTTGTTCTTTTTTACAGTCATTACTAATATCCTTTTGTCGATTTTGATCCTCAACATTGTTGTCTCGTCTAATGATATTCTAACAACGTGATCTCATGGCAATTTGTCCACCCTCATTGGTTCCCGTTCTCTAGTTGATGTGGTCACACCCATATTCTATGTTGGTTACTGTGTATATTCTGTTTGTTTTCTTGAAAGGCTCATGCTTACACGTGATTGGAATTGTAAACCTAGGCCTTCACCCAAATATACAACCGCCTCCCTTGCAATGCTACCCAATTTAGTTAAGAGTTAGTGCAACTCTTATGGTATTGACTGCCAATGCTACCCAACTTAATCAAAAGCTGGTGTAATTTTTTGTAGTGTTGCTGTCCAACAACAACGACAACCTGATAATTTATCTGATATGGTTACATCCAAAGTATAAGAATGGCTTACACATTGAGTGGGAGTGCTCACACTTCAGTGACATTGCTTCTACATATGTTACGCTTTTTAATTTTCTAGTATAAAAGTAACTTGATATTACTTACACATTGAATTTGAGGGGGATGTTTGATAATATTGTTGGACATATTATTAGATATTAGGTTTTTTCTTTTTCTTTTTTTTTAAATTCGTTATATCCTAACAAAACAAGTTTCCGTGTTAGAGTAGGATAGCTAGTTTCCTTGTTAGTATAGACTTCATTTCATGTACATATTGTTTGTATATAAATACCCATTGATTGTGACGCATTATAGTGTTAAGTAATACAACAGATCATCAATTCTTATTATGGGGTCTAACCAGGACAATCGAAATCTAATTATCCAAATCCCAGTGAAACCCAAATTATTGTATGATTGTGAAGGAAACCCCAGTGGCATTCTTTGTTTAGTGGGTTGCAGCAAGCGATCCCAAATTGAGTGGCGCCTGAAAGGAAACGTGTACATCTTTTGTCCATTTTCCGTTCGTACAAAAGCCAGGAGCCGAAATCATTAAAAGTGAGGTTAGAGCCCTCTTAATTGCAATCTAACTTAACCCTCGAAGTCACCACCAGAATGAAATCTCCTTGAAATGCTCATCTTTTTCCCTAGTCACGCAACGCAACTCGGCCTGTAAATCAAAAAAGCAATTCGAGTCTCCCAAAGCCCGAGCTCATGTTCCAAAAACCCTTTTTAGAGGACGACGAATGATGAGCTTTAAAAGAGGAGAGAGGAAATCATTTCAAACCGGGCATCATCTAAAGAAGTAACCCTAAAGCTGGCTTAATTACCCCTGCCCCATTAAAGTCCTAACAATCGAAAGCAATGAATAGCGAGTAATCCAGCGGAGTAGTGACAGATGTCTAATGTTTTGCTGGCATGATTTTGTCGGGGTAATGGCCGGATTTCTTGCTTTTACACCATCTAATTTAAAGCAGAAAGGTAAAGAAGAGATTGAGAAAGGGGAAGAAACTAAAGATAAAGTTGAAGTACTTGACAATGACGAAAAGTGAACCGTGTTCAATTGTGCATTTACGCAATTTCCTCCTCTCCTTCTTGTTCGTCTTTTTGTCCTTTTTGAATTTAAGACCCTTTTTTTTGAAAATATTTATTAATTCAGTCCCACTTTCTGAACAAAAAGAAGGAAATATATAGTGTAATGTAGTCAAACAAGACATGAGAGATTGGGAATTCCGAAGGAAAAAGAGACGTTGCCGTGCGATAGGAATCCTAGTCCCTTTATTTACAGAAGATTTGAGTTTCAGTCCCTAGGGCTCAGGAATTTTTTCGATTTTAGCATCGTCGCCAGCTGATTATGTTCAGACATTTTGGACTCTGACACTTGTACACAAAAATTGACATCTCGAGTGGCTCACACTCTGAGGACAATGACGAGACAAGCATACAAAGGAAAGATGTAATCTGGCCATTCAAATCCTTTTTTTTTTGGTCGATTTCTTTATTTTACCAAAAGTTTTGAAAACCTTTTGGCATCACAAAGAATTGAGTAAACTTGTGAAATATCTTATTAATCTTATGTATCAAATAAAATGCGAGTCATATTTCAAATAAATAACCTCTATAATGAGATTGTCTACACTTGATGACAAAAGAGAACCGGTTAGTAATGATGTGTCTAATCCAAGTATGAAAGTTTGTTCCATAGATGTCGAGCCAACCTCATGTGTTTCTTTTTCTTGATTTATATTGTGTTATAAGTGAATTGGTTTTTGCTATAGGAGAACTCAACTAAATGCTAGATGAAAAGGAGTTGCCAGTATAAAGAAGGTAAAAATGAAAACTCAAAATAGTAAAACAAGAGTGATTGTAAATTAAGTAACGGGTAAATTAAATAGTAAGAACTTACTAAATTTAACAACATTAAATGGTAAAATTGTGTCTTCATACTATATAGAATTTAAATTGACTTTCTCGTTCATCAACGACTAGGAACTTTTTTTGCAAAAAAATTCCGTAATTCAGTAGTAATAGTGGATAGATCCTTCTAGCCTAGCGATCGCATAACAATTTTGTATTCACAAAAAATTAAGTAAACAAAAATAAGAAGGGTTGCGCATTCTTTGTGCAGATGACTCATGAGCCGTATCTGAAATGGTGACAAGCAAGGAAAAGTGTTGTCTATACCCATCTCTATAAATAAAATAATGTAATGGATGACTCCCATAAATTATCATATAATTTTTTTTTTAGACTTGTGTTTGCTTTTTTTGTCAGCAAAAATCTACATGCATTGCATGTAAATAAAAAAAAAAGAAAAAAGAATTGACATATAAAAAGATTTTGCAAAATCGCCTTGTTATAAAATATTTGAGGTATCGATTAGTGGAAAGCAATTATTGACTACATCTGTAAAAATTGTACATATATATGTGGAAAAAGAAAGAAAACATTTCAAGTTTTGATTTTTATAAAGTATGGTTTTTTGCAAAAAAGAGAAAAGGAAATTTAAATTTCAAAATTGCAATACATGAGAAAAAAAAAAGTAGGAAGTTGCGCATTTTTTCATTTAAAAAAATCTTATTCAGAATATTTTGAGAAGGAAAAAGGATTATAGTCTCTTAAAAGTAGGGGATTCCTTTTGCTTTATATAAAAATACATGTGCGTATATTATTTTGGTAAGTATTATGTAAACAAATCGACCTAAACAACGAATAAAGAGTAATGAGAGATTACTGAAGGGTTGCCAAAGCGAACCATTGAGTCTCAAGGCATGCCAATCCAAAACGGATCCAACTTATCGGACCACGGAAAAATAGGTTTGATCTCATTAGTTTCTATTCCTCAAGTGATTCTCGATTGTGGATATCATCATGCTTTATGAAGTCCATTCGATTCAGACAATATCATCTTTTGACCTACTAGATGATCGACACCGGAAGGATAGGATTTATGAAAAGGATATGATATGCAATTTGTAATCAAAGTTCATCACAACGGCTTGTCCCCACACAAAAATTCAACTTTAGAGAACTCCTTGGGGCTGCACTCATTTCCATAAGTCATGATATGGTTTTCAAAAAAAAGTACTAGGTCATTTTCATTGATCGGCATGTAAATTGAATACGCGTCTTCAAAACTTGGGGAAAAACTTAGATTAGTTCCCTACCCAAATCGTAAGGTTTTAGTGCAAATGGACTCATCGATTATAGAGACTTATATTCTAATGTTTTCTTTTAACATCTTCGGGTTAATATGTTATATTATTAAAATTTCCTTGAAATCCACGTTCATCAAAATTGACCCAAAATTAAGTTTTGGGGGTTCAAGTTGATTTGATGATGCCCAATTAACTAAAAAATTGAACATGGAAGACCGATGGTTTATAAGAACGAAGGAATAATGAAGTATATAGATTCATGAGGGAACTTTCTTGGGGTAAGAGCTTAGATTGACATCAATATTTGACCTCTCATTATCGCTTGAACCTCACTTCCAAGACTTATTAGGATACATGGAACTTAAAAATCTTGAATAAGTTGGGTTGTTAGCATGCAGAATATCGTATCAAAAGCCATGTCAGTAGATGTATGGTCCCGGATGGACCAAGTAGAAGCTATGCGTGCCTTTAGCAAATCAATCAGATGAGGGCAAAGAGCAATCTTCAAGACCATAGGGTTTATATAGAGTGCTGTTCTCGACAGGCTTTTAAGATAATGAAAATGGGATAGGAAAACAAACCAAACCATAAAATCGGATTGGGAGAACATATTGCTAGACTCTACAGATCAATGTTCATGCAGTCGATGCTTTAAATTGCAGAATTTGTCACTTGAGAGGGGGGCCTGCGAAGTAATTACAGGAGACATTCACCAATATACAGTCAATTGATCATCACTTTTAACATTTCTTCCGGGGGACTCGATTCAAGTGGTCCCATAATCACAAATCGATACATGTACTTGCGTACAATCTGTTTTTCACCATGTTTTTTTTTTTGGTCTAAAACGGTAATTATATTACTAACGTAAAGTAGAGGAACCATTCAGCAGGATATCCGAGTACATAAGATCTAGCAAATAAGGAGGAGGAGAAATAGGCCAGGTAGAAGGAAGTAAAGAGGCCCCATGGGCTTTGGCGGCCTGGTCGGCAACTGCGTTCGCTTCTCGTCTGCAGTGACGAACCTACAAATTAGGGAAACATAGCAAAAGCGCCTTGCAGTCATCGAAAAGGACTCTGTTCTCCCAAGGCGTCAAGTTAGGGTTATGGAGGGCTTCCACAGAACTGAGCAGTCAGATTCCAGCACCATTTGATCTATGGATTTCCCTTGCTGCAGTAGAAATTGAAGAGTAAGATAAAGGGCAAGCACCTCTACTTGCAAGGCTGAGGAGGCAAGAACGGTTCTTGTGAAACCGTCGATCAAGATGCCGAAGGAGTCCCGGCACACGCACGCCACCGAAGCTTCATTGAGGGCAGAAGGGTAAGCAGCATCTATGTTAACTTTTAACACTCCCGGATCTAGTGGACGCCATCGCTGATCTAGTTCTGAATGTTGCAAGCCCTATTTCGGCTTCTTCCCATTGTAGCATCGACTGGACCTGGCGTTTGCTAAGGCTGCCTGCACAACCTGCTCAGAGTTTGGCCTCTGCTGGCGAAAGACAAAATTATTGCGAGCTTTCCAGATCTGCTAAAGGATGGATGCAGTAGTCTCCAAAACTGGTAAGCCGTCTCTGTTTTCTAAAAAGTCTGCCAGCCAAGTTTCTATCCTATGAACTCCACGAAAATGTATTGTGATGTTAACTAGCGTATGAGACCAAATAGCGTGTGTCCAAGGACATAACAAGAATAGATGTTCTATTGTATCTGGGACCTGATCATTGCACATACAGCATACCGGATCCGATAAAATGTGTCTATTATGGAGATTTTCTTTTGTTGCCAATGCATTGTTGCATACAAACCACATGAAGGATCGTAATTTAGGGGTAGTATACATATTCCAGATTCCATTCCATAGTTTGTGGGGGACTTGGAAAGATGAAGGAGCATGGTTCTGGCTATTTCTGTTGTGTTGTGTTGTGATCTGATAGAATTGTAGCAACTCTTCACCGTAAACATGGCATTTAGCTTTCCCCTCCATATTAGCCTATCATCAGTGCACTGTGGTCGAATTGGAATAGAGATAATTTCTTCCACAGTTTGGTTATCAAAACTCTGGCGAAGAAGAGAAGTATTCCAAGCATTTTGGTTCGGCATAATAAAATCAGCTACTTTTTATGGTTCGCCTCTAGGTGCGAGCCCACCTATAACACCCTCAGCAAGCCATCTATCCTCTCGGATTTTTATCCTTTTTCCATCACCAACAAGCCATTGGATCTTATCTTCAATTGGTTCCTGGCCTACCAGTATACTCTGCCATCCCCAGGAGGGCCTTGTTCCTTTTGCAGCGTGCCAGAAATCTTGAGAATGAAAGTACAATCCTTTGAATAGTCTGCTCCATAAGGAGGAAGGATGCTGAAATAGACGCCATGCTTGTTTACCTAGTAGAGCCTTATTAAACGCAATAAGATCACGAAAACCTAGACCCCCATTATCTTTCCGACTCTTGAGAGTATCCCAATTCTTCTAGTGGATGCTGGACTTGCTGTTGCTAGTTTGCCACCAGAATCTAGTAATTTTCTGTTCTATTGATTTGCATATTGACATAGGGATTTTAAAAGTAGACATTGCATATTGCGGGAGTGCTTGAACCACTGTTTTAATTAAAACTTCCTTACCCCCTTTGGAAATAAGTTTTTCTTTCCACCCTTCCAACTTGGAATGTACTTGACCCAGAATCCAAGCGAACATTTCCCATTTTGATTTCCCCCAATCTTAAGGTATACCAAGATACTTGCCAGTATTTTCTAACACGGGGACTCTGAATTCTCTAGCCAAATTCTCTTGCAGGCTGGTAGGACAATCCTTACTAAAGGACATGCCAGATTTGTTTCGATTAACTGCTTGTCCTATAGCTAGGCAATATTGATTCGGTACATTACCTAAATTCTGACATTCCGGGAGTTTACCTTCTAAGAAGAATATGGCGTCATTTGCGAAAAAAAGATGAGACAGGGTAGGACACCACCGATTTAATTTAATACCTTTAGATTTCTCATATCCACTACTTGACTGATAAGAGTAGATAGAACGTTAGCCATCAGGATGAACAGGTACGGAGATAGAGGGTCACCTTGCCTCAGACTCCTAGTCGGATGAAAGTAGGGTAGAGGTTCTCCATTAAACTTGACGCTCAAGGAGACCGTAGTTATACATTGCAACAACCATTGTACCCATTGAGAATGAAATCCAAGCTGCAAGAGATAGTCTTTTAGAAAATCCCATTCCACCCGATCGTAAGCCTTTTGCATATCTAGCTTAGGAACTACTTGAAACGTCTTTTTTCCTTTTCCTTATCCTGAGTTGATGAAGCACTTCTTGAACCACAAGAATATTGTCTTGAATTTGACGGCCACTAACAAAAGCACTCTGTTCCGTCTCTATCAGCTTAGGTAACCAGGGCTTGAGTTGATTGGCTGGGACCTTCGATATAATTTTGGGTGAGAGATTTTAGGAATCAGTGATATATATGTCCTACTATATTCAGGTTGCATCACTCCGGAGTTAAAAAATTCATGTACAACAAAGAAAATATCTTCCTGTAAAATATTCCAATGAGATTTATAGAACTGACCATTCAAGCCATTAGGACCCGAAGCTTTTGATTCTCCTAATTGAAAAGCTGCAATCCGAACTTCCTCTCTAGTGATTTTTGCGACAAGGTTACAATTCATTTCCGTTGTCACCACAGGATTGCACTACGCTAGAACAGGCCCGTAGTCACGATGCCCTGCTAATGTGTATAAGTTCCTAAAAAATTGAGAGGTCATCTCCTTGAGGTGGGTTAGGTCACGAACCCAAAGATGATGATCATCATGCAGCATGCTTATCCTATTGCGCTATCTTCTTTGAATAGTTGTGGCATGGAAAAACTTTGTATTCTTGTCCCCACATCTTAGCTAGTTGACTCTTGATTGCATCGCCCAAAATTGTTCCTCCTGTTGCCATAACTTCTGGATTTTCTCTCACAGGCTGGTAACCAGAACCTTGTCGTATTGACTATTGGGTTGATTAGTTAGAATTTGAAGCTGTTGCTTGAGGGAATTGATCTGATGCCTAGCATTGGTAAATTTGGATCGGCTCCAACTTGTGAGAGCAATAGAAACAGCTTGTAACTTATGAGGTAACGTCACTGTTCCAACCTGAAAAGAAGACCATGAGTCTGCAATTGTAGAGCGACACTCTTGGTCCTGTAACCAGTAAGCTTCAAAAGTAAAAGCTTTTCATCTTTTGATTCGTGTAGCTTCGGTTGATAACAGGAGCGGGCTATGGTCGGATCCAAGAGCTAGTAATGCAAAGACTTTAGCATCAGGGAAGGTCAGTCGCCACTCCCTAGAACATAACATTCTATCCAATCTTTCTTTTACAATGTCCTCTCCATTTCGATTATTAATCCACATGAATGCACAACCTTTGCTACCCAAGTCCATCAAAGAGCAGTCATTTAGGAGTTCATGGAAGGAATACATACGATGAGGTTCTACTGGACGCTTCCCTACTTTCTCCCAAGGATACAAAATTTCATTAAAGTCACCTACACACAGCCAAGGTAAAGTGTTACAGTGACTGATCTGTCTAATTTCTGCCCATAGACTTTGTCTGAGTTGGTATACTGCTGGTGCATATAAACATGTAAGGCACATTGTTAAGCCATAGTCCAAGTCCATGCATATCAAATCAAAAAAAGCCGAGGAATGATGGTCCACTGTCAAAGAAACTCTATCATTCCAGAATACCGCTAAACCACTAGCCAAGCCGATAGGATTGTCTATAAAGCTATTAGTATATCTTAAATTCTTCTAAAGGCGAAGAAGCTTCCCTTCTTGATTTTTAGTCTCCATCAAAAACAAAATATCGAGTTTTTCATGGGTCACTATGACCCTTAGAGCTTGAACTGTCAGGAGTTGCCCAAACCTTGACAGTTCCAACTTACTAACCTCATTTGTTACTTAGTGGCTTTTTAAGGTCAGCCACCAAAGCCCAACATTCAGGATCTTCTGCCTCAAGATGGGAGTCTCTTGTAAATGAGATTCATCAAGCCCCTCTTGTAGCTGAGTTCGTAATTATACGTGTTGAACCTTTTTACTTTCTTAATGGGACCTGATCTTGCATTCAAATGTGAGCTTTTAACTTTCTTGGTTTTAAAAGAACCTGCTGCCGCTTCAGTGATTTTAACTTGCTGTTGATGTGCAGGGAACTTTTCATAGTCAACTTCAAATCTCGATGAATCCGCGACTAAAGGTTGCCATTGGATCGGTTTTGCAGCTGTAATAAGTTGACTACAAACAGGTAACTCCATGATCTGTTTGTCTTTGGTTTTTCATGGTTGGTCCGCATAAACCAATATAGGTGGATCCTGAGCAGGAATCATAACAGAGGTAGGCTAAGGAGTTTCCAAGATAGTCTCATCAGAATCCTCCCGAGGGTGGTTTGGCTCAGAAAAGGTACGCCAAATGGACTGTGTTCCCGAACCTCTGCTCGGAGCCATTGACCATAAAATATTTTATCCTTTCCTTCCACTTTGCTTTCATCGAAAGGAAAATCTTTACAATACATTGCATAGTGACCAAGTTTGCCACAGGAATAACAGTAGTGAGACAGCCTTTCATATCGAAAATCTAACCAAATATTCTTCCCTTCCAATCTAATTAGTTGCCCTGTTTTAAGCGACTATTGTACATCGATCTCCACTCGTGCCCTCCCTGCTCTAAGAGTTGTACCATCCTTATGCTCGATTTTGACGTTCAGCACCCTACCTACATGTCTCACCGCTTTACTAATCATAGTTTCAGTACACCGTTCCAAAGGTAAGCCAAATACTTGAACCCAAAAAGCGCAAATGTTAAAATCATAGCAATACAGAGGTGTGTTTGGTGTCCAGGGTTTTAAAATGACCAAGTGATTGGAGAATAGCCAAGGTCCATTCTCCAATATTCTCTGTTTTTCACCATGTTGTTTATAAGGAAAAGAGAAGAAAATTCCAAAAGAGTTAGGCAACTCGTACATGACTTCAAGAGGCAAAAGCCGTGAGAAACTGGACTAGCAAAAACTCAAAGAGCACGTTAAAATAATAGTTCACAATTTAAATGATTCAAAAGCGACACAAGCACTTGTTGAATTATCATGGATCTCTTATTTTCGGGGTCTCCCTCCGTTTATTAATCTAAGCTTTTGATTTGGACATTATAACATGATATCATAGTCAAATTCTGCACAGTTTACCTCATTTGTATGATTCCATGTTCGACAAATTTCACATGCCATTCTTAATCATACTTAAGAGGAGATGCTGAAGTATCTCACATCGATTCTTTATAGTATTCATATGCTTTTTACATACATGTAAAATTCCTTCCATCAAATGGTTTAAGCTTTTAAGGCAAGATGATATGTTCTTAAGCAATGGTGTTTACAATGGGAAAAGAAAAGAAAAGAAAAAACAAACAAACAAACAAGAGGAACATGTCAAAATAATTGTACTTCACGATTCACGTGAGTCAAAAAGCAACAGGGTGTATTCAACGTCGATTTTGCAGAAACGCTTTTTTGGTGCCTAGAAGATTTCAACAGGATTGTCTGGTTCATCGTTTTGGAGAATTTGAAAGCAGCCGTTTTTGGATTTTGGCCCTTCTTTTTGCCAAAGGATTTCAACCCATTGGAACACTGTGTTCACGTCATTCAAATGGTATTTCTAAGTTACTGGGGTATTCAAGTACATATTATTAGTGTCAAAGTTGGGTGAAAATGTGTTCTCTTGTTTTAGCTTGTAAGTCAAATAAGAATTTTATCAAAACTCACCGTAAAATCTTGTAGGACTATTGTCAACGGCTCTAAAAAGTTAAGTTGCCAGATAAAATCATGATTTAATATCTATATATTCCAACACTCCCTTCATGTATGCTGGACTTTTGGCCTATGACTAAACGTGTAAAAAAGATGTATTTTGATGCATGATAATAACTATGGAAAACAGAGTTTTATATCTTTAGGTTCTTATAAATCATGTCACAAAGTTCTTTGGTGATGGGATCATAACTATTCCATGTTAGCTAGTGCTCTTCATTTCTCAGTTACCTTGCTAGAAGATAACGAATGAATCGGGGAGTTATATTGCGACAAAGTTCAAGAAAAAGTGCGATTGGGGATGACATTATTGGAAAGGTAATTGGACATAAAGTGAATTATAGAAGTACATATTTAATGCTCTCTTTTTGGACCTTGCCCAATCCGATAAGGTGAGACCACAACAAAATTCGATTTATTGCTTTATTTATGCCAACGCCGAGGACTCCATTCAATGTTTCCAAATGGTAGATGGATCTCTTTTTTCCATCAAAATAGGCGGCTTGTATTAATATTTGACATGCATTTGCCATGGAATTAATTAAATATGTTGACTAATGTAAGCTCAGATGCTTTTCTTGTGAACCATTTGTGATTTTCTTTACGTTTTGGCTTATATATATATACGTACGTACATATAGTCTTAGCAATTAAATTTTTCTTTTTAAAAGGAAAGTGTAAGTATTCCCCCAACTGTGCGCTTAGCCAAAAAATAAAAATAGAAATAACCAATAATGCATTAAATATAAAATAAACCATGCTATGTTTATTCATATATGAATTTGTGGAAAGTAGTCAAACTGCCCAATATATAAGAAAAGAATATTCACACATATCAATAATATATTAAATATGCTTGATCTATTCTTGGTTTCTTGGTTGAATAAATAAGTTATATAGGCATAGTGGCGAAAATTCAACCTCAATCACTATCTTTGAGCTTTTAACTCCTTGTAATTCTTACATATATATATAATACTTCGGTAAAACATTATAGTATTTCCTACTCCTTACACTTCACAGAAAAAGGTACACAAACCAATCCATCCATAAAAAATAAAATATTGAAAATCCGGGGCAGTCATCGTTTCTATGTGCTGCCTAACCTTTTTTTTTTTTTTTTTGGTTTAGACTCAAAAGGAACAAAAGGACCACGACCTCGCGAAATGTAAGGTACGATCAACTTCTTCTATTGAAAAGCAGTACCAGAACCCTCCATGTGTTCATTATTCAATGTTTTTTGGGGAGGACCGAATCAACCGGTTGAACCGGTTGAACCGGTGGAACCGGAGAGCGGACCATGGCCAATCCAGTTGTTACTTGAAAATTGGAATGGTCAACAACTGATCAAGGCCCACTTTGACTTGGTTGAACCGACCAACCGGAGACCATGGTCTTTAGCTTTAAATAGCCTGGATATTTTCATCCGTCTAGAGGTTTCAATAATTATATAAACAAAAAAATTTAGTTCTAAATTGGGAAAATCTATCGACCCAGCAATTCAACCGGCCAACTGGAACCTTGGCTGGTTTTTTGGCCGGTCCGGATTTAAAAACACTGCGATTATCAGCATGGAAAATAATTGTTGGACTTAAGTTCACAACATATATTGATATTATCCTGTCAAGAACAAATGTCTGCTTGTTGGGCTTATTAATTACATCCAAGGAAAAAAAAAAAAAGGAATTACAAAGGATCAATGCCTAACGTACAAGGGTACTCTCGTCTTTCCATCTCGCCCGGAAGTCCCACGCTCCGTGCAGGTCCACGAGACCGCTCGTGCGGATCTGCCTACCACGTCGGTGGCGTTTCCTGTTGCTGACCAAAATAAAAATGCTCAAGTTGCCGACCGACATCTTGGACTAGGAGAGTCGAGCAAGACATGACAGAGGCAAAATTCGCTGAGTGTCGGGAGCTCTTAGTCGACAAATATAGACGTGGATAAAACGACTAAAGAATTGCAAAGCAAAGTGAAATTACAAAGTCGTCAGACATGAGGGTCGATAAATGAATCTCAATTTGATCAACACGAGGACCACGACTAACGTGAATCACGAGTTGGATGGCAGGTAACTGCCTAAGTAATGGGTCCAATAATTTCGGATGCAATTTGCTCAGGTAAATCAGTATGGCCATGGAGAAGTAAGATTGACATGATCGTGTTGTCATGGAGCCATAGATCACAAAGGCCACCGACTATGAAGATCGAAAAACATAATTCGGTGTAACTGTCAATAAGTGAAGCCACAAGCTGTTAAAGTAACAATTGTTGTTGGGCATAAGAGAGTGGCGAAGTAATGGCTGTTGAACGGACAAAGTACAAAAAAAATCCTAAACTTATTGTATTTGTACTAATTCAGTCTCAAACCTTTTAATTGAACAAATTTAGTCTTAAAAATTTTTATATTGGTACTAATTCAGTCTATTCGGCCAATTTTGGCTTGCCGTCCGGTGGCCGAACGCTAACGTGGCAATTTTCAAATATTTTTTTATTAATCTTTTTTTTTTTCTTCTTCTTCCTTGGGCTCTTCTCCCGCAATGGCCGATGAGGCTTGCTAGCCATTGGGCGAGGGCCACGAGCCCTTGCCACCCACCGACAAGCCGACAAGGGTCATGGACCTCGCCTAGCCTCTCCCAGGGCCATGGGCAAGGCCAATCTCACCATGGCCTCATCATGGGCGAAGGTGGCCTCGTCACGGGCGAAGTTGGCCTACCCAAATTTGGGCGAAGCTACCTCGGCCACGGCCCTTAGGCCCGGCCTAGATCTAGGCAAGGTTGGGCAAGGGCCGCAACCCTTGCTGGTGGCCGACAAGGGCTTTGTGACCCTCACTAGAGCCTCGCCAGCCACTATAGGAGAAGAAGCCCAAGAAAGAAGAAGAGAAAAAATTTAATAAAAAATTCGAAAAAATAAATAAATTTTTTTAACACTTGTCATGTCGACATTGGTTGGATGGCCAACGTCTATATCAGCACCAACTGGTCAAAATTGGTCGGACATATTGAATTAATACCAATATAAAAAAGGCTTAGGAGTAAATTAGTCTAAATAAAATATTTATGATTAAATTAGTATCAATGCAATATGTTTAAAACTTTTTTGATACTTTTCCTTACTATTGAAGTGGTGGCTTTGCTTAGTAATTACTTGTAAATACAAGTTGCTGATAGGAGTCACCTAAATGGTATTTGCACATGTATTTACTTTTGTTATAACCGTTTTTGATTGTCAGTATAAGTATAAATAGTTGAATTGTAGCTTGTGTTGAGAAAACCCCTTATGATGTTTTGAAAATGACAAACATAATCAAAAACTACTAATTTGTGTATTGGTTGAGTAAAATCAAGTGAGAGATGCATAAATCAATATGTGGATGGTGTCCTAATAAGATCATCTAAAGGTTAGGAGTTCTCTGTCAAGGTTGAACAATGTTTTGGGTGCCGAGGTGTCTACAAACTGGAAGGACTTTAATATAAGGTGAACAAGCCTAGAATAGGGAGCTCAATAATGCTTGGAAGGACAATGTAAACAATTAGGTAGAGCCATAATTGTCAAGATGCTTGAGAAAACAAAATCTCGAGTGAAGTTGATGTGATAAATATTTCGCCAATATCCAAGGTGTCCTAAGTATATAGTGAAAAGACGAATAGAATTTGGACAGACCTTGATAGAGGGTGAACGAGAAGACTTGGAGGTAACATAATAGGTCAACGGATAAGTGAAGTTTAGATCACCAATATACTCAAGAAGAACCATCGATAGCAATTCCTCAACCAATTAACCAGATTGGATATAATCACCAACATGCTTATAACGTGTTTATTATTTGGATAAGAAGACCCAAATATTCCTTGGACTAAACTTATTTGTCAGAAGTGATTTAACTATCTCCAAGGCCTGAAATTATGGAAAGAAGATTGGAGATAAACTAATTGGTTTATTACCATACTCGGAAAAATGGATTATTATCAAGTGTGGCCAACTCTATTTTAGGGAACTTTACCATTAGGAAAAGATTTGATTTTATGGATGACCAGATTTATGGCTAATCAATCATCTTGAAGATCTTCTAATGGCTAGTTTGGAAATTGAAGATTAAGGACGTGCATGATAAAATTTCTATTTCTCTTTTTCCCGGAACAGGTTTGGAACAGAAACCCGCTTAATAAAGCAATTTCATTATTTTATTTCTAGAACAAATTTCTATTTCAAAAATAGATTTTGAACATAAATTATAAGCTAGAATTTTCAACTTTTCAATTTCTGGAACAAAAGTGAGAAATAAAACTCTTTTCATCATTCACTCTCGTCATCACCCATCGCCCACTCACCGCCCATGGGACGCTGGATGCCCATCGCCCGTTGCTTGCCGCATGTCGCCGAACCCGCCACCAGTTGCTGGACACCGGCCGCCCATCGCCGACCGGTCGCCCATCGCTGGACGTCGAACTTCGGCCACCCATCGTCAGTCATCAGCCACCGATTGCCAGCCGCCAACCGTCAGTCGTCAACCACTCACCACCAGATGTTGACCGCTGACCACTAGACACTCACAACTAAATGCCGGACGTCAGACACTAAACATCTTCGACCAACCGCCCATCGCCGGTTGTTGGACATTGGACGCCAGCCACCGGACGTTGTTGCCCATCGCCGATCATCGGCCACTCGCCATCGACCGCCGACGCCGCCACCGGACGTTGGTCACCCACCACCGGTCATCGGCCACTTGCCACCAGCCACCAGTTGCCAACTACTAGACACTCGCCGCCGAATGCCAGACACTGACTGCTGAATGCTGAACCCTCGCCACCGAATGTCGGCCACTCATCACCAAACACTGGACGCTTGTCGCCACCCTTAGAAATAGAAATTTGATTACGTTATCAAACAAATTTATATTCCAAAAATAAAAATTTTGAATCATTACCAAACACGTTTCATTGCTCAGAAACTCATCCGGGGAATAGAAATTGATTTATATTCTAGAGATTTTATCATGCGCACCCTAATATAATCAAGTTCTCTCTTATTAATACGATAGTGCTTATATGCAATTTCTGTTGTACTTTATTTTTGAGTTTTTGCTATTGATCGTAGTCTGTGATTTGAAGAATGTACAAGTGTGTGAACAATGCTGGTTTACTAATACTGTGATCGAGCAACTTCAGCTAAAAGCAACACCATAATTCATTGTACCTACTAGCAGGGTCACTAGTGGATCCTAACTTTGTTGGTGGTTGTCAACCTAGGAGATTAGACGTGGACTTAATCTAAATTGAACCACAATAAAGATTATGGTGCTCTTCTTTTGTCTCTTTATATATTTCTTTATTTATCTTATAGAAGCATTGCATTTGATAAAATCAGTTTCTTTTTGAATATATTAGCTGCTTCTGCATATATCAAACTTGATTTTGATAATTCCGCAAAGATGTATCAGGTTGTATCTAGGTTGCACCTTTAGCCATTTCAATTTATAACTAGGACTGCCAATCAATCAATGAACTTCACTTATCTGATTTTATCTTCCTCTCATATTTATATTTCTATATCATTTGACATGGTCATGGCTAGCCATGATTGTCCTTAATCTCAGTACTTTTCATTTTTCTCATGAATTCGTGTTTTCCTATCCAATAGTCAATAAGGATCCTTCACATTCTTTATCGATTTCTACATGAATCCACATTTTTAAAGGTTTTTCACCATTACTTTTCAATGAAACCCCTATTGAAGATATGTTGTCCCAAAAAGTCCAATATTCGTCACTATCTTATTAATAAGTATCTTAAAACACTTTGTTAGCAAGATATTGTTTATGAATATTTAGGATCAGGATTTCCACAATAATGAACTCTTTAACTTATCTCTTATTATAACCAATCAAAAAAAAAAAAAAAACTTATCTCTTATTATTACATTGCTCTAAAGCGAAATTACGCCTCATTTGTCATCTTAAAATTTACTTTAAAATTGAGTACGTTATTGAAGTAAAAAGGATTTGAATTTTCAGGGATAACACTTTCTTCCTTAATTATATAATAATTAATTATTGTGCATCTTTATATTTGAACTGTAAGTGAAATTACCAATCTATGCATGTAGAAGGCAATGACTAAAGATTGATACATGGACACGGACAAGCTCTGCAACCTTAAGATTTCTTTTTTTTTTCTTTTTCTTTTTTTTTGGTTGCCCTTTTTTGGGCCATAAAGCTTGAAGTTATTCAGCTCTTTTTTATTTCTTTCATGGGAAATCTTGACTTTTTTATATCATCAAAAAAGAAGACTTCTGACTTAACAAATAGGACATGTTAATTTCGAACTCTCATACTCGCATGCAACCACTTAAACGGATCAGAAAAATTCCCGCTCAGCAAGTACTCCCCCTATATAAATCCCCGGCTTCCACACATGACTAATTCTCACCGGCCGACAATCGCTCTCCGGCGATATGGAGGCTCGGAGGAGAGAGTTGGACTGAATTTTGAGCTTGTGCAGTAGATGAATCAGTGACGAGACGATCAATCAGTTGCTGCCGGAGCCATGCCGCCAGAGATCCAACCAATCGATATTCATCAGTATTGGGAGGCCGTTCAGGCGATGCTGGGAAGCCAGTCCCGAAGTGCGGCTCAGGAGGCTGTTTGACTGGCAGTTCCCAGACGTCCCGAGGATTCCGTCGTCGGAGATGGCGACTTGGGGGCGAAACTCCTCCTCAGTACGGCAAGGATGGAGGAGTCGGCGGAGTGGCTGAGCTCGGTCCTTAGTGATCAGAACTTCATCAAGGAGAGCAACGACAAGCAATCAGTGGCAAAGGGCGGCTGCCACCGGTGCAATTGCTTCAACGGCAACAAGGAGGACAGCTCCGACGACAAATTCTGACATCTTCAAGAACAAGCCTCCTGTGTACCCGATTCCGGTGCTTCTGGGTTGGAATTACGTGACGAGACCAACACGAGATGAATTATTACAATAGTATCAAAATATGTCTCGATTTTGGGTTCACGAACGAAGCCCAACACGAGATGAGTTATTATTTATGGATATGCGAAATATTGAGCAAAGCATCATACATTAATCTTCTACGATCAGAAGGCAGTTTCTTATTTCCACTTTGAAGTACAAAGTGGTTTCGGACTTTGACTATATTAGGAATATTGAAAAAAGGAAAATCCAGTTGGACTCGTTTCTTTCTCCCATTCGGTCTTGACCTTTTGACCGATGCAATATTGTCTTCTTCTGGCAGTGGCTTATATCTATCGATGGTCAAGGTTTGTTTGATGTGCCATTGTTAATGTCAAGAAAATCGAAGCGCCACTTTACGTGAGTGCTTGGGCACGGCGTTGTCAGAGTCTTGAAGTGCCGTTTCACGAGTGCTCGACCGTCAGTTTCTTGGTCATGTCGAACAAAATTTAGTATTCAAGTCGATTAAATCTTGCGAGTTCAAGATTTGTTAATTTCTTCATAAGATTGAGAAATTATTTAGTAATGAATTGCGGAGCTAAACATTGCATGAGTTATTGATGTAATTGGAGCTTGGAAAACATTAAAAATGTTTTAAGGTGCGTATGGTAATATTTCGTTTCTATGAATAATTTCTATTTAAAATAATTTTTATATTTATGTTCCCTAGATTAGTTTCGAACATTTGAAAGCGTTTGGTAATCTACAAAATTTATATTCCCAAAATAAAATGCATTTGATACGATGATTTAGAATTTCTTTTAATTTATTAATAATTTTTATATTTTTCTTTTTTTCTTAAATTTTTTTATTTAGTAATAATTTTATTTCTTTATTTCTTTTTTCTTTTTTCTTCTTCTTCCTCTAGTTGGTTATCGACGACTAGCTAGATGAGAGCCAACGAGGTCGATGGCCACTAGCGAGGCTTGGGTTGAACTCACAAAATGGTGAACAAGCTCGGGCGACCTCTCGAGCTTCATCTGGACTATCGCTAGCCAATGCCAAGGCCTGCAACCAACTAGGGGAAGAAGAGGAGGAAGAGAAAAAAAAAGAAAAGAAAAGAAAAAAAGGCTTGCTTCTTAAGTTGTTCCAAAAACAAATTAAAAATTTTATTTTTATTTATTATTTCTATTCAAAATCTATTCTATGGAATAAATTGTTCCTGGGAACAAAAAAATTACCGAATGGATTTTTGTTCTAATTATGTTCTAGGGAAAAAAAAAAACATAGAAATTGGAGCATTACTAAACAAACCATTAGTGACTCGTGTGTGGTTGTAATTTCCATGTATCGCCTGATTTATAGTGAAATTCGTTACTGCCCTCTTTGTGGACATAGATCACTACGACCAAATCACATAAATCTCATGTCTGATTTATTTTCTTGTTTGTTTATTTTATTGCTTGATCACTTAATTTCCGTAATAGAGAGTTTGAACGAAAGCTTTGTATAGTGAAAAAAGAAAATATATTACACTTCACTTGACCAACTTTTGGTTTCGCCATCTAACCGGTTACTATTTAGGTTCTCACCTTAATCGAATCTCGATGAAGATGCACTGCAAGAGATTAGACGATGAGATAGGGTTTTAATAGCTCTATGGCCATAATTTCGTTTAAGAGTACACGTATTAATCAAGGAAGCATAAATATATTTATTCATGTATGCAATGCTCGTTGGTTTCTTGATCAACTTTTGATTATATGTGTTTTTATTTCCATAGAAGTCAAACAAATTAGATTGTGGAAAGCAAAGTCGTGGATTGATAACATAAGATGCAGCAACTAAATATGAGTGTGTAACGGTCTCTCCTAGTTGCAACCAATATTTTTTGCAAATATATGTTCCTTATTTTGGATTTAAAAGCTCATAAAACAAATTAAACGCGTTTGGTAACTATACAAAATTTCTATTCTTAGAATAGAAAAAGAATAGAAATGCGTTTGGTAAACGCAACAATTTCTTTGTATTTATTCATTTTTTATTCTTGCTCATGGATCGCCGACCGCCGATCGCCACCCGCCGCCGCGGCATGACCGGCGGCGGCGGCGGCGTGCGACGGTCAGCGGTGGCTCTGGGCGATTGGAGGTAGCCGCGGCAAGAGAGAGGAATAAAAGAAAAATAAAAAAGAAAATTGGCTTATTTCTAGAAATTGTTCTCGGGAACAAGAAGTAACTTTTTTTTGTTTATTGTTTCTCGCTCCAAATCTATTCCTTGGCTAACTTTCTATTCCGGGAAATAGAAAAATAACTTGGCGTTACCAAACGGATTTTTGTTCTTTTCTTGTTCCGGAGAACAAAAGAACAGAAATTTAGAGGAATAGAAACGTTACCTTGTGCTGCCTAAATATGAGTGTGTAACGATCTCTCCTAGTTGCAACCAATATTTTCCTACAAATATATATTCCTTATTTTGGATTTAAAAGCTCATAAAACAAATGAACCTTTCCTTGTTATTATGTCAACTTTGTACTGGATCGTTAAAGATCTATTTTGATGATCCGATTAGGGCCGTTAGACGAAGAATGGCTGTGCTCTTATAATGGCTCGTTCAAACTGTAGTATGATTATAATATCATCTTAGAAAAGTTTGGAAAAGAGATATAAATTTAATGTTAAAGAGGACTCGATGAAAAGAGAGAAATGACATGTAATGTCTTACCTCAAACATGAAACGAATTATTCTACACGATTCATCATCAATTTTTTTTCCATTCTCAAATGCTATAGGATAGGTTATCGACTAGTCATAAATCCGTGGCATTGTAGTATACCTAGAGCATTTGCCAAATCATGATCAAAGCAAAGACTAACTGAGGTGGATCTCAACAGATTGGTAAATTGAACAATACCTTACTCTTCAAAGAGCATGACGCCAGAAAGCTCAACTACAAGGAAAGTAATTCCTAGTGATTTTCCTTTTCTCAACATAGGTTAAGTCCCGTCATTTCCTAAAAAGATGGATAAACTTAATCTTGTGCGCGAAAGTTAAGCTGGGACATTGATCAAATTGTCGTCATCCCCCTACATGAGTGCTATAGGATGGTCCAGATTATTTAGAGACATGACATCCATTTGAGGCATTGATGGCATCTACATGTCCGAACAATTAACTTTGGCCTCTCATTTCCTGTTAACGTACAATGCTATGATATCGCATTGAATTGTTCCTGTCGTGTTGATCCAAAAAAACCCAAAAGCAAGAAGGGGAGAGGAAAAGATTAATCTTCGTTCGGAAGAAGCTGGGGCCAAGGAAAAAGCAAGCACATCATTTCCAACCACAAGTTCAATTTCCTCTTTCTCTTTCTATAGATTTCTCTTATTATTTTCGGTTCTTATTTTTGCTTCTAAGTTTCATCATTATTAACTTGGCCCACTTTGATGAAATTTCCAAATACAACTCCATAAATAAGCTACCGGATGTGACCCAAGAAACAGCCTATGTGACCCGCTGCTTCACATAAAGATTATCTCTCTGTTTAGATTAGTTGGTGTAGTCATGTCTTGATGTGCACAACGCACCGCCATTTTTAATTTCCTATGCTAATCACCTAGATCATTTAATAATACATATGGATTATCAGGATTAGATCATCGCATTGACTGTAGCACCATTGACACGTGTGATGGATTATCTTTAGTCGAAATTTATTCAATAAATTACGTAAATAAAAGAAGTATTCTGGAGATGTAAACTATGAGGGCTTGGTATTTGATGAATCTTCGGCACCATCAGTTTGGGCCCACGGTTTCATCAGTCCGGACTTCTTCATCCTAATATTAAACTCCATCATGTGGAAATTATTCTATGTAACATACTCGAACAAAATGAAATGACCTATGTGCCCTTATAGATAAGGAACAAATGCGAAAATCCAAATGAGTTGAACAAGAAAGGTTCAGATAGGAAAATAATTTAAAATTCAACCTCAATGATCCAGTGAGAGAGAAGAAAAAGGGGTGGGGGAGGGTGGGGATGGACAAAGACAAAGCCATCAAATCATACCTTCTTTATCAAACAGCTTTATGTCCTCATCGGTCATCATCTCTCCATAAAATATCAAGCAACAAATATTTATTTGGTTTGAGCCATAATCTTGTCGGGATCGATACGAACAAACCTTGTACGTCTCTCCCTATGTGAGAGTATCTAATTCATTGGGGGAGTGCCCACCACAGACGGCAATCACAGCCGTTGATTTCACTTGCCAAGAGCCAAGAGATCGTAGAGCAAAATGGAGCCCAAGAGGGTGAGTACCATCTTTTCATTTTCCTTTGAATTATTGAACCACGTAGCACCTATTTGATGGATTGCAATGGCGGATGACATAGATGTAGAGAATGCCTCCAAATTGACTAATTTGATGTGAGAGAGAGAGTCGAGGACTTTTTATCTAGGTGTGATGGCGATTAATGCACTACATTATTTGCTGCCTCTTTATATCATCCTTGATTTTCATCTGTGTTCGCAAAGCCATTTAAGAAAAAAATAATTATCTCTATGGGTTCTTGTCAATGTGGAGCACGTAAGCATCATAAACAAGGGCAAACTAAATTATAATTCTTCATGTGGGTCCAAAACAAGGGAATATCATCTCAAGATGGTGGTGTGGTTGCATATTATATCTGTGGGTATGTTTGAGGCAAGTCTCTAATTTATAAATGTTTGTAGAGAGAGATAGAGAGAGAGAGAGAGGGTTCCTAAGGAAGGGCATTGAGTAGGCCAACGAATGGGGGTCCTTTGGGAGGGAGGATAGGGAAATATAACTAGGGAGGGAGTGACGTTAGTTCCTATTTGGTTTAAGTGGTTAAATATTAGATGGCTTTTGTTTAGTAATTTTTCATCATTATATGATATGCATTTTCTTTATAATTTATTTCCTTCAAGGGGGGTGGTTACCTTATAAAATTTAAGACAGCCTCAAACCTCCAAAAACCCTTATTCTTGTTTTGTTTGTCATAGGGTAGATCTCATCTAGGAGGTGTATGGCAATAAGAAATTCTTGAGAATTGACCATTTCCATTTTTCTCGCGGCAGTTTCACCAGTTATTCCAACTTCGAACCTTGGGCAGGTGTTCTAACGTGAGATCATACATTTTCGTGCATTTCCCATCTCCACTTATGAAAGAAGGAAGAGAGTGGGGAGTGGAGGGATTGAACCATAACATGGTCCCCGGTTCTCCCCTATGAAGGACCATATGAATGATTTTAGTATTGTCTTGGATCAATGTACTTCCTAGATCCTTACTTTGATCACCACATGGTTAAATTGAAAATTCCAATCTTTCATTCGAGAGCATTATGTGTGGTCTTCTCACATGGGACTTAAAGGGATAATACTTTTTTCTCATTGACTAGTATTTGCTGTGTCATATATCATAATTCTATAGTTGAATTCTCGATTTCTAAGTTACAAAGATCATATAAATTTTGAAACTTCATAATCAAACATTTCCATGCATCTCATAATGTAAGTCCCGTGATACTTATCGAGGGCATTTTTTGTCATCAAATCAAATCAGCTCGGACTTTTGAACAATGATGAACGTTGAATGCAATGAGGAGAAACATGATGGTTGAAGGAACACGACATGCACTTGTCTTGGTTTGGTGTCACATAAAGATTAGGGACCCCGATGATTCAGCCTAAAAACCAGCATGCTTACAAGAAATATAGGTTGGCATTATGGCTAAATTCGACATGACCACTCATGCATAACAAGTTGTGAAAATGGGGACCTCAACCAAATCAATGCACTAAATTAACACAAGTTCATCAAATCAAATCGCTCCAAATTTTACTCAAACGCTTTGAACTGGGAAAGGGGAAAAGATAGTCTATAGGGCTATTTAACGTGAGCACCTTCTTCTTCTTCTTCTTCTTCTTTTCCTACAGATTAACATTCAACTTACAAAATCTGGAGTCAGAATTCAAGGACCCTACGAAACTCCATTGTGCCATTGATGTCGACAGAGACAACTCCATGAGAAAAGGGTGCACAGCCTCCTTGTGCTTTGATCAAGGTAGGACTTATAATTACATCATGAACCCACCAGTCTACACCCATTATTAATAAGGGGGGAAAACTACAAGACACGATTTTTAGTATCAATCATCCACAATCCTATACATGGTTCCCAACCATCATAGTGTCTGTGCTAAAACTAATAGGGCCTCCCCACGTAAAAGCTTGAATTATTTCGCCAGTGTTGCAACTTGCGAAGCTATGATGGAGAGTCCGATGTGGGTACAACACACTTTTGAGCACACTGCCATTATTGTGAGGTCTCCACAAGGATTTGACATCTCATCTTCCGAGCATACTTATAAAAGAAATTGGGGACCCTTGTAACAAACGACCACATGATTAAAAAAAAAAAAAGAAGGAAAAATAACAATAAATGAAACTCCTCTATTTTGATGGAAAATGACACTACATAGCTTTAGCTCCTTGCCCTCACCTTTCTTCCCAAACTTTTTGGGGCAAGGTTTAGTTAGACCATAAATCTTTTCACGCTTTAAGGTTTTTTCTCTTTTCACGGACTTTCTCTCCGTCGATTCTGGCAGGAAGAGGAGCCACATATGCTGAATTTGGACAGATCATGATCCGGCATGACAAAGTAAAAATCGATACGATGAATGGGGTCCTAAATCATCAATAGATTTTGGGGGAAACAAGCGTCTCTCTAGTATTGATCACAGCAAGGAGTTTTGAAATTCGTGTGATGACATCACAAGTATCTAAATAGCATTCTTATTGTGCAATTTGATACTATAATTTTTTCCATTCAATTAAGTACTTGAAATTTTCAAAATTGATTCAATGAGGTCTTTTTGTTACAAAATTTAATGGCCTTAACAAAAGTGAACGATTCGACCGTTATAAGTGTTAAATGAGTTCACAACTTACTTAAACCAACTCACTTCTATGACTCTTTTTATTCTTTTTTGCCTTCACTCGATCTAGCTCACTTACTTGGTGCTTCCACATTAGTTTGAGGATGGGCTTTCCTAGATTGGGTAATATATAGAACTATCTTAGTAATACGGGTTGGGTCGGCTAGATTTATATGATATGAAAATTGATCAAAATGGCTTAAATGGGGTCAATTTGGATTTTATCATTTTTGATCCAATCCAACCGCTTGACGAGTCTATTTGGCACATGTGTATCACTATCTTAATTGGCACCAACTAATGGTGACATCAAAATGGTTGATAAACTTGTCAAAATGGGTCAAATCCATTTCTAAACCCTTATTTAATGGGTTGGGCTATCATATACTAAATTTATGTGGTAAATGGGTCGTAAATGAATTTAGAATGGTAAGGCCTAAAAGTAGTAAAATCAAAATACTTTTTTTTTTAGAAAAAATCGAAATACATTAGTTGCCAATAAATGTAAAGATATTTGCATTTGGTAAGAATTGCTAGAGAATATTGTTAGAGACATTATTGAATATTAGGGATATTATTTGATATTTTTTGTATCATAGTATAGTTAGCTTCTTTGTTATATTAGATTCCTTTCTTTCATGTGCACGTAGTTAAAAAATAAATACACATTGCTTGTAAAATATCATAGTGTCAAATAATGCAATGGTCAGTTTTTATTATCGGTTTTAACTAGAACAATTGAAATATGGTAATCCAAATCCAATTGACCTAAATTCAATGACTACAAAGTAAGATGTTTTGAGTTTAAGATTTTTTAGACCGAGTTTAAGATTTTTTAGACCCCATTTGCGTCCCCAATTATATATTTTCATGTTGCCTACCGAGAGAGAGTGTTAAAATAATTTAATATTGAATCATGTCTTTAGAGCCAAGTTTTTGCTCCAATTTAATTAATGTGTGCACCTATCCATTCGTTAAATTTCACATGTTATTCCTAATTCGACTTGCATTCACCTTATCGGAACTAACTTTTAGCATTTATCTAAACCCTTATTCCGATCAAAGTTTCAAAATGCCCTAAGTCGCTTGGTTACTTTGGTTCAACAAAAGCAAAAAGCTAGAAGCCGAGATCATCACCTAACAACTGGCATCAGTTTCACTCCCGAACAGGGAGACTATCCCCTCTAATTGCAATCTAATCAACCCTCGAAGTCACCACCAAAATCAGTTTCCCTTTAAAGCGTTCCTCTTTTTCCCGAGTCACGCAAAGCAACTCATTGCGAATTCAAAAGCAAAAAATTCGAGTCTCCCCAAAAGCCCCCCGAGCTCACGTTCCCAAAAGCCTTTTCCGCGGATGAATGATGAGTTTTTAAAGCTGGGGAAAAAAATAAACCATTAAATCATTCCAAACGGGCATCATCAAAAGAAGTTACAACACTAAAGTCGCCATAATCACCCTTGCCCCCATTAAAGCCCCTACAATCAAAAGCAATGAATAGTAAGTATTCCACCAGATTAGTGACAATTGTCTAGTATGATTTTGATGGGGGAATGGCCGGATTTCTTGCTTTTGCACCCCCCTAATTTAAAGCGGAAAGGTAAAGAAGAGATTTAAGAAAGAGAAAGGAAATTAAAGATAAAGTTAAGTACTTGACAACGACGAAAAGTAACCACGTTCAATTCTGCATTTTATGCAAATTTCTTCTTCTTCTTATTCTTCTCCTTCGTCTTTTTGTGCTTTTTTGAATTCAAGGCCCTTTTCGAAAATAATTACGTAATTCAATCCCCACTTTCTGAAATATTAGAAAACACAAGAAATGGGACATTTGGGATTCCAAACGAGAAAAAGAAAGGGGACATTGCCATCTGAGAGGAATCCGAGTCCTTGTATTTTGCGGAGGATTTGAGTTTCGGTCCCCAGGGCTTGGGGATTTTTTCGATTTTTACCTTTGTCTCACCCCTCAGATTATGTCTAGACATTTTGTACTCTGAAATTTTTACACAAAAATTATGACGATTCTGAGGACAATGACAAGACATGCGTGCAAAGGAAGATGTAATCTTTGCCATTCCATTCTTTTTTTGGTTGATTTCCTTTTTGAACCCATAGGGACTGGGGCCCGATTTTAATTTCCTCGTCTCCCACTTAGACCTAATGTTTCAAAACCTTCCTTTTGGTTTTACAAGGAATTAGGTAAATTCGTGAAATATCGGATAAGATGCGAAACATATTTCAAATAAAATGACCTCCATTATGAATTTGTCGGCACTTGGTGCTAAAAGAGAACCGGATACGAGTAGTGCACTTAATCCAAATAAGAAAATTCATTCCTTAGATGTCAATCCAACCCCATATATTTGTTTTTTTTCTTGATTTATAAAGTGTTGTACAAAGGAGAATTTGGGTAAAATGCTAGACAAAAAGGCACTACGATTATAAAGATGGCAAAAGTTGGAACTTGAAATAGTCAAGCAATTAACCACTGGGGTTTGCTCCAGTGGCCACCCTTCCAACTTGAAAGGGGGATGTGGGGGGTTCAAATCCCCACCTTTTCAGAGGAGGTTGAGGTGAAGACGCTGTAGTTTCAAGAGTGGATTTCGACTCCCACGCCCTGCAATGAAGCAAGACAAAAGTCTGAGAGTGAGCGTTAAAATAAGAATAGAGTAGGACCGACCAAAAAAAAAAAAATCAAGCAATTATGGTGCGCACCGATAGAAATCGGATCAATATACAGTTAATGGGATATAGCACAATTGCCACAACCAGCACTGGTTTAACTAAAAATAGTAAGAGCCAAGGAGGCATTCAGCCCAATGGTCAAGGGGTCAAGGTGGAGACGTCAAAGTCCAGGTTCACAACCCTAGCAAGGCAAAAAAAGATAAAATAATAAAGACAATTAGATAATTTACATCCTTGGACACAATGTGATGATCAATCCGAGAGCCTAGTTAGGTACTTCAAGAATAATCGTGAATTAATTTACTGGCAAACCAAACAGTAAGAATTTACTAAAAATAACGATATTACGGGGTAAAATTATGTCTTTATACCATAAAGAATTCAAATTGCCTTTCTCGCTCATCAAGGACTAGGAATTCACCTTTTGCTTTTGCGAAAATTCCACCTGAGGGAATGGACAAGGAGAAACTCAACAGTGCAATGGACGATGAAACGAGAAAAAGGAGGAAAGGGCTTTCATCGAATTCTGAGAGCTGAGTATTTAAATGGCAAGTTTTTCAGTGTCAACTTCAGCCATGACATCAAAAAGGCAGGGGCATGGATGGATCCTTGCAGCTCGCAATCACATATCGATTTTGCATTCACAAAAAGAAATTAAGAAAAGAAAATAAAAATGGGTTTGTGCAATCTTTGTGCACATGAGACGTCAGCAATCTTTGGGAATAGTGACCAGCAGGAAAAGGGTTATCTATGCTGATTTTAATAAATAAAATAATATGATAAATAGAATCGATCATCATATACAATTTTTTAAAGAGTTGTGCTCCTTTTATATTTCCTAGAAAACAAACATAGATGTAAGTGTATGTAAAAAAAAAAAACTGACATTTAAAAAGATTTTGTAATTACAAATATTTGCGTTATTGATTAGAGAATGGAATCATTGACATAATATGAAGAAATTGATCAAACTATTTGTAGAAAGAGAAAAATAATTCAAATCTCGATTTTTTTAACAGTAAGATTTTTAACAAAAATAGAAGAAGTTTCAATTTTTTTTTTTTAAACTGAAATGCATGAGAGATAAAAGTAGAAATTTACTCATTTTTCCATTAATGGAATAATTATAGAATTTTGGGAAGTTAGGAGGATTATAATCTTTTAAAATGATATATCATTATTTTTGTCACATAATAATATATCGTACTCATCAAAAAATAATATATCATTTTGATAAATATATATAAACAAATTTACAGTGAGAGCATATTGGAAGAAAGACCAACCAAAGATGAAAAGGTGGCCAAATCATCGCGAAGTCTCAACGCATGCCAACTCAAAAGTGATCAAACTAATTGGACCACTTTGACCAAAAAAAAAAACTAATTGGACCACGAAACAATAGGTTGGATCTCATTATTTTCTATTCCATAAATAATACTCGTTATTGATATCATTATTTTCTATTCCATAAATTATTTATGTAGTAAAGTCAATTTAGTCAACATCATGTTTTGACCTACTAGAATGTTTAACAATAGAAGCAAAGGATTTATATATATATATAAGGATATGAGATGCAACTTGTAATCAAAGTTCATCACAACGGCTTATCCCTCTACAAAAATTCAACTTTGGAGAACTCCGTGAAGCTGCACTTATTTCCATAAGTCATCATGATACGATTAGTACAACATGCAAGGTCATTGTCATCGATTGTGATGTAAATTAATCTTTAAAATTTGGGATATACTTAGATCGACTCACTAACTGAACCGTGAGATTTCAATAAATATGGACTCATTGATTGGAGTGACTTAGACTCTAATGTTTCTTTTTAAACATTTTTAGGTTAATATATTACATATTAGAAGTGAACGTGAATGTATAAACTTGTTTTTTTCCTAATCAAGTATACCCGCGTTCATCAAAATTGACCCAAAATTAATTTTGAGGGTTCAAGCTGATTTGATTATGCCCAATTACCTAAACATATCTGAAGATGATGCTATTGCAAATGGAGTACCGAATGAGATATAACAAGGAAGGGAAGTTGGAGTATATAAAGGTTCATGAGGATATTTTAATGTTGTAAAACCTTGGATTAACAAGGAAGGGAATAGGTTGCTAAGACCCTACGGAATCAATGCTGATGTAGTTCGATCCTTTGAATGCTAGAAGTTTTCACTTGAGAGTTTAATATTTTTTTTGGGGGGATTTGATTTGAGCGGTCCTAGAATCACAAATCAATTTGCACGACCTGTTTTCCACTTATGGTTTTCATGGGTAAAATGAAAAGAGAAGTCCAAAAAGAGTTGGGAATCAGTGGAGCTACAAGAGGCAAAAGCCGTGAGGAACTGGATTAGCAAAAACACAAGGAACACGTTTATAATAAGTAGTTCGCAACATGAGTCAAAAGCAGTATATGCCGTTGTCGAAAGTATCGCAAATCTCTTGTTTTCAAGGTCTATATGTTACTTATATACATATGATATCCTTCAATTTATTGGCTAAAGTTTTAGGTTGAACTTTTTAATATTGTATCAGAACTAATTCTACCTATTTTATCTTGCATGTGTGATTCTCTATTCGTCAAATTCAGTTTGTCGTTCTTAATTGCACGCCCCACATCGCTCATCTAGGATACACACAAGTTCTCCTCCCACTTATTGGTTTACGATTTTGGGTCAGACAATTTGTTCTCAGCCATCATTGTTTAAAGGGGAAAATAAAAGAAAAGTAAAAAAGAATTGGGAGAACTCGTTTAACTATGAGAGGAAAAACATTAGGAAAGTGTTAAATTTTTCAATCTCAATTTTTTCGCAATTCACGTGAGCCTAAAGCAACAGGGTTTTTCAATGTCGGTAGAGACAATTTTCTTGGCACCCAAAGTCAAAGATTTCCTCAGTTTACGTCACGTGTACAACTTTCTGTTTGTCAAATTTCACGTGTTGTTCTTAAATTGTATGTGTGAAAGGTTTTAAAGTATCCGATAACATTTATCTATGATATTTATATACTTTTCAAATACATGCAAATCTTCTTTTACTAATTAGTTTAAGCTTTTTGAATTGGATAATTTGTTCTCAACTGATGGTGATTTCAGGGAAAAAGGAAAAGCAAAGAAAATTTCAAAAGGAGTTGCCAACTCATGCAGTTACGAGAGGCAAAAGCCGTAAGATAGCAAAACCATAAGAAACACGTCAAAATAATAGTTCGCAATTCACATGAGTCAAAAGTAATGCATATCCTTGTTAAAGTACAACAAATCCCTTGATTCACGGGGATTTGCAATCTCCCTTCATCATTAACTTAAATTCCTATATTTGACATTCTAACATTATATTAGAGTCAATTCTACGCTAGGGGTGAGCATGGTTTCTGGGTAGAACCTAAAATCTAAGAACCAGATAGGTGGGAACCTATATAGTTCTAGGTTTTAGAGTATGCATGGTAGATTTCAAATTCCAAAAATTAGAAAGCTTATTTCAACGGGTAGGTTGCAGTATCTAGGTAGGTAAAACTTGAAATCTATAACTTGGAAATTGGAAGTAGGAACAAGTATTTGTATTTTTCTTGGTATTTGTCTTTGCGCTATCCTACAATATTTCATTTTATGACCGAGACTTTTACTTTGTTAGTGTTTCATTTTTTATTTTTATTTTTGCATGTCTAAATATAAATTGTGGTTAGTGGATTGTAGCAGCAATTAATGATCATTGAAGGTGATGATTTACTACAATCATTCGATTAATAATACATGTGGAACTTGGGAGGACCTTGTAATTGACTTTGGAATCTATGATAGAATAAGTTTCAAGTTTCAAAGTATGTAGGATAAGTTTCAAGTTCCAAAAATGAGGTACCAGTTTTGATGGATAGGTTTCAGATGAAATCTATACAGAACCTAAAACCGCTTACCCCCATTTTATGCAGCATATTTCACATGCGTGCCTTGCGTTTGCCAAATTCCATGTGCAATTATTAATTACAAATAAGAAAGGGTGTTAAAGTATCCCACATCCTAATTTACGGCATTTTGCTATTTATATACATGCAATCTCTTTCTATTTATTGGTATTGATGCTATTTATGCGGATAAACATAAGAAACTTTGGGCAACTAGTGTAGCTACCAAAGGCAGGAGCCATAAGAAATGGACTAGCAAAACCATGAGAAACACATTAAAATAATAGTTCATAGTTCATAGGAGTCACAATCAATGTATGGCTTTGTCAAAGTATCACAAGTCCCTTTATATATATAGGGATATGCAAACTTTCATCGTCTATTAGCTTAAGCTCCTTCCTATTCATCAAATTGCACATGAGAAAATGTGTTAAAGTATCACACATCCCCGATCTACAGCATTTATATGCTGATTATATATATGTAATTTCTTTGCTTCTATTAGTTTATGCCTTAGGGTTGAACAATTTGTTCTCAATTGATGGAGTTTACGCTGATAAGAAATAAGAAAATTTGGGCTAACTTGCGAAACTACAAGAGGCAAAAACCTAAAAGAAATTGGACTAGGAAAGAAATAAAACACAAGGAACACGTTAAAAGAACAATAGTTCACCTTTCACATGAGTCAAAAGCAAAAGGGTCCATTCGATGTCAATTTTGTTGACAAAGTTTTCTTGCTGCTTGGAAGAATCTGATGCGATTATTTCGTGCGTGACAAGGGTCGGTAAAAGAAGGGCCACTCCCGAAGTGCCCTCCCTCTTGTTCTGATGCTTCTGATAGTGAGATCTTTGGTGATTTTCTTTGGTAATTACAGAGTGTTAAATGCATAGTTTGACCCTCTTGATTCCCCCTTTTTTAATTGCTAATTGTACAAATTTTTTATGTTAATCATAAGTTATCTCTATTTAAGGTGGGGTTAAATTAGCAGTCATCAGCGTTTACTCCTTGTGGTTGGCTTGTCGTTTTTGGAGAATTAAAAAGCAGCCCTATTGGATTTTTAATCTTCGAAAGATTGAAGGTGTTTATGTCATTTTTTTTTTTTTTTTTTTTTTTTGGTCGGTTATGTGTTTATGTCATTCAAGTGCATACTATTAGTGTAAAAATCAGTGGAATCCATGTCCGCTCCTTTAGAAAATTACACTTAAGAAACTCGATAAGAAGTATTAATTATATTTTGAAAATTTGTGTTTTTGGGTATTAGCAAAAAATATTTTAATATTCGATGACTTAACATATATCGAAAACTGCTTTATGTGGTGCTTTTCCACTTCCAGTTACCCTTGTTGGAACAGGAAAAACCAAAAAATCTATATTTTGTTTTTATTGGGGAGTTATATCGCGAGAAAGTTCTTGAAAAAGTGCTGTCGGGAGTGAGATAATTGGAAATATAATTGGACATAAAGTGAATTATAGGAGTAAATATTAATTGCTCTCTTTTTGGACCTTGCCCAATCAGATAAGGTGAGACCATCCCAACATACAATTTATTGCTTTTTATTTAAGCCAACGCCAAGGACTGCATTCAATATTTCCAAATGGTAGATGGATATCTTTTTTTTCCAATTGAAATAGACGGCTCGAATCAAATTTTTTTACATATATTTAAAGCGGAATAAATTAAGTAGTTTGACTAGGGTAAGCTCAGATGCTTTTCTTGTGAACCATTTAAAAAACAGAAAGGCCAATAATTTCAAGAAATTAAAGAAACTAAAAGCCTATAATTTGTTAAAAAAAACCCGTGCTATGTCCCTTCATTTATTAATCTATGGAAAATTGTCAAAGTGCCACGTACATAAAGAAAATGAAATTTCATATGAATAATGCATTAAATATGCTCGATATTTTTCTTGGTAGAATAATAAGATACATTGAACATTCCCAATAGTGGCGAAAATTCAACCTCAATCGCTATCTTTAAACCTTTTTGACTCCCTGTAATTTTCTTCTTTTCTCTTTTTGGTGGGTAAAATATTCTAATAATTCTCACACCTTCTTACACTCCATGGAAAACTAAAAAAACCAAACCATCCTTAACTTTAAGTTAAAAAATAAAATAAAATAAAATAAATCCAGGGCAGCTAGGATTCTATGTGCTGCCTAACCTGTTTAGAATCGAAAGGACATGCTACAGGAAACTTGTGGAAGAACAAGTCAGCTTGGCTTCACGCAATTTTTGCTTGCACATCTTACTCACATCAAACTAAGACAAAAAATAAAGTAAAACGAAATACACAAACATGTGTTTGCTTATATATATGTTTATATAATTAAAATATAACAGAAACTCGGGTCTATAACATTCCACTTTCTCATATTTATTTGATGTGATGAATAATTCATTGATTTTCACCATTAAGAGATATGCCTCATGTACATTGTAAGCCCCGTTTCCTAAGAGTTTAAGTATCCAAGGTGGCGAGGTTTATCTAACACAGCAATAGGGATTAAGGATTTGAATCCCGACTCTCCCCCATCATCCCATATGCTTATGTTCCATCAATCTAGTTATCTACTTAATGTGGTTTTATTCGCATTGTGAGAAGTTGTAAACTATTGTCAATTGTTCTAAAAACTTAAGCTGTTAGATGAATGCGTAGTTAATATTTAAATATTCTTACACTCTACTTTACATTTAGTCTAGTCTTTTGCATAGAGCTTGAAAGATTCAATATCAAAAGCTAAAGCTTTGTTACCATGTGAAACTTGTGAATAAAGAGAAAAACTATATTATATTCATGATTTAATGAATAGTACATATGCCTATTTATAGGCTTTTACATAACAACTATCTAAAGTAACAAATCATGATTAATTAAGGAGAATTTATAGAATCACATAATAATACACATAATCACATAATATCTTAAATTTATGTTTAACACGCATCTACCTTGCAGCGTTATCTCGTTCTTTGACAACTTAAGCTTTTAGGGAAAAAACTGGTCCGTCTGACGTTTGCTTGATGTAAAAGGTATGAGACAGGTTTCCGGTGGATACATTGTAACGGTTGATCCGAAATGACTTAACATAAGTCAATTTTTGCGGTTGGTGTGGATCACTTGCATCGAAACTTGTAAGAAAATGTTCATAACGTTTTATCACTCACTCGATAAATACATTGGATCAAAATTCAACCTCTGCTTTTGTACTTCGAAATGCGAAAAGTCCACAACCCTGGCTAAATGCGAGGTACGATCGACTTTCTTCCAGTGAACAGCAGTACAGCTGGCCTTGGGTCTTATGTTCGTACAAGAGTCATATTTCTAGATTAGGTAGACCAACGGGCCAAAATCTTCCATGTCCGATTACTCGGCATTTTCAAATTCGGAGCGGACCAGCCGATTCGACTATTGGATCGGGGAATCAAACTATGGCAGCTCCAAATTTCACTTGAGAACTGGAGTGATTAAAAACTGGTCTTTGCAAAGAACCGATGATCTCGATCCAGCCTGATCTTTGATCAGTTTTTACCTCTAACGATAGTGTATATAGAGTCGGCAACTGAATTCCCAGGCTAACTAAGCCAAACATTTTTATTTTTCTAATGACATTGATAATTATATAATTAAGATAATTTGATTCTCGAAACGAGGAAATCTTATCAATCCAGTGGTTCAACCGATCGGCCTGTGGACCGACCGGAAGCCAGACCAGTCCAGGAGATGCGAAGCGGAAGCTTGCTGAACCGAAAAAAAAAAAAAAAAAAAAAGAAGGAAGAGGAAAAAAAAAGTGACAGACTAAAGTTTTTGGACGGACATGAGGGAAGGTTCATGCCCAAGAGTCAAATCCGACGTATGGGAGCAGCAGTTTAAACGATTCAGAAATTGACAATTAAAACGGGCCAAAGTAAAATAAATAGGACCGAAAAAGAGAGAAAATGGCCAAAAAAACGATCGACCGTTTTGGACGTGCCCCACCCCCCCAACGGCGTGAGGCGTACACCTTCTCTCTCCTACTTCCGTTTGGCGTTAAGACGATTCTGCCCTCCATCCACGTCTCGATTCACGGAAAAGGCGCACCCCCGAGCGCGTGAACGCGCGAGGGTACTCCCGTCTTTTCGCGGGGGCTGGCCCCGTCGCCTTCCCCCCGGCCCAGACGATGGACCCTACACCCCTTCATGCGTTCCGCTCCCACCGGAGAGGACGCCCCCACGCTCTCGCACAGGTCCGCGGGACCTCCCGCGTTCGGATCTGCCGCCACGTCAGCAGCCCCCAAACAAAAGAGGTCGGAGATATGATATGATCTCAGATTATGCAAAATCCCTAATTCTTTTTATTTTATTTTAATGATAGCCATCAAAGCCCCAAACTTTATCTGATGTGACATGTCTATCTTAAATTTTTTTTTATGATACAAAAAATTCAAAACTTATATTTATGTGACATATTTACTTAAAAAAATCATAAACTTGTATCTGTATGACATATTATTCCAAAAATTCGGTGTCATAGAAAAAAGCTTTTGGGTAAATGTGTCACGCAGGTAAAAGTTTGGGGTTTCTGTGTCACAAACAATAGTTGGGATAAATGCGTCATGATGGGCAAAGTTTGACGTTTTTAGTGTCAAAAGATTATTTATGGTAAATGTGTCAATGGGCAAAGTCTAGAGTTTTTCGTGTCTTTTTTCCTTCTTTTTTTTTTTTCTAACAAGTATATCGAGACACTATCATCAATGCGATCTTGCTCATAAATATTTGATATCGGGATTTTCAAATAAGGATCTTTTAACCGATCATTTTTTTTTTTATTTCTATTAAGTACCGTGATGTAAAATTGTGCATTAACTTAAAAATATTTCCTTGACAAATAAAAAGAGCTTGAACAATGAGAGCACTTAATGGCCATGAAGAAATTGAAATTATTCAAGCTCAGTTTATTTCGCGAAAAAAAAAAAAAAATTGATGATTTGAAATATAATTTTCTAAAAATGATCTCTTGTATTTTTTATGAAATGAATAAATCAAGAACATTTTATGAAATCGTTGTTGATGATGAAAATATTTCTCATTAATTAAATTAATTTAAATAACATAAGTGGCCATTTTTAAAAAAATATATTTTCTTATTTTCATGACAAACGGAGACCTTGTAGCTATTTGATTTTTCCTCCTTGGGGATTTTCTTGACTTTCATCTTAACAGTCAAGGGGGGAAAATTTCTTGACTTGACAAAAATACGATGACGTGTCGTCCCCACGAAAAACTCCCGTGCGGTCGCCCCCAGGCGATGCGGTACTCTTTTCGATCATCTAGCTAGCACCTTACGTGGCAGTCCTCAGTCCCAGTCAGCAACGCACTCCACCCCGCCCCACTCCTATATAAACGTACTGGGGCGTTCAGGAGATCATTAGTCTCGCAGCAGCTTCAAAGAGATAAAATCCGCAAAAAAAAAAAAAGAAAAGATTTTAAGAAAAAAAGCCTCCACCCCAAAAAAAAAAAAAATTCGAGAAGAGAAGAAAAAAGAAGAAGAAAACCTCCCCGGAACCACTCGCCGGCCGACGATCTGTCTCCGCCGGTGAATGGAAGCTCCGGCGATCTCCCCCTCCTTCTCCTCTCCTTCCACACGGAATGTCCGTATCTCTGATCATCCCCGTCACGTCTTCCACGAAAAGCCCCTCTGCTAAGCCCAAGCAAAGCAGCCCCTCTCTCTCTCTCGCTCGCTCCCCACAAGTTATTCGATCCTTCAACGTGAAATTCATTCCCGGATTGAAGTGGAAGGTAACAATTAGCTGCTGATCGAGCCCGATTCGGCCCAGATTTATTCGAGGTTCCTTTGGCCGGACCGTCGCCGTGCGCGTGGACTCTTCCTGTGAAATGCGCCGGAATTTCTTCTCCGGGAACGCCTGTTTCGGGAATTTCTGAGCGGCTTTGCGGTTTTTTGCTTCTTTTTTGCTGCTTGTTGCGTTCTGTTCCTCGCTCTGGAATTTTGTGTAAATAGCTGTTTTTTGGAGTCGGAGAAGCGAAATTGTCTGCACATGCAAAGGACCGGAGCAATCCATCCGTTTTTCGAGACTTGAGTAAGTGCCTCCCACTGTTTGGATTCGAATCGCGCGGCCTCCGAGGCGTCGGTGAAAATGGAGGAGGACTGTTGACGAGGGAGTGTGGGGACTGGGAATTTTGGAGCTTGTGCGGTAGAGAAAGAGGAAGAGGAATCGGCGACGAGAGGAGCATCGATCCGTCGCAGCCGGAGCCATGCCGCCGAAAATCCAACCCATCGACATCGATTATGGAGTTCATCTTGGTCGCGAGGCTGTTGCTCGGGCCGATGCCGGGAAGCCGGTCCTGAAGTCGCGCCTCAGGAGGCTGTTCGACCGGCAGTTCCCGGGCGTCCTGAAAATTTCGTCGTCGGAGAAGGCGATCGGCGGGGAAGCTCCCCGCAGTGCGGCAAGGATGGAGGGGGCGGGGGCGGGGGCGGGGGCGGGGCGGCCGAGTTCGAGCCGAGCTCCGTCTGCCTGGCGAAGATGGTGCAGAACTTCATCGAGGAGAGCAACGAGAAGCAACCGGTGGCCAAGTGCGGCCGCAACCGCTGCAATTGCTTCAACGGCAACAACAACGACAGCTCCGACGACGAATTGGACATGTTCGACGGCTTCGCCGAGTCGATGATCAACGGATCGTCCGGCGACTCCTCGGATGCTCTCAAGGTAAAAAGAAAAAAAAATGTCGCTTCTGATCCGGCTTGTGCCGTTTAAAATTCGAATTTCCGAGCTGAATGAACGAGAATGATGTTCTAATTGGTTCGTTCTGATTTTGATTCGACGCAGGGATTGATTCCGTGCAGCAGCGTTTCGGAGAGAAACCTCTTGGCGGACACTGCGAAGATCGTGGAGAAGAACAAGAACGTGAAGCGCAAGGACGACCTGAGGGCGATCGTCGTCGAGAATCTATCCTCCCTCGGCTACGATTCTTCCATCTGCAAATCGAAATGGGATAAAACTGCCTCTTTCCCTGCCGGTACTCTCTCTCTCTCTAACCTTTTCTCTCTCTAGAACCGTCCGATCTGAGAATTCCTATCTTTCTACGAATCGAGCTCGTTTCTGAAAATGGAAGTTCTGTTTCAGGCGAGTACGAGTACATCGATGCGATCGTCGAAGGGGAGAGGCTGCTGATCGACGTCGACTTCAGATCGGAGTTCGAGATAGCTCGATCGACCGGGACCTACAGAGCGATCCTCCAGTTGCTGCCGTACATCTTCGTCGGCAAGGCGGAGCGTCTCGGCCAGATCGTCGCCTTCGTGTCGGAGGCCGCGAGGCAGAGCCTGAAGAAGAAAGGCATGCACGTTGCTCCGTGGCGGAAGGCCGAGTACATGCGGGCCAGGTGGCTGAGCCCCTACACAAGAGCCTCCAAGGCCGGCGCCGACGCCCCCGCCGACGCCGATCCGGAGAAGACCGGAGGCGAGAAGGAGAGCGAGGAGTACGGCGAATTCGAGCTGATATTCGGCGTGGAGGAACCCCCGCCGCCGCCGTCGCCGCCGTCGCCGTCGTCGCCGGAGGCGAAATCGGAGCCGTCGACCGGGGGTGCCGCGACGGGAGAGTGGCGGCCGCCGGCGGTGAGGCCGAAGAGCGTCGAGATGATGGGAGGAGGTGCCAAGGTGGTCACCGGACTGGCCTCCCTTCTCAAGGAGAAACCCTAACCAATTTTGGCAATTTTCTTTTTTTAACCCTCCATCCTTTTTTTTTTCCTCCTTCATCGCCCAATTTTCTCCGGCTAAAAAAAAATATAGATATATATATCCATAATCTGCAACATGGAAAATGAAAATATAAATATGTGTCCAATCGAGGAATATATATATCCGAGGTTAAACTTTGAATTCGTCGAGCTCGAGTAATCTTCTCTGGTTTACGCTTGTCCTATATAAACGAAGGATAACAATGAAAAATAGAAAATATAATATTTTCTTTTTTTTTTTTTTGGCCGGCGAGGAGCACCCTGAGAGTCTTCCGGTGAGCGACGTCATCATCTTCTCTAATTTTTGCTCCTCGTCATACCCAGAACTGCATCGTGGAAATAAAATTAATCGAGCCCCTTGTTTTTTTTTTTTTTCCTCCAAAGAACAAATATAGACCAAAGATAATAAATCATAAAAGCTTCTTCTAATTTCTTCTTTTTTTTTTGATCGATTTTTTTTTTATGGGCTTGGTTATTACCGCAAAAGCGAAGGAACTTGCAGTGCAGACGACGGTTCCTGCAAAGGAAACAGAGGGGACAGCGGCAACCCCCTTTTCTCCTCTTTTCTACTCATGAAATTTCTCATCTTTTGAGGCCTCCCCTCCTCGTCTCGCTTTTTGCCATAAGACCACATGCCATCCCTGCTTTTCATCATCTCCCCCCCGAATCTTTCTTCACGAACATCGAATTTCTCGGCGTCTATAAAATCCAATACATTAAATTTCAGGATTTCCCCCGACTTTTTTATTATGGGTTTCTCGTTTATTTTGTTTCGTAGTGGTAAAATAAAAAGGGGAACACGGAATAATAATAATATATTATGGGGGTCGTGCCTTGGAGTTTGAGCAGCTCTGAAAATGGATGGGGAGCGGTTGGGGGTTTGGTGGTGGTGGTGACGACGGCAGGGACAAGGCTCGTGGCGTTTCGATAGGCGTGTGAGGAGGGCGCGGGCATTAGATTTGCGTGATATTCCCTTTTCTTGTTTTTATTTCCAAGCCTCTTTTTTGAAATTAATTTAAAGAAATTTTTCGAAGCGATTGAGAACGCCTCTTTTCTGCCACCACCGCCCCCTCCTCCGAGTCTCGTGAAAGCCAACCCCCCCATCCCCTTCCTCTTTTCTGCTGAAAAAATGGAAAAAAAAAAGGGGGGAAAAAGAAGGAAGGAATCGCGAATTTTGTTTTTTTTATTTTTTATGTTCGCATTGGGAAATCGGCCTCCCTTTTGCTTGGGAAGATCTCACGGGCGAGCAGTAATAATCCTCCTCCGAATTAAGGGATTTTTACCTCATTTCGAGCTACGACCCCCTTTGTTTTTTCCTCCATTGGGATGCACGTTAGCATTGAATTATCGTCTCTAAATTGAAACCCAAAAGGGCGCCCAAAAAATCACTATCATGGCATTGGCCTACTTTTTAATTGCGAGGTGCCATCCTAATCTTGGGTAATTTCCAAATAAATGCGATTTTAACGGGAGAGAATGGCTTCAGATAATCTTCGGTATATTCTTTGCGGGGAACTGTCACGCAATAACTGTAGCGCTTTATGATTTTTCCACGTCTTGACGTGAGGCGATGCTTTTGGGGTTTCCGTTGGGGGGATTATCACGTCATTTTCCTCCTCTCTCGATCTCTCTTTTGTATGGGCAAGAATAATTTAGGAGGTTGGGCGTGCCGTTTCCGTAAATAGGAAAAAAAAAAAGAAAAAGCGCTCGCAAGAAAAAAAGCTGCAAATTTCCCCACCATACGTCGGGCACGCCGGGAACTTGATTTTTTTTTTTTTTGACCTTTTGGCCTAATTTTCCAATCTATGCAAATTGCGAAAATTCAGGGAATATCCGAACTCTTTTGGCTTTATTCCAATCTCGTTTGAAAAATAAAATTTTAAAAAATTCCAGTTGCTCTCGAACCGCGAAGCATTTCCTCACACCTAAAATCAAACAGAGAGGGAGAAGATACAAGTAGCACAATGATTGTGGTGGGGACTAAGGGTAAAATCCATCATGCTATGTGGGAAAATATTTGTAAAAATTTGTTGATATTTTCCCGATTTATGGTGAAAGTGGGTGGGGTCGGTTGCAAAAGCTATGAGGACTTATTTGGCGTTGTGGGGTCTCTTTCTCTCCTTTTCATATTTTTATTCCGTTGCAATTTTTTTTAATTTTAAATTTAAATTCTGGATTTCGAATTTTATTTTTTTGAAAATGTTTTGGAGGGTGGGGATGAAGACCGGTTCTGGGGTCCCTGTGACATAAAGCTAAATAATAAAAGCCAATTGCCCCAAAGTTTGACAATAATAATTACCCCTTTCTGAAAGCAACCCTCCACCTACTTTCTCTCTCTCATTTCTTGTGAGGCGTGAATTTGGTTTTTTCACTGAGTTTTGCCTAGACCGCACGAAACCGGAGCGCTCAGATGTTGAGAAAAAAAATGGGGAAAAAAATTTAAAAAATAAGCATTGGTGGGCCGTTTGTACTTTTATGAGGTTAAATATAATAATTAAATCTTGGAGTTAATGAAATCAATAACCATAAAGGGGTCATTGATTCTTGTGCAGTGTCTACAAGTTTCCCAGCTCTTTTGCATCTTTCTTGCTTAATTTGCACTGGTACTTAGGATTTAATATGGTATCCAATTTTTTTTTTAAAAGAAATGGTTATTCTAATTTGTCCATTTATTGATGGGTTTTAAATATTTAAGCCGGGGCGATTGGCCGCAGGAAAAAAGGTAGATCAAAAGTTGGACGAAAGCCTATAAAGGAAAACAAAGGGTGAAGAAAAAAATATTGATTTTTTTCTTTTATGGGGTGGGTGTAAAACTGAGCTAATACGAATAGTGTGGTCCAATTTGTCATATTACTTTTGAGACTTACGGGTGTAGTAGGCATCGGATACTTTTAATTTATTCTTTTTTCACAAATGTCAATATAGAAACAAACCCCAAATTCAACTTTTTCTTTCAGAAACACTCTCGAAATATAGTGAACATGCAAACATGGATCTAAGTCCTCAATAGTGAAACATGCAAACATAGGAAGCTAAAATACAGACATGGTGTCCATAACTCAATTCTCAATAAGATGTGCCTCAAGATTGGCTTTAGTCAAGGATCCCCGTAGGTAGGTAGGTAGGTTAGCTCCTATAAGGAGCACCCAAGAATTGTCATTGGGCATTAGGAAGCGAAAATAATCCGCACATCTCATCAAAATCACAATCTTAATCACACCATCCTAATCTGATTATCCTTTTCATTATAAGCGGTGCTCATAAGTAAATATGCTTATCACGTCACAGGATGTCTTGGAAAGTAATCTATTCATTCAGGCTTTGTTTTTGAGGTACATAAATTATTCTTGTTAGCGAAAAAATGTCCTCGAGATCATGTTACATCGAAGGATTATTCGAAAGAGGATATCGTCGTTGTTCTATGCAAAGTAAAAAAAATGATGATTAAAAAGAAGAAATTACAAGGACAAAAAGGGTTTTGTCGTGAAGCCCAAAAGGACAGGGCTTTTCAAGTATACATGCCCGAGGGAAGGCGAGCACCCTCCCATGTCTTATTTATTGGCCTTCTTTTTACATGCTTGTCTTGAATTTTCCACCAGCATTTTACCTGTACGACATGATCTGTGAGTTAGGGTTTCAAGCTGGTCCAATTTGGACCGCACTTCCCATTTCTTTCTTTTTCTCTAATTTTTTTTTTATATAATTTGGGTAATAAGAGATTTTTTTTTTTAACATATGGAAGAAATAAGAAGATTTGCCCAACAGAGAACAAATCAACCTTTACATTTCTCTCTCTAGAAAGTCACCTATATTTTTAGTCAAATATATATGTACATAGGGATTAATTCTAATCATACTGATGTTGCGTATTAGACTTTTAATATGTTCCTAATATAAATTCTAGGGATTTTGCTTAGCACATAAGACCTATTGATTAGCATGTAGTAGACCATTCTCATCTCCAAAGAAACTTCTCCAATAAAACCTAAATTACATAATAAAGAAAGACAGCTCCTTGGATGCTCATTTATGCTTTGGATTTTGACTTCATGGAATTGGGCCGATCTGCTGCTTGACTTGTGAGTTGTCCTTGACAAAATTAAGGACCAAAATGAAAAAAAAGAAAAAAAGGAAAAAGGTTTTGCACCATATTTTATATTAATTTAACCACCTTTGGTGTTCCCCTTTGGGGTTGACCCGATCCTTCAATTTGTTTTCTGAGGCCGCGGGCAGATACGAAATGCCAAAATAAGGTTATGACTGAACGATGGAAGGCGAGAAAAAACAAAAAAAATTAATTTGTGTTTCGGTTGATTTTTAAAATGTCTCTTCTCCCACATAAACAACAATATGGCACAAAAAAAAAAAGGTGGAACCTTTTTCGGTCAATTTTGAAAAAACAAAATGGACAAAATTTGGTACATTGATTTTTGCACCTTGACCCGCACAAGAATAAGAAATTGCCAAAGTGGCCCAAGAAACATTTTTTAAGGAAAGTAATCTAAAAAAAAAAAAAAGAGAGAGATTTCAATTGTTGGGAACCTTAATCAAAAGTAATTGTGGACTTTTTTTCTCTCTTGAATGCCTCTGCTCTGCTGTTTTGGCAATTAAATCATGTAGGGCAGCCCTGAATTCAGATGAAAATTTGAATGAAGCTGGGGATTGTACCGTGTCAATGTCATCGTGAATTATGCTTCTATTTGATTTTTTGTGAAGTTTACTATTATTTTTAACTTTATTTTTCCCTATAGCACAAAATCCAAACCTAAAAATTAATAGTGGGACAGCTTGCATTCGCCATATGTAGCAAAGGAATCAACATCACTTGAAGCGCGGAGCAAATTAAAAATGAATCCCTCACCTTCTCATGAATGGGACTGAGCTCCTCAATAAATGGTAGAATTCAGAACCCTAATGGGAGGTCTTAAAATTCTGAAGCAAATGTGGCTGGATCAAAGACAGATTTTTGAATATATATGCTGATGATATCACTCGTGGGGGCAAGCAACCGGGCCAGTTCAATCTCGGGAACCAGCCATAATCGACCTTATCCAGCCGGTCGAAGGAAACCGGTTCAACCCAAGAACCGGCCCACGATGGCCTTACTCGGCCATTTTCGAGCTCGGTTCACAAAGGGGTCGGCCTTGTTCCTAGTTTGAAAATTCGGGAACCGGTCTTAATCGAATCTCCTGAATCAGCCGATTCAATCTGAGTATCTGAAACTTGTGAGGTCGGTTTCAAAATACGAACTTGGAATTATGGAAGAGAGATGGCCCTCATCAATGTATAGCTTTTAGCGTGCCTTTGATGGCACTGGGCTCTTCCAGACCACAGGACCAGAACATGGCCTCCCATTCTGGGACATTTTTGGGTCACTGGCTTCAGCATATATTCCACAGAAGGCATAGTGCTCTTAAAGCAATTTTAAAAAAATAATAATTATGTTCTTTAATTGTTATTTTTTCCTCTTGGACCACACCAAAGCTATCATGTTTTCAGTATCCGGTGGATTTTGTGTATTACTTTGAAAAATATCTTCGTTTATTTCTGAGTTCCTAGAAAGTGATCGGATGAATTATCATGGATATAGTCATGTATTCAACAAAATTACTCCTTTTAGATAAGCATTTTCGATGCAGGGTGAATCGAGAAAGAAGATTTCCAAAACCTCTCGAGATCATTAGGGTGCGATTGTCGCTAAGGTTTCTCGAATTTTTGTTTGACTGAAGTAGTGTCTCATCAGAGATGTGCTAATTGCAAACGACACAAGATTAAAAAATTGATTTTAAAAAAATAATTTCTCATGATTCCTGGATTACGCGATTGTTCCTTTCACTCCATCTCCACAATTAAAAAATAAAAGAATTTAAAAAAGCCACTATCCAGATCAGCACTATACCCTTCAATTCAGATTGTCTTATTGTCAATGACGTGGATTTTGCTTAATCTCTTCTGAAGCTTTTGGGCTCTGTTGCTTCTCACCACATTCAACTATATAATAAGAATACTTATTTAGTCAATTTAATCCAGGTGTGGATATATAGCCATTGAAAATTCGAAATTGCTGTGCCTGTCAGAATTAATTGGTTTTTATATTCCTATATTTTTCTCATTCGTTGAAGGCTTAAGAGCTGACAAATCAGCAGCTTTGTCTTCTAGCGGGCGTTAGATTTTCCCAGTTGCAATATTCTTTTTTAAAAGATAAATAAACAAATAAATACAAAGAAAAAGAAATTATATGTTCTTGCTGTAGTCGACCAAGTAGCGTGAAGCAACTCATAATTATTTCTGCTCCACCATGGTCCATTTAAATTTTGTGAAAAAAGCCGGAATTAAAAATAGGGAAAAAAAGCGTTAATGACCGGTAAAGATGCGTTGGATTTTTTCTCATAGACTTCTATTCGACCGCACACGTTGTACATTTCATCTAATAGAATAATTTTTGAGCCAAGTCGAGATTTTCTTTTTTATATCATTTTATAATTATAGGCAGAGGACAATTAATTTATTTCATATTATTAGTGGATCAAGAAAAAGAGATGTTATCGATGCTTGGCGATGACGTTCAGGGAAACCGCCAAAACGGGTGCAGCTCACAAGTGTATATATGAAAGAATACAATAATGGCTTTCCTCATAACTTACGCTTTGATTATTGTGTATTTATTAATTTCAGTACCGTGCCGATATATCTTTAATAAGAATAATTAAATTTGCTTTTACCGGAAAAAAAAAATTGTGGTTCGGAGGGGAAGACAAGGACATGCACATGAATATATAAATTTAGTATCTTTCGTAATCAAGTCACAACAGCTCAGTGCAATTATTTTCTTTCGACAGGCTAGAGTGCTTTCTTTTTCTTAAGGCGGTGTTCTTCTACATCGGCTAAGCACATTGGAGACTTTATTTTTGAAGCGTTATAGACAAAATTTGAACCAACCCGGAGAGAAGCAAACTCAATTCTCTCTCTCTCTCTCTCTATTTATGTCCTCAAATACTTTAATTAAGGAACTACCCTCTTACTATACAATTACAACTCTTTGAAATGAATCCGCCAAAATACGATAAATAGAAATTTGTATGCATTTTAGCGAAAAATTTATACATACATTTCTAAATATTGCTCAGTATGAAATTGGGTACCATTGAAAAACAAAAGATACATTTAGAAATTTTCGTGCAAAATCCTATTCAATTGATCCCTCAAAAGTAATGTATAATGTGATTTCTAAACAAATTTCTCTATTAAAACAAAATGAGGTCGAAACAAGAAGATTCCCTGGTTAGCTGTGACCTTCCAACTATATTGTATTTTAAGAAATAAATATTATCTAAATCCTTTCCTACTGTATTTTAGGTATTGCATTTCTTTTATCTCGCTCCCTAAATGAGATTTCTGCATCTACCACCTGTTCCAACCTTTTTTTTTTTTTGGGCTAAACTAAGAGCACAGAGAATCATCATTCTTCATTTCAAATCATCGTCAACAAATGATGCAGTTAGAGGTTAATTTCTTCGAAAGGAGGTGCACAATCCACACATCATCCGGCAATTTGTCATAAAATTACAGATGAACACATACAAAAAAGAACTGGACAATTAGGGTTTTAAAATACTTGTTTAGGTAAGCAGCGAATCAGAACGAGCAGCATTATTACAAGATAAGGACAGGGAAGTAGGAATCTGCACATTTTATGCAAATAATCTGGTCAATGATTGGCAGATGATGAGGGAGATTAATGCCTATTTTAAGGAAATTAAAACCATGTTGAGGGGGAGGGGATCGGAGGAGATGCATACTTAGGACAAGTGTCAAAGCTGGTCCCTTCGTCAAGCAAGCATCTCCAGTAGGTATGACTTATGGCAGGAAAATTTGCAGATCTGGGTTAATCTCCCTTGTATGTTATCTGCCATCTTCTTATAAATGATTAAAATTTAGTCAATGTCAGATGAGGATTTCCCTTGAAATTTTTAGTTGCAGCGTCCAGAATCTTTTCGCAATAATTGAAGGGGGGGGATGCGTGTGATCTTTGCAGTGTCGCGCACGTCCCCTTCAAAGCAAGACATCAAAGCTACAGCACAAATCACATCTAAGGAAGGGTTTTCTTGACTAATAGACACGGCTCGTTTCGTCGTTGTGATGCTAATCCAATGGGAGATTAGAAAAACCCCTGGGGCTGGAAGTCATGGTTGTTGTCTTCTTTGGTACCCTTCTAGATTGCGACGGGCGAACATGCGCAGAGCGCTTCAATCATATATGATATTGATGGGTGCTACTGCTACGCATACATTACATAGAAAAAAACTGGCATACCATTGCGAATGCATATACCACACAATTTTTATAAAGTGTTCTTGTTAAATCAGTAAAAAAGTAAAGATGGTTCTCTCGGTAATTGTAATTAATATGGTTGAAATTGAATGACTGTCGTTTAGTATGTTCAACGTGTCGTGGAATCTCAAAATATTCAGAAAGGTATATACCATACCGGCTCTTGAAATGTTTTGTGACGGAAGTTTTTCTATGCATCCGATCAACGAACTACACCTGCAAAAACCAGCTGCGGCTCTCTTTGCACGCATCTTTCAATGGAAAATGATGTCTGCAAAAGAAAATAGAGACGCAAGAATTCGAGATATTTTTTAATTACTTAAGGGGTCGCGGGCGTTTCAGATGCAATGCATTGGAAAGGTTGATGGGGATTTAACGTAAAGACATTCGAAAAAATTACATGCAAGGAAACAAAGTCCTACGTCAGGAATTCTCCAAGCTTTGTTGATTGTGTTTCTATTTTTCTACGTCAGGAATCCTCCAAGCAAATCTGCCCAATTGAAGATTCGAAGGTGGTTGAAGAGGTTGACACTTAACTGTCAGGTGTGGGAACATCCTTGTTTAAATTTTTAAAGAACAAACTGAAGATCGGGAAGGAAGATTGGAACATAAGGACTTACGATGTCAAAATCAAGATACGATAAAGGAATAATTACCAACATACTTTCAAAACACTAGCCCGCGATTTCACTAAGTCTCGCGATCTCGCATTAGAAAAGGACAATGAGGACAAGTAGCAAACCCTAGGGCGAATTTCATTCTGTATTATTGCTTGACTTTCCCTCCAAGAAGTTCGGTACCTTTCATGAAAGGGTCATGTTTTCCTCCATTCCTTGTTGAAAAAGATTTCATTCTAAATAAGACTCTAATTGGTGGGTTACAACTTACGGATGTCGCCAACATGCAGATTTCACTAATTTTACACAAGGATAGTGTCCATGTTTGTAACTCATCAATCGACAAACAGTTTCGTATATGGCCTTCTCGGGTTGGTTTGGCAAACTCAATTCAAAGTCAAAATCCTACTCTTATGCATTCTTTTCATTGATGCGGGCTAAATCTAACCATCAAGTAATTTAGATTGTGAAAATTTTATACGAATCCGACCCAGCTTAGAATCCCAAACAGCCCATTTGTTCTGGGCTTCACTTATGGACCCCTTTGAAGAACTCTCAGACTGGGTTGGCCCAGCCCAAAAGATGATAACATCTTTAAACGAAACAAATTGCAGGTGATTTGTTTTCCGCCAAACAAATTGCGTGGATTACCAATTTTTACATTGCAAAAAGAATGAGGTTTGAACGACAAAGAATATAGATGACAAATTCACGGTCCTCATGTAAGAGGCTCTTCGATGCAGGTTTTCCGCTATAGTTTCAGTTGTGAAAAAAGTTGCTGCAGCTTTTAAAAGGTTCTCAATAGCCGCAATACTTCCAAAGTTATTACCAAACATGTATCTAATAGCATTTTATAAGATAGTTATTACAGCACAATAGACTTCAGCCACGGTCTACGGCTATACCAAATGGACTCTAAATCACTTTTTTGCATTCCCTTCCATAGAAACAATGGCTATGAGCGCTTTTCTCTCTCTCCTTCCTGGAAAACATATCTACATGTTAGCATACCGGAAGGAAAAACGTAGTAATCAAGGGTTTATGTACAGAAATTTAGGTGTTAATATTTGAAATATAAAGGTTAAGAGTGAGCGAACTTAGTACATAGGAAATGCAAATGTAGCGGTAGACCAACAAAACTCGAGCGGGATTTATAGCAGGGGTACGTCGAGATGCTTATGGGCCATGAGGAGCTTATGGCCCATTTGCAGGGAGTGTCTCTAGCCTTTTGTCTTAAGGATGCTAATCAGGCTACGGATTGGGTGGTGAAAGCCCACTGGATTGACTTTCTTTGCCCGAATTGGCTTACTAAGGGCGCATATGATAAAATTTCTACTTTCTATTTCATTTCTTTTACTTAGAACAGGGTTTGGAAACAGTAAATTGTTTGGTAGAACGATTTGATTTTTTTTTCATTTCTGAAATGTTTTCTATTTTAGAAATAGATTTAAAGAATAAATCGAAGTAAAAATTTTAACTTCTCAATTTCTATTTCAGAAATTGAGAAATCAATTTCTGGTCAGAAATCAATTCCCGTTCTAGAAATTTTGTCATGCACACCCTAAGCCTCCCCATTCTCTTTGGTCTTTGCTATGTTTTGACTTCAAGCCCCCGTATGCTTAAGTTTCGATTTAATGAAAGCTATGCCTTTTGCGATAAAAAGAAAACCAAAACAAAACTCGAGAGGTATTTGCCATTGAGATGGCAGGGGCTAAAGTAAAGATGTTTATGCTACTGAAGTACAGGGCGTTGACCCTGAAAGCACACAACCTTTCATTCCAAGAAACTTCGATCTGATCGGAGGTTTACAAGCACTACGGATTGCGCAAACAACATCCTATCCGAAACCCTCTTACAGCGACCAAGCGCCGTCCAATGCAACATCAACAACCAACCCGTAGCGATGCCGTGCCATCTAATGCCGACTCCACATTTGCCGCCGACAATGTTCGCTATAGATCAGAACCAACACGACCGTGAGAAATTTCTGCTGCAGCGCCCTGTCCATCAAGCTATCCCAAATCTTGCTCAGATTCACTTGAAAGAATCGACCCAATAGTTCATTCAGTGGCATTTGGTTAGAAGCTCCGACCCGTTCCACTCCCGCATCCAACGAGAGACCTTCAGCAAACTTCCCTTGCTCGTAGAACCGGTCCACCTCGCTGGCGAGCTCGTCCACGCAGCTCACGATCCGCAGGCGCGACAGCACACTCCCCTCGTCGAATTCCCTCTCCATCTTGCCCACGTCGAGCTTGAGCCTCCCCACGTTCTCCAGCCAATTCTCGACCTCCCTCTTCCTTATCTTCCCCAGCAAGGACTCTTCATGCTCAAGTGTCTGATTCACGTCGGCCTCCCGGCTCACCAACGTCTCCAGTCTCCTCTCGAGGGTCCGCATCTTCCTGTCGAGGCGTGCGTAGGCATTGGCCGTCTGGACCACGCTCGTGCAGCCAGTGACCATTTCGAAGAGGCCTTTCAAGTGTTCCATTGATTCCTAGCAACAGGAAAGAAGTGATTACGAATTCAGCACCTAACTCCAGAAAGATCGAACTCAATTGCTAGGTGAAGTGTGTGAAAACTGATGAGGAATTCAACACCAAACTCCATATGTGGACACAATGTGTGAAAAAGCGTGTTCTCACTCTGGCAACAGATGAAAAACTTGACTAAGGATCAAACTCAATTGCCAGGTGAAAATGAAATTCTGCGCCGCTTGTGCCCTATTTCTCACCTTCCTGGAAATTAATGAATTAATTAATTACTCTTATCTGGGCATTTCGCATTAGTTTGGTCGAGGATATCAGTTTTCATATCTATTTCCAGCTCTTCTCGATCACTTCTAAGCAATTTACTAACCAAAAAGTATTCAGTTAGGTGGCAGCAAATTTGGCGACCATTTTTTAATTTTTATGACTTGAACACGTTTATTGACTTGAAAATTTCTGATCGGATCCACCACAAATTGTTAGCTAATTTTCTAATGCTCTTATAGCATGGCCGATTACATCCTAAGCCATCCTAAGCCCGATCACATTCCGCATGGGGTTATGTACGGCAGACTTGCAGTGTCATTTGGCAAATTTTCAGAAAAACTATTTGAAATGAGTTGCATTGAGCGCCTTTTCTACGTAATTACGTACTTTTATTGGATACGGTATCAAAATAATAGATCAAATAGCGAAAAATCAGCACAGTTATAGTTGGCCTGTTTTTAGCTCGGGGATGGGGAAGAAGAGGAGGCCTCAGCATAGACTCGTAGCTATCATTATGTGTTTTAGGTAATCCGTACACTTTGTTAGCATCCAGGACAAGTTTACCAAGGAAACGCAATTGATCGCAAATAGATTTAAAGTCACGGGATAAATAGAAGAAGACGTATTTTCTATCTTGATGTGTTGAAGTTGTCCAAAGAGGTCATGTTCACGAGTTACCAAGCTTTGCTGGAAATGATCGGTGAGAGCTTTCCATAATCGTGTTGCTATTTGAAGACCAACGGTATGTCTGAGAACCTCTTTAGAGAGTGTGCCCATGATCCAAGATTTTACGAGGCGATCAGTAATAGCAATGATGTGTAGTCTGGATTATTGACTTAGGCTGGATTTTTTGATGTCCCAGGTGGTAGGATCATCTCTCCAGTGAGGAAGCCAAAGCAAGTCTTGACTTTCAATCAGAAAAATAAACTATGCCTCCTAAAGTAAATCCCAACTTTCATCGAGTTTCAATGTAACACAGTTGGACACTTTGATGTTTGGAGGAAAGGGAAGTTTTGAGTTTAAAGGGGACGGCATATTGTATCGATTTTTTTTTTTTTATTAACAAGAATGAGTGTATCCTTGCGTAGCTTGATACCTTGAAGATAAATATATAATTGAGTCAATGAAGCACACAACTTTGATTGATATCTTGTACAGCATAAATAGCATAATTAGAGAGATTTCATACGGTGAAAGTTTCCGACAAACCCACGTTTTCAGTTACTCTCTCGCTATGTAGAGCTTAACCCTACCCCAATGGTAGTTTCCGACAAACCCTTCCCTCAAGCAACTCGCTACTCTGTTCTGCCTTGTTCCGCCCTACCCATTGTCTCATCCTCCCTTCATCTCCGTCTCTCGCTTCGCCTCTGACCTCCCGCACATCTACGCCTCACTCTGTTCCTTCTGCATGTCCTCCGATCTTCTAAATTTAGTCGCAATTGCCCCAATTCCAGCGGCCTAGGGTTTCTCCTTCATGAATCTCCTCCCGATGGAACCAAGCGACGACAATCAAGATCCTCGACTCACTGCGTTGTGCAACAGATTGGGTCGCCTATGGAATTCACAGCAAATAGACGACTGGAATGACATAACTTCCCTCGCACAAATAGAGGAGTGTCAGCTGATGCTTATCGGTAAAGTTCCTTCAGCCACTTCTCTGAATTTACAAGCATTTCAATCTAGTATGAAACGGGCCTGGAGGACTGACCAGGTTGACATCTCTTTACGAGAGGGCGATTTCTATGTTGCAAAATTTCAGTCCGTCGATGATAAACTTCGAATCCAGTCTGGGGGTCCATGGTTGTTTGCTGGACATTTGGTGATTTTTAAACCTTGGATTCCCGCTACGCCACTTCATTGTTACGACTTTTCCACTTACGCATTATGGGTTCATATTTATGGCTTACCGTTGGAATGGTATTCTGAAGCTATGATATCCCGAGCTGTGCAATTTGTCGGGCATGTTTTGGAGGTTAGATTGGATGCCAAAGATAATACAGCAAATAAAACAGCAAAGGCACGTGTGGATATTAATCTGAGTAACCCCCTGCAACAAGGAAAACTGATTAGATGTGCTGATAAGCTTCTTTGGATTGATTTTCGCTATGAACGACTCCCACATTTCTGTTATTCGTGTGGGATAATAGGGCACTATGCTACATATTGCAAAGACATCTCGTTTACTGAGGCTAAGCTGGAAGGAAAGGAGAAAATGGCCTATGGCCAACGGCTAAAGGCGGAAGTCAAGGAATACAGCCCCTATTGGAAATCATTTTATGAAGACCAGTCACTTACCGGTGAAGAGATGGTGCCAGAAACTCCCCCAGCAGCTCCCCTAGCAGCTTTGCTTCCCCTGCAACCACAGAATAAGACATCTTTAATTCGTGGGACCCAACTACCACAGCAACAAGGGACTACATAACCTATTACACAAACTATTTCCACAGTTAGCCCTACTACCCCACCAGCGCCAGGCAAAGGCAATACCCTTCAATGTCTTGCTACCTCTTATCCTGCCATGCCCCCACCACAGCTTTCACATTCTGATAAGCATGCCTTACAACCTCAGCTGCCTATGGTTCCTTATAATCTCACCCTGCTATCTACTGAACGGAAAGATACCAACCAGCAGATTGCAGGAAGTTCCAGTCATAAGAGCCTAAAGCATTCGAGACTTACTACAATTGCAGGTGCTGCAAAGAAGGCTAAGAGGTATACTCCTTATGAATCCCGTACACTAGTAGAGGGGGTGATCGATGATGGAACTTTGTTAGAGACTCGGTTTTATTGGCTCCTGAAGCTACTAAGTGGGCATTGGCGGCTAGCCTTAAACAGTCGCCGCAGCAAAAATGAAGATTCTTAGTTGGAACTGCCAGGGGCTAGGCTCCCCCCTAACAGTTCGTGCCCTAAGGGCCATAGTGGCCAAAGAAAAGCCCAATATTATCTTTTTGATGGAAACCAAAAATGGCGAGGAAGTGATTACCTGTCTTCAGCGTAGGTTGAATTTTTGTCACTCCTATATAGTGAATCCGGCAGGTCTTGCAGGTGGATTAACTCTTTTGTGGCAAGAGGACATCTCAGTAACTATGTTCCAGTCCTCCCAAAATGTCCTCGACATGGCTTGTCTGGAAGTTAATAGTGGCCTTTCTATGCATATGACGTGTGTTCACGCTCCGGCTACCTTTCAACCTCGCCTCTCTTTTTGGCATGTTCTTCGACAGATTGCGGCTACCAATACTCTTCCTTGGGTATGCTTAGGGGATTTTAATGAAGTGTTGTATTACTGGGAAAAGGTGGGCCGGCGACAAGCGGATGCTCAAAGGATGGCTTCTTTTCGACAAGTCATACAAGATTGTGCATTTATGGACATGGATAGCAGCGGTTGTGCTTTTACTTGGTCCAATAATAGAGGCGGGGGTGATACTGTGAAGGAACGACTTGATCGAGTTTTTTGTACATATGATTAGCGCATAGCTTTCCCAGTAGCTGAAGTACTTGCACTACCTGCAATTGGTTCCGATCATAGCCCGTTGATCTTAAACACTGAGGTCAGAATTCAAAATCGTGCTCGACCTTTTACTTTTGAAGCCTATTGGGTACAAGAAAAGGAATGCGGTGAAATTGTTGATCAATCTTGGAACAGGGGTCATGGAACTAACAAGACTCTGACAAACCGACTCAAGCAGGTATCAATCGCACTTACTAAATGGAGCCGTCAGAAGTTTTGGCCAGCATTAAACCGCATAGCCGAACTTCAGTTTCAACTCCAGAATCTCATTAACCACCCACAACAACAGTATGACCAGAGGGCAGTGAGCAGATTGAAGGACGAAATCCATAGATTATGGCAACAGGAGGAGCAGTTTTGGACTCTACGTTCTAGGGTCAGTTGGCTAAAATGGGGCGATCGTAATACAAAGTTTTTTCACGCCATGACTCTTCAACGGCGTCAGCGTAATAGAATACGATTGCTGAAAGATAGTGATTAGGAGTGGGTTAGAGACGACCGTTTGTTGCAACACATGACAATTCAATACTTCACCAACTTATTTCAAATGGTGGGTCAACGTGATTTCCAGCCTATCCTTGCACAATGCCAGCCCGTCGTTTCTTCTACTATGAATGATTTATTGACATCGGGTGTGACTGAGGATGAGATCAGGGCGGCCACCTTCCAGCTCGGACGTACAAAGGCACCTGGACCCGATGGTATGAATGGTATGTTTTACCAAACTTATTGGAACACTTTGAGTGTTGATCTAATCCCTCTGGTGCAATAGTTTTTCATATTAGGGAAAATGCCTGTGGATTTAAATCAAACTATTATTACCCTACTCCCTAAAGTCCCGAACCCGGAAAGCCTTGACCAATATCGTCCTATTAGTCTTTGTAATTACGCCTATAAGATTATCTCCAAAGTTATTGCAAATAGACTCAAGCCATGGCTACCTGAGCTGATCTCCCCTGAACAGAGTGCGTTTGTTAGTGGTCGTAAGATTCAGGACAATATTCTCATCGTCCAAGAAGTGCTACACCAATTGCGTACGAGGAAAAGCCAACACACCTTTCATGTTGTTTTAAAGTTGGATATGCAGAAAGCTTATGATCGGGTGGAGTGGGATTTTCTCGAAGCTTATCTATTAAAGCTGGGCTTTCATCCTATCTGGGTTGGATGGGTTATGCAATGTATTACTACTGTCTCTTACAGCGTGCGTTTCAATGGTCAGCAACTACCCTTCTTTCGACCAACCCGGGGTATACGACAGGGTGATCCTCTTTCTCCCTACTTATTTATCCTTCTGGCTAATTTGTTATCAACTTGATCAGTCAAGCTATCGGTCTAGGCAATCTAAGAGGCATTAAGCTTAATAGATGGTGCCCTGTTCTCTCTCACTTATTTTTTGCCGATGATGCTATCTTCTTCCTAGATGCGAAGCTGCAGGAATGTCTCAATCTTTCCAATATTCTCAATCAATATTGCTTAGCTACGGGACAGGCAATAAATCGCAATAAATCTGGTATTTCTTTTTCCAAGACTTGTCCCATGGCCCTACAGGAATCTTTAGCCAATGCTGTGAGAGTCCCTATTTTACTCCAGAATGGCAAATACTTGGGAATCCCCTTGGACTGGGGACGTCCTAAGAAGGATATGTTTGGTTGGATTCTTGCATGTGTCAATAGAAAATTAGCTGGTTGGAAAGAACACCTTATCTCTAAGGGGGGCAAGGAAGTACTTATCAAAGCAGTGGTCCAGGCTATCCCACAGTACGCAATGTCAATATTTAAAATCCCGATTTCCATCTGTATAGCCATTGAGAGAAGAATAGCTCGCTTTTGGTGGCGGCATGACCATTCTAGAGCAGGAATTCATTGGACGCGATGGGAGCACCTCAAACGCAGTAAATCTGAGGGGGGCTTAGGTTTTCGAGACCTATTGCACTTCAATAAGGCTCTTTTAGGCAAGCAAGCTTGGCGACTATACCAAAATCCAACGGCTCTATGGAGTCAGCTCTTTAAAGGTCTGTACTTTCACTCTACTGATTTTCATATCGCAGCTAGAGGCCATCGCCCGTCTTGGGGATGGCAGGGCCTTTTAGTTGGCCGAGACTCCATTAGTCCACATCTTCGATGGTCGGTAGGAAACGGTAAGAGCATTAGAATAAGGGAAGATTGTTGGCTGCCTAGAGGTATCATCGGTGGTCCAGCCAATAGAAATGAGCCTCTGAAGGTTACTGACTTGATTGATCCTCTGACTAATGACTGGAATTTGACTACTGTTAATGCATTACATGACACTCCCATAGTGCAGGAGATACTTTCAATCCACGTCAGTCCCTCTATTGAGGATAAACTGATTTGGACCAACTCCACTCATGGTGAATACACAGTCAAAAGTGGGTACCATGCTTTACATAACCCAGTTACTGACCAGAATTAGCCCCTTACGGCATCTTCTACTTTCCTCCCACACGGCCTGTGGAAACATCTTTGGCAACTACTAGTAGCCCCTAAAGTTAAATATTTCCTCTGGGCCTTATGCCATAATGTCCTACCTACCAAAGCAAACCTATTCCATCGCCATATAATATCAGACCCGAGCTGCCCTTTTTGTCAGAATCTTACACCCGAACCAACCAATATAGAAACATCCAATCATCTTTTCCTTTCTTGTCCTCACACAGTACCTATTTGGTTGACACTAGGTCCACATCTCCAAATCGACATCCAGAATACACACAACATCAAGCATTTGGTAGCAGATACCATCATACAAAGACGGAACTCACCTAATTCATCAACACTCGCATATGTCCTTTGGTATCTTTGGAAGGCGCGGAATCAATTTGTCTTCCGTCAACTACCTTTGGATCCTCGAAGGATCGTCGATTCTGCACTTATACAGCTACGATCGGCTCTGCTCTCCTCCTTTAGTCCTGCAGCCATAGTGCGACGGGGGATTAATATTGGCGATCTCTGGCGACCACCTGATTTTGGTATGATCAAGGTCAATATTGATGGGGCTTTTCAGCCACCAACCAACATTGGCGCAATTGCTGCTGTTTATTGAGATCAGAAAGGCAGGATGATCGATGGACTTACCAGGACGGTCATGGTCTCTTCGGCTCTGCAGGCAGAGTTTATGGCTTTGCTGCTCACGCTTCATCATCTACAATAGAAGAATTGACATCACGAACACCTCATTATCGAGTAAGATAGCTTGATTTTGGTAGAAGCTATCAATGATCTTACCTTGCCACCATGGGAAGTTTGCTCTATCTTCGCGGAGGCCAAGTGCATCCTCAGCAGTTTCACCTCTGCTAGGGTTGCCCATTGCCGATGTGAGGTTAACAAGGCAGCGGATTGGGCCGCAAAGCTTCATCAATGAGGGGCCTTTGCGGATGACTGGCCCAATTCGCCCCCTTCTTCCTTATTTGAAATTTTAGCTGCAGACCTTTTACCAGCTGCTTGTAATGGTCCGGTTTAATGAATGAAATAACTTATTTCTGACCAAAAAAACTTATGAATGTGTTATCCCCATATAGATTCGATGAAGATTCTGCACTATGACCAGATTTTTTTAGCTATTTGATTTGTTACTTCAATATATAGAAAAGAGGAGTGGACATTCGGAGTGAAGAGAGCAAAGACATGGAGATCAACATCGTCTCGAGGCTTCCAGTGAGGTCTCTGATCCGGTTCAGGTGCGTCTGCATGCGTTGGTGCTCGTTGATCTCGAGTCCCCATTTCACCAAGGCCCACCTCCAATAGGAATCTGGCTTCCCCTTCCTTCAAAGTCCTCATGACCACCAATCCACCTCAGTTCGTGGACAGTGAAGTGCTCGAATCACCCGACATTACTAAAGAAGGTACATCGGTCACCCACCTTCGATTCCATCTGTTAGACCCTGAAGCTTCGAGGTATCATATCGAGATTGTCGGGTCCTGTGATGGGTTGGTCCGTTTAGAGGCCGACCAAATCATTCTCCTGTGGAACCTATCGATCGGAGAGTCTATAGAGATCCCAAACCCTAGGTCTCTCGGTGTTCCTTATTTAGGGATCCTTTGTGGAGTCGAGCATGATCTGTGAATCGATGATTACATGATCTTGCGGCATTGTTGCCACACTAATGATGAACGGCTTCCATGAGCATCCGCGTTGGATTTCATAATTCAGTTGTTTCGTTTGGCTCGAATTGAGAGGAGTTTGGCAAGGTATAGTAGTTGCCAGAGGCCAAAGAGGGCGCTGACTTTCAAAGCCTAGGGGTTGCCGGGGATTGCCTCATCATGTCCAGGAGTGTCTCACCAGAAGGTGGGGGTCACCGTGTGGGCGACGAGAGAATGCGGAGATGAATTCATCGTGGATGCAGTTGTGTGGTGTTCGCCTCCCTTGCTATGCGGTTCATTTTTGGCCGAGGCTCTTGTACTTAGAAGTAAATATTGCCTTTGCTCTAAGGCTCTTTTGGAGTTCCATAAAACATAGATTGTGACAACCCAGACTCGGGGCGGTACGGAGGGACGGACTAAGATCCCCTTGCCAGTACGCGGGCGAGGCTAAGGGTATGTCTCTTGTCCCACATCACTTAGGGGGAGTCCTGGGCTAGCTTATAAGGCTTGGGTTCCTCTAATTGTATATACGCGTTTTCTTGGGGTAGTATGGGCTGCCTCGAGAAGAATAAAACCATGAGAACTTAGTGTCCAAAGCGGACAATATGTGTACAGTGGAGACCCGGGTCCTTATAAGTGGTATCAAAGCTGACTCTCGCAGCGTGTGGTCGGGTGGAGAATGTGATGACCTAGACTCGGGTAGTACGGAGGGACGGACTAAGATTGCTTTGGCAGATACGCGGGCGAGGCTAAGGGCATGTCTCCTGTCCCACATTGCTTAGGGGGAGGAGTCTTGGGTTAGCTTATAAGGTTTGGGTCCCTCTAACTGTATATACGCGTTTTCTTGGGGTAGTATGGGCTGCCCCGAGAAAAAAAAACCGTGAGAACTTAGTATCTAAAGCGGACAATATGTGTCCAGTGGAGACCCGGGTCCTTACATAGATTGAAAGTCACCAAATATCACATTAGGCGTTGCTCGTGTGTTCATGCATTCTATGATTGAAGATGTCTATGAAGTGGATTTTCTGTGCATAAGCTAAAGCTTACTATTGGACATTTATGGCTGGAAGTATGTGTACTCCACCGAGTATATATGAGTAACTAATATTTTGCTTACATTAGTGGTATTAGAGCCATACTACATCCATATATTAGAGTATAAAGTGTTTGCTAGATCTTATATTGGAGTTCTCCAAAAGTTATTTAAGTTAGATGTTTTTTCTTATTTGAGTATCCCATACATGCTTTAAATCAAGGAAACCCAATACATCCTAAACCTATTATATAGATATCAATTCAGTCTAAATTTTTTCAAGTTTACCAATTTAGTCCTAAACTTGTATGCAAAAATTCCAATATAATCATTTTGGTCCATTTTTGTTAGAAACCGCTAACACGACAGTCCAATTATCTCCGGCTGTCTTATGTAGTACATCGCTACATTAGTGATTTATGATGAACATTGACTGGAAGGACTATATTAAAATTTTGCACCGATCTTTAGGACAAAATTGACAAAATTGAAAGGTTTATGACCAATTGGACAAGTCTCCCCTTTAATCTTAATATTAGTTTTGGAATTCTATTTTTGTTGTTCAAAGATAGTGGAAGCAAAGAAAAATGAGAGTCATTAAATTTGCTAATCTTAAAAATGTGAAACTTTTGACCAATTGATATGCATATGGATCTTACTCCACATTAATGGCTCAACATTTGGAGAAAGCCTTTGGAGAGGCTTTTAGCCTGAAGGCGTTTGGGAAATACAACTACTGTTTGGTAAATTATAATTAAAAATTGCCTTGGGAAAAAAAATATAGGGAAAATGCTATTTGGCAAACATTTATATGGAAAGTCTTTTGATGTGACCAATTTAATTTTTTAAATTTGTTTAAAATTGGAAAAAAACAATGACTTTAACTTTTATTTTTTGCATTGAAATTAATGTAAAAAAAAACTATGTCAACAAATTTATAAATAAAAAATCACATCGAACTAGATCTTCTTAATTAAAAAGAGAGCATTTTCATTATAATAAACATGATTGCAAATAACCCGATGAAAGAAAAATGTTATCATTAAATATTACAAACCTCCTCAACTATTTCTTAAAATCATAGTTATTTCATCACTTAAACTTGGCATGTCAGGAGATGGATTATCATTTGAAATACTTATCCCATCATTTACAGCATCATTGTCAACTGAATATCCATATTTGGGATCCAAATCCGCTATTCAAAATCTGTAGCAATCATGGCATTTCTTTGTATATAATTGTGCAAAGCCATTGTTGTTATAATGATTTGCACTTGTTTTTCATATGGAATACTTTACATATCAATTAGAATCTTCCATTTGTTTTTTAATATGCCAAATGCTTGCTCAGTTTCTAAGCGTGGTGAGGAGTGGGCACGGCTGAATAATTCTCTATATCCTATAGGTGGAGAACCTTATAGAACTTTGGCAAATGATATCAAACTTCTTTATATGGTCCCAAATAATCCGCATGATTGAGATATCCAACATCTACTAAATAATATTTACCTACACAAATAAAATGTAAATTTAATCAATATATGCCACAAAAATACATACGGATGCATATAAACAATCAATTAATGAACCTGGAGGAGGATGGGGAAATTGTGCACCACGTCTTCCAATGGTGTTGTAGAAAATACAAATATAATGAGCTTGTCCCTCCCAACGGCATAAACATAGACAAAATTCATGTTTAAATTGTATACGGCCAATACAATGAGTGGTCATTCCTTTCTGAACAAGAAAATAAATTTTATCGTATGTACCATTGCCGGGATATGTGTACCATTCATAACTCAATGCAATCCTAAATCAAATAACACAACTATTAGTTGATTTACATTTAGTTTTTTATTTTTCTGCACAATCGTAACATACCTTAAAATATGGATAAAACTGTCGATCTTTCTTGATCTTCTCTTGAGCTTCCATATATTGTTGAGCAATTGGTTGGATCAAATTTCTTCCCACATCACATACTTTAACTAAAAGCTAGCGCACCTACTTATGGTTTTCCTAAAGCGCCAAAAGTGCTTTTGTGCTAATCTATTATCTATACCATGTCCTAACAAATAAAGAAACATACCAACCATTTTTGTAACATTTCCTAAATCTTTTAAGACCATAGTGTGTTACTAGCGGGGTAAAAACAGTAAGTGTCTTAACTTTTGTAAGGCACTCACTTGAGAGCCCGATTTTTTTTTTGCTCATTTAAGTGGCACAAATTTGAAAAATCGATCACTTGAGTACCATTGGTGATTTGCCTAGTTGGAAAACCCAACGTGGACACTTTTTTAATATCTTTTAAATACTTTTTAATTTTCATTTTTTCAGGGGCTAACAACCAGCGACCCTTGCTAGTCATGAAACCCTCACCCTTGGCCAGCAAGGGTGAGGTCGTGAATCACCAAATATGGGTGAGGCAGTGTTGCCCATGATTGCCTAAATTTGGTGAGGACCTTTGTGGTCGAAGGCAAGGTAGCCTTCACCCAGTATAGCTGGTGAGGCCACCTCGCCCAGATCTGGTCATTCGTGACCTCACCCCTGGCCAGTGAGGCTGCGACAGCCTCGCCCAATTTGAACGAGGGTTGTCGGTGACCCTCGTTGGCCTAAAAAAAAAACCATAAAGAAAAGTAAAAAATTCAAAAAAATTAATAAAAATTTTTCAAAAAATTCATGTAGGATGATTTGTCGGAGTTGGTTCTCAAGTGATCGATTTTACTCTGATTTGGCTCTCAAGTGAGTGGAAAAAAGTTTTGGTACTCAAGTGAGCACCTTATAAAAGTTGCGACACTCCTGCTGTTCTTCTCCCTATTTCTAGGTTATGCATTGTATAACTAAATGCAACCCTATGCATTCTAAAGATATTATACCACCTTATTAAATTATAGCATATTTGCCCATCAACTCTTTTAAATATGCATAACCTATATATGATGAGGTCATGAAAGGTTGTTTGTAAATGTATGTTGCCTGATAAGTAATTAAAGCTTGAATGATTGAGAGAAAATCCCTGAATTAATTTTCCTCATTTTCATAGTCATCCATAACTGCCTAACATGATAAAAAATAGAATTTGAGTAAGAGAAACCAGGAACAATCTTAATCATCCATCAAGAGAAATAATAATATCAGCCATCATATAAGTCAACCACATATACATAACATCAACTAGAAACAATTCTTACATTAAAATATTAATAAAAATTGGGTTAACATGTAACGTAAATATAGACCTCACATGAAAATAAAGTCAAATACTAAAGAGTTCAATTAAGATGCTATAATATCATAGCTATGACTAAGCTCTTCCATTTCTAGCTTGAGATACTTGACACTTAGTGAATCACTATTTAAGCTCATGAATATCTGTCCATTGTTTGTTTTTTCCTTAAAATTTGTAAAATTGTATACCTTTTCATCTTTCACAATCTTAGGTATGATATCCAACATAAGTACGAGGTCCTTTTAAGGATCGTATCCTTCATTTGCTTGAGATGTAATAGCAGTAGCGCTTCTACTTTCAATAGTAGAACAAAGGCTATTAATTTGATTTCCAAGTAGTTGTGTTGAGGTCATTCTCTTTTCTTTCTTTCCATGAGCTTGCATCATTAAAGTCTGTGCCGCTCCTTTGTGGGTCCAAGTTTGAATTGGTTCATTAATATTTTTACCCACATGACTCTCCATATTCTCATAATTAGATCTTGCACCATAAAAGGTATCGGGTTATGTGGCCTTAGCATTCTCATCAATACATAAATATTGGGCTCGTTTAGTTCAACTTTGGGGAAATGGCTTTGCATTTCCCCAAATATCTTTGAGTGAATGGGCATTTTGTGAATGCAAATGTGTTTGGAAACTTATTTTTTGGGTATACTTTGCAAAGCAGCTTTGAGGTGAAAAGAAAAAGGGAAAATAAGAAAAGAAAAGAAAAGAAATGAGAAAAGGAGATGCAGCTGAAAATCGTGGGCGAGCGGTTGGTGGCGGAGGCGGCCAATGGCGGTAGGGGGAGGTGGCTCGCCTAAGGTCACCTTAGGCGACGCCCTGGGTCGTGCAACCCAGCTGCTTGAGTCCCGCGGCCTCTGGCGATGCCACTTGAGGTCGAGTGACCCAGGCGATGCCGCCTGAGGTTGCGCGGCCTCAAGTGGTGTCGCTTGGGTCGCTTGACCTCAGGCACGACCTAGGGCGTCACTGCCTGAGGTCGCGCGGCCTTAGGCGGCATCCCCTGAGGTTGAACGACCTAGGCAACGCTGCTTGAGGTCACGCGGCCTCAGGCGGCATCGCCTGGCTCACTCGGCCTTAGGCGGCGGCGCCGGGTCGCCTGACCTCAGGCCACCTCGTCTGAGGTCGCGCGACCTCAACCGAGGCTTCCTAGTGACCAAACCTGGTCACTCATGGTTAAGCGCCGCCCTCGGCTGAGCTTCACAGTAGACTTGAAGAAGACAATGAATAGTGTTTTTTGAGGGCAAAAGGGGAAAATATGATTATCAATAAAGACAATATTGGAAAGAAAAAAATTCATTAACCTTTAGACTAGCATTCAAAAAATGCTGAAAGCCTGAAGTAGGTCCGGACCTGCTTTGGGCTTTTAGCATTCCAAATGCTAGCATTTGCCTAATGATACCTTCAAATGCTGAACCAAACGTTTCCCAAGGGGCTTTCAGGATTGAAAAGTCCCTTGGGAATGCTGAACCAAATGGGGCCATTGTATAGGATTCCGTGTGACATCTTTGGTAATAATTGTACTCTTGAACATTCTAACTAACAATACTTTAAGATTAGGAGGTATGCCTTTTGTCTCAAAATCCTTTACCTTAAGATTGGCCTGTTATAATAGAACATTTGAGTAAGTTGTAACATTGAAGATGAATTTAATAGAAAAGTAATAGGAAAAGTTCCTAAATTTTACTGTTCCACCATTCACCACTCGCATTAATGATTTTCCTCCTCGAATCTCATCCTAGTCTTGTTTTACTTAAAACCAGTGGCCCCCATCTATTACATTTTTCCTTAAGATTATCTCATTTACTATTTATTTGAGTTTTATCATACTTTTTGCCCCTCAACTACTTGAACTTATTAATTATGACTATTTATTCATCCTTCTTATTGGTTGCAGGACAGTTGGCTGTTTCAATTTGTTCAAAGCACAACTCATAAAATGTTCTACATCTTCGACTGTTTAATATGACTTTTCTTTCAATGAGCTTGCTATGTTCTAGTAATATGAATATGAAAATAAAATAAAATTGACGAGCAAATTACAAGTGAACAGCAAATCAAAACAGCATGGACAAAACAATATGATATTATCACAAGCATAGAGACAAATAGGATGGGCGAAATAGAACCGGACAAGCAGAGATTGGTTTACTTTATGGGACTTAAATGGCTTCATTTGAGATGAAGCTTTGGTGACAACGTGATTGTTAAAATGAGATTATAAAAATGATTCTTAAGTTCAAAAGATGCTTTGCTTATTTCTATTGGTTACCATACGAGGTTATATCAACTGATTAGCATAAAAATGAGGTCATTACTTTATGGGACTTAATGAAATAATTGCAGATTGCTAACAATCCAACGCAAAGCATAAAAACATTTCCTACTGTGCCAATCACTTATGTTTTGTGATTCTCTCTAAAACTTATGTACAATTAAGTTTTTTGTGATTCTCTCCAAAGTAAAGCACATAAACATCCAATTAAGTATTTTGTGATTCTATTTAAAACTCACAAAATGTTTTGGCACAACATGAAAATGAAGTGATTGGTATAACATGAACCAAAAATTGAAGAATCAAAGAACCAAAGCAAGAAAAGACCTAGAGCAAATGTGATATCTTGAATTTTCGACCCGTCCCGATAAAACGAAATGGGTTTTTCATCGACGTGCCTATAGTCCTGTTTCTCTAAGCTAATCACTCATGAGTTAACCAATCTATTGGGTGAAGCCGTTAAGGGATATAACCACGGTAAAATCCCTAAAAGCTACCCGGTAGGTCGGATTGGACTAAAATCGCGTTCGGTCGATTTTACCACGAAATTGAATTCGGTTTCGGGAATCGGACATTCGAGCATGTCACGGTTCATTTATAGGACGTTGTCTTGTCTTTCGGAAAAATTCTGTCGAGTTCGGGATTTTTACGGAAAATCAATTTGGACGATTCAGAAAAGAATGAAAATTCGGATTGGCCAAATTGAAGGATTTTTGGCCTCCTTACCGAGCCATTTGGTGAAGGGGACTTGTAGAAATTGTGTGGACTTCTTCTTAGCAAAATTTGGACATCAAATTGAGAGATTGGAGAAGAAATTGAAGAAATTCGGAGCTTGGATGGGGCTGCAACATTTGTCATCAAATTGGATTAATTGTGGGAAATTAAGTGATAGAAAGTATAATGGGGGACCATAGGATAAGCATGAAGACTTATTGGACAATCTAATGATGATTTTAGATTTTTATTGTTGACTTTTGCTCCTTATCTCTTCAATCTTCCGTTGCACGTCTCGGCCGTTCCTCCCCTCCTTCACTGCTTCGGTCCCTCTTTAATTTCCTTTGAAGCTGCCTCTCCACATCATTCTCTCTCTCTTGCTGCCCATCTTCGACTAACTTCTTCTCTCTCTCTCGTTGCTCACCTCACGCTAGTAGCTACTTCATTTTCATTCTGCCATCCCACCGTAAACCCATAAAATTCTCCCCCAACTCTCCAACGTTTCCCCTAGCTCACGGCCACATGTCCACCTCCTCTCCATGCCTGTGAAGTCAGCCACTTCCACCAAAGTTGACCGAGGCAGCTCCAGCAACTGTCACACGTTCAGTCAACCAGTGAAGCCTTCCCATCGGTTTGTTGACCCCAGCTTCGATGCCGCTGCACCCCTCCACGTCTCCATCGATTCTTGTATCCAGCCACCGTGTCCGCGACTTCACTTCTTCACGCCAGTAGCTACCACGTCCGAGTCAAACCCTCAACCAAATCTCACAAAGCTAGCAAAGCCAATTTCCTACCGCGCGTCTCCACCGAATCAAGTTGCCCCTTCGTCCATTCCTCTATGTCGTAGCTTCGCCTCCGTTAGTTGAGCCCAGCCGCAAGCCCGCTTCAGCCCAACTTCTATCTAGCTTAGTTCAAGAACAAATCTCAGCCTAAGCTGAGATTTGTTGGACCGTTTTCAGCCCTATCCAAGTTCTAGTTGGCACCACCGTAAGCCCGAGTCTCGACCGCCGTCGCGCTGCCATCGCGGTGAACCGATTTTTGCGTTAAACTCTACTTAGTAGGCTAATGGCATTTAAGGGGTGTTTAATTTAAGTTAATTAGGAATTAGGTGGTTAGTTAGATTAGATTGTGATTTAATTATTTAATTATGCATGTTAGGTGGTTAGAATAGTGTAATTAACAAGTAGATAAGCTGTAGTATTTATCTAGACAAGTTTGGAATTTTTCCGGGCCCGTTTCGGTATTTAATTAGGCTTTTCCGGCCTAAGTTCCTATTTATAGCATTTAATTGTGTTATTTAATTAATTTTTGTAATTATTTATTATTAATTATTTTTCGGAAATTAGACTAGGATAGCCGGTGATCGGAATTTCGTGCTAATTGCAATAGTGTGGTTAATTTCTACAATTAAGTGGTAATTTGTGCACATTTAGTGCTGATTGGGTTTTTGATAATTTATTCCAAAAATTGGAAAATTCTAATATTTATTCAGAAAATCCCGAGTGTCGAGTTTTAACACCGAAAATAGTTTTATATACTATATAAAACAATGGGATTTTAAAAAGGAATATATCAATTTTTCGGGCTTGATCTGACCGTGTACCCACACACGATATTTTCACCGAATGTTTTTAATAAGAAGAAAACATGCTAAGGTCGTTATCTTAATTGAGGCATGTGAGTGCAAAGCACAATGTCCTTGGCCGAAATTGAATGACCGTGTGCTGATTAAGAGAACCCGTCCCCGGCGTGTGTCGATAGATATTACCTACCCCAGGCGTGTGTCGGTGGGTGTTACCTATCCCCGGTGTGTGTCGGTGGATAGAGGACTGGTGTGCGCCGGGTAAAACTGCCTGTGCAGGTAGTATTAATTAATTGGAACGCATGTTGATTGAATTGATGGACCGACGTGTGTAGGTAATTCTTACTTGTGTGAGCGATTGATTTAGATGTTCCAATTGAAGTGTGAATTTGTTATATGCATATGGGTGGAATATGAATTGTACTGATCTACAGGGAGGATTTGAGATGAGGTAAGTCTCTGTGGTTGTATGTCGTGTGGTTAGGATGCCCTAGGCGTATTACCCTCTTAATCGAGGTTTAGAGTGTGAACTCGCTGAGATTTAAGGAAGCCTCTCCAGTTGTTTGAAAGCGTGCGTGAAAGAAGAATTTCAAAGTTTGAAGCTTCCCATTTACTTGTTATTCCTTATACTGTGCTCAAATTTGTACTCAAAAGAGAGAGAGACTTATACTGTGATTTCGTGAGAGCGATAGAGACTCTTCATTGAGAAGTCGAGATCACAAGATTGTAAATTCTCTTTTGATTCATAGTGAAAACTAGCTAAAAGGCTGTCAGCATGGGAGAGTGGACGTAAGCTTGATTTAAGCTGAACCACTATAAACCTTGTGTTCATTTTTCTCTTCCCTTAACTACTTTACTTTACTTTACTTTAGTTGCTGCAATATACTTATGTGTTTTGAAATAGCTATTAAAGTCTGATTCCTTTTGCAAAGTCTGTAGTCAACCAGACTCAGGTTAAAAGTAAAGTTTTTCACTGCATTTTGCAAAATTTGTTTTCACACCTATTCACCCTCCTCTAGATGTTCTTACTAGCCCTTTCATGTCCAACCTGGCCTCACAGTCCCGACCCGGTTCTAGCCAAACCCTACATGATTGGAGGGTTTTGCTAACGCAGCTTGCAAGCGCGACCCGGTTTGCAGACTCCGCTGCTTCTAGCGTGGCTACAGCAAAGACGGCCTAAGAAGTGTTCGGGTGGTGCCCCAGCTACCTTGAGCCGAAGGTTCGGGCTTTGCCTAGCTCACTTTCGTCCGTTGGCGGCCATCGCATCTCCCACCGTGGTTGTCGAGTGCTTAGACTCAGGGAAGGGAAAGAAGACCTGGTTCGGGCCTTTTGTCGAATAGGTCGAGGGTGTCGCTAGGAAGAGGGTTTCTTGGCTTGAACAGGCAATTTCGGTGACGGTGGTTCAGTACGGCAAGGTAACGAAGCTAGGACGGTTGATGGTCGGAACTTGAGTGAGCCAAATGGTCGCGAGCTCCGGCTCGGCCTACCTAGAAGCGAGGCAACAAGTAGGGGGTTAGGGATGCTCATCGACTTTGGGGCTACCAGTTGGAGGTCGTCGGGGTGGGATGGTTTAGTCATCGCAGGGACCCGTTGGTTGTCCACTAGGTGCGGCCACCGGCAGCCTTCTCTCAGATTCGGCTCTCTCTTTCTCGAATTGCTTACGCTTGGCCCCTCTCTGGCCAAATCTGAACCTCAGATCTTGACCCCCCTCGCTCCGACCGACCTTCGTTCGGATCTAGGCTCGCCTGCTCTTGGGCCTCCCTTGAAATCTTTCAGGGGAAGTTTTTCGAGCTTGCGTGCCTTCGATCTTCCTCAACGTCGTCTGTGCCGTTTAGCCTTCATTAGAGGGCCTATTTATAGGTGAGGGGGAGGCCGGTCAATGGAGCTTTGGCCGCAAGTCCTCACATGCCGACCGGCCTTGGTGTGGTCGGATTGGTGTCGCCTCAACCGCCCACTTGCACCGCTGCTCCGCATTGAAGGCGTGTCCCCACCGCCTTCATCATACATTGGAGTTGCTGTCCTTGCGCGAGTCGGCAGCCTGGGCGCATGAGGTGCAGCGCTGGGGAAGAAGGGGGAAGGAGGAAGAAGGAGAAAGGGGGCTGAGCCGGGTTGCGAAGGGTGGGCCTTTGGGGCTCGTGCGAGGGGGAACAAAAGGAAAGGGGCTACCCCGGCGGCTTTCTTTTTGTTTGTTGTTTTTTTTTATTTTTTGTTTTTTGCTTTCTTTTTATTATTATTGTTTGTTGTTTTATTTATTATTATTATTATTATTATGATTATTATTATTATTATTATTATTATTATTATTATTATTATTATTATTATTATTATTATTATTATTATTATTATTATTATTATTATTATTATTATTATTATTATTATTATTATTATTATTATCCGAAAAAAGTAGAAAAAAGGAAAATAAAAGCTAAGTCTTAATTAAAATACCTAGGAAAAATTTAGGTGTCAACAGTGAGTAAGCATGGCGACTATCTCAATCTCCTTTCGCTCTATGAAGTCAATGGCTAAAATGAATATATATTCTTACGGGTGATTTCTAGAATGCTGGTATGAGATCCCACCCCTCTTGGGGTTTGCAAAGTTTGTTAATTGGTAGGGATTCTAACTCTTAAGGATGTAAGTGATCTGTAGGTGATGGAAAGACTACTAATATTCGAGAGGATGAGTGGCTGTAAGAAGGTGTGATAGGAGGCCCAACGAACCAAGTAGACCCTCAAAAAGTAAAAGAACTGTTTAATTAGAGTGAAAGGATTTGGAGTGAATAAAGATTGCACAACCTATTTGAAGAGTACATAGTGAACAAAATCCTGACTATTCCATTATGTTCGAACTCTGATGGAGATAACTTGGTCTGGTTAGGAAACAAAATAGGAATGTACTTAATAAAGAGGGGGTACAACAGCTTGAGAGCTATTGAACATTCACCGACCACTAATCAAGCATCATCATAATATCAAACACCTCGGGCTCTATTGTCAAAAATCTGAAAATTAAACTCATACGAAAAACTAGACTCTTCATGTGAAGCATATTTCAAAATGCATTACTCATGCGAGAAAACCTGTTCAAACAAAATGTCTTACATAATCCAATTTGTCCGCTATGCTTACGAGCCTGGGAAACAATTGAACACCTTTTTCTGCTATGTCGCTTGACAAAAGCAAGGTTAGACCCAAGATTGGAGATCAAGTTCTCGCATAAGAAGTGAATTCAACCTATATCCTAGAAGTTCCCAGCACATGATCCAAGGGTAATCCATAGTTTTGTCATGACGCGGCCCCTAAATTAGACCACACGAACCGGATCTTGAAGAAAATCTTGTTGATGTTCCCTCCCGCCCTTACAACACTTCAATTGGATTGGAAGACCATACTTTGATGATGCATCATGAAAATCTTGCAAATCGAATCGGATCTCTGTGTTTCCACTTGATGATTACCTAATTCTGACCATAATCGATTCAACCCAGGATCATAACCAGATTTCCCAACAGTTAATGTCCTTTTCCTATTATGCATAAATTTCAACTTGGATGCTACAAGGTATTGCCCCAGAGCCAGGCCCGTCAGATCACGATCAAACGCTCGAGCAATGTTTGAATTAGTCTACGTGAATTGAAGGAAGAATCCAGGGTTCTTGTCGAGGAATCTTCGGAGAGCTTATAAAGCCAAGTCGCATTTTGTTGCCAAACGTTTTAAATTTGCAAAAAGAAAGTCAAAGTCGTGAATCTGAAAAAGGAGGACGGCTATTCATTGAGCCACTCCAATGAACTCCCGTTGCGTGTCTTTGATCTAAGGCAAAAATCCTTAAAAATAGATACAGCGATGATCCTCTCGAGCCCGACATCGTTTTCCTAACCAAACGTAAAGATTTGCTCTGCACTCCGAGATCTTTGCCCTCATTTTCATGCAACTCATCTTTTTAGAATTGGATTAGTAAAATAAAGGATCCTCTTTAGATTGGAAGAGTCTTTTGGCCACTAACACGTTATTCCTGGTCAAAGCAAAGTTTTAATTGAAGAAGACGAGTTAACAGTAGTTAGAACTTTTCCAAGTACATGCATAGAAACTTGACCACCCTAAGTTCTAGGGTTTACCCAGACTAAAGTAGTTGAATGACCGATTTGGAGTAATAGAATTTAGAAAAAATACAAGCTACAACAAACATGAAGTAAAGATCATACATCTGTTCGGAATATTGAGTACTTCAAGGAAAGACAATCAACATAATTTTTTTGGTCTGTAATCTTCATTTGCATAAAATATAAGTCTTAATTCATGTTTGCTACTTAAACGTCAATGATTTTAATAGAAATACTGCACACCCCTTTGGGTCCGTCCATGGATGCATTAGTTGCATAATAAATAATAGCCTTGGTCGGCTACAATCGAATGTTCTTTAGGTTCACGTTTTAAATAAAATTATTACAATTCAGACTAAAAAAAGAAAGCAATTAGGACACTATGGAACCGTGGTGTGCACCACTAGAGTTGAGCCGACCAACTAGATAACCATCTCAATGAAATATTCTTACATGATTTAGGTGCACCAGAGCCTAGCTCACACGCACCGTTGGATGGGACGAGTTCATACAGTAGAATCATGGGAGATTGGCTCCACCTAGACTTTGAAGAAAAACACAGGAATTAAGAAAGCAATGATTAAAAAGTAAATTTCTCAAGAAAAGAATGTTTTTCACTAAAAGCCATAAAACACACTTTGCTTCTACAGTACATACTATTATTTATATTAAGAAGACAACTAGATTTCCTCCATATTTCGAATGTCTAATCTTATGGATTAACCGGGTCAATTAACCGACAATAAGAATAATTAGAATCAAATCATATCTCCTACTCTAATCTAATCTTCTGATGATTCACTAATAATATTATTAACCTTATCAACGTCCCTCAAACTGAGATTAGGTGGAAAACCTAGTCCCAGTTTGTATCGTAACCTACAATGATCAAAGCGTGGTAAAAGTTTGCATGGTAAAGCTTTTGTAAATATGTCAACAATTTGATGAGTAGCAGGAAAAGAAACTTGAGAGTGACTTTCTCTCAAAAGAAATGAAAATTGATCTCCACGTACTTTGTCCTTGCATTAAGGATTGGATTTGCTGTCAATGAAATGGCCTAGCGGTTATCACTGTAAAGCAAAGTCAGACCCATGAGCGAAATACCCAAATCTCTCAATACAAAAGAGAGTCACGTAAGATCCACCGTGGTAGAAGCTAAGGCCCTATATTCGGCCTCCATTGATGATCTTGACACTGTCACCTATTGTTTTGCAAACCATGAAATTATATTTGATCCCAAGAAAGTGCAAAACCTGATTGTTGACCTCCAAGACTCAAAACAGCTAGCCCAATCAGAGTCCAGATACCCGTATAAGTTTAGTGTGTTATTAGAGTAAAGATAAAGGCCGGTTGTTGAGTTCTTTCCACATACCGCAAAGCCTAGTTGCTGAGTTCCTTTCAATAATATTATCAACCCTATCAAACTTTACTCACACTAAAATTGAAGTCCTCAATGCTTGGCACGATGCACTTAAACTTAATTTTAAAAGTTTAACCTCTCTTTGGGCGTGATATATATAAAGCGGGATATAAAGTTGTGGAATTTTCTTTATATTTCATTGAACAATACATTAGCCTATTTATAGGCTTTACAGAATGTTTATCTAAAGTAATAGAATATTACAATAGAAATTACAATCATTAAGAATCAGACAGATATTCAGAATTAGACAATATATGTCTAATAGGGTGTTTGATTCAAGGAGCATAGGATCCTCCACTTGACTTTTCCTGTTGTGAATGAATGTTTCTACAAAATGTGTTTCCATAACGTTAGATGATGTACATGTACATATCAATGACTGACTTGTTTCTATCTGTTTTACAAAGATTTATTGATTCTTATAAACAAAACCCCAAAAAGTACATGGTATTCTAGGGTTCAAAAGTTCCTGCTTCGGCAACCCATTCTAGAAGATAGAAAAAGAAGAAGAAGAAATAGAATCAATCCACCGACTACGTGATTGGAATCTCCATAAATCAAGCTTGATTAACATCCCTTTGAACTCAAGGAACGTACTCAGGTCTGCAAGAAAGATAAAAAAAAGTTTTCTATAGATGGCCATGAAGGACATTAACGCTTCCAAAATTAAGGGACTTGCTAGGTTTCAAAGTGTATCTATTGGGTTACCTAATTTCTTACTGAGAAATAAGATCGAAGTCAAATCTGACAGAAATTGAAGAAATGGCAGAAAAATGGAGAGTGTTTGGGAGAAATTGTAATCTGTATTTTCTGTATATTAATATACAGGAGCACTGTTCTATATACGTTACAAGAGAAAGACAGGAAAGAGAATACACACAATTATATCACGATTACATTCCCACTTTACCAAGCTAATCACAAATTAACTGAATCAATTAATTGGCAATATAATCAATATGGAATTGATATCTGCCATCATATTTCCAACAAAATCGCTGACTAAAGATATGGAAATATCTGCAAATCAAAGCCGAGAACCCTAACAAATAGTTTCTTACACGTCGCGTATGGTACTTTTCTTTTCCAAGATGGCGTGGCTTCGCCATAGTCTCCCTGTACGCGTGTTTATATATGAGTCCCTTGAGGGCTCTCCCTCTCAACTTCGCCACAAACACCAACGCACACAAACTTGCCCATCATCTTTTCATCCCTTCAACGTCAGAATGGCGCAAAACCATCCAACGGTTTCACATTGCATGACGATAACACTCATCTTGATGAGCACACTGGTTTGCCAATCCAAGCTTTTGAACGATTCACTATACCGCGAGCTCCTTTCTCTCCCCATCGCCAGCGACCTCCACATTGACCGCAAATCCATCGGTGAGGCCTCTGTTGACTTTGGCCTCATTGTTCGAGAAATTCCTGCAGTCGTCCTTCGCCCATCTCGCCCCGAAGACATCGCGATTCTCGTGGCGTTCGCATACAGTAAATCCTCTGTTCCTTTCCCTATCTCAGCCAGAGGATGTGGCCACTCCGTCCGGGGACAAGCTATGGCTCGTGATGGGGTCGTTGTGGACATGACGTCTCTTGGTAACAAGACCACCGTGTCGTGGAGCCAGTCGCTCGGCCACTATGCCGACGTTGGAGGCCAGCAACTTTGGATCGATGTGCTGGAGGAGACGCTGAAACATGGTGTTGCCCCGGTTTCGTGGACAGATTATTTGTACCTAACTGTGGGTGGTACGCTCTCTAATGCAGGCATTAGCGGGGAAACATTTCGATATGGTCCTCAGATCAGCAATGTCTACGAAATGGATGTCATCACTGGTATGGATGGAATCACTCTCCTCTTCCGTATTTTGATCAGAAACAAATTGAAATAGGGTTATGATGCCAATGAGCCTATCATCTCGGTAGATAACGATCTGCAAACGATTCATGATTAGAAAACAACTAAAGCAGATTTGTTAAATGAAGTCAATGAATTAATCATTCGTTTCATGCCTCCAAAAGTTGTTTGATAAATTTATGTCTACTTTAATAGCGAGGCTCCACGCATGCAATTTGCGAATTCGCTCTTCTAATCTTTTTTTTCTTTGTCTAAAAACTATGTACTTTGAATGTTATATCAAGAAGTTGACTTTTACTATATTTTATCTCGTGTTAACTACCGAAGATACAACCCATGCAAAAAAAAAAAAAAAAAAAAAAAAAAAACTACCGAAGATACCCGGAAATTGACGTCAACCGGCCAAAAACTAATTAGGTTGACCTAATAAGTCAACGGGTTAAAGTAATACGTCCAGATACTGAAGAACGGCCATTGTGTTTTTTATTTTTAATCTATTTGACAAAAAAATTGATAGACTTCGAACACTAGCCGACTACCAAATTTTATAGTTGATGAAGGTATCTACACTTGGAAGAAGACAACGGTGTCCCTAGGGAAAAAGTATCTTTATATGTACTATTTATGTTGCTGTCGCACCGGACTACCATTAAAATCAAAAAATTAATATATTTTCTATATTTTGGTGCATACGATTCTTTCTCGTTTTAATATCATATTACAAACCATATATTTCATTTCTTCATAATTTCTTAATTGTTGACAAGAGAATTTTTTTGTTCTTTTTTGTGGTAGGAACTGGGCACTTTTTTACTTGCTCTCCCCACAAAAATCCGGATTTATTTTACTCCGTCCTTGGTGGTCTTGGTCAATTTGGCATAATAACCAGAGCAAGGATCGCATTGGGTCAAGCTCCAAAGAGAGTATGTAGCGCACTGGACTCAATCATCATTTTCTGCTGAGATTTCACTATTCTTGTTCATAAAGATCGAGAACAATCCTTTTTTGAGATTGAATGTCCAAGTCTCTTAATATATTAGAACTCACAAGTTAAAAAAAAAAAAAGACAGATACATGACAACCCATGTTTTTAAATGAACTAGCCATGAGCTGGCTTGCCTTTTTATAAGTTGCAATTGCCCTTGAAACCTAGAAGTCAGCTTACACGTTTCTATAGGGTATTCCTTCAGTTGGTTGACAGAGAAGATCCACAAGCTAATAAATATATTTGTATTGACCTTATAGGTTAAGTGGGTGCGAATGCTATACAGTGATTTTTCAGCTTTTGCAACGGACCAAGAACGGTTGATATCGCCCCATGGAAGGGACCAAGATGAAGCATTGGACTACGTAGAAGGTCAGCTATTCATGCGCCGAAATTCAGACAGTTGGATATCTTTCTTCTCTCTCTCGGACCACCCGCGGCTGATGTCCTTATTAACCGAACACGAGCTCCTCTACTGCATTGAAGTAGCCAAGTTCTACGATGAACGCACTCGAAGTACAGTAGACAAGGTATTTGTTGATCTATATCGAACTATCTTTGAGGGTAAAAAAAATATCCTAGGTCATATTTCGAATTAATCGTGCTTATGTCAGACTGGGGTTTGGGAGTATCTCTCTCTCTCTCTCTCGCTATTGCGCGCGCGCACACACTAATATAGTATAGTCGTATTCTTCCATATCTACCTTCCATTAGCTTCTGCTCAGCTTCATAAGAAACATCTTATCTCTTTTCTTTTAATTTAGTTCACTGTTATCTCGTTAATATTAGGACCTGAAGACGATATTGAAAGATTTGAGCCATGTCCCTGAGTTCTTGTTCCAAAAAGATGTCGGCTACGTAGATTTCTTGAATAGAGTGCGAGCAGAAGAGCTGACGCTTCGAGAACTGGGGCTCTGGAATGTTCCTCATCCGTGGCTTAACCTATTTGTGCCCAAATCTCGCATTGCCGATTTCAACACAGGCGTTTTCAAGAACATTGTTCTCAGAAAGAACATAACAACCGGACCTGTTCTCATTTACCCTATGAACAATGACAAGTATGTTTTCTTGCTGGCCATCAATATCATTTAGGACATATATTTCGTTGGTTGTCACTAAAGGTTAATGAGTTTTGGTCACTAAACTTTGATTTTAATCAAGTTATTCACCAAATGTTCGATTTCTTGCAACAGATGCACTTTGATCAAAACTAGATTGATTTCGTTGGTTGTCGCTAAAGGTTAATGAGTTTTGGTCACTAAACTTTGATTTTAATCAAGTTATTCACCAAATGTTCGATTTCTTGCGACAGATGCACTTTGATCAAAACTAGACTGATTTCTCCACAAAATTGTCGACGTGTTGCCAACATGGCAATAATGTGACATCCAGAAAATTGGCCATCTATCCACCACGTCATTAGTTCTTATGAAAATTGGTCAAATCCGGCAAGTGCCTCAAATGCAAAAACTTGGAAGTTATAGTCCATTGAATGACTAAATTCAAATCTAAGTGGCTTGATTATAAACTCTATTATGTAAACTTAACTCCTTTATCATATTTTGATCTATTTTGCAGATGGGATGATAGAAAGTCTGCTGTCATACCAGATGAAGATGTCTTTTATACGGTTGGATTCTTGCTTTCAAGTGGGTTTAAAGACTGGCAAGAGTTCGACCTTCAAAATAAGGAGGTGCTCCTTTTTTGTGAAGATAATGGTATAAAGGTCAAGCAGTACCTTCCAAATTACAGCACCGAAAGAGAGTGGATGCAACATTTTGGTCCCAAATGGAGGGCATTTCAAGAGAGCAAAGCTCGGTTTGATCCAAAAATGTTGTTGTCTCCTGGGCAGAGGATCTTCAACCAAAACTAAGGCATGGATTCAAAGATTGATGGGGTTTATGGTTCAGTAGGTTTTCTAATTACACAATTAATTGTGTTTATATGAATCATGAATGTTTGCTTAGCTTCTGATAATTTCATATGTAACTATCCAATCATATTGCATTAAGTTTCATTATGTGAAAAACTCTATGGATCGGATTAAATGATCCCAATATGCAGAATAAACAGTCCCACTTCCACCATATGAAGTGTAATGCATCAAACATAGTATTTGTGTTTTTATTTATTTCGACGGGACGATCATCAAAACCTTTTTTTTTTTTGGTCAAAATACGGAAACTATATTCAAGAGGTAAACCCAGTACAACCCGCTGCTAGTGCATCTGCACATACAAGGTCTATAAAATAAAACGGAGGAAAGACAGCCCAATTCTGGGATGGATTTGCGCGATTGTGGGCCTTCGCAGCCCAATCGGCAACAACATTGGCTTCTTGTCGGCAGTAGCAAAGTCTGAGATTAGGGAAAAGGGAATACATAGAGGTAGCTTTAGAGAACAAAGCACGCTCCTCCCATGGCGGCTCTCTGTGTCGATTCAGTGTCTCGACAAGGGCTAGACTATTTGATTCAACAAGCATATTAGCACGATTGAGGCCTTGGCGAAGCAGGTGCTATAGGGTGAGAGAAAAAGCTTGGATCTCCGCCTGTAGGGCCGAACTTGCAGCAAAGTGTTTAGAGAAGCCGTTGGTAAGTCGTCCATGGTGATCTCGACAAACACAAGCCATAGTACCTTCCTTACTGCCTGGCTGATGTGCTCCATAGATGTTGACTTTCAAGACGCCTAGATCTGGTGGCCTCCAAAGATTTCCCCTGTTCTGGAGCGATCTACCTTTGTTGGTCAGTGATCGAGCGGACAACCGAGTGACATGCGTGTGAGCGAGCACTGCCTCAGCCACATGTATTGGGTCAAGACTCTCATGCCTGAAGATGAATCCATTTCGAGCTCGCCAAATTTGCCATATGATGTTCACGATTGTCTCCAAGCCAGGTAATAAGTTCTGTCTTCAAGCTGTCTTTGTGATCCAAGCATCAATTCGCTGAATTCCATGAGGTAAGATCTTAATATCGATTTTGGGATGAGACCAAATGCGCCGAGTCCATGGACAGAGTAAGAACAAGTGTTTTAGGGTTTCTGGTGCCTGCTGATTGCATAGAATACAAAGCGGATTTGCAGTGATATGTCACTGATATAAATTTACTCTTGTGGCTAATGCATTGTGACATAGCAACCAGAGGAAAGTGCGAACTTTTGGGGTAGTTTGCATGGACCAAATTTTCCTCCATAGCCATCTCGGATTCTGATAAGATGTTGAAGCTGTGCTGTTTGTTTGAATAGTTGCTGATCGTGTGAGTGCATGATATGCAGTTTTAACAGTGTAACGTCCATGTTTGGTAGCAGTCCAAATAAGTTTATCCTTAGCAAAGTTGGGTCTTACTAGAATGGTAATGATTTGATCTATCACTTGCGAGTCAAATAATCTGTTTAACAAATTAAAATTCCAGGTGTTGTGAGTCTGATCTATGAGGTCAGCAACCATAGAAGGTTCTTCGCGGTCTGCAGGTCCGCCTAAAATTCCAATAGGTAGCCACCTATCTTCATGTATTTTGATTGACTGCCCATCTCCTACAGACCATCGAACATTAGGTTGAATTGCATCCCTTCTAATTAGAAGGCTCTGCCAGCCCCAAGATGGGTGAGAGCCTTTTTCTACAGTGCATAAATTCCTTGAATGGAAGTAAAGTCCTTTGAAAACTCTACTCCAAAGAGATAATGGTTGATGAAGTAAACGCCATGCTTGTTTTCCTAGCATGGCTTTATTAAAATTCATAAGATCTCAAAATCGTAAACCACTAGCCTCTTTTCTCCGTTTTAGAACTTCCCAATTTTGCCATTGAATCCCTGTTTTGCACCTGTCATTTTGCCACCAAAATCTTGCAATTCTTTTTTCAATAGATTTTCAAAGAGACACAGGTAACTTAAAGATAGACATGGCGTATTGTGGTATCGCTTGTACTACAGTTTTCAGAAGGATTTGCTTCCCACCCTTTGAAATGAGATTTTCTTTCCATCCTTCCAACTTTGCATGAACTCTCCCCATTATCCAAGAAGACATATCCTTTTTTGAATGCCCCCAATCGGATGGTATTCCTAAATATTTACCATACCTTTGCAACACAGGTACTCTCAGCTCTCTGGCCATATTCTCCTGTAAACTAGCAGGGCAAGTTTTACTGAAAAAAATTCCAGATTTATTTTGATTAACTTCTTGCCCTATCGCTAAGCAATACTGATGCAAGATATTTGCTAAATTCTGACATTCGTGAATAGTACCATCCAGAAAGAAAATAGCATCGTCTGCGAAAAACAGATGGGATAGAGTAGGACACCACCTGTTTAGTTTGATACCCTTGAGGTGTCCCATGTTGACACCGTTGTTGATAAGATAAGATAAGAGATTAGCCATCAGGATGAAAATATATGGGGATAGAGGATCGCCCTGTGACATCCCAAATTTTCAATCTTGTCTTCTACTGAATGAATCGGGCGTTTCATTGACGTGTCTATAGGGCTATTCTCAGAACTGATTATTCTTGAGATAAATAACTATCTGGAGAAATTATTAAGAAATTTTAAGGCACTAGACTTGAGAATTTGACCAGGAATCGGCTTCTCGATCGTGTCCATCTTTAGAGGCCATTACGGTACAGTTAAAAATCGATTTGAAATCAGAGATAGACTGGATCGACAACGATGTGTGGCTAATCGTGGGTGACACCACTAAATTAGAAAATTTGTGTCGACCGGCACTAGACTGATTTTCTTATTGTTTTGGTATCCTGTGTCTATATTTGGATCCTCGGGATTTTCACGACAACCGAGAGTCGCCAATGAGTCAAGTGGGTTCATAGTGGCTCGAAGAAAATCGACCACGGGTCAATTCCACTAAAAATATCTAAAAGTTATCCTGGTAGCCTAGGTCACGCTAAAAACGCGTCGAATATAAATTAACCGCCAATTCAAGTCCGATTTCAGAAATTGAAGTTTCGGTCATGTCACAATAAATTCTAGGAGTGTCGACTTAGTCTCAAAAGATTTTTCAGAGATTCCGAGATTTTTACGGAAAATCGGTTCGGACGTTGCGGAAAAATTAGCGGAAAATTCGGTTAAGATCAATTGATGGTAATTTGGACTTCCAAGCTGAGCTTTTTGGCAATGGACACTTGCAGAAATAGTATGGCATTTTTCTTCTACGACAAAATTAGAGGTGTTAAACGGGTGGTTTGGGTCGGGTTTGGGTCGGGTAATTAATGGGTCGACCCAAATTGACCCATTAATCCATTATGGCCCATTTATGTCTAATGTAAATTATTCGACCCATACCTGACCCGACCCATACCCAACCCATACCCGGCCCGACCCATATTAATAAAATATTTTCATATTTAACCAAATTTAGGAAAACTTATTCTTATGTTTTTTTTAAAAGATTATATTACTAAAAAACTTCCAAACAATATAAATCCAATAAATAATTTTTCAATTTTTTACAAATTTTCAAAAAAAATTATATATATATTTTAAAACTAAAATAGTTTTATACAACACAAATTTAATGGAAAATTTGTATAATTTTTAAAATAATTATTTTAAAAATAGAATTTTAATTATTTTTATTTCAAATAATAAATTTTAAATATTTTTATTTTTAAAAAATAAAATTTTAATTATTTGTATTTTTAAAAAATAAAATTTTAGTTATTTTTATCTTTTAAATTAAGTTTTTAATTATTTTTATTTTTTAAAAATTAATTTTTTAATTTTTAGTTTTTAAAAAATTAATTTTTTATTATTTTATTTTTTAAAAATTAATTTTTTTATTATTTTATTTTTATTTTTAAAATATAATTTTCTTTTTTTCTTTTTCTTTTTTTCTTTCTTCTTCCTCCTGGTCGCCGGCACGGCGATGGCGATCGGTTGGCAGGTGAGGCTCGAGCTCGCCGGATCCGGCGAGGCCCGCCTCGCCGACGCCCGGGAGGCTCGAGCCTCACCGATCCGGCGAGACTCGAGCTCGCCGAGACGCCGGCGAGCTCGCGGCTCGCCCGGATCCGGCGAGCTCGAGCTCGCCGACACCGGCGAGCTCGAGCTCGCCGACACCGGCGAGCTCGAGCCTCGCCGGACGTTGGCAAGGCCTCCGCCTCGCCGGATCTGCGAGCCGCGAGCTCGCCGGCGTCGGAGCTCGAGCTCGAAAGCCCCATCTGGCGAGCCGCGAGCTCGCCGAGCTCGAGTCTCGCCCCGGATCGGCGAGGCTCGAGCCTTCCCGAGCGTCGGCGAGGCGGCCCTTGCTGGATCCGGCGAGCTCGAGCTCGCCGACGCCGGCGAGCTTCGAGCTCGCCCGGCCGGCCGCCGACCATCGCCGTGCGGCGAATCGGAGGAAGAAGAAAGAAAAAAAAAAGAAAGAAAAAAGAAAAATAAAAGAAAAATGAAATAAAAATAATTATATTTTCGGTTTTTATAAAAAAAAAAAATTGTAAAGTTAAAGAGAGAAGAGACTAGAGAGAGATGGTGAGGTTTTGAGTTAAAATAAAGAGGTTCCTTTTTAATGGGTTGATAAATGGGTCTTAAATGGGTAGAATGACCCATTTAAAAATAATCTATATCTTAATCTTGACCCATTAAAACTCATTATAGGTGTTTTAAAAAATAAAACTTGACTCCATTAACGACCCATTTAACCATAAATGGGTCAATAAATGGGTTGTGCAACCCATTTAACACCTCTAACGACAATTGACATCCAATTTGGAAAATTTGATGAAAATTTGAAGCTCAAATGGTGAAATTCGTATGATAGGATGAGGGCAGCAATTTTGGACTTTAAATTAGTTTATTTGTGAGATGATAAGCTTGAAAGTGATTGGGGGGACAAAGAGGATTGCATTGTGGGCTTGTGGGGGCCAAAACATTCAATGTATTGGCTAGGATTATGGACTATTTTGGTTGGAAAGTATTGAGGAGACAATGCATTTAATTGGATGGCTAAGGATGGCTGAATTTTCTTCCTTCACTACAGCTTCCTCGACAAGATTTCCCAGCTGCCGTGTGCCATTTTCTTCATTTCCTTTGAAGCCTCGATTCATCCGCACACCCCAAAAAAAAATTCGATTGGCCGCTTGCTTTTGGTGTTCATTTGTTTTTCTCTACATCTTCATCGACCGAAGCAGCACCGAGCGAAGCAGCAGCCGCGCCACTTGTCCATGCCCTGCGGATCTTCGGTCAACAACAGCAGGGTTCCTCCCATTTTGTTGACCATTGCTCGAAGCTGCCCGCGCCCCACGAAGCAAATTCCTCCGCGCGTCCCTCAGCCCCACGCCAACACACCACCGTTCCGCTTCCACGATTAGTTGCACTGAAGACCGAAGCTGCATCCTCCACTAGGCTTTGTCGGCAGCAAATCAATTCCATCTTCATCAGTTAAGACAGCTCACGGCAGAAGTTGCTCCAACGTCGAAGTTGGCCTCCACGTGTCCTCAGCTGGAGCTCCTTCGGTCAACACTTCTCTCCGTGAAGCCCTTAGTTGACCAACAGCGCTACCTGCCGCCTCCTGTTGCCAGCGAACTCCACAGCAACAACGACATTGCATGGTCTTCTTCTGCCCGAGTATTGATCGAAGCTGCACGCCACATGTCCACAACAAGCTGCACGAATCCACCGAAGTCCATCTGCTTGACTTCCTCGGCCTAGTAACGCCGTGGACTCCATTCGCACGAAGACCAACTCCCACTGCTCCTTGTTCGGTCTAGCAGCTCAGCTCACGGTTGGGCCAGCAAGTTCACGGCCCAATTCCACCAAGTGCAGTAGCCCAACCGTGAGTTTTCAACAGCAGCAGGCCCATCCAGTCCAGCCCACAACTTGAACCCCAAATTTCAGTCTTCAAGCCCAGCCAATTCAGTCCAAGTTCAACCAGCGAAGAGCCCAATCACAGTTAGGCCCAAGCCCAAGAGCAAGCCCATTCCAGTGCAAGAACAAATCTCATTTGGGTTAAGATTTGTGGGGCCAAGGTCAAGGCCCGGTCCAAGCCCGCCGGTGTCGTCGAAAGCCCGATTTCGGCCGCCGTCGCGGTGATTTGGTTCTCGCTTTTACCAAGTGAGTTTTGCTCATTAATGCTTTTTTAGTTTGCTAATTATGCTTAAGGGTTGGTTAGATTTAATTAAATGCAATGAGGTGGTTAGATTAGTTTAAATTAATTAAATTAGAGACTTAATTATGCATGTTAGGTGGTTAGAAATTAACATTAGCAAGTAGGCATGCCATGTAATTTATTGAACGAGTCTCGGTAATTTTCCGGACTCGTCTCGGCTTCCAATCAGGCATTACGGGCCTAAATTGGATTTTTTAAATATTTATTTAATTTTCGAAATTAATTATTTAATTAATTATTTTTCCGGAAATTCAACCGAGATGGCCGATGATCGGAATTTCATGCTGATTGTCGTGGTACAGTCCGTTTATTTAATTGAGCTTCAATTTATATGGAATTGATTTAAATTGTGAATTTTAGGATATATTCCTAATTAGTTGATTTCAATTATGTGATTGGGGAATGATTGGGTACCGATTGTTAGTATCGACGGTGGAGTGGTGAATCAGTGTGGCATCTAAAAGGGCACGTGGGCTTGGTGATTTGATGCATCACCTTGGTGAACGAGTGCCTTAGAGAATGCACGTGGCCCCAGGCATCGTAAAAAGGGTATGTGGGCTCGGTGAATTGATGCATCACTTTCGAGAACTAGTGCCTTAGAGAATGCACGTGGGCCCAAGGAATTAAGTGAGGCATCTTGGGAGAGACACGTGGGTTCGGTGATTTGATGCATCACTTTGGTGAATTAGTGCCTTAGAGAATGCACGTGTGCTCGGTGACTAATATACATCGTGGGGATTATATGATTTGGATGACATGTAATCGACTGGTTAGATTTGTTTTGAGTAGTTGGGTGCCTTTTATGAATTGTACTGATTTGCAGGTGGAATCTGAGGCTAAGGTAAGTACTCTGACCTGTGCGTGTTTAGGCAACCCATAGTGTATTGGCTTACTAATCGAGTCTTAGGGGGTAGAACTTGCTGAGACGTAGTCTCATCCCGGTTGTGGGACAACATTTCAAGACCCTAAGGAGGAGATGAGGAGGAAGAACCTGAGGAGGAGAAAGATTTTTTAAGAAGAAGATGATCCAGAGAGGGATCTTGAGTACAACCCGGATGTGGATTGAGATCCCATCATTTTTGTGAACCCTGTCTTAGTGTAGATAGGTGTGAGACTTTTATGCTGTAAATAGTATTGTAAATATACTATGAGTTGTACTGTTAATAAAAGTGTGGTTGTGAATTTCAATATGAAAAATATGATCTGCTTTTCTATCCCATTGTTTTATTATTTAGGGATTTATAACTACTTTTGCATGCATAATAGAATGAAAGGGTCGGCGATACTTAGTCCTGGGATATCGCACTTTAAAATCGACCAAGGTGAGGGATGGGCGTGTGCTCGAGGATCGGGGCGTGACACGCCTTGTCGAAGACACCTGGTAGGATGGAAATACTATAGATGTTCTCCATTAAATTTAACACAGGAAGATGTTGTCATTATACACTGCATAACCCACTGGATCCACATGGAATGGAAGTCTAATTTGAGTAGATAATCGTGAAGAAAATCCCATTCCACCCTGTCGTATGCCTTTTGCATATCCATTTTAAGAACATCTTGGAAATGACACTTCCTTTTCTTTGTCTTGAGCTGGTGAAGAACCTCCTGGACTATTAAAATATTGTCCTATATTTGCCTACCGCCCACAAAAGCTGTTCCTCAGAAATCAGATCTGGTAGCATAGTTTTTAAACGATTAGCAATCACCTTGGAAATAATTTTGTAAGCATAATTACATAAGCTGATAGGGCGGTATTGATCCAAACGTTCGGGACGAGGGGTTTTAGGAATCAAAGAGATAATAGTCCTGTTTAGAGCGGAGGGCAAAATCCCTGATATGAAAAGTTTTTCACCGCTGTGAAGAGGTCGTCTTTAATGATTTCCTAGTGCATTTGATAAAATAAACCATTAAGGCCATCTGGACCCGGAGGTTTGGTGGCTCCTAACTGAAAAGTGGCTTGGTGGACCTCTGCAGGAGTTACCATCACTGTTAAGACATCATTCATCTCCGTCGTAACCACACAAGGGCATTGGTCTAATATTGGTCCATAGCTGCGACTTCCCACTGTGGTATATAAACCTGAAAAGAATGCGGATGCCATCTCTTTTAACTGTCTAGAGTCTCGCACCCAAATGTGATTGTCATCCTGCAACATACTGATTCGATTCCTTTGTCGTCGTTGTATGGTAGTGGCATGAAAAAATTTGGTATTCTTATCTCCCAATTTCAGCTAATTAATCCTGGATCTCATTGCCCACTACTATTCTTTTTGTTGCCACACCTTTTGTATCTCCTCCCTTAATGCTGTGGCTGTCAATTTGTCATAAAATCTAGGCGGTTGGTTCTTAAGTTGTTGTAGTTGTTGTTGCAATGTTGTCACTTTGAGGTGATTATGCGAGAATTTGTTGCGGCTCCACTTTGTTAAAGCACCCAAAACCACCTGAATTTTGTGCAGAAAGTCAGAGTTCTTCACTTGTGCTGAATTCCATGAAGTGTCTATAATTTCTTGACATTCACAATCCTAGTTCCAAAAAGCTTCAAACATGAAGTGCCGTTGTCTTTTTCCAATAGGTGATGTGGTATTTAATAAGAGAGGGCTATGGTCAGAACCCACATCAGGTAGCGCATATACTTTGGCCCCAGGAAACAATAAGTGTCATTCCGTAGTACATAGGACTCTATCAAGACGTTCCTTTATAAAATCATCCCATTCTCGGTTATTCATCCATGTAAAGGCACACCCCTTTGAATCTATATCCATTAGAGAACAATCGTTCAAAACAGCTTGGAAAGAAGATAAGCGATGAGAATTTGCGGGTCTTTTCCCTACATTTTCCCAATGGTAGATGATTTTATTAAAGTCACCTACACATACCTAAGGTAGATGATTGCCATAGCTGATTTGTCTGAGTTCCTGCCATACCTGTTGTCGTAAATGATAAACTGCAGGGGCATGGAGACAAGTAAGGCGCCAGGTGCGGTCCTCCATATCTTCCTTGCATAGCATGTCAAAGTAGTTCGAAGTAGACCCGATAATTGTTAAAGTAAGCCTGGCATTCTAGAACATAGCCAAGCCTCCAGCCGAGCCAACCGGGCTATGTACATGCAGATTCAAAAAGTGTAAGCGGCGTTTCAGTTGTTGAAGAACAGCTTCTGTATTTTTACCATCAAAAAAATGAGATCGGGCTTTTCCTTAATCACAAGGGCCTTTAGTGCTTGGATTGTCAGGGGATTGCCTAGACCCTGACAGTTCCAACTTAGGAGTTTCATTTGTGAATAGGTGGCTGTTGAGGGCCAGCCACCTTAGCCCATCTTCCATCTTCGCGTGCTTCCATGATGCAAGCTAGCAGCGACAAAGAGAGAAATATAATTTTGTTGAACGGAGAGAGAAGGGGAGGGGAAGGTGGAATTTTTCAAAGCATTTGAGTTGAAAATTTAACTTGAGGGGACCATACCATATTTATAGAGTCTATTAGAATAGGCCCATTCACCATAAATCATTATTAATATACTGGCCTACATTGATCGTCTTATCAAATTATTAAACCAAGATAGCTAAACTCAATATAATCTGATCAGATAAACATGTTTAGGCTATCATACATTGTCTCACATATTTCACTGATTAAAATATTATACAAGCAATGCTAGTCCATACTATACGAATTTCCAAAAGTTGTGACCTGGGTTTGAGGCTGCGTTTGATTAATCGACAAGAATTTGAGTGACCTTTTCCTCTTTCCTTTCTATTTCTTGATTGTATATGCTAGCCAAGTCTATCTTGTTCATGTTGATTTTACCAAGAGAACTCTGTGTCTAGTTTCAAATTTTTCCTAGCCATGCTTTTGTGTAGAGCTTGTGTGAATTATACCTTGGACATCTTATCGGGAATTCCTAACCTAGATGGAGGTCTATATATAGAGTATTTGCAACCACAACTATTGAAAAATGTTAGGATTCCCACGATCAAAGCTAGTTTGCAAGCATTTAGGTCTGACAAGAATATTCCTCAAATAATCCGATTTATGACGCAAAGTTCTGCCTTTTGGGTTCACTTCTTAAGTACAAATTTCTCTCAACCAATCTGGTTTATGATTGCATCTAAAGCTGTTATTATTGTCTTGTGCTGTACTTAATCAAGTGGATGGTGAAGGGAATAACGATTATCATCTAAAGCTGTTCTCATTTTATGTTTGGATGAGACACCTAATTTTTACCTAGAGGACTACATTTTTATTTCATAAAGTAAACTGGAGCAATTATTAGTTAAGTTTAGCCAAACGGAAAGGACAAGGGGGTGATTTCGTCCACAATTGCTTCCGAAGAAGTATAGCCAGCCATTCATGGCTAGTAGAAAAGTAAATGCGTCCCTCGTTCAACATGTCCACTTGATGGAAAGGCAATAATTTCCAGAAATATTCAGCCAATTCTTTCCAAGAGGGAAGAGGTGTGACCCTCACTCACAATGCAAGGGAAATGGGGGTGAATTGTGCACTCACAACATTCACCTTACAACAGACATCATCATACTCTCAAGCTCTCTCTCTCTCTCTCTCTCTCTCTCTCTGCTCCTTCCAGTTTTTCCTTGGTGTGCTCTCTTCTTCCGTTGGCAGCTAGCATCCACCGCCCTCATCGAGGTGTCATTCGGTGGTTGATCCCTGGTGAGTCCCTACCCAAGTGCACGCCTCAACAACCACTCATCCGACGTCATAGCCTCATAGGTTACCCCGTCGTGATCCACTCGGCTATGTCTATGCTTGATGTCGTTGGTATCCTAACTAAACTAAGGTAAGATTGAATGCATCATCGGATCTATGAGTCAAAAGATGGTACTCTTTATTATATTGCACATGCATTCCATATAATAATACTATATTCTTGAATGATCCATTTCCCTAAGCAAGCACACTTTTCCAGGTCAGCCTAGTATATTTAGAATTTTACTTTTGAAGCAAATTTTGCTATATGTCCTCAAACACGTCAAGTAATGGACCGCTTCCTACTATACATAGCAATTCATTGAAATGAATCCGCCAAAATGAAGTAAATTTTTTTAATAAATTTAGCAAAGAATATATTGTGCCTTCTTCAAACTACTGGTCAGTATGAAATTTAGTATTGTCAAAAAATTAAAAATACATTTAGAAATTATTGTGCAAATTCCCATTGTATTGATCATTTAAAAGTATTAGTAATGTGCAATGTGCACTCGAAACAAACTCTTTCCATTAAAGCAAAGTGAGGGAAAACAAGAGATTTTCTGTACTAAGCTTTGACAATCCAACCAAAGTCTCCAATTAAGAAGGGTGTGCAAGCGCAGAGGCCTTCACCCCTTAATGCCTTTTTTTTTCCCCTTAATTATCAAATATATAGAAGTCCCCTTTAAGTTAGGTATTGCAGAAATATTTTATCTCTTTCCCTCGGATTAGATTTTTTACATCCACCCTTGATTCCAATTAGGGTTGTGCAAAAGAACCGAGAATTGGCTAGTTCTTGATTCCAATAAATTGAAACTTGTGATTATCGATAGAGATCTCAATTCTATGTATGGAACCACCCACCCAAACCACCTAGAATGGACTAGTACATAAATTTTTATGTTTTCACAAAATCCTAATTCCTAATTCTCTTGCTTTATCTCGCTCTTGGGCGCCCCCTTGCACAATCTTCTAAACTCTCTTGCCTCATCTCGCTCTCAGTCAATGCTGGCTCTCTATCATGGCATCATTGTCACGGTCTTGCCTCCGGCTCTCTTTCGCAGTCACGGCCTTGCCTCCCTATTTGAGTCCTTCACCTCTCTTGTCTCATCTCTCTCGCGACTTGCTCTCTCAATCTCTGTTGACTCTCGCAGCTTGCTCTCGGCGCTCGCAAGTTGCATCCTCACTCATGAGTCACAACGCTCGTTGCTATTCTTGCAGCCTCACTCTTCATAATGCTCATCGCTCCCTCTCCATAAGTTCAAAATCGTAATTCCCATTTGCCCCTTTTCTAGTTTCTTCACTCAAGTCTTATGGCTCTCTTTCTTAACTTGCTCTCACAATTGCAACCTCATTGGCCGCTCATGACGCTTGTCGTGACTCTCACAACCTCAATTGCTCACGGCGCTTATCGCGTTCTCTCATGTAAGTCCTCAACCCCTCTTCGATTAGAGTGGTCTACTTTGTCACAAAATTTTGTAGTGATTGTTGTGTTAGGTAGATCGGTTCCATGGATCTACCTGGAAATTGAATTGAATTAGTGGTCTGATTCATGGGTGGGTTTGGGAATCAATAGGCCTCACCGGCCTATGGCAAGGCTGAAGCATGCTTGTGATAGGTCGCTGGCTAGCGACTGATTGAAGAAGAAGAAGAATAAAAAAGAAAAAGGAAAAGATCAAAAAATGATTTTAAAAAATAAAATAATAACAAAAATTATTAAACGAGTACATGATGGAAAAGATTTTCTATCCTAAATGGCCAAAAATATTTATCAATTCATTTTCATATTTTAACTGTACACTAGAAAATAATGTTATTTTCTTAGAAAATGGTTTCCTAAAAAACATTTTTCAAAAACGCCACATTTTCTACGAAATGGATGGAGCTTAAGTATCGAATTACTCACTATATATTTCATTTCTTCATAATTACCTGGTTGTTGACTAGAGAATTTCCTGTTCTTTTTATGGTAGGAACTGGGCACTTTTTGACTTGCTCTCCCCATAAAAATCCAGAATTATTTTATTCGGTCCTTGCTGGTCTTGGTCAATTTGGCATAATAACCAGAGCAAGGATTGCACGTTGTCCAGCTCCAAAGAGAGTATGTGGCACACTAGACTCAATCATCAATGCCTCATAAGATTTCACTATTCTTATTTTATAAGATCGAACATAATCACATTTCTTTTTTGAGATTGAACATCCGTCTATTAATGTATTGGAACTCCCGAAACCCTAAACCAATACACTTGTGACAAATTTACCCCAAATTAATTTCTTAACTACCAAAAACCTCAAAACAGTACACCCATGACAAATCTATCCTTCGTTAGTTTCCACTAAATTTTATCGTTAAATTACCGAATTGAATGACATGTTATAATTGAAGGGTGTACTACTTTGGAGTTTTACCCTTCGTTTGTCATAGGCAAACTAGTTTATGATTTTTCGTGATATTAATCCAATTTCATGAAAGCTAATGAAGGGTAAATTTGTCATAAATATACTAGTTTGGAGTTTTTGATAGTCAAAAAATTAGTTTGTGGTAAATTTGTCACATGTTAATAATTTTAGGATTTTTTGTTGTCAAAAAATTACTTTAGTATGCTCTAGTTTACGTTTTTATAGGTTGAAATTGACTCTATCTATGCCATTGAACATGAACCTAGAAGTCAGCTTATACATTTCTATAGGGTATTCTTTCAGTTGGTTGACAGAGAAGATCCACAAGCTAATAAATGTATTTGTATTGAATCCTTTGTAGGCTAAGTGGGTGAGAATGCTATACAGTAATTTTTCAGCTTTTACGATGGACCAAGAATGGTTAATATCACGCCATGAAGGGACCAAGATGAAGCGTTGGACTACGTAGAAGGTCAGCTTTTCATGCACCAAAATTAAGATGGTTGGATATCTTTCTTCTTTCTCTCTTGGACTACCCATGGTTGATGTCCCTAGTGATAAAAAAGTAGCCAAGTTCTATGAGGAAAGCACTCAAAGTACAATAGACAAGGTATTTATTATTTATTTTTTTGGTAAAAGGTAAGTAGTATATAGACTAAAGCGCAAAAGCTATACAGCAGAATAGCAGGGGGACCTTGGCACCAGCTTACACTTAGAAAGACAGGAAGTCTAAACGAGTGGAAGGGGGTCGGGGGAAGGGGGCGAGAAACGGGGAGGGGAGAGCTGCGAGAGAGATACAGTGCAAATAAAAGCAGCACTAAAGGAAGGCCAAAACAGCGGCCAACAAAGAAGACGAGTGGGAAGAGCATACAACAATGTAGCCCGCACAAGGAAAAAACACAAAGAAGAAAAAAGCAGAAGGGACACCAAGCTGGCAACAGAAGTCGCATCACCAGGGAAGACCTGGGAGAGCTCCATAAGAAGTACCACCAAGGAAAAAGAAGCAGGGGCGACCTCAAATAATCCCTAGGAAATGGGCAAGTGTGAAATCCCTAGGTAGGAACATCAAAGGCGACAAGCAACCAATAGTCAACATAATCAGTCAAAGATGGAAGGGTGGATGCCCCAGCTTAGTTAGAGCCTTCTATTACAGGGGTTGTTCGGGACCTTGGGGAAGGTTAAAGCCCTATCATTGACGACTTTACAAAGGTGATCCTTTAAAGCCGAGAGGAATAATCTTTGATTGCAGAAGATAATGTTATTCCTCGCTTTCCAAATGTATAACATAAGGTAGCAAAGGCAAAGCGAGCCAAGGATTGGTGGAAGCTTGCATCGGAAAGGTGTTCGATAGCCCATAAAAGATTGTCCTTCCAAGCATGATTCCGCCAAGGTAGGTTACACTTAGCCGCCCAAAAGGATGCAAGATGACCCGTGATAGAACATCCAAAGAAAAGGTGGTCAACCGAGTCTGGCATAGAAGAGCAGAAAGCACAAGAAACATCCGGGATTCTCTCATGAGCAAGCAACAAGACCTGGGTTGGCAATTGATTGCGGGAGATTAACCATAAGTGGGTTTAATAGTGAGGAGGTAATGAGGGGTTCCATATAAATTTCGACCAAGGGACCACGAGACCTGTGACATCCTAATTTTCCAATTCTATTTTCAGTAAATTGAAATGGGCATTTCATCTGCATGCATATAGTTTTTTTTTCCTTGAATTGATCACTTATGGGATAACTAGTCTGTTAGGTGAAGCCGTTAAGAAATTCTAATGCATCGGACTCGAGAATTTGACCAGGAAATGACCTTTCAACCGAGCTAACCTGCAAGGGTCATTACGGCACAGTTAAAAATCGATTAAAGACCGGAGATAGGTCGACTTGATAGAGGCATGTGATCAAGTGTGGGTGATTCCACCAAATCACACAATTCTTGTTGATCGACACTGGATCGGCTTTTCTATCGTTTGGGTACCCCGTGTCCGTATTTGAAACCTTGAGGTTACCACGACAACTAAGAGTCGCCAATGTGTCAAAGATGTACATTGTGGCTTGAATTGATCAACCACAGGCCAAATGCATGAAAATTTCTAAAAGCTACCCGATAGATCAAGATGCGCTAGTATCGTGTTAGAGTGAAATTAACCGTGAAATTGAGATCGAATTCAGAAATTGGAAGTCCTGGTGTGTCACAAATCATTTTTGGAACATTGATTCATCTTCGAAAGATTTTTCATGCAGATCGAGTTTTTTACCAAAATAATCAAAGTATGGCTAATTTGGTTCGGAAAATTGGTAGGCCCGCTTTTGGTCATACTTTTGGGATTCAAGATGGTTCTATGGTCGAGCAATAATGTGAATTGAAGTGTGGTGACATTAGATTAATTTTATGGACTTCAATTTGGTTCAATTAGAAGAGAATTAAAGAATGTGTTGTATAAGGTTTTGGAATTTCATGCCACGGCGGAAAATGAATTTGGACCCATTGGAAGATGTTGTGGAGGATTGAGTTAGTGGAATGTGATGTCACCTTATGTCATGGTGGTTGGGGCCAATTGAAGGAGATCTTGACAAGTGGAGGGTGAGGATTTGCCTTAAAAAAAGGTGACCCATCACCATCATCTTCTTCCTTGAATCAAGGGGGGTTGTCTTGGAGCTTGAGGAGGAGAGAGAGAGAGAGGAGGTTGTGATCGGCCAAGCTCCGACCAGCCGCTCACACGCTCGACCGGCCGCACCTCCGCCCGCTCGATCGGCTACTCGCACACCCGCTGGTGGCCGCTCCTCCGCCGCTTGTGCCCGCTCGCGTTGCGTGCCCATCGCGTGCCGTTCCCGTTGTGCGCCCATCGCGCGCCATTCTCGTCGCCTAGCTGCTGCCTGACGCCGCTGCACGTTGTCGGAGGTCCCGCCGAAGCTACCGTCTTGATCGCTGAGCTGCCGCCCCTCTCCTCTGCCCGTTTCCGACCCAAGCCGATGTCGGAATCAACCCTTTCTCGGCCTCAACCAGCAACGGACAGCAGCCAAGAAAAATGGGTATCTCAGCTCAGTTTTGGCCCGTTTTGGCCGGCTTCCTAACCTCGGATGCTTGGCCCGCCTTGAGGAAAGTCGATCCCCACGACGATCCCGTCGTTTTGATCCGATTGGTTTGTTAATCGGGTGAGTTTAGCTCACTAAACCTCGATTAGAGGGTTAATTATGCTTAGGGTGTTTTTAGTTTAAGTTAAGTGAGTTTAGGTGGTTAGATTAGTTTAATTAAATGTGGTTTATATTAAGAAATTTAATTAGTTTAAAGCATGTTTAATTAGGGTTAAGAAGGTTTATTTTATAATAAGCCTTGATTAGACATAAAGGATTTATTTTTGATTTAAATAAAGATTTCAAAATTATTTAATAATTAAATAATATATTATTATTCGAAATTATTAAAATATTATTATTTAATTAATTTTCAGAATAAATTTAATTATTTATTAAATTTCGAAAATTTTGTCGGGACCTTAATTCTTGGAATTTCGTGCCGATCGCTTCTATTTATTCAAATTTTGAAATTGATGGTTATATATTTATAAATTGAGTGTGGATTGTGAAAAATATGAAAGGGTCGAGTGGGACCGTAAAGCCATTAAATTTTGAAAGGGTCGAGTGGGACTGTAAAGCCATTAAATTTTGAAAGGGTCGAGTGGGACCGTAAAGCCATTAAATTTTGAAAGTGCCGAGTGGGACCGTAAAGCCATTAAATTTTGAAAGTGCTGAGTGGGGCTGTAAAGCCACTAAATCTAAGAAAGTTACTTGGTGGGGCTGTGATTACCACCTAGAAATAAGTTGTGTCCTAAGGACTGTGATTCATATTTGGGGTTTGAGTTGGAATAATTGAAATGACCGGAAGTGGTCTTGTTAACATGTAATCGACTGAGTCGATTGATCGATGTGTCGATCCGAGTAATTGAATTGTTTGAATTCTATTACTGTATATGCTTGAATAATATGAACTGTGCTAACCTGCAGGAAGGAAATAAAGCGAGGTAAGTCTTTTGTGTGATGTGGCTAGGCCACCCTTGAGCGTATTTTCTTTCTAATAGGGGTTTGGGGGGTTGAACTTGTTGAGACAATGTCTTACCCCATTGTGGGCTTACATTTTTAGATCCCTAGTAGACGGAGCGGCCAGTTCGTTACGGTTGGCCTTGTGGAGTTGTAGAGGTGAAGTCTCGTTGGATTGGAGATCGTGTTCAACTTGTAGGTCGTAGGGACGCTTTCTTTTTAAGAGCCGGTCTTTTGTAGACTTTTGGTCAGACCTCGTTTGTAAACTCCGTTGGTTTATGTAAGTGATTGGTTGTGAAATTGCTACCTGCTCTCCTATCCCGTATTTTATTGTCAGGGGTTTTATAATATGCTTCTGCATGTGCATTAAAGAACTGATTGGGTCAGCGACTTAACCTGGGAATGTCGCATTTGAATGACCATGGTGGGATGTTGGCGCGCTCGAGGTTCAGGGCGTGACATCCCCGTTTAAGTGGTATTAGAGCATGGTCTGTGTATGGAGTGATAAGGTGCGTGGGAGTCATGGGATAGTTAGTAGGAAAGGCTTTTAAAATTTTGATACATGTGAGTGATAGCTGATTGGTAGCTTTTTTGTGGGGTCACTCAAATTCTAACTTGATGTTGGAATTGGAAAACAGGTGTCTATAAGGAGCTTGTAGGATGAGTGACTAGGAGTGGAGAACTCCTTGGAGGAGGTCGGTAGGACTTGTACCTCGGGGTAGGATGCTGACAAGAGTCGGTACCCGAGGTAGAGCGTAGGCTCAGGCCAGCGCGTGTGTGAGAGTATCGCCGCAGGTCGGTACTGAGAGTGTAGCAGCACCAAGCGATCCTAGGTTTGATGGGATCGTTCAGGCGCTAGAGTCTTTGGAAAGCATTTTAGGTCAGCAAGCACAAGATCAAGCTGTCGCTGTTGCCGCTGTCACTGCTGCCACCAATGCCGTAATCGCCGTTGTTGCTGCACCTGTTGAGACCCAACCTGGAATTGTGATCAAGGAGCGAGCCGCCCCATCTAGGTCGCAGTTCAGTTCAGATAGAGTTTGAAGTTGGTTTGGGAAGAGACCAATGATAGAAGGAAAGCATTTTAAATGTCCCACTCAAAGGAGTATTAAAGGAAAGCCAGCATCCAACCTGAAGGGCGTGTGTTGTGCCTGTGGGAAAAGGCATGGACCAACCCCGTGCCATTTTAGGACGGGTGCCTGTTTTATGTGTGGCCAGCAGGGTCACATGGCCAGGAATTGTTTGCGCAGGTAGATGGGACCACAATAGTTACCGCCGCCACCACCGTTGGGTCAGAACCGAGGATTCGCGTTGCAGAATGCACCGAAGGGTGGTTTGAACAGGCCGCCAGCTCAAGGATGATTCGAGTTGTGCACTGATCAGAGGAGGAATGTTTTGTGGGTGACTTTATCAGAGTAGTGCAGTAGAATTTTGATTAAGTTTAAAGAACCTCAGTTGTTGTAATGCAGCCGTAGAAAGAAGAATCGTTAACTAGAGTTGTACTTGACTAATTTGCTTATGTATGACTTTGATATCATATATGAAAAGGTTTAGCTCGAGGAGCTTTTTGTTGTAATGAATCGTTGTCGTAATGTGATACAGTTTGAACCGTTGACAAATAAAAGTTTAAATTTATCGAAAGTCGAGGAGGACTCTCGATCCCTTTTTAATTTTGCCGCTTGAGGCAACCCGTTTATTAGACGGGGGTGTCAAGGTTACTTGGCGACTGTCATGGATACGATAGTAGATGAGATGAAGTTAGAAGGTATCGCAGTGGTTTGAGAGTTTCCAGGTGTGTTCGGAAGAAATTACCAGGTTTGCCGCCAGAAAGGGAAATTGAGTTCGTGATTGAGTTAGCACCGGGACAGAGCCAACCTCTAAGGCTTCTTACCGGATGGTTTTGTTAGAGCTGAAGGAATTGAAGGTGCAGATGCAAGAGTTGTTGGATAAATAATTTATACGCCCTAATGCATCACCTTGGGGAGCACCGGTTCTGTTTGTGAAGAAAGAAGATGGTTCGTTGTGCCTATGCATCGACTATCAATAACTCAATCAGGTGGCGATCAAGAACAAGTATCCACTATCGAGGATTGGTGACTTGTTTGATCAGCTTCAAGGAGTATCGATATTTTCTAAGATTGACTTGAGGACAGGGTATCATCAGTTAAGGATAAGGAAGGAAGACATACCGAAGTCGGCGTTTTGCAGTCGATACGGTCACTATGCGTTTACTGTAATGCCGTTTAGGTTGACGAACGCCCCAACTGCTTTTATGGATCTAATGAACCGTGTGTTTAGGGAGTGCTTGGATCAGTTCATAATTGTTCTCATCAACGATCTCCTGGTGTACTCGAGGAGTACTGAGGAGCATGAAATGCACCTAAGGATAGTGCTTCAGACTTTGAGAGATCACGAGCTGTACGCTAAGTTCAGTAAGTGCGAGTTTTGGTTAACTCGTGTGGCTTTCCTAGGTCATGTCATCTCCGGAGAAGGAATCTCAATTGACCCAGCCAAGATTGAAGCAGTAATCAACTGGCCAAGACCGATTACAGTGATAGAGATCAGAAGTTTTCTGGGTTTAGTAGGGTATTACAGACAGTTCGTAGAAAGGTTTTCAGTGTTAGTATCACCGATGACAAGACTGCTGAAGAAGGAAGAAAAATTTGTGTGGTCGGATAAGTGCGAGAGTAGTTTCCAAAAGCTTAAGCAGAAGCTAACTACTGCACCTGTGCTTACTATTCCATCTGGTCCAGGAGGGTTTGAGATCTATAATGATGCGTTGTTTAAGAGACTGGGTTGCATATTGATGTAGCATGGTAGGGTCGTTGCATATGTGTCCCGTCAGTTGAGACCTCATGAGTTAAATTATCCGACGCATGACTTAGAATTCGCGACGATCATCTTTGCTCTGAAGATTGAGAGACATTACTTGTGTGGAGAAGGATTCCAAATCTTCACCGACCATCAAAGTCTTGTGTTTATTTTCTTAGAAGGAGTTGAATATGAGACGGCGTCGTTAGTTGGAACTTTGGAAGGACTAGGATTGTGATATTCGGTATTCCCCAAAAAAAAAAAAAAAAAATTGCAGATGCCTTAAGTTGGAAGTCACCAGTAGTGTAGATGGTACTCAAGGAATGGGTTTTAATTGAGGAGGCATAAGATTCGGTTTTCAAATTTGAGGTAGGCCACCTTTTAAATTTTATGGCCATCCTCAGAATTGAGCCGGAAGTGTATATCAGAATCAGAACGCTTCAACCGTCAGATACGGAGTTTCAGAAAGTCATGCAAGCAGATACATAAGAGAGAAATGTTGATTTTCAGAATTATGAAAACGGAACATTGAGGTTCCGAGGACGATTGTGTGTACTTGACGATGCAACGCTTAAGGAGGAGTTGGTCAGAAGCTCATCATAACGGTTACAGCATTCATCCTGTCAGTATGAAAATGTATCAAAATTTGCGTGAACATTATTGGTGGTCTGGTATGAAGATGAACATCGCCAACCATGTCGCCAAATGTTTGACATAGTAGCGAGTGAAGACACGGCTTTGTAAATAGAGAGGACTCTTGTAACCTCTCGAAATCCCTAATGTGAAAATGGGATCATGTCACAGTAGATCTGATGACGGGTTTAACAAGGAACCAAAAAGGTAATGATTTCAATTGAAATTATGGTCAACAGATAGTTGAAGTCAATACACTTCATCGCTGTACGAAATGACCTTGTTTTGGACAAGCACGCAGAATTGTACATGCGTTAGAGAGTTCGTCTACATGGAGTGCCGATGATGATTACATTAGATTGAGACTCGAGGTTTGTGGCTATCTTCTGGAAAAGTTTGCAAAGTGCTTTGAGAACGAAGTTACAATATAGTAATGTTTATCATCCTTAGATCGATGGCTAGTCTTCGAGGACATTTCAGATCTTCGAGGACATGTTGAGAACATGTGGGTTGGTTTTCAAAGGAAGTTGAAAGGAACAATTTATGCTCATTGAGTTCACTTATAGCAACAGTTACCAGCAGAGTTTTCAGTTGGTTCCCTGTTTCAGCAGGACAATCAGATGGTTCCTTTTGAAGCAGAGCAGAGCAAAGTGTACAGAACTTCGGTTGGTTGAGTTGAGGTTAGAGATCAGAAAATCGCAGGTCCAGAGTTGGTTCAAAAATCAGTGATTCAGTTGCAGTTATCAGAGACAGACTTGGGGCTGCTCAGAATCGCTAGTTTAGCTTCGTAGGTTAGTATTGCAGACCTTGGAATTTCAAGTAGGGGAAATATATTTTTCCTTAAATGTCGCCTATGATAGGGACATCGCGTTTTGTTAAGGAAGGGAAGATGAAATAGCATTTAAATCAGAATCCATCGAAATTTGGATTCAAAGGAGGATTTTGGCTTTAAATGGAAAAAGAATGCAATTCGAGACATTGCTAGCACCTTTAGCCAAGTGGTACCCTAGAAAGAAGCGAAACGGTCCGAAGTCGGGAGTTTGAATCCCGACGTGGCAGTTAGCCGCTTAGTGGAAAAATAAAAAGAAAAAGAAAAAGAACCAAATTTTTACAACTCTCTTTTTGCAAAAATGGGCAAGAGTTTAGTATTTTGGATCCGAAGTGGTTTGGGCAAGATAGAAGTGATCTGGCAACACCGGTACAGAAGGAGCAACTTGAGAAAGAGAAGAATAGATGAGACGACAGTACTCACACCTTTTTGCTTAAAAAATGTAATGGTTTAAATTTCAAGGACGAAATTTTTATAAGAGGGGAAGAGTTGTGACATCTTGCTTTTCCAATTCTATTTTTAGTAAATTGAAATGGGCATTTCATCTGCATGTATATATTTCTTTTCCTTGAACTGATCACTCATGGGATAACTATTCTATCAGGTGAAGCCGTTAAGAAATTCTAATGCATCGGACTTGAGAATTTGACTAGGAAATGACCTTTCAAACGAGCTAATCCGCAAGGGTCATTATGGCACAGTTAAAAAAATGATTAAAGACCGGAGATAGGTCGACTTGACAGAAGCATGTGATCGAGTGTGGGTGATTCCACTAGATCGCACAATTCTTGTCGATCGACACTGGATTGGTTTTTCTATTGTTTGGATACCTTGTGTTCGTATTTGAAACCTTGATGTTACCATGACAACCGAGAGTCGCCAATGTGTCAAAGTGTACATTGTGGCTTGAATTGATCAACCACAGGTTAAATGCATGAAAATTTTAAAAGCTACCCGGTAGATCAGGATGCGCTAGTATCGTGCTAGAATGAAATTAACCGTGAAATTGAGATCGGATTCAGAAATTGGAAGTCCTGGTGTGTCACAAATCATTTTTGGAACATTGATTCATCTTCGGAAGATTTTTCATGCAAACCGAGTTTTTCAGCAAAATAATCAAAGAATGGCTAATTTGGTTCAGAAAATTGGTAGGCCCGCTTTTGGTTGTACTTTTGGGATTCAAGATGGTTCTATGGTCGAGCAATAATGTGAATTGAAGTGTGGTGACATTGGATTAATTTTATGGACTTCAATTTGGTTCAATTAGAAGAGAATTAAAGAATGTGTTGTACAAGGTTTTGGAATTTCACGCCACGGCGGAAAATGAATTTGGACCCATTGGAAGATGTTGTGGAGGATTGAGTTAGTGGAATGTGATGTCACATTATGTCATGGTGGTTGGGGCCAATTGAAGGAGATCTTGACAAGTAGAGGGTGAGGATTTGCCTTAAAAAAAGGTGACCCATCACCATCATCTTCTTCCTTGAATCAAGGGGGGGTTGTCTTGGAGCTTGAGGAGGAGAGAGAGAGGAGGTTGTGACCGGCCAAGCTCCGACCAGACGCTCGCACGCCCGCCGATGGCTGCTCTTCCGCCACTCATGCCCGCTCGCGTCGCGCGCCCGTCGCGAGCTGTTCTAGTCGCCCAGCTGCTGCCCGACGTCGCTGCACGTCGCTGGAGGTCTCGCCGAAGTTGCCGTCTCGACCACTGAGCTGCCGTCTCGACCGCCGAGCTGCCGCCCTTCTCCTCCGCCCGTTTTCGACCCAAGCTGACGCCGGATCAACTCTTTCTTGGCCTCAACTAGCAACGGACAGCAGCCAAGAAAAATGGGTATCTCAGCTCAGTTTTGGCCCGTTTTGGCTGACTTTCCGACCCCAGATGCTTAGCCCACCTTGAGGAAAGTCGATCCCCACGACGACCCCGTCATTTTAGTTCGATCGGTTTGTTAATCGGGTGAGTTTAGCTCACTAAACCTCGATTAGAAAGTTAATTATGCTTAGGGTGTTTTTAGTTTAAGTTAAGTGAGTTTAGGTGGTTAGATTAGTTTAATTGAATGTGGTTTATATTAAGAAATTTAATTAGTTTAAAGCATGTTTAATTAGGGTTAAGAAGGTTTATTTTATAATAAGCCTTGATTAGACATAAAGGATTTATTTTTGATTTAAATAAGGATTTCGAAATTATTTAATTTTAATAATATATTATTATTCGAAATTATTAAAATATTATTATTTAATTAATTTTCGGAATAAATTTAATTATTTATTAAATTCCGAAAATTTTGTCGGGACCTTAAATTCTCAAGATTTCGTGCTAATTGCTGCTATGTATTCAGATTTTGAAATTGATGGTTGGATACTATAAATTGTGTGTGGATTGTGAAAAATATGGATATTAATATTTAATTAATTTTCGAAATAAATTTAATTATTTAATAAATTACGAAAATTATTTCGGGACTCTAAATTCTCAGAATTTCATGCTGATCACTGCTGTGTATTTAGATTTTGAAATTGATGGTTGGATATTATAAATTGAGTGTGGATTGTGAAAAATATGAAAGGGTCGAGTGGGACCGTAAAGCATTAAATTTTGAAAGGGGTTGAGTGGAACCGTAAAGCCATTAAATTTTGAAAGGGTTGAGTGGGACTATAAAGCCATTAAATTTTGAAAGGGTCGAGTGGGACCATAAAACCATTAAATTTTGAAAGTGCCGAGTGGGACCGTAAAACCATTAAATTTTGAAAGTGCTGAGTGGGGCTATAAAGCCACTAAATCTAAGAAAGTTGCTTGGTGGGGCTGTGATTACCACCTATAAATAAGTTGTGTCCTAAGGATAGTGATTCATATTTGGGGATTGAGTTGGAATAATTGAAATGACCGGAAGTGGTCTTGTTGACATGTAATCAACTGAGTCAATTGATCATTGAGTCAATCCGAGTAATTGAATTGTTTGAATTCTATTACTGTATATGCTTGAGTAATATGAACTGTGCTAACCTCCAGGAGGGAAATAAGGCGAGGTAAGTCTTTTGTGTGATGTGGCTAAGCCACCCTTGAGCGTATTTTCTTTTTAATAGGGGTTTAAGGGGTTGAACTTGTTGAGACAATGCCTCACCCCGTTGTGGGCTTACATTTTCAGATCCCTAGTAGACGGAGCGGCCAGTTCATTACAGTTGGCCTTGTGGAGTTGTAGAGGTGAAGTTTGTTGGATTGGAGATCGTGTCCGACTTGTGGGTCGTAGGACAGTTTCTTTTTAAGAGCCGGTCTTTTATAGATTTTTGGCTGTAGACCTCTGTTTGTAAACTACGTTGGTTTATGTAAGTGATTGGTTGTGAAATTGCTTCCTGCTTTCCTATCCCGTATTTTATTATCAGGGGTTTTATAATACGCTTCCGCATGTGCATTAAAGAACTGATTAGGTCGGCGACTTAACTTGGGAACGTCGCATTTGAATGACCATGGTGGGATGTTGGCGCGATCGAGGTTCGGGGCGTGACAAGACCCTTCGGCCTTAGAAGGTTCCAAGTCGAGGCAGTAGAAAACACCCCTAAGGAATGACCAAGCCATAGAAGATGATCATTAGCATCATAGACAAGGTATTTGTTGATCTACATTGAACTAACTTTGAGGGACAAAAAAATATCCTAGGTCATATTTTGAACAAATTGTGCTTATGTTGGACTAGGGTTTTGGAATACCTCTCTCTCTCTATCGCGCGTGCACACTAATATAGTATAGTCATATTTTACCATATAGACCTTCCATTAGCTTCTGCTCGGCTTTATAAGAAACATCTCATCTCTTTTCTTTTAACTTAGTTCATTGTTATCTCGTTAATATTAGGACCTGGAGATGATACGGAAAGATTTGAGCCATGGCCCCGAGTTCTTGTCCTAGAAGGATGTCGGCTATGTATAATTCTTAAATAGAGTGCAAGTAGAAGAGATGATGCTCCGAGAATAGGGGCTCTAGAACGTTCCTTATCCGTGACTCAACCTATTTGTGCCCAAATCTGGCATTGCCGATTTCAACATGGGTGTTTTTAAGAGGGTCAATAGGAAGTGGAGATCTGCTAGTGTGGATTTGGTGAGCGCGAGATTAGACACCTTTGGGCTGGCCCTGTCGCTAGTAAAGTTTAGGTTGACCCTAGTCCCTGAAGGTTTTTGAGAGGGTCGATAGGAAGTGCCCGTAGGAAGGCTTGTAAGTATTAAACTTCTTAGGGTTAATGGTTGATAAATGAACATGTTGTTTTCGGCAATGGTTGTATGTTTTCACTATCCCTATGTTTATTTGTTGGCTGAGTGTTTATTCAATTTGCTTCCACATATACTTAATTGAAAGATAAAAAGAATGGGTCGGCGACGCGTCCTGAGACGTCGCATTTTTAATTGACTATCGAGGGATGTGCACGTAGTCGAGGTTCGGGGCGTGACATTATGACAAAAATTTCCTACGCATATGATAAACGAACTACATCTACCAAGCCAACTATGACTCCTCTCTTCATGTTTAATTGGTGGATTGTAGGTTATGAACGTCATAAACATGCAAATCTAACTAATTTTACACGAGAGTAGTATCCATATTTGTGACTTGCCAATCAAAGGATAGTTCAGTCCAGCCTCCATGTTCTTTCATTGATATGGGCCAAAACTAACCATCAAGTTTATTGAGGGTCCGTTCGTTTCGCGGAAAATAATTTCCGAGAAAACGTTTTTCGGATTTTCCGGCGTTCGTTTCACGGAAAATGAATTCCCTAAGGAAAATGTTTTCCATCAAAGGAAAAAAATCTTCTAAAGTAGGGGAAAATGTTTTCTACTTTTAAAAAGTGGAAAACATTTTCCTCACTTGATCTCTCTTATCTCACACCTCTATAAATCTTGACTTCCTCCTCCCCTTTATTTTTCTTCTTTTCTTTTTTCATTCGAATTATTTTTAATTTTCTTTTCCTTTTTTTAATTCGAATTATTTTTAATTTCCTTTTTCTTTCCTTTTTTTTTTTAATTTTCATCTTCTTCTTTCTTGGCTAGTCGTCAGACCAAGTGAACCTCAAGCAATTTGGCGAGCCTCGAGCTTGACGCTCACGCTCGCCAATCTGGGGAGCGGAAAATATTTTCCTTATCGAACATCGGAAAATATTTTTCAAAACATTTTCAGGTTTTAGCCGAACACTAGAAAATATTGTCATTTTCTTGGAAAATGACTTCTGGGAAAATATTTTCCGGAAATGGCTCATTTTCCGCGAAATGAATGGACCTTGAGATAAAATATCATAAAATTTTGGCCCAAATTAGAAGCCCAATAACCCATTTGCTATGAACTCCACTTCTAGACCCCTTTGAAGGAGTCTTAGACTAGGTTGGCCAAGCCCAAAAGATGCTAACAAATTTGAAGGCCGACTTCCTAAGCAGAAAATTTCTAAGTTGTAATCATGAGTTAATTTTTATTCTTAACTTATTTTCCTCAATGATATAAGCAGCCAAAGCTAGGAAAATCTATTTGAGATGGTTTATATTCTATGAAACAAATTGAGTGGATTAATTATTTTTACGTTGTAAATAAAGCGAGGTACAACTTTCTGACAGCGGTTTCAGTTGTGACAAAAGTTGTTATAACCTTTAATGTTGTCAATACCTACAATAATTCTAAGATTATTACATTATCTGTAACTTAAAGCATTTTATAACATAGTTACAGCACAACACAATTTAGCCACGGCCCATGACAATACTAAATGGGCTTTAAATCATATTTTACAATCCCTTTCAAAGAAAAAGGGTTCGAATGCTTTGGTCTCTTTCATTGCTTGAAAACATATCCAAAGGCAAAGGTTAGTGATAATGCTAGTATGAGAACCTAGAAGGGGGGGGTGAATAGGTGTTTAAAATAAATTTCGAATAAAGTTTGAGTATCAAACAAAATATGATAAAACGAGTCACCAAACTTCTTATGAATGTTCGGAATCAGATAAGAGATGGAATTGATTTTTGCGATACATAAAAGAATGCAACAAATTTAAATAAAGAGAGTTAAGGAAAGAGAATATTGCATATGAAATTTATAATGGTTCGGTTTAGATCAAGCCTACGTCTACTCTTTCACGCTAACAGTCTTCTGGTTGGAATTCACTATAGAATCAACAGAGAAGTACAATTTTTGAGTGCAAATATTCAGTGGAAGATCCCTACTCTCTCATTAAGTCACTCTTCTTGTGATTTTCTCTCTTGAATATAATTTGTAAGGATCGCCAATGAAGAGCAAGCAGTTGGGAAGACTTCAAACTTTGGAATTTCAATTTTCACGTCTCTAACTCAACTAGACTGAATGACCTCCTTAAATACTCCTTCATGCCTCGCTAGCCATTGGCATTTTCCAGAGGAATTTATTCCAATCAATTTGTTGGACAAAATCGACTAAGGAGTTCTTATATCCGTTTGAAGATTGAGATAAAAATCCATTAATTATGGTCATCCATACAATCAAAATCTAGGTTTCCATAAGTAGATACTTCCCAAAAAGAAACTTTTCTTCAAGATTGATTCCATCAATTTGTGATTGATTCCATCAACATATTTATAGAAGGTGAGTGTGATTCTTCGCTAGAGAGCTAGATGTTGTAGAATAAATTTCTAATGCGTTCATTCTGAATCCCTATTGCAAGATCAATAAGTCTAAGTTTGATTTCATCCTCATTCTGGACACGGTTTCAATCTAAATTGCGTCACAGTGGGAAATACTTCCGGAATGAATAGACTTTGACAAGAGTCTGCGCTATAACTTCAGAATTATTATGTTCTTTAGAATAAGAATAAGAACTATAAAGTTTTGTCAACTTCAAAACTTCGTAGGAATTTTCTCAATAGTTAGTTCGTTAGAAGGCAAAACATATCAGTCAAGGTTTTATGTGCAGAAATGTAGAAGTCAGTGTTAGAAATGTGAATGTCAAAAGTGAGTGAAACTCAGCAAACAGGGAATGCAAATGTAGTGGCTAACCAGCATGACTCGAGATGTGTATGCTATTGAGATGGTCAAGGCTAAATCCGAGATGCTGACACTATTTTACTGCACCGAATAAACCTAAATCTGATTAGGGGATTTATAATTGCCATAAGATGTGAACAACATTCTATTTAAGACCCTCTTATGGCAACCGAGGGCTGTGGAATGCAACATCAACAACCAACTTGTAGTGACATGCCTCTAATGCTGTTTGCAAACTGTTGCTAACAATGGTCGCTATAGATCAGAGCCAACATGGCCATAAGAAGTTTTTGTTGCAATGCCTTATCCATCAAGCAATCCCAAATCTTACTCAGATTTGCTTGAAAGAATTGACTCAAGAATTCATTTAGTGGCATTTGATGAGAAGCTCCGATCCATTTCCCTTCCAAATCCAAAGTGAGACCTTTGGCAAATTTGCCTTGCTCATAGGACCAGTCCACCACGCTGGTGAACTAGTCCACGCAACTTACGATCCTCAGGCACAGCAGCATACTCGCCTTGGGAAATTCCTACTCCATCTTGCCTTCATCGTGCTTGAGCCTTCCTCTCTCCAGCCAATTCTCGACCTCCTCTTCCTTGTCTTCCACAGCAAAGACTCTTCGTGCTTGACCATTTGATTCACGTTGATCTTCCAGCTCACCAACTCTCCAATCTAATCTTGAGGGTCCACATATTCCTGTCGAGGCAAGCATAGGCATGGGCCGTTTGGACCACACTCATGCAGCCAGTGACCATTTCAAAGACACCTTCAAGTGTTCCATTAATTCCTAGCAATTGGAACAAGTCCCTAATTCCATAAGATGAATAAGATGATTATGTATTCGCTTCACACAGGATTGAATGTGAACAGAATGTGTGAAAAGTGTTTTCTCACTATGGCAACAGAAGAAACACTTGATTAAATAATGTAATGTTCAGTAGATTAGGTGAGGATGATTTGGTTATGGGCAAGTCAATGCACAACACTAGATCATCGCGCGACATATAGTAATATGTACATGGACACTGAGTGGCTGATGGATGACTGCAAATCTTGCTCTATAGGTAGTTTCAGCAGTTTAGAGGGCACCAAATTTGATGAGCACATCTTTATTTTCATGACAGACTTGGATATCCACTTTAGTTCCCTTTCCACTTGAACCCATTCGTTAACTTGAAAGTTTCTGAGTGGATACTTGTCAAATTGTTAGCTAATTTTCTCATGTTCTTGTTTCCTCATGTACCGTAAGTTTGTAGTAAATTACACTAAAGCATGGCCTGATCACATTCTTAGGCCTTTTCATTGATTAGTAACAATATTTTGCATTGAGGTTATTTCTGACAGACTTGTCACATTTGGCGAATTTTCGGGATTACTATTTAATGTGAGTTACATCGGTGCATACTGTACGTAGCTATGTACTTTTATTGTATATAGAATAGAGTAGTGGACACTTAGAGAGACCAGAGCCATCCACAATCTCAGTGAAGACATCGAGACCGACATCCTCTCCAGGTTTCCGGTGAGGTCTTTGATTTGGTTCAAGTGCGTTCATTAGCGTGATCAAAAGGTCCCAATTCAGCAAGATCCACCTCCATAGGGATCTGGCTTCTCCTTCCCGCAAAGTCCTCATCACCATTAACCCGCCTCAGCCCGGAGAATGTGAAGCGCTCAAATCACCCAACAATGTGAGCAAAGGTTCATCAGCCACCCACCATCGATTCTGTAACGCCCGAGTCTCCAAGGTACACATATTGTCCATTTTGGACACTAAGTCCTCACGGTTTTGTTCTTCTCGGGGCAGCCCATACTACCTCAAGAAAACGCGTATGTACAGTTAGGGGGCCCATTGCCTTATAAGGCAGCCTAGAACTCCCTCCTTAGGCGATGTAGGACAAGAGAGAGGGACCCCTTCCTTGCGCACGTTCGGGGACCGAGGCGCGGACGCACCGCCAACCCTCCTTCCCGTGCACCGCCGCTCAGGCCGTCATACTCTCCCCCCCTTGGGAGCACAGCGTCCTCGCGGCTCTGATACCAGTTGTAATGCCCTAGGTCTCCACTGTACACATATTGTCCGCTTTAGATACTAAGTCCTCACGGTTTTGTTCTTCTCGGGACAGTCCATACTACTCCAAGAAAACGCGTATGTATAGTTAGAGGGCTCATTGCCTTATAAGGCAGCCCAGAACTCCCTCCCTAGGCGATGTGGGACAAGAGAGAGAGGGACCCCTTCCTTGCGCACGTCCGGGGACCGAGGCGCGGATGCACCGCCAACCCTCCTCCCCGCGCACCACCACTCGGGCCATCACAAATTCCCTATTGTTGTACTTTAGCTGGTACGTCCATGATGGGGTGCGATTGGATGCACCGTTTCAAGTTGAAACGTTACGATGAAAAGACATTAATGGAGGGGTACGAAGGGAGACGTATATAAGCCTCCAAAACACAACCGTTGGAAAGGTTGTCAGATCATTTGCACCAAAATCTCTCTCCATTTCCATCGTCAAATAAGAAGGCATTCCATTTCAATTTTGCAAGAACAGTTTGCATTTACGCCGTGGAAATCGGGTGCTTTCCTCGTGATCGCATCTAGACCAACGTGAGGTAGTGTTGTTCGTGATTGATTCGCAATTCAACGTTCGTTCCGGGGCTATTTGCTGTTTGCGCATCGGAATCAAGTAAGTCGTCTTCCGCCGACTAGAATACCAACATTGGTATCAGAGCCCGGTCGTGATTTCTGCTTTGTTTTTCATTAAGTTTTCTCATTTACCATTTGATATTGAGATCAAGAGATTGTATTCTACACTGTTTCGATGTCTAATGGTCGGAATTGCCATTTGAGAAACTCAAAATCGAACCGAAGCGAAGAACGGATTAGGGGTTGCGTACACCCGTACGGTTTTGGCTATTTTTCGAAATAATTTTTTGGTCAAAATTAATTTTTGAATATACAGGGTGAAAGATCTCGTCGAGACGAGTCCAACGGTGGGTCGAGCGTCGCCGTACGACACCACACGCGCCCACACGAGCGGCCAGAAGTCGCTACGCGTGGGCGCCACGCGCCTGAAGCACTGGCTTTGCCAGCGCGTGCGCCACACGCGCCGGTCAGCGAACCGGCAGGTGCGCGCCACGCGCCCGTCGGCGAACCGGCACGTGATGACGTCACTGTGACGTCATCCAACGGTCGGTAACCGTTGGGATGACGTCATCGATGACATCACCGACGGTGGTAGTTGGCCGGCCGGTCACCGGCCGGCGACCCGACCTGACCCGTTAACCCGACCCGACCCGCGACCGGACTCGTTGACCAGACTCGACCCGTTGACCGTTGACCCGACCTGTTGACCGTTGACCGGTCAACGGTCGAACCGGCCAGGAGCCTTTGGGCTCGCTGGTGCGTGCGCCACACACGCCGCGCACTCAGGCGGCGCGTGGGGGCACGTGCGAGGTCCGATTGGAGCGTGGTCGGTGGCGTTGGGTTCGTATGGATGTCCCCTACACTGTGGTATAATTATTTTTCATTTTTTGATTTTATAAATGTATGAAAATGTGTAGGGAACCCTATGTACGCGTAATTTTTGGGGTTTAATGCATAGTTTATTCATTTGTAGCTTGTATTTTCTTGTGGTTTAGGAAATACAAAGAGCTAGCTTGTGTGCAAATGATGTCATATATGCTGTGTAGAGCTTGGTTGGATAATACCATGTATATAGTTTAATATACTTGCAATTTTCAAGTTGCTAGAAAATTCGAACAATGGTAGGAAATCCATTACATGTTGGATTGTGGTTTTTTATTTGAGTTGCTGCATGATTGTTATTTGTATATTGGTTTACATCATGCTATACTTTTGTGTTAATGAAAAAATGTAGACATTACATGAGGTCATGTAATTATTTTTCCTAGTGGGAGTTCGTAGGTTGGTAGAATTCAAAGGAGTTCTCACCTAGAACTCAAAATTTGTGCAAATTAAACTAATTAATGATAATAGAGCAATCGTACATAGAAGTTGATTGGGAACATAGTGAACTTTTGTTTTTCGTGTCTTTTGTTGAATTATCATTATTTTAGTTTGTTTTTGCTGCAAATTAAATATGTGTGTTACTCTGAAAAATGTGCTAGTATTGATTCTGCGTCTATTATGTCAATGTGTTATAGCAATTGATTATGGCATCGGCATCCAAGACCATTATGGCTGACCTCAATAAGGGTGAGAAGCTGAACGGTGACAATTATGATATTTGGTGCGAAAAGGTTCGCACATCCTTGAGGAGCAAGAGGTTTTGGAAACCCTCAACCACACCATGGATGAACCCGAGCATGGAACTTCAGCTCAACACAGAGAGATCTAGAAGCTTATCAAGCTTGGAAAAGAAGAATAGCATTGCTCACATCACGTTGCTGAGCCGTATGCGGATGATCTCATGTGTAAGTTTGAAAGTTATGATAAAGCTCATATAATGTGGGTTGCCTTGAAAGATAAGTTTGGGGGTACATCTGCCACTAAGGCGAGGAGACTCACCATCAAGTTTGACACATACCGAAAGCGCCCAAATATAACGATGAGGCAGCATCTTCGGGAGATGTCAAATATGATTCGTGAGCTGAAGTCGGCGTCACTCCCTTGCGATGAACAGCGAGGTTCAGCTGTTATAAGGTCTTTTCCTGACAATTGGGAGAATATGAAGATCAATATGACGCATAATGAGAATATTGTCACTTTTGATGATATGGCGCGTCATTTGGAATTAGAGGATGAGCGCCTAGAGGCTGCGAGATCCTCTACTCATGCTTATGTTGCTGAGTCGAGTTCGCGTAAAGCTTCGGGCTTCAAGCGCAAAAGGAATTCCCAATTCAACAACAAAGGGAAGAAGACTGAACAGGCACCTAAAAGGGCTAAAACCTTCCAACGCAAGAAGCGTGGTGGGAAGAAGGACAAGGCCAAGATGAAATGCTACAATTGTGGCAAGATGGGTCACATTGCTCGTGAATGCACTGAGTCGAAAGAGGTACCCTATTACTCCATAACTTTAAGTAATGCTTTTGTTTCTAGTACCGTAATGCTTGCTGAATCTCATCCTATGTGGACCGTAGACTCGGGAGCAACGGACCACGTAGCTAGAGACCGAGAAGCATTTGTGGAGTATCGTCGGATACAACCTGGAGGAAGATGGATATATGTTGGGAATAACTCAAGAGTTGAAGTGAAGGGTATCGGCACATGTAAATTAATTTTACGTGGTGGTCGAAGCCTATTCCTACATGATGTCCTCTATGCTCCGGATATTCGACGAAACTTGGTTTCCGTAGTTGTTCTTCTTAGCTTAGGTTATGTATTAAATTTTCATAGTGATTGTGTTGACATTTTGTATGGAACAGTTTATTATGGTTCAGGTCATGTATCGAATGGTTTTATGGTGTTAGACATTGACTATGATCAGTACAATGTTAATGTTAATGGTTGTTTTTCTTTAATTGCATCTTTTAGTAATGTTGAGATTGATGCAAATACTTGGCATGCTAGATTAGGTCACATTGGGTTGCAAAGAATGCAAAAATTAGCTAGAGAATGCCTTTTAGGGTCACTCACTAATGTTGATCTACCCGTATGTGAACATTGTCTAGCGGGAAAAGCAACTAAAAACCATTCGGTAAAGGGACTAGAGCTGAATTTCCATTGCAACACATACATTCTGACATTTGTGGTCCTTTGAATGTGAGGGCGAGGCATGGAGCCTCATATTTCATTACTTTCATAGATGACTATACGCGTTTCGGTTATGTCTTTCTGATCTCCCATAAGTCAAAAGCATTAGACTGCTTTAGACGATATATAACGATGGTAGAGAATCAGTTGAACAAAACGATAAAGGCATTGAGAACCGATCGCGGACGTGAGTATCTATCGGAACAATTCAAGGCTCTTTGTGATGAAAAGGGAATTGTACGACAATTGACTATTCCTAATACTCCACAACAAAATGGGATAGCTGAGAGAAGGAATAGAACCCTATTGGAAATGGTTAGGTATATAATGACGCAAGCAAATTTACCTATCTCTTTTTGGGGAGATGCATTATTGACTGCTGCCTATGTACTTAACCGAGTGCCCTCAAAATCGGTCACTTCCACCCCTTATGAATTATGGACTGGTAGAAAACCAGACTTAAGTAGTCTACGTCCATGGGGATGTGCAGCTTATGTTTATGAATCTTCCCATAAATATGGCAAATTAGGCCTTAGAGGGAAGAAATGTATCTTTATAAGATATTTTGAACACTCTTAAGGGTATGTGTTCATATAGGTGAACAAGCTGATGGGAGTGTGACCGAAAAGGAGTCACGAGATGTCACGTTCTTGGAGAACGATTTTCCTAGTAGAGGTGAGATTGATAAGAATTTCCAATTATATGAGATAGAAGATCCTAATAATACACCCACTAATGTTATGGAGGGAAATGAAGATTTACCTCAACATGAAAGACCTAGTGGGAGTGTTGCATCGTCTCGGCGAATTGAATTCAAGAGAAATTCAGTTGCGTAAAAGTAATCGTAAAAGTATTCCTCGTCATCGTTTTGAGATTGAAGGGGAAGCATTTATGATTGCTCATAAAGATGATGCCAAGCCTAAGACTGTTCAAGAGACTCTCTCATCCTCTGATAATGAAGAATGGAGAAAAGCTTTGGAAGACGAGATGGAGTCAATGAGGACAAATCATGTCTGGGACTTGGTTGATCTACCACCCAATCGTAAGGCCATTAGAAACAAATGGGTCTTTAAGATTAAGCAAAGGGCGGATGGATCCATTGAAAAGTATAAGGCTCGTCTTGTGGCGAAAGGTTATACTCAACAAGAGGGTATAGATTACGAGGAAATTTTTTCACCGGTTGTAAGGTTTGCCTCAATATGCCTTATTCTAGCCATCGTTGCACGTTTGGACCTTGAATTACATCAAATGGATGTAAAGACGGCATTTCTCAATGGAGAACTAGATGAGGAAATTTATATGAAACAACCAATAGGTTTCATAGCTAAAGGTCAAGAGCATAAAGTTTGCAAACTTCATCGCTCAATATATGGCCTTAAGCAATCATCTAGACAGTGGTATCTTCGTTTTCATCGAGCCATAACAACTTTTGGCTTCAAGATGATCGAAGAAGATCACTGTGTATATGTCAAGCGGTCCAAAGATAAATTTGTGATTTTATCACTTTATGTGGACGATATTCTGTTGGCTGGAAATGACAAGGTTATGGTAATCACCATAAAAGAATGGTTGTCCTCCAATTTTGAAATGAAGGACATGGGAGAAGTTGCTTATATATTAGGAGTTAAGATCGAAAGAGATCGATCAAGGAAACTCCTTACTTTATCACAAGAGTCTTATATTATGAAGATTCTTGATCGTTTCAATATGCAGCACTGTAATCCCATTGATACCCCTGTCATGCAAGGTGAAGGCCTAAGTACTGAGATGTATCCTAAGACTCCAGAAGAAATTAAAATGATGTAAATTGTTCCTTACGCTAGTGCGATCGGAAGTTTGATGTATGCTATGATGTGTACTCGACCCGACATATGTTATGCCGTGGGATTGGTGAGCCGATTTCAATCAAATCCCGGTCAAGCACACTGGAAAGCAATGAAGAGGATCCTGAGATACTTGAAGGGCACCATGGACTATCGACTTTGTTACCAAGGGAATGATTTACGCCTATTAGGTTATTCGATGCTGATTGGGGTGGAGACCTAGATGAGCGTAAATCGACTTCTGGATATGCATTCTTGCTCAATGGAGGTGCAATTTCTTGGAATAGCAAGAAACAGACATGCACAGCCTTGTCTACTATGGAGGCTGAATTTATTGCGTGTTCTGCCGCAGTGCAAGAAGCAGTATGGCTAAAACGTTTCTTTGAAAATTTAGCCACTATCACTGAGATTCCAAGACCGGTGACAGTTTATTGCGATAGTCAAGCAGCCATTGCCTATGTGAAAGATCCCAAGTATCATGGAAGGACAAAGCACATTGACATAAAGAATAACTTCATCAGAGATATTATAGCGCAGAAAGAAGTGATTCTACAATACATTTCAACCAATAGAATGGTTGCTGATCCATTTATGAAGGCTATTCCTAGAGACATATTCTTGACCCACATGATGTCACTAGGTTTGCGTAGAATGTGATATGTGTTATTGTAGAGGATCATTGTTTTATGTATTTATGGACATATGTATTGTACTTGTTTGTTTATCAATGACTTGATGTTTTATCAAGAAGTACAAATCCATTATGAGACTAGCACAAGCACACATATATTATTGGAAAGTTTGTCAGCAGGTAATGATTGGCTCACTCACACGAGCAGTCGCCTCAAGTGCTATAGTTAGCACGTTGAGATGAGACGTTATGTACAAATAAATGCTGAAGAGCAAGTCTGGTACATAAAATATGTCGCCTTGATTGGAGTCAAGATGAGGTATGTGATTTGTTTATAATAAAACCGAACATGATAGTCCCACAATCATGTATGCTTGTAAGATGCCGGATGCGAGTACTTAATTGGGCGCTATAGAAAGCGAGCTAATATAGCACTCGAGCTAAAATTGAGTACGTGAGAAGCACGTGACTATGTTTAGGCTAAGATCCGTATAGTGGATATATTTAAGAAATGACATACGCTCTTATAGAAAGAGAAATCCACTATAGCATGTAATTCATACTGCATGTGCATTGTTCGACCGACAAGGGAAGGTGAGTAAAATTATCCCTATTTACTCATCGTGTGAGCCCTTGAGGTAATTTATAATTTACCTCAATTTGTGCCCTATGTTACTTCGATTATGTTCTCGAAATGAAAGATCAATGTTGCTACTTTAGCATGTTACGGGCGGTCATGAATAGATATGGCCTATGGGACGTGTCTAGGAAAGCAGTTGTTCTAAAATTGAGAGAGACATGAGTGCGAAGGAAGACTATTGTTGTTTTACATCTGTCACATGTATTTATTGGTCGACCAATTATATCGCCTTATGTGGTTGCGGATATAATTGTAAATACATGGTGTTTTGAGGATAATCAAGTATAGCCTTTAAGGGATAGGTATACTTGTATTGATGTAACAAAATACGTCTGGGGCACTGTGAGACATCAATTGTTTATTTCTTTTTTCGGGGTTGTAGCCATTATGTCATCCCTAACAGGTGCATAATTTGAGCTCCCAAGTGTAGGTGTACTCACTGGTCGCACAGCTTACTCGCCAGTATGAATTGTTCTATAAAGTTGATGAATGTTGAATGCCTTGCCTTATATTCTTGATAGAGCGCTATCAAGCCCATCATGTCCGAGTGGGAGATGTTGTACTTTAGCCGGTACGTCCATGATGGGGTGCGATTGGATGCACCGTTTCAAGTTGAAACGTTATGATGGAAAGACATTAATGGAGGGGTACGAAGGGAGACGTATATAAGCCTCCCAAACACAACCGTTGGAAAGGTTGTCAGATCATTTGCACCAAAATCTCTCTCCATTTCTATCGTCAAATAAGAAGGCATTCCATTTCAATTTTGCAAGAACAGTTTGCATTTACGCTGTGGAAATCGGGTGCTTTCCTCGTGATCGCATCCAGACCAACGTGAGGTAGTGTTGTTCGTGATTGATTCGCAATTCAACGTTCGTTCCGGGGCTATTTGCTATTTGCGCATCGGAATCAGGTAAGTCGTCTTCCACCGACTAGAATTCCAACACCTACGTAAGAGACCAAAGATTCGAGGTATCATTTCGAGATTGTCGAGTCTTGTAAGGGGTTGTTCTGCTTAGATGCCGATCAAGAAGTCATTGTCCTAGGGAACCCATTGACCAGAAAGTCTATAGAGATCCCAAATCCCTGGTCCCTCGGTGAATTTTACTATAAGATGTCATACAAGTGTTCAATATTTGTGATTTAGGAGTAGCCACATCATCCAAATTTGCGAAAGGATATGGCTTGAGTAGTAGTGATATTTGATGCAAAGTAATTCCCCAGATGATTACATGAGGTCAAATGGCATATTGTAATGTTGCATTTGACCCCCTGGGGAGGTGATGATCTTCTATAAGTTAATTGGAATTAAACGGTAATCTTTGATTTAATTTTCTTATGCCCACAGGTATGGAAAGTTATTTTTGGTTCTCATAATTACTGGTTTTGTTAAGTAAACTCTAATGTAAACTCTGTGCATGAAGCACCTCTACCCACAAGAAAGTTTTAATTTACATTACTATGGATTTTTTTTTTTTATCATAAAGTTGATTACTTTCTCGATTTTACATATATTCCTAATACTACTATTATTGATTTTCCTGTCTTGGATCGGTGATAATTTTTTTCAATCAGAAAGGACAGGTTCTTTAGGATCTTGAATATGTGGAACTTGACTGGCGCTCCGTATGGATATACCGCCAATGTTAATTCTCTCATACTAATTACTGGGGATGTGCAGCGGAATTCTAACATGTATTCATTTAAGGAAATTGTCAAGGGAAAGGACGAGTTAGAGCTCTTCAATTGCATCATATCAATAAAGAAACTTAGCTTAATGAGATATGAGCTGAACATGATTTATCGAGTGCGTTTGGTGCTTTTGGAATGCCATCATGGGGTTTAACGATATTTCTCTTCTGACCTTGCCCTCGCTGATAATTGCGAATTCCACTATTGCCTCTTAAAACTATGTTCGTCTTCTTTTTTCATACACTCTTTGTGCTCCATGGTTGCCGAGGTCGCTGAGTTCAATGTCACCAGTCATCGAGGTTGAGGTCGCTGAGGTCAAGATCGCGCAAGTCGAGGGTTGCCGAGGTCAGGCCAAAGTTGAGGGTCGTTGTGGATTAAGGATCGTTGTGAACTGAGGTCAAGGTCGAGGGGCGGGCGACCTAGTTCTGGCCCTTCTGCAGTAGTCGTCGAGGTCTAACGACCTCCTCCGACAAAGATCTGGCCCTTGCACAACTTCACCTTCGGTTCGCATTCAGGAGGTCCACCACCGTCATCAATTGCACCGAGATTGGCAACGTTTTCGTCGACGAGGACTCCGTCTTGTCCTTTATGTTCAACATTTTATGTGTTATCTTGCATAATAGTAAGTAACTGTAAGTCATATGAATGCGGAGTCTTACTAATAACTGGTATGTTACAAACTTTCATGAAACTTAGCACTACGATTGTTTCCCATTGCTTGAGCAAGTCCTCGAAGAAAATATGGAGTCATTGACATGCGCCACGATCCATCGCTACACCATCTATCGCACTTCCAACAGTCATAAACATCTCTCTTTGTATGCACACGCATGCTCCATGAACGGCCGCCCAAGGCGAGCTTCTTTAATAATTATTGTTCAAGTTAATCCCCAAGTACCAAAGTCCGAAAACACAAGATCCAAAGATAATATAAAGTTCTATCGTCACGTATTATAATCTAAAATTCTGTCGTCACATATCCCTTAATTTAAAATCATGAACTAGATCTTCTTGAAGAAATCTTATTGATGTTCCTTTTGTATGTGCCATGCACGCACTAGATGAAAGGTCGCCTAAGGCAAGCTTCTTTATCAATTGATGTTCAAGTTACTCCCTTAGCGTAGAAGTCCAAAAACACAAGATCCAAGGATAATCTAAAATTTTTTCATCACGTATTATAATCTAAAGTTCTGTCGTAACGTATCCCTTAATTTAAAATCAAGAACTAGATCTTCTTGAAGAAATCTTATTGATTTTCCCTTTGTATGTGCATGTGCATGCGCTCAATGAAAGGCCGCCTAAGCAAGCTTCTTTATTTGTTGATGTTCAAGTTACTCGCTTAGTACAGAAGTCCGAAAACACACGATCAAAGCAAAATCTTAAGTTTTGCCATCACCTGGCCCTTAAATCAGAATGGTGAATTAGATATTCTTGGAGAAAATCTTGTTGATGCTCCCTCCCACCATTACGACGCTTCAATTTGTAAGACCATGCTTTAATGGATGATGTATCATAGAAAATCTTGAAACTCCCGCATCAAATCTCCTGTGTATCTTCTTGATGGTTACCTATTGTGACGTTGATCGATCCAACCCAAGATCGTTAGCAGATTTTTCACGTATAGTTTCTTTTTTCTATGATGCATTCAGACAATGGTTGAAGTAGTCTACTGTATTGAAGGAAGAATCTAGGGCTCCTGTCGAGGCATCTTCGGAGAGCCCATAGAGTTATAAACCCAGGTCGCCCGATGTTACCAAACGTTTTTGATTCGCAAGCGAAAAGTCAAAGTCGTGAATTTAGAAGAGAAGCACGCGCATTCATCGAACAAATCCCATGCACCCTCGTTGCGTATCTTTGATCTTTGACAAGAATCCATAATGATAAATACAGTGATGACACTATCGAAATCCGACGTCGTTGTCCCAACCAAACCTCAAGATTTGCTCTGCGATCAAAGATTTTCACCCTCATCCGACGTCTGAGAGTGAGCGTTAGAATAGGAATAGAATAGGATAGAGTAGGACCGACTAAAAAAAAAAAAAAAAAACTTCCTTCAAGATTTGGGTTATAAATATGAACAACCCTCTTCAGAGTGGAAAAGTCTTCAGGCCACTAACATGTTATTCGAGGTTGATGGGAAGTTTTAACTTTAGAAGACGAGCCAGTAGTTGTTAGAACTTTTTTAAGTACACAGAGAAACTTGACCCCGCTAGTTTTTAGGGTTTGGCTTCACTAATATATTTGAACGACACATTTGGACTAATAAAAATTCATTAGAAAAATAATCCAAGATACAACAAAAATAAATTAAGTATCGATTGTATTTTAGGGTTTGGCTGCCGGCAAGCCAGTCCATAGATGCCATGGTTGCATCTTAAACAATATAGACTTGATCGACTCCATATAGATGCTGTGCATATTCATGTTTTAAATTAAAATATTATGATTCATACTAAAACAAAATAAACAATTACAACATTACTAGATGGTAGTGGGGTTCGAGTTGAACTATCTAAGTAAGCTACCATCTCAACAAGGCATTCTTACGTGATCCAGATACATATTTGCCCAACTCACATGCATCGTTGGATGAGATGAGTCCATAAACCAAAACCACGAAAGACTTGATCCATTTGGACTTCACTCGGTTCAAAATTGAAGGCCTCGATACTTGGCTCGATACACATAAGCTTGATTTTAAAGCTTGAACTCTCTTTTGATGTTTGATTAAAGGAGTTTAAAAGCCTCCAACTAAGATTTCGTGTTCCGAATGAAGATTTCTGCAAAGCATGTTTCCTTAACATTAGATGATATATTGACGCAAAGAAAGTAATGCTTGGAAAGAATTCCAAAAGATAGTGTTTATTTTGAATAAAGAAGTGCAGATTACAATACTTTAGGTGCCTTTTTATAAGGAGGCCGCCATCTAGAAAATAACAAAATAACTTAAATCTAATAACAAATAAAGGAAAATATATTGATAAAGGGAAAGTTATCAAAACACAACTAGAAAATCTAAAATCTAATAACAAATTAAGGAAAATGCGTGAATAAAATATTGTAACCTATCTGTAATCTTGAAGATCACACAATAAATATTTTAACTCATTTGTAATCTCGAAGATTACACAATCTTCTTTGATTTGTGGGACCACTTGCTCTTATGACGCTCCAATGTTTTCATAAACGCATTTTTTTTTTTTTGAGACAGGAGGAACCAGCTTGCAGCCGACAGCCGCGCCGTAAACCCCCTGGTGACACTAGGGCATGACCCACCACTATGGCGTCACGCTTAATACACCTAGCTGCTCACGCCAGGGATCGAACCTCTCCCCTCTCTTACGAAGGATCACTGAAGCCTTTCCAGCGGAACCACCACGGCCGGTGGTGGCATTTGCATGTTGTTCTACATCATATATCAGTAAATGAACCTGTATAATTTTTAATATGCATGTACAAATTTTAATGTCAATGCTTGACTTGTTTCTTTACAGTAGTGTAAAGATTGAGCAATTCTTATAAATATAACTCCAAAGAATACATAGTTTTCTTGGGTTCACCATTTTCTTGCTTCGGCAGCTCAGTCTATAATCGATTCACCGGCAATGTGATAATGGGATCTCTATGAATCAAGCACAATTAATATCCTAAAGATATATTTTGACATCCCTTTGAACTCCGGGAACGTACTTAGGTTTGCAAGAAAGATAAAGTCTAGGATGACCAGGCTAAGCCAAAGAAAAAGAAGTTCCCTACAGATGGCTTTGAAGGACCTCAGGGCTTCTGAAAGTAAGGGCCTTTCATGGGTTCACAGTTTACTTATCGCGGTACACGTCTTACTGGTAATCCAATTAAGAATATACAGAGGAATCAAATGAAAGTCAAATCACTGATTGACGATATCAAAATCTCATAAAATTAAAGCCAAGAACCCCAAAAATCATTTTCATGCGAGTTGCGTATAAAACTTTTTCCTTTCCAAGAGGGCATGGCATTGCAAGAGTGTCCGTCTGCGTGTTTATAAATGAGACCCTTGGGAGCTCTCCCCCTCAACTCCACCACAAACACCGAAACACACCAACTTGCTCATCATCTCTTTGTTCCTCCAACGTTAAAATGGCGCAAAACCATCAGATGGCCTCACCTTGCATGCTGCTCCCATCCAAGCGTTTGACTAATTCACTATACCACAAGCTCCTTTCTCTCCCCATAGCTGACAAACTCCACGTTGACCCCGAATCTATCGGTGAGGCCTCTGTCGACTTTGGCCTCATCGTCCGAGAAATTCCCGCAGCCGTCCTTCGCCCATCTCACGCTGAAGACATTGCGATTCTCGTGGCATTCGCATACAGTAAATCCTCTATTCCTTTCACTATCTCAGCCAGAGGATGTGGCCACTCCGTCCGGGGACAAGCCATGGCTCGTGATGGGGTCATCGTGGACATGACATCTCTTGGTACCAAGACCACCGTGTCGTGGAGCCAGTCACTCGGCCACTATGCTGACATCGGAGGCCAGCAACTTTGGATCGATGTGCTGGAGGAGACGCTGAAACATGGTGTTGCCCCAGTTTCGTGGACAGATTATTTGTACCTAACTGTGGGTGGTACGCTCTCTAATGCAGGCATTAGTGGGGAAACATTTCGATATGGGCCTCAGATCAGCAATGTCTACGAAATGGATGTCATTACTGGTATGGATGGAATCACTCTCCTCTTCAGTATTTTGATCATAAACTAATTGAACGAGGGTTATGATGTTAATGAGCCTATCATCTCGGTAGATAAAGGTCTGCAAAACAAGTCATGGTTGATAAACAACAAAAGCAGTTTTGTTAAATGAAGTCAATGAATTAATCATTCGTTTCATGCCTCCAAAAGTTTGATTAATTTATGGCTATTTTAATATTGAGGCTCAACGCGTGCAATTAACGAATTCGCTCTTCTGATCTTTTCTTCTTTCTGTCTAAAAACTATGTACTTGGAGTGTTATATCAAGAAGTTGACTTTTACTGTATTTTAACTCGTTATCTACCGAAGATACCTGGAAGTTAACATCAACCGGCCAAAAACTAATTGGGTTGGCCGGATAAGTCAACGGGGTTAAAGTAATACGTCCAGATTAATCTCTGAAGAACGGCCATAGCGTTATTTTTTTCTAATCTATTGGACAAAAAAAAAAAAAAATGATAGACTTCGAACTCTAGCCGACTACCAAATTTTCTAGTTGATGCATGTATCTACACATGGAAAAAGACAGTGATGTCCTCAGGGAAAAAGCACCTCATATGTACTATATAGGAAAATTCCAAAAATGGATCCGAAGTGCCCTTATTTTATCAAATAAGGACCCGAAGTGGATCTTATTTCAAATAAGAATCTGAAGTGACATCACTTTCTCAAATAAAAGCCTAAAGTGTATGTTGTTTCAAATGAGGACCTAAAGTGACTATGTCCGTTTTAAATAAGAACCTGACTTTCCGATGATCAAAGGTATTTTCATCATTTGCCATTTTCCTTTTTTCTTTTTTTTTTTTTTTTTTCTAGTTCTTCTTCTTCCTCTTCGTCGTGGCCGGCCGGCCACCGGCGATGCCCATAGAGGGCTAGGCGAGGGTTGCCCTCGCCAGCAAGGCCAACCCTCGCCAGACCGACCGTTGGTAAGGATCGGCGAGGGTGGCCTAGCCCTCACCAGCTTGTGGACAAGGCCACCCTCACTAGATTAGCCCTCGCCAACCACAGGTGAGGCCACCCTTGCTAGATCTAACGAGGGTCGGCCTCGCCTAGGGCCGGTGAGGGCCGACCTCGCCGATGGCCCTAGGCAAGGGTCACCTCGCTTGTGGCCGGCGTGGGTGGCCCTCGCCGGCGAGGGCGACCCTCGCCTAGCCCTCTATAGGTATTGCCGATGGCCAATCGGCCACCCATGGCCAATCGGCCACCCATGAAGAGGAAGAAGAAGAAGCAGGAAAAAAAGAAGAAGGGAAAATGGCGAATAACGAAAATACCCTTGATTAGTCAAAAAATTTAACCGACCGGTGACCGGCGAGATCAGGTCCTTATTTGAAACAACCAAAGCCATTTCAGGCCTTTATTTGAAACAACCAATGCCACTTCAGGTCATTATTTGAAACAAAGTCCACTTCGGGGTCTTATTTGAGAAAATAAGGGCACTTCAGGTCCTTTTTTGAAATTTTCCCTACTATATATGATGCCTTCGTATCGGACTACCATTAAAAACAAAAATTAATGTGTTACTATATAGTAAGGAATTTAATATTACGTTTCAAAATATAGAGACCGCAATAAGTGACGACTTTGTTTTGGTGCATAAGATTCTTTCTCGTTCTAAGCATCGAATTACACACCATATATATCATTTCTTCATAATTGCTTGATTGTTGACGAGAGAATTTTTTTGTTCCTTCTTTTGGTAGGAACCGGGCACTTTTTAACTTGCTCTCCCCACGAAAATCCGGAGTTATTTCATTCTGTCCTGGGTGGTCTCGGTCAATTTGGCATAATAACCAGAGCAAGGATTGCACTTGGTCCAGCTCCAAAGAGAGTATGTAGCACACTAGACTCTAACATCATTGCTTTTTTGAGATTTCACTGTTCTTATTCTTTAGGATTGAGACAATCACATTTCTTTTTTGAGACTGAATGTCCGATTCTCTCGATGTACTGGAACTCGCAAGGAGAAAAAATGACAGTTACATGATAGCCTGTAAATGAACCGGCTATCCTTTAGTTTGCTTTTTATAAGTTGCAATTGACTCTCTATCTATGACATTGAACATGAAACTAGAAGCCAACTTATACGTTTCTATAGGGTATTCTATCAGTTGGTTGACATAGAAGATCCACAAGCTAATAAATGTTTTTGTATTGAATCCCTTGTAGGCTAAGTGGGTGAAAATGCTATATAGTGATTTTTCAGCTTTTACAACGGACCAAGAACAGTTGATATCGCGCCATAGAAGGGACCAAGATGAAGTGCTGGACTACGTAGAAGGTCAGCTTTTCATGCGCCAAAATTCACATAGCTGGATATCTTTCTTCTCTTTTTTGGACCACCCACGGCTGATGTCCCTAGTGACCGAACACGAGCTTCTCTACTGCATTGAAGTAGCCAAGTTCTATGATGAATGCACTCAAAGTACAGTAGACAAGGTACTTGTTGATCTATATCGAACTATCTTTGAGTAGAAAAAAATCCTAGGTCATATTTTGAACTAATTGTGCTTGTGTCGGACTAGTGTTTAGGAGTACCTACCTCTCTATCTCAGTCACACACACATGCAAATATATTATAGTTGTATTTTACCACATCGACCTTTCCATGAGCTTCTACTCAGCCCCATAAGAAACATTTCACTCCTTTCTTTGAAGTTAGTTCACTGTTATCTCATTAATATTAGGACCTGGAGAAGATTTTGAAAGATTTGAGCCATGGCCCCAAGTTCCTGCACCAGAAGGATGTCGGCTACGTAGATTTCTTGAATAGAGTGCGAGTTGAAGAGCTGATGCTTCGAGAACAGGGGCTCTGGAACGCTCCTCACCCCTGGCTCAACCTATTCGTGCCCAAATCTCGCATTGCCGATTTCAACACGGGTGTTTTCAAGAACATTGTTCTCAAAAAGAACATAACAACCGGAGTTGTCCTCATTTACCCTATGAACAATGACAAGTATGTGTTCTTGCTAGCCGCCACTTTCATTTAGAGCATATATTTCGCTGGTTGTCACAAAAGGCTAATGAGTTACGGTCACTGAACTTTGATTTTAATCAAGTTATTCACTCAACGTTCGATTTCTTACAACTGAAGCACTTTGATCAAAACCAGACTGATTTCTTGACGAAATTGTTGATGTGTTGCCAACATGGCAATGACGTGACTTTCAGAAAATTGACCACCTATTCATCACGTCATTAATTCTTACAAAAATCTGTCGAATCCAGCAAGTGCATCAAATGCAAAAATTTGGAAGTTATAAGTCCATTGAATGATTAAAATCAAATTTTAAGTGGCTTGAGTATAAACTCTATTATATGAACTTAAACCCTTTATCAAATTTCGATCTTTTTTGCAGATGGGATGATAGAATGTCTGCTGTCATACCAGATGAAAATGTCTTTTATACGGTTGGATTCTTGCACTCAAGTGGGTTTGAAGACTGGCAAGAGTTCGACCTTCAAAATAAGGAGGTGCTCCATTTTTGTGAAGATAATGGTATCAAGCAATACATTCCAAATTACAGCACCGAAAGAGATTGGATGCAACATTTTGGTCCCAAATGGAGGGCATTTGAAGAGAATAAAGCTCAGTTTGATCCAAAAATGTTGTTGTCTCCTGGGCAAAATATCTTCAACCACAACTAAGGCATGGATTCAAAGAGTGATGGGGTTTAGGGTTTAGTAGGATATCTACTTACACAATTGATTATATTTATATGAATCATGAATGTTTCCTTAGCTTGTGATAATTTCATATGTAACCATCTAATTATATTGCGTTAAGTTTCATTATGTGAAAAACTCTATGGATTAGAATAAATGATCCCAATATGCAGAATAAACAGTCCCCCTTCCACTATAAGAAGTGTAATGCATTCATTAAAGATAGTATATGTGTTTTTGTTTCTTTTGACATTGACGATCATCAAAACCTTATCTGCTTACATTTTGGATAGCATAAGGTTGAAATCAACAAAAGAATGGCAATTTTTGATACCTAATAAATTCATTAAATAAAAAAAACTCAAGAAGTTAGGTTAAAAGATCATTAAAAGATGCAAGCTAGCAGCGACGGAGAGATAAATTTTATTTTGGTGAACAGACGGGGGGGTGTTGTGGGGAGGTGATTTTCAAAGAATTTGAGTCCTTAATTTAACCAAAGGGGACCATAGCCTATTTATAGAGTCTATTATAATAGGTTTATTCACCACAAATCATTATTAATATACTGGCTGGCCTACACTGATTGTCTTATCAAATTATTAAACCAAAATTGTGCAGAACACATGTATCAACCACAATATCGAAGATGAAAAATTCACCATCCTGAGGATAATCTAGGGAAATAAAGTAAAACAATTTGCAAATAAAATTCATATTTCTTTACTTTAATATATGATTAGTGCTTGCTCATATTACAACAAGTAATTAGGTAAAAAAAATAAAAGGGATGTGGGTAGTTTTATCTTTTAGTAAAATTGGAAAAAAATAAAGAGAAGAAAAAAAAGTTAAGAAATAATATCAAATCAAGAGTGGAATTTATAAGGGATAATGTAGCCAATTCAATATATAAAGGATGTTTGGAGCCAATAAGGAGGGTGAAAATAGTGTGAGCCATTAAAATATTATGTGAGCACTACTAACTCATATTATAAGAATTTCCATAAGTTATATAACCCAAGCTTGAGGCCATGACAAGAATACATCAGTTTGAGTGACCTTATCCTCTTTCCTTTCTATTTCTTGGCAAAGTCTATCTTTGTTAATGTCGATTTTACCAAGAGAAATATTATTTTTTAAGGGAGGTTGGCCCATATAACTAGTGTTTTATATTTTCCTAGCCACGCTTTTGAGTAGAGATGGTGTGAAAAATAAATATATATCTCTCTCTTCCAATTTTTCATTGGTGTGCTCTCTTCTTCCATCGGCAGCTAGCATCCACTACCCTCATCGAGGTATCCTTTGGTGGCTAATCAACTGTGAGTCCTTACCTAAGTGCACACCTCAACAACCGCCAGTCCAGTGTCATCGCCTCATAGGTTGCCCCGTCATGACTTACTCAGTTATGTTCCATCGCTTGATGTCCTTGGTATCCTAACTAAACTAAGATAAGATTGATGTGGTAATTAAGTCCTAATAGAAGTAAGATTATCTTAGTGGGCGATCGAGTGCATATTATGTAGTCGTCACGCCTTTTGTTATTCATGTTTTCTCTAGGTTAACCTTGCATCTTTGGATCCGAGAGTCAAAAGATAGGACCCTTTATTATATTGCTCATGCATTCCATACAGTGATGCTACTTTCTTAAATGATCCACCTACCCAAGCAAGCGCACTTTTCCATGTCGGTCTAGTACACTTAGAATTTTATTTTTGAAGCAAATTCTACTATATGTCCTCAAACACCTCAAGTTATGGGCTGCTTCTTAATGCACATTAATTCATGGAAATGAATCCACCGAAATATAGTAATTTTTGTTTATACATTTAGCAAAGAATATATTATGCCTTCTTCTAACTATTGGTCAATATGAAATTTGGTATTATCAAAAAATAAAAGATACATTTAGAAATTATCACGTAAATTCCTAATCCATTGATCACCTTAAAGTGTTAGTAACGTCCAATGTGCATTTTGAACAATTTTTTGCCATTAAAGCAAAATGAGGGGGAAACAAGAAGATTTTTCCTACTAAGCTATGACAATCCAACCAAAGTCTTCCTTCCAATCAACAACGGATGGAAGGGTGAGCTAGCAGGGGCCTTTGCCCCCTAATGCCTTTCTTTCTTTTATCATATTTATACTTTTTATCAAGATATTTTATATAGAAGTCCCCTCTAAGTTAGGTATCGCAGGAATCTTTTATCTCTTTCCCTCAGATGAGATTTTCTACATCCACCTCTAGTTCCGATTAGGGGTGAGCAAAAAAATCTAGAACCAACTATTTCCCAATTCCAATAAATTGCAATTGGTGAGTAATGATGCAAATCTCGGTTCCATTTGAGGAACCACCCACCCAAATTACCTAAACTAGACCAGTACATATATATTTTGAATTTCTATGTTTTCACAAAATCCTAATTCCCTTACTTTATCTCGCTCTTGGACACCTCCTTGCACGATTCTCTTAACTCTCTCGCCTCATCTCGCTTTCGGTCTCACCTCTAGCACTTTATAGCAGCATCATAGTCATGGTCTCTCGCCTTCGGCCCTCGCTCGCAATCACAGCCTCGCCTCCCTCTTCGAGTCCCTCACCTCTCTTGCCTTATCTCTCGCATGACTTGCTCTCTTAGTCTCTATTGACTTTGGCAGGCTGCTCTTGGTGCTCGTAGGTCGCATCCTCACTCAAGAGTCACAACACTCGTTGCTATTCTCGCAACCTCACTCACTCAGGATGCTCGTCTTTCCCTCTCCTGAAAGTTCAAATCCTAATTCTCATTTGTTCCCTTTCTAGTTTATTTACTCAAGTCTCATGCCTCTCTCTCACAACTCACTTGCCACTCACAATGCTTGTTGTGACTCAGCATTGCTTGCTCATGGTGCTTGTCGCTCCCTCTCCTATAAGTCCTCAATCCTTCTTTGGCTAGAGTGGTCTACTTTGTGGCAATTTTTTGTGGTTATTTTCGTGTTATACAAACGTTCCTGGACCCACTTGGGGATCAGACCACTAGGATGGGTGGTTCCCACCCTGGAACTAATTACCCTTCATTCTAATCTCTAATTTGTTAGTCAAAATATTTGTACAAACAAATAATGATATTTCTTATTTCAACACAGTTTTCCCAAATAACGCAGTTAGCGTTAATTTCTTGAAAGCATATGCATAATTTATTCATTAGCTGGTAATTTTTGAAGGAAATGCTGACCAACATATCTTAAGGAGTAAGTAGATAATTAGGGTTTAAAGTGGTCGCTTAGGTATGCAAATCAGAATAAATATCATTATCAAAAGACAAGGACAGACACGTGGGAATATTCACGTTATGTAATAATTTAGTCAGTGATTTGCAGTTGATAAAGGAATTAGTATTTTTTTTTATTCTTTTTAGGTAATCGACGCAAGTTGGGGATTGGAGATATATGCTAGACCAAGCGTCAAGTTTGGTCCAGCGTCAATCAAACATCTCCTTATAGTTATAATGTGGAAATTGTATATGCAAGTTAATCTGATAATGCTTATTTGCTATTACCTTATTATTTAAATAGTCGATGTCAGAGGATTTTCTTGAAATTTTAGATGGAGCGTCAAGAAAATTTTGCAATAATTAATGGTGATGCGTGATCATGCAGCGTCCCACACTTCTCCTTCCAAGCAAGATATCTCACATATCCCATCTTAGAAAGGGGTTCTTGACTTAGCCATGCACACACAGATATACATAAATACATACATACATACATACATACATACATACATACATACATATGTATATATTTCACGGAATTAAGAAGGATCACTTGAGAAAGGCCAATATGTTTCATAGTTCTAATAGAATGACATTAGCTCAAATTATTGAGAAAAATTATCTAAAAAGTCCTAAATCAATTGTACATTGACCAATTTAGTTCTAAATCTTTGAATTGTGTCATTTTAATCTTCAATTTTCTGACGATTTGCTAGTATAGTAATTCTGGTTAATTACCTAAATAATAGCTTTATGACTAAATTGGTAAATCATCAAAAGTTTTAGAACTAAATTGACATAAAGAAATGTTTAAGATTAAATTGGTAAGCCTTCAAAAGGTTTAGGGCTAAACTGACACATTTGAAAGGTTTAGGTTCGAATTTGCCTTTGTACAATAGGTTTAGAACTTTTTGGATAATTATTCCCAGATCGCTCTAATAGTAGTCCAAGGGGAGGTTAGAATAACTCTTCGCATTGACAAGTGAACATGAGCAAGTGCTTGAAAACGTATTAAGTGTATCCAATTAGTTAGATTATATTTGATATAGATTGATGCTACACATACGTGTGAAATTAAATCATTTAATGTGAATGCATATAGCCTGCAATTTGATAAAAGTTTTTGTTAGACTAATAGCAAAGTGAAGAGAGTTTGATTTTTCAAATGCATTGATTGTTCTATTGGTTCATGTAATTAATATCGTTGAAATTGAATTATTGCTCTTTTATATAGAAAAACTGAAGGTTTTGTACAATTGCAATGTACTCGTAGCATTTGTTCACAAGATCATGTCTTAAAATTTTTTATGACGAAAATTTTATATGCATATGATAAATGAACTATATTTACAAAACCAACTGTGACACTCTTTCACATATATTTCAACAAAAAATGACACACTCAAATGAAAACAAAGTCTCGAGATTTCGATATGTTTCTACTTACTTTAGGTGTTGTAGGTGATTTAGAAGCAACACATTGGAAAGGTTGATGAGGATTTAACGTAAAGACAATTGAAAAATTACATGTAAAGGAACATCAGAAAATTGTTTAAAAATTCGTAAACTTATTAAATCCCTTTGGCTTGCCCGGCTCTGTTTATAGGATGAGTGGAACTTGTTTTCTCCAGTTCTTGAATGTTTTTGTATCTAGCCATGTTGATGCTTTTGATGCCGTGCATTATTGCTTGGGTCTAGATATGAGTTCAAGGTCTAAAAATGATCAACACCTCATCCTTAATCCATGCTCACCACGTGTTTGATATAATGCCCCAGCGAGTGTTAGTCTAAAAGGAGACTAGAGTTCGTTCGATTCGCGGAAAATGAGCCATTTCCGGAAAATATTTTCCCAAAAGTCATTTTCCAGGAAAATGACAATATTTTCTAGTGTTCAGCTAAAACCTGAAAATGTTTTGGAAAATATTTTCCGGTGTTCGGTAAAGAAAATATTTTCCACTCATCAGATTGGCGAACGCGAGTTTGAGATCGACGAGCTTGAGGTTTACTTGGTTTGACGACAGCCAAGAAAGAAGAAGATGGGAAAAAAAGAGAAAAAGGAAATTAATAAAAATAATTCAAATTAAAAAGAAAAAGAAAAATAAAAAATAATTCGAATGAAAAAAAGAAAAGAAGAAAAAGAAAGGGGAGGAGGAAGTCGGGATTTGTAGAGGAGTGAGATAAGAGAGATCAGTGAGGAAAATGTTTTCCACTTTTCAAAAGTGGAAAACATTTTCCCTATTTTAGAAGACTTTTTTTCCTTTAATGGAAAACATTTTCCTTAAGAAATTCATTTTCCGTGAAACGAACGCCGGAAAATCCGGAAAACGTTTTCCGAAAATGACTTCCAGGAAAACGTTTTCCGGATTTTCCAACGTTCGTTTCACGGAAAATGAACTAATTAAGGAAAATGTTTTCCATCATTGAAAAAAACAACCTTTAAAAGTGAGGAAAATGTCTTCCACTTTTCAAAAGTGAAAAACATTTTTCATAACTTCTTCCACCTTACTTCTTTTCACCGAACACATTTTCGTTTTATTTTTATGCTTTCTTTTCCTTTTTTATTTTTTAAAAAATCTAATTTTTAATTTTTTTTTTCCTTTTCTTTCTTTCCTTTTTATCTTCTTCCTTGGCCTTGACTAGTCGCCAGCCATGGCGGTGGCCGGTGACCTGCCACAAGCCAGCTCAAGCCTCAGCGAGGCTCCGCCTAGCCCGATTTGGCAAAGCCAAGCTTGCCCGAGTTCGGCGAGCTTGAGCCTCGCTAGATCCGGTGAGCTGGGCGGGGCTTGGGCCTCACTCAAGCTCGCCAAAGGTTTGTCGAATCTTGCGGCGGGGCTCGGGCTCCTGATCCAGGCAGATTTGGCGAGCTCGTGGCTCGCCTAGATTGGCCGAGCCTCGAGCTCGCCAGAGGTTCATCGGGCTCTAGTGAGCCGCGAGCTCATCGGATCTGGCGGTAGAGCTTGGGCTCCCGATCTAGGCGAGCCTAGGCTCTGCCGCTAGATCTAGTGAGCTCGCGGCTCACCTGGATAGGCCGAGCCTCGAGCTCGCCGAATGTGGCGACCACGTCTTGGTTGGCTACCGAGCAGCCGGTTATCGTCGAGGCATGCGGCGACGAGGGAAGGAGAAGGAGAAAGAAGGAGGAGGAAGGAGGAAGGAAAAGAAAAAGGAAAAAGAAAGAAAAAGAAAAAGTAATAAATAATAAAAATTTCGATTTTTTTAAAATATAAATAATTAAAATTTATTTAAAAATATAAAAAATAATAAAAATAATTTTTTTGTCAATTAAAAATATTAAATTTTAATTTTTTGATAATTTTTCCCAAACAATTAAATTAGCTAATGAATAGTGGAAAATATTTTCTACTCAAAGTTTAGGTTTCAACCGAATACCGGAAAATATAGTTATTTTCTTGAAAAATTACTTCCTAGAAAATATTTTCCGAAAACGTGAATATTTTCCACAAAATGAACGAACCCAAGGCTTTTGTTTGTTTCTATAAAAGCGTATCTTGGATTCTTTTGAAGTATTTTCCATTCACTTGAGATGTCTGCTGATTAATGTAGGATCAAGTCGACACCACAATATTGGTTCATCGGTATGCCTTATCACTTTTAGTCGAACACACAAGACTTGCTTGATGAAATGCTTCTGAAAAGTGATTGAGAAATATTTTCTATTTCTGTTTGAATCCGAAGGCATGTCCGAGCGAGATTGACTCGCTTGATGAAATGCTTCCGAGAGGTGATTGAGAAATATTTCCTATTTCTGTTCGCATCCGAGGGCATGTCCGGGCGAGATTGCTCAGTCATTAGTTGTTAAGCTTGATTTTCATGAAATGATTGTCTTTGTATTCTGTCGATATGTTGTCTCCATTGAGTGTGGTGCACAGCGGACGCCATGTTGGTTGCCGGAGGTGATTTTGGTTTCCCATCGATGAGCCATTGTGGTAGTTAGTGATAGTCCGGTAGTGGGCCTTCGTGATTGATTGCGAAATATTTGTTCACGTTGGGAAGATTTTGGCGTAGGGAATCTAGATGGAAGGTGATAAGAGCAAAAGGAAGAGGAAGCGGGTTTAGTGCAGGTGGGCTTAGTGCTAATTATAATTGAGTTGGTGACTTTCAGGCTTGGATTGACTAATTGAAGGAGGGCTTCGGTAATGGGCTCGGTGTTGCTTTAGGAAGAGTGGGCTTGTGAAGTTCTAATTAAAATAAGCCTAAGTAGTAATCCCATATAAAGCATGTCCTTGTGTAACCCAAACCTGACCTTAATGTGGACACGGGCCGTAGAATTAGGCCCACGCCTTTATGAGTCCAGTCCCATATACTGGGGCGGGTTTCTTTTTTCAGATTATAAAATTAACTTCTTTTAAATTTATAGAATATATTTTTAAAATATTAAAATTAAAATTAAAATTAATTTTTTTTAAATTCCATTTTTTTTTATTATCAAACTATCAAGTAGGGACATGGCCGCAACATTGCACTAAGTAAGTAATACTGCTACGATACATAATATTTTCTAAAAAATTACTATTATACTATCCGTATATTATTGTTATGATAATATATATATATTAGGAAAATCTCAAATAATGACCAAAAGTGAGCCTACTTTTTCAAATAAGGACCCGAAGTGACTAACAAGTCTCAAATAAAGACTTGAATCTACCGGGCGGCCAAAATGTTCATCGGCCGGCAAGCGTGTGACATTTCTGGTGGTCAGAATATAGGCAATTTTGTCTCAAAAATTATAGATAGAAATTAACAAACCCTAAAAACAAAATCCCCAAACTCTTCACGTTCTTCTTCTTTCGCTCTTCATCTTTTATGTTCTTTGTCCCCTCTCATTTGGAGAACCCAAATTCTCTGTTGATTGAGCAAGGTAGGGGTTTCTTGTTGTGTTTCAATTCGTGTTCCATTAACAGAAAATTTCCATGCTCCAAGCGAGAGAGGACAAAGAACGGAGAAGATGAAGAGCAAAAAAAGAAAAAAATGTGAGAACATAAAGTGAAGAGTTGGGGGTTTGTTTTTAATTTCTATTTATATTTTTTTTTTTTGACAAAATTGCTCTATTCCGACCACCGGAAATGTCACACACTCGCCAACCAGTGAACATTTTGGCTGGCCGACAAGTTTAGGTCCTTATTTGAGACTTGTTAGCCACTTCGAGTTCTTATTTGGGACAACGGCCACTTCGAGTCCTTATTTGAGAAAATAGGCTCACTTTGGATTCTTATTTGAGATTTTCCTTATATTATTTTATACATATAATTATCTCTACTATAATTCAATTGATTGATTAGCATTAGCTTAGGAAGTTAAGTATTTTACCTTGATTCTTTTCTCTCTCTCTCCCCTTCATCCACGATCCTATTCTCTTCTACTTATATGCGTTTTTGGTTATGAGTTATCCTCACACTCTTCATCATCAACCACTCTACACCTCCCTATTTCTACCCCCTCACTATCACATTCTTAACCCATCATCCTCTCATCTCAATTACTCCTCTTCAAACACTTCAAATCATGCCTCCTAAATCATCAAAAGGAGCCAGCAAGCCAATTGGTACGAGAAAATCATCTCATATGGCCACTGTTCTTTCTCATGCTTTTAAAGTGTCCGGTGAGATTGACCTGATTAAAGGCCTCTCTACAAGTGAGCGCTGGTCTTGGTGAATCAATCGCTCCATCTGCTTTCACTTTGAGTGGATCACAACAATCTAAACCAACTAGGAGGAGTCTTGTTGCTCAAACTCCTCATTGTCGACCACTAGCATATCAGGAGCTCACCCCAGTTCGACCCATTCAAGTAGAAATACTTTCTGCATCAGCACCTGGACAACCTCTAACCAAGGAACAACAACAGTAGCTGCTCAATCCAAACATAAACCTCCACTTACTATTGGTTTGTTCATGAATTGGCTCCAACAACGACAACAAGCTCAAGGTCTAGCAAGCAGTGTCATGGCCTCAGCATCTACATCCGCACTAGCCCTACCTAGCACACCTCCTTCAACTGATGCTCCTAGTATAGACATCCCTCGTATTGCCGAACCCATTGCTGAACCTTAAAAAGAAGTTACCCTTGAAAAGGAAGCAATTCTTGAAGATGTCGGGCCTCCTAGTACAAAAATTCAGGATGTTCAAAAGGACATCAGCACTGGTGCTGGTGAACCTAGCTCTGAAGCCAGGCCAAGTTGAGAAAAGGAAGTACGATGATGACGATCGAGACTATGCTCAGTTTGAGCCGTTCCTAAGTTTCGAACCTGATCCCTCCTATCATTCTCGTGAACTTCTTTCAGCTATTTATGAAAACCATTTTTTGTCCCTTAGAACTCGTGAAACCCATTGCCAATCGGACTGTTAACTATTCTTATCTGGATAGACATGGCATTTTCGTTTCTGAACTTTTTGAAAAACTTTTGCTGACCTTCTTTTGCACATTGCAAGAAGATGTTTACCCCTCTGTAGTGGCAAGCTTTTACTCCAATATTCATTTTCCAAATCATAACAATTTCATTTTCATTTTTGAAAATCAGTTATACATTGTCGGTATCAAAGGCTTAGCTCATCTCATTCACTATCCTGTTACCAATTCTGACAAAGTTCTCATTTCCCCTTCTGAGGCATATGCTTTTATTTTGGAAAGTCTTGAACCCGTTTGTCGGGACAAAATTCCCTTGAATATGTTGCCCCTCAAAATGAATTATATTTACAAAATTCTGATAATGTGTCTCTGCCTAAGTCTAGTTCGACCAAAGACATCTCTCACTATGAAACTTGAATCATCTGCACCATTTTAAATGGAAGAAATTTTTCGCTAGCTCATACGATCATCTCGCACATGGCTCTCATTGCTCGAAGGAAGACTGACAAGTTGATTTATGGAGCCCTGATCATTCTCATTCTGCAAGCAAAATGCATCATTATCAATGATGCTCTCAAGGCCGATAAGATGGCCAATGTGGAAATTGGCAAATAGACCCTCAAGAAAATGGTCATCAGGACTACTCCTCAGGGTTGGGTAAATCAACAAAATGAGATTATCCATGTGGGACATGGAGATGATCAAGCTGCTCAGGAAGTCCTACAAACAAACTAAAGGGAGTGTAAAGGGCAATATGTGGAAAGGAAATAGCACCAACGATTCCACCTAGCCTTCTAGCCTCTTGTGCTTGACGAAAGAGATCATCAACTTTTGGGGGGAGGGCGGCCCTTTGTCTAGGAGAGACACGAACAACATCTCCAATGCTGATGAGAATGAAGCTGTTAAGAAACATGGACAATCTTATAATATTCCATTAAGTTCTCAATCTATTGCACTTTTAAATGTAAATAATTTTTAATAATAATTTATTATTTTTTCAAAAATTTTAAATTTTTTTTTCCTTTTTTTTTTTCTATGCTTATGTTTCTTATGCTAGCAAGGGTCATCAATAGCCCTCACCGACCATGAAGGCCTCATTCGTGGGGGAGGCAGCCCTTGCCTGTGGGTGGCGAGGCTACATTGGCCTTGCCCAAGGCCTTTGTGGCCTTGTTGACTGCAGGTTGTTGGATAAATTCTCTTTAGAGATTTTGAAGTTGACAAAACATTTCTCTCAGTCTAGTCTGAAGACTTGCAGACTCTACTGGCAAAGTCTGAAGATCAAAGTCTGACGCTAACAAGACTCAAGTTTCAAAGTCTACTCTCATGGACAGGTTCCGGACCGACAAGATAAAAACTTCTATTCCGATTCTATCAAATATAGTTTTTACTTCAACGGCTAAGGAATATCTTTCGACCGGAATCAGCACTACAAGATTTTATATTCGTATCCGAATTTATATAGATTCTCTAAAGATTCACAACTTATTTGGAAAGTTCTACTTATGGAAACCAAGATCCTGATTGTATGGGCGAGCAGGATTGATGGGCTATCAACACTTACCTTAAAGAGCTCGAGATCTCTCTAATTGATTTTGTCCAACGGGTTGATTGGAAGAACTTCTTTGGAAGGTGCCAACGGTAATGAAGGCATGAAGAAGTGTATAAGAGAGACGCTCAAGTTGTTGAAGGGTGCCGGATAAAAGAATTCAAAAGTCTGAATCTTCATGTTATTTTTGTGATCTTATTCTTCGAGCAATACATGTAATCAAAAAAGAGACCATAGTGTGGTGAGACCTTGAGGAAGTGTAGTAGAGTTTCTACACTGTGGATTCAAGGGCGTAAGATTGTAAACACTCTTTTTGATTCTTAGTGAAATCCAGCCCGGAAGGGCTGTCCGTGCGGAGAGTGGACGTAGGCTTGGTCTAAGCCGAACCACTATAAATCCTGAGTCTTGATTCTCTATCCCTAATCCTTTTATCTTTCATTACTTTCATTTGCAGTGATTGTTGTTTTTAATTCATTAATCTCTTATTCGGATTAAATTGCTAAAATCGCTTTAGTCACCTATTCACCCCCCTCTAGGTGCTAATTCTAGTCCTAACACAGGTGAGGCTTTGTGGTCATATGAGGATCACCGGTGACCCACGTTGGTATAGAAAAAAGCACAAACAAAAAAATCAAAGTAAAATAAAAATAAAAATTCAAACAAAATAAAAATAGGAAAAAAATTAAATATTATTAAAAATTGTGCACATCAGCACCGACCATACCATGTAGGATGGCCAACGTGTACATTAACGATTTCCGACCAAAAGAGATTATTGGCCAAAATTGGCCAAATAAACTCAATTGCTAAAAACAAAAAATGTTTAGAATTGAATTTGTAAAATTAAAAGATTTATGACTGAATTAGGAAAAATACAATAGGTTTAGGACTTTCCAAACAATTTTCCTGTCATCCAAGATGATCTAAAATTTTGTCATCACTTGGCCCTTAAGTTAGACTACACGAACCAGATCTTGAAGAAAGTATTGTTGATGTTCCCTCCCGCCCTTACAACACTTCACTTGGATTGGCAGACGATTCTTTGATGATGAATCATAAAAATCTTGCAAACGGAATCGAATCTCCTGGTTATCCACTCGATGTTTAGCTCATTATGACCTTAATCGTTCTGACCCAAGATTACCAGCATATTTCCCAACGGTTAATGTCCTTTTCCTATTATGCCTGAACTGCAATTTTAATGCTGCAAGGTATTTCCCCAGAGCCGGGTCCGTCAGATCACGATCAATCGTTCGAGCAATGTTTGAAATAGTCTGCGTGTGTAGAAGGAATAATCTAGGGTACTTGTCGAGGAATCTTCGGAAAGCTTATAAACACGATGTTGCCTAACGTTTTAAATGTGAAAGCAGAAAGTCAAAGTCGTGAATTTAAAAAAGATGGTCGGCTATTCATTGATCCACTCCAATGCGCTGTCATTGCGCGTCTTTGATCTTTGACAAAAATCCTTCAAAAACATACAACGATGATCTTCTCGGATCCGACGTCGTTTTCAACCAAACCTCTAGATTTGCTCGGCAATCCGATTTCTTTGCCCTCATATTCATGCAATTATCTTCTTTCTAGATTTGAGCTATTAAAATAAATAATCCTCTTTAGATTGGAAAAGGCCTTTGGCCGAGAAAATTGTTCATAAAGTCTTAAACCTGTTGTACTTTTGTCAATTCAATCATAAACCTTTTAATTTTACCAATTCAGTCATAAACCTTTTTATTTTTTGCCAATTGAGTCCATCCGGCTAATTTTACCTAGAAATTGCTAATGTGGCAGGGCGACGCTGACGTGGCAATTTTTAATTAATGATATTTTGAATTTTTTATGGTTTTTCTCTTCTTCTTTTTTTGTTTTTACTTTTTTTTTAGCTAGAGCCGACTAACCCTTACTGGCCACAAGCGAGGCTCGATCGACCCTTGTCGACCCTAGGTGAGGGCGTCGGGCCCCTCACCAACTCTAGGGGAGGGCTCAATGCCCTTGCCGGCCAAAGCAAGGGCACATGAGCCCTAGCCTAGAATCAACAAGGGCCGTGACACCCTAGCCGAGATCTAGCCAAGCGAGGGCTCGGCGACTCGTTGGCCCTAGGTGAGGGCTCGCTTGACCAGATCTAGTGAGGGTGTCATGACCTTCACCGATTCCGGGTGAAGGCTTGCGCGCCCTCACTAGATCTCGACTAACCCTTTTATGATTTTTCTCTTCTTCTTTTTTTTGTTTTTACTTTTTTTTTTTTAGCTAGAGCCGACTAACCCTTGCATCGCCACAAGCGAGGCCCGACCGACCCTTGTCGACCCTAGGTGAGGGCGTCGGGCCCCTCACCAACTCTAGGGGAGGGCTCAATGCCCTTGCCGGCCAAAGCAAGGGCACATGAGCCCTAGCCTAGAATCAACAAGGGCTGTGGCACCCTAGCCAGATCTAGCCAAGCGAGGGCTCGGCGACCCTCGTTGGCCCTAGGTGAGGGCTCGCTTGACCAAATCTAGTGAGGGTGTCACAACCTTCACTGATTTCGGGTGAAGGCTTGCGCGCCCTCACTTTGGTCAGCGAGGGTCGGCCAGCCCCTTGTGGCCGGTGAGGGTCTGCCAGCCCACCCTCACCGATCAAACTCCAAACCCCCCCCAACCCAAAAAAAAAAAAAAAAACCATAGAAAAAAAGAAAAAAAAAACCATTAGAAATATAATTAAAATATTATTAAAAACGTACCACGTCAATGCCAGCCGTCCACGTCGGCAAATTCTTGCTAAAATTGATTGGATAGACTCAATTGGTAAGAAGTGAAAGTGTTTAAGATTGAATTGACAAAATTGAAAGGTTTATGACTGAATTGATAAAAGTGCAATAAATAAATTTAAGACTTTTTGGGCAATTTTCCCACTTTGGCCACTAACACGTTATTCCTGGTCAAAGCAAAGTGAGTAGTGGTTAGAACTTTTCTAAGTACATACGTATAAATTTGACCCCTAAGTTCTAGAGTTTGGCCGGACTAAAGTATTTGAACGACAGATTTGGAGTCATAGAATTAGGGGAAAAAAAAAATACAAGCTACGACAATTAAGTAGTTCAAGGCAAGGCAATCAACATAATTTTTTTGGTCTATAATCCTCATTTGTATAAATATAGTAGGCCCCTTTGGGTGCGTCCATAGATGCATTAGTTGCATATCAAATACTAGACTTGGTCGACTACAATCGAACGTTGTTTAGATTCCTGTTTTAAATTAAACCATTACAATTTGGACTAAAAAAACAATTAAAACACTAATGAATCATGGTGTGGTCTGCTCGAGTTGAGCCGACCGAGTAGACAACCATCTCGACCAAACGTCCCTGCATGATCCAAGTGCATCCGAGCCCAACTCAAATGCATCGTTGGATGAGGTGAGTTTGTATAGTAGTGGTGATATAGTAGAATAAGGAGAGACTTCACTCACATTAAAATTGAAGGCCTCGATGCTCGAAACGATGCACTTAAGCTTAACTTTAAAGCTTGAGCTCTCTTTGGTTGTATGATTCAAGGAGTATAAGATCCTCCAACTTATTTTTCCTGTTGCGAATGAAGGTTTCTACAAAATGTGTTTCCAAAACGTTAGATGATGTACATGTACATTTTCTATTTTAATAATTGACTTGTTTCTCATAGTGTTATAAAGATTAGGTGATTCTCATAAACGTAACCCGAAAGAGTACACGATATTCTAGGGTTCAAAAGTTCCCTGCTTTGGCAACCCATTGTAGATGATAGGGGAAAAAAAAGAAATAGAATCGATTTACCGACTACGTGATCGAAATCTCCATAAATCAAGCACGATTAATATCCTAAAGATGAATTGAACATCCCTTTGAACTCAAGGAACGTACTCAGGTCTGCAAGAAAGATAAAAGAAGTTTCCTATAGATGGCCATGAAGGACATTAAGGCTTCTGAAATTAAGGGCCTTGCTAGGGTACAAAGTGTATTTGATGGGTTACCTAATTTGTTAGAGAAATAAGATCGCTGACTACAGATTTGGAAATTTCTGCAAATCAAAGCCAACAACCCTAACAAATATTTTCATACACGTCGCGTGTAGTACTTTTCTTTTCCAAGAGGGCGTGGCTTCGCCATAGTCTCCCTGTACGCGTTTATATATGGGACACTTGAGGGCTCTCCCTCTCAATTCCACCGCAAACACCAGCGCACACAAACTTGCTTATCATCTTTTCGTCCCTCCAACGTCAGAATTGCACAAAACCATCCAATGGCCTCACATTGCATGACGATAATACTCATCTTGATGAGCACACTGTTGTGCCAATCCAAGCTTTTGAGCGATTCACTATATCGCGAGCTCCTTTCTCTCCTCATTGCCGGCGACCTCCACATTGCCCCTGTATCCATCGGCGAGGCTTTTGTCGACTTTGGCCTTATCGTTCGAGAAATTCCCGCAGCTGTCCTTCGCCCATCTCAACCTGAAGACATCGCGACTCTCGTTTCATTCGCATACAGTAAATCCTCTATTCCTTACACTATCTCAGCCAGAGGATGTGGCCACTTCATCCGGGGACAAGCTATGCCTTGTGATGGGGTCGTCGTGGACATGATGTCTCCTGGTGACAATACTACCATGTCATCGAGCCAGACACTCGGCCACCGTGTCATCGAGCCAGTCGCTCGGCCACTATGCCGATGTCGCAGGCTGGCAACTTTTGATCAATGATGTGCTGGAGGAGATGCTGAAACATGGTGTTGCCCCGGTTTCATGGACAGATTATTTGTACCTAATCGTGGACGGTACACTCTCTAATGCAGGCATTAGCGGGAAAACATTTCGATATGGTCCTCAGATCATCAACGTCTGCGAAATGGATGTCATTGCTGGTATAGATGGAATCACTCTCCTCTTCCGTATTTTGATTAGAAACTAATTGAGCTAGGGTTATGATGTCATTGAGCCTATCATCTAGGTAGATAACGTGAAACAAGTCATGCTTAGAAAACAACAAAAGCAGATTTGTTAAATGAATTCAATGAATCAATCATTCGTTTCATGCCTCCAAAAGTTGCCTGATTAATTTATGTCTACTTTAATATCGAGCTAAACGCGTGCAATTTGAGAATTCACTCTTCTAATCTTTTTTTCTTTCTGTCTAAAAACTATATACTTTGAATGTTATATCAAGAAGTTGACTTTCACTATATTTTATCTCATGTTAACTGCCGAAGGTACCCGGAGGTTGACGTCAACCGGCTATAACCTAAATTAGGTTGACCTGATAAGTCAACGGGGTTAAGGTAATACGTCCAGATCTTGAAGAACGGCCATTGCGTTTTCTTCTTTTTATCTATCTGACAAAGAATTGATAGACCTCGAACTCTAGCCGGCTACAAAATTTTCTAGTTGATACACGTATCTACACATTGAAAAAGACATCGATGTCCTCAGGGAAAATGTATCTTTATATGTACTATTTATGTCGCCGTCATACCAGACTACCATTAAAAAAAAAAAAATTAATATATGTACTATATTTTGGTACATAAGATTCTTTCTCATTCTAAATATCATTTTACAAACCGTATATTTCATTTCTTCATAATTTCGTAATTGTTGACGAGAGAATTCTTTTTGTTCTTTTTTGTGGTAGGAACTGGGAACTTTTTTACTTGTTCTCCCCACAAAAATCCGGAGTTATTTTACTCCGTCCTTCCTGGTCTTGGTCAATTTGGCATAATAACCAGAGCAAGGATCGCATTGGGTCAAGCGCCAAAGAGAGTATGCAGCGCACTGGACTCAATCATCATTTTCTGATAAGATTTCACATTCTTGTTCCAAAGGGTCGAGACAATCACAATCCTTTTTTAAGATTGAATGTCCAAGTCTCTTAATGTATTATAACTCAAAAATAAAAGAGAGAAAAAAGACAGATACATGACAGCCCATGTTTTTAAATGAACCAGCCATGCGCTAGTTTGCCTTTTTATAAGTTGCAATTGCCCTTATCTATGACATTGAACATAAACCTAGAAGTCAGCTTATACGTTTCTATAGGTTATTCTTACAGTTGGTTGACAGAGAAGATCCACAAGCTAATAAATGTATTTGTATTGAATCCTTTGTAGGCTAAGCTCAGGAGCAATACACATGTGCAGCCTCATGTTTAGATCATTATGATGAGTCACAAAAGGACGGGCAGCAGCTCCTCCGGCAATCATGTTCATCATAGGTGTCTCAACCTCCAAGAAGCCAAGAATATGGAGGAAGTTCCTAACATACTGCATGACCTCTTCTCTAGTCTTAAATATATGCCTAACCTCCAGATTCAACATCAAATCTTGATAATGTTGATGGTATCGAGTTTCTTGATCTTTCAAAATATAGGTTTCAAGATTCCTAGTACTTCTTAGAAAATGAAAAAACATATTGTATGACATTTTCTCTAGTCTTAAATATATGCCTAACCTCCAGATTCAACATCAAATCCAGATTACACTGACGGTATCGAGTTTCCCGATCTTTCAAAATATAGGTTTCAGGATTCCTAGTACTTCTTAGAAAATGAAATACTAGGAATCCTGAAACCTATATTTTGAAAGATCGGGAAACTCGATATTGTCAACGTAATCTGGATTTGATGTTGAATCTGGAGGTTAGGCATATATTTAAAACTAGAGAAAAGGTCATACAGTATGTTTTTTCATTTTCTGAGAAGTACTAGGAATCCTGAAACCTATATTTTGAAAGATTGGGAAACTCGATACCGTTAGCGTTATCTGGATTTGATGTTGAATCCGGAGGTTAGGCATATATTTAAGACTAGAGAAAATGTCATATAGTATGTTAGGAAGTTCCTCCATGATCTTGGCTTCTTGGAGGTTGAGACACCTATGATGAACGTGATTGCCGGCGGAGCTGCAATTTGCGGAGGAGCACACTTGACATCAAACCTAGAGCAGGCATCCACCGAGTACTTGTTAGCTTCAGCACTCGACAGATCCTTTGGAATGTCAAGATTAGCGATCTTCTCCAACTCTTCTATCAAAGAAAGATGCAAGAAGTTTCCTATAGATGGCTATGAAGGACATTAAGGCTTCTGAAATTAAGGGCCTTGCTAGGGTTCCAAGTGTATTTGATGGAATTGTCTTACTGGGAAATAAGATCTAAGTCAAATCGCCAACTAATGATATTGAAATCTCAGCAAATCAAAGCCAAGAATCCTATCAAATATTTTCTTACACATTGCGCGTGGTACTTTTTTTTTTTTGTATGAGGGTGTGGCTGGGCCATAGTGTCCCTGTATGCGTGTTTATATATGAGACCCTTCTTCCCTCTTAACTCCGCCACAAACACCAACGCAGACCAACTTGCTTATTATCTCTTTGTCCCTGCAACGTTAAAATGGCAGAAAACCATCCAATGGCCTCACAATGCATGACGATAACACTCATCATTATGAGTACATTGCTCTCAATGTTTTGGCACTCCAAGCTTTTGACCGATTCACAATACCACGATCTCCTTTCTCTCCCCATCGCCCGCAACCTCCACGTCGACCCCAATTCCATCGGCGAGGCCTCTGTTGACTTCGGCCTCACTGTTCGAGAAATTCCCGCAGCCGTCCTTCACCCATCTTACCCCCAAGACATAGCGACTCTCGTGGCATTTGCGTACAATGAATCCTCTATTCCGCTCACTATCTCGGCCAGTGGATGTAGCCACTCTGTGCGGGGACAAGCTATGGCTTGCAATGGGGTCGTCGTGAACATGACGTCTCTTGGTAACAAGTGGCGCGGGACCACTGTGTCATGGAGCCGGTCGCTCAGCCACTATGCCGACGTTGGAGGCCAGCAACTTTGGATTGATGTTTTGGAGGAGACACTGAAACACGGCGTTGCCCCGGTTTCATGGACAGATTATTTGTACCTAACTGAGGACGAGGATGGTACGCTCTCTAATGCAGGCATTAGCGAGGAAACATTTCGATATGGTCCCCAGATCAGCAATATCTATGAATTGGATGTCATTACTGGTATGCATGGAGTCACCCTCCTCTTCTGTATTTCGATTACAAACTAATTGAACTAGGGTTATGATGTCAATGAGCCTATAATCTCGGTAGATAATTATATGCGACAAGTCATGATTAGAAAACAACAAAAGCAGATTTGTTAAATACAGTCGATAAATTAATTATTCGTTTCATTCCATAAGTTGTTCGATTACCATATGTCTCATTCAATATTGAGGCTCAACACAAGCATTTTAAGAATTCGCTCTCATAATTTTATTTTCCCCCTTTAAAAACGTGTTATATCAAGAAGTTGACGTCAACCGGCCCATGTTCTAGATTTGTTTCATGGCAGTATGAGGACTTGAAATTGAAAGACTAGCTTGACCGGAGAAGTCAACGGGGTTGAAGTGACACACCCAGATTAATCTTTAAAGAACGACCGTTGTGTTTATCCTATAAACTATACGACAAAAAAATTGATAGACTTCGAACTCTAGCTGACTACCAAATTTTCTAATTGATGCATGTACGTACACATGGAAAAAGACAGCGATGTCCTTGGCTAAAAAGTATCTTATATCTACTATTTATGTTGTTATCGCATAGGACTATCATTAAAAATAAAAATAAAAAATTGATGTGTTACAATATAGCTAGGAATTTGATACTGCATTTCAATATATATAAATATTGGAATAAGTGATGACTATATTTTGATACATAAGATTCTTTCGCCTTATAAGAATCTGTTCGTTTCGCGGAAAATAACTTTTAAGAAAACATTTTCCGAATTTTTCGATATTTAGTTCACAAAGAATGGATTGATTGGAAAAAACATTTTCCATCAACAATTTTTTTTTTTCTAAAATAGAAGGAAATGTTTTCTGCTCACCAAACACCTTTTTCTTTTCTTTTCTTTAAAAAAAAAAAAGATCAAGTTTTTAGTTATTCTTTTTCTTTTTCTTCTTTCTTGGCCAATTGCCAACCACGGCCACGGCTGGCGATCGGTCATAGGCGAGCTTAAGCCTCTCCATAGGTCAGCGAGCTAGGTAGGGCTTGAGCCTCCTCTGGCAACCTCAGGGGAGGCTCGAATGATGCTCAGCTCATTGGATCTAGCGAGGCCTAAGCTCGCTTGAGGCTAGTCAGGCAAGCTCGAGCCTCATCAACCTATGGCAAACTTACGCTCACCTGTGGCTAGTTGTTGGTCAGCAATTGATTGAGAAAGAAGAAGAGAAATATTAAAAATAAAATAATTTAAAAAATTATTGAAAGGAATACATGAAGGAAAAGAAATTCCTTATTGAATAGCCAAAAATATTTATTAGTTCATTTTCAGATTTGAACTGAATACCAGAAAATAGTGTTATTTTCCTAGAAAATGGCTTTCTAAAAAACACGTTTAAGAAACACCACATTTTCCCGAAATTAATGGAATTTAAGTATAAAAAAAATACTCACCATTTCTTCGTAATTGGCTACCTGATGACGAGAGTATCTCTTGTTCTTTTTCTTTTTTTTTGGTCGGAACTGGGCACTATTTGACTTGCTTTCCCCATAGAAATCCGGAATTATTTTATTATGTCCTTGGTGGTCTTGGTCAATTTGGCATAAAAACCAGAGCAACGATAAATCTAGCGTAACCAAGTCCACTTTCGGGAAGATCGTGACAAACCTAAAGGATGTGGCCAATCCATCCGGGAGTCAAATGAAAGTCAAATCACTGATTAATGATATCAAAATCTCATCAAATCAAAGCCAAGAACCCGAAAATCATTTTCTTGCGAGTTAAGTATAAAACTTTTTCCTTTCCAAGTGGGCATGGCATTGCAAAAGTGTCCGTCTGCGTGTTTATAAATGAGACCCTTGGGAGCTCTCCCCCTCAACTCCACCACAAACACCGAAACACACCAACTTGCTCGTCATCTCTTTGTTCCTCCAACCATCCTGATGGGCATGCTGCTCTCAATGGTACGCCAATCCAAGCGTTTGACTAATTCACTATACCACAAGCTCCTTTCTCTCCCCATAGCCGACAAACTCCACGTTGACCCCGAATCTATCGGTGAGGCCTCTGTCGACTTTGGCCTCATCGTCCGAGAAATTCCCGCAGCCGTCCTTCGCCCATCTCACCCCGAAGACATCGCGATTCTCGTGGCATTCTCATACAGTAAATCCTATATTCCTTTCACTATCTCAACCAGAGGATGTGGCCACTCCGTCCGGGGACAAGCTATGGCTCGTGATGGGGTCATTGTGGACATGACGTCTCTTGGTAACAAGACCACCGTGTCGTGGAGCCAGTCGCTCAGCCACTATGCCGACGTCGGAGGCCAGCAACTTTGGATCGATGTGCTGGAGGAGACTCTGAAACATGGTGTTGCCCCAGTTTCATGGACAGATTATTTGTACCTAACTGTGGGTGGTACGCTCTCTAATGCAGGCATTAGCGGGGAAACATTTCGATATGGGCCTCAGATCAGCAATGTCTACGAAATGGATGTCATTACTGGTGTGGATGGAATCATTCTCCTCTTCCGTATTTTGATCATAAACTAATTGAACTAGGGTTATGATGTTAATGAACCTATCATCTCGGTAGATAAAGGTCTGCAAAACAAGTCATGGTTAATAAACAACAAAAGCAGTTTTGTTAAATGAAGTCAATGAATTAATCATTCGTTTCATGCCTCCAAAAGTTGTTTGATTAATTTATGTCTATTTTAATATTGAGGCTCAACGCGTGCAATTAGCGAATTCGCTCTTCTGATCTTTTCTTCTTTCTGTCTAAAAACTATGTACTTGGAGTGTTATATCAAGAAGTTGACTTTTACTGTATTTTAACTCATGTTATCTACCGAAGATGCCTGGAAGTTAACATCAACCGGCCAAAAACTAATTGAGTTGGCCGGATAAGTCAACGGGGTTAAAGTAATACGTCCAGATTAATCTCTGAAGAACGGCCATTGCGTTTTTTTTTCCTAATCTATTGGACAAAAAAAAAATTGATAGATTTCGAACTCTAGCCAACTACCAAATTTTCTAGTTGATGCATGTATCTACACATGGAAAAAGACAGTGATGTCCTCAGGGAAAAAGCACCTCATATGTACTATATATGATGCCTTCGTATCGGACTACCATTAAAAACAAAAATTAATGTGTTACAATATAGTCAGGAATTTATATTACGTTTCAAAATATAGAGACCGGAATAAGTGACGACTATATTTTAACGACTTTGTTTTGGTGCATAAGATTCTTTCTCGTTCTAAGCATCGAATTACACACCATATATATCATTTCTTCATAATTGCTTGATTGTTGACGAGAGAATTGTTTTGTTCTTTCTTTTGGTAGGAACCGGGCACTTTTTAACTTGTTCTCCCCACGAAAATCCGGAGTCATTTTATTCTGTCCTGGGTGGTCTCGGTCAATTTGGCATAATAAGCAGAGCAAGGATTGCACTTGGTCCAGCTCCGAAGAGAGTATGTAGCACACTAGACTCAATCATCATTGCTTTTTTGAGATTTCACTGTTCTTATTCTTTAGGATTGAGACAATCACATTTCTTTTTTGAGACTGAATGTCCGATTCTCTCGATGTATTGGAACTCGCAAGGAGAAAAAATGACAGTTACATGACAGCCTGTAAATGAACCGGCTATGCTCTAGTTTGCTTTTTTTATGAGTTGCAATTGACTCTCTATCTATGACATTGAACATAAAACTAGAAGTCAGCTTATACGTTTCTATAGGGTATTCTATCAGTTGGTTGACATAGAAGATCCACAAGCTAATAAATGTATTTGTATTGAATCCCTCGTAGGCTAAGTGGGTGAAAATGCTATACAGTGATTTTTCAGCTTTTACGATGGACCAAGAACAGTTGATATCGCGCCATAGAAGGGACCAAGATGAAGTGCTGAACTACGTAGAAGGTCAGCTTTTCATGTGCCGAAATTCACATAGCTGGATATCTTTCTTCTCTTTTTTGGACCACCCACGGCTGATGTCCCTAGTGACCGAACACGAACTTCTCTACTGCATTGAAGTAGCCAAGTTCTATGATGAATGCACTCAAAGTACAGTAGACAAGGTACTTGTTGATCTATATCGAACTATCTCCGAGGGGAAAAAAATCCTAGGTCATATTTTGAACTAATTGTGCTTGTGTCGGACTGGTGTTTAGGAGTACCTACCTCTCTGTCTCTCTCACACACACGCAAATATATTATAGTTGTATTTTACCACATCGACCTTTCCATGAGCTTCTACTCAGCCCCATAAGAAACATTTCACTCCTTTCTTTGAAGTTAGTTCACTGTTATCTCATTAATATTAGGACCTGAGAAGATATTGAAAGATTTGAGCAATGGCCCCGAGTTCCTGTACCCGAAGGATGTCGGCTACGTAGATTTCTTGAATAGAGTGCGAGTTGAAGAGCTGGTGCTCCGAGAACAGGGGCTCTAGAACGCTCCTCACCCCTAGCTCAACTTATTCGTGCCCAAATCTCGCATTGCCGATTTCAACACGGGTGTTTTCAAGAACATTGTTCTCAAAAAGAACATAACAACCGGAGTTGTCCTCATTTACCCTATGAACTGTTATTCATCGATCCCCGAAAACCGGATTCGACACTAAATCGAATCCCTAAAACGAATGCGGAAGATAAGCCCGGGAAAAATCACGTATCACCGATCGTAAAGCACACCACGAATTCGAGCGTACCTTGTTAGCCACAGATTAAACACCGACGCCGATATGAGGAAGAGAAACCGATCCCGTTCGTTCCGATGACGTCACCCGCCTTGGAAGGAAGATGGTGTCGCCTCTTGCAAGAATACTTTCTTCTTTGGGAGTGTTCTTGAGAGAGAGAAGGAGGAAGAATGTGATTATACCAAAAGGTATGTTCTCTCTCTCTCATCCCTTTTATAGGTCCCTCCATCCAAGGGCCTTATTCTTGTGGGCCGGGCTCTTAGGCCCATCATGGGCGGACGGGCCTTAAGCCCATCACTACCTTAAGCCCAACATGGGCGGATGGGCCTTAAGCCCATCACTAATAAAACCATCATCTCCCACTCGCACATGGTGGGCCGAACAAGATTCTCTTTACCTCTCTTCAACATTCATACCGGTGAATAATCCGTGCGAAGCATACTTTGAGAGCTCGTTGCTATACATCTCGTTAGGAATATATAGCAGCTCATATTGGGCGTCACACTCGAGTAGATTTTGTATGCAGTACCATTCTAGATCGATCGATCACATTTATATCTCTCTTGATCTCTTTTAAACAATGATATATATATATATATATATATATATATATATTGTATTCACAATTATGATTATCCCAAAGACAGTCATAATTGGTCGACCAAGAATACAAAACTAGAATGTGATTCTCCAAAATCGATCTTCCTCTTTCCTTCAAACTCTCAACTTCAGTTCAACTTGCTTTTCTAGTAATGTCCCATTAGATCGAATCAACTCATGACCATTGGCAACATTCTAAGATAGCAAACACTAAATAGAAATCTTGAGAATAAGTAAAAGTCATGAGGGCACTAAAATTGAGGAACTCTTTTCCTCAAGAGTCTCATACGGCATAAAAGTTGAGATCAAACTTTTGCCACTCTTATTGGTCGTCTCATGCATACGTAGTATGAAATACGTATTACGGTATTAACTCCTTTCCCATGGAGCGTATGTCTACACCATCAATACCGTACAGATGATAGTTCATACATACCCAATGTCTAACTTGAGTTCACGTATCTACTCATTCACAAAATTCATCAGAACTCACATCTGGCATCTTAGACAGATAAAGTAAAATATGTGGGGTATTTTACTTTCGGACATATTACATATCATGTCCTCATCTTAACACTTAGTTAAGGCGACATATTTATTTTAAGCTTGAGCTCGATTATCACCTAGATAATAAGCTTAAAAACCGTCTCAACTCTATTTATCACATAGTAAATAGAGGCGATTACCCGTGTGAGTGGGCTAATCTCTTATCTGTCCGACATACTTTCTCAACTTAATGTAATGCACTGAGCATTAAGATGCATAAAGATCAAAACAAAGATTCATAGGCATTAATGATGAAAACACAAATTCATCAAATGTGAACAACTCAGGGAAATTACAATATCCAAGACATCGACTCTACGCAATCCTAGAGATTTTACATGACCACAAAACACATCTCTAGGTATTGGCTTTTCATAGGATCTCTGCTACCATTCTATGCGTAGATATGTACTGTAAGTTCACATCCTTTCGTGCAACCATATGTTTTACAAAATTATACTTGGTATCTATATGTTTGGTCTTGCCATGATATTTTGGATCTTTGGTGTACGCTATAGCCGCTTGGTTATCACAATTAACTAATAATGGATTTGCAGCTTTCTCAATAACACCTAAATGATCCAAAAATCTCTTAAGCCAAACTCCTTCTTGTATTACCGCGATAATGCCACGAACTCAGCTTCCATCGTGGACAAGGCTATACACGTTTGTTTCTTACTACTCCAACATATGGTGCCATTATTCAATAAGAAAACAAACCCGAGGTAGATTTCCTTTCGTCTAAATCTCCTCCTAAATCAGTTTCATAATAGCCTTCGAGTCGCGATCCTTTCCTTAATAACTCAACGTATAATCAGCAGCTTCCCTTTAGATACCTTAGTATTATCTTAACGACTTTCCAATGTGCTTGACCTGGATTGGATTGGTATCTACTCACCATTCCAACTACAAAACATATGTCGGTCTTGTACACATCATAGCGTACATCAAGCTCCCAACAGCACTAGCATAAGGAACATGTCTCATTTGTTCCTTTTCTTGTGGAGTCCTTGGACACGCCTATGGCTCAATCCTTCACCTTTCGCAATAGGAGTGTCTATGGGTTTACAATCTTGCATACGAAATCGTTCAAGAACTTTATTTATATATGTTTCTTGCGAAAGAGACAACGATCTCTTCGAACGATCTCTTGAAATCTTAACTCCAAGAATGTATGCAGCCTCACCCATATCTTTCATCTCAAAGTTGGAAGATAACCAACTCTTAACAAGTATTAACAAACTCCATATTGCTTCCGGCAATTAGTATATCATCAACATATAATGATATGATCACAAATTGATCTTTGGATCTTTTGATATATACACAATGATCCTCATCAATCATTGTAAAATCATATGCCATTATGACATTATGAAAACGTATATACCATAGTCTTGATGATTGCTTTAGGCCGTATATCGATCTCAAAAGTCGACATACTTTTTCTTCTTGGCCTTTCACTATGAAACCAACAGGTTGTTCCATGTATATTTCTTCCTCTAATTCTCCATTGAGGAAAGCAGTCTTTACATCCATCCGATGTAACTCAAGATCCATACTAGTTACTATTGCCAGAATAATGCGAATCGAGGTAAATCTCACTACAGGAGAAAACGTATCTTCATAATCAATTCATTCCTGTTGATTATACCCCTTCGCCACAAGGCGAGCCTTATGCCTTTCTATCGAGCCATCAGCCTTTCGCTTTATTTTGAGAACCCACTTGTTCCCAATAGCTCGCGTCCTTTTGGAAGATCAACCAGCTTCCCAGACTTGGTTTGATTTCATTGACTCCATTTCCTCTTCCATTGCATGAATCCATTTTTCCTTACTAGGGCAATTCAGAGCCTCATTAATATTTCTTGGCTCATCCTCATCTTGTGGAGCAACCATAAAAGTTTCCCCTTCAATGTCAAAACGTCGACGGGGAATACTTTGGCGACTTGTTCGCCGTATGGGAGATTGTACACTTTGCACATCATTCCCCATTATGCTCCCACTTGGATTAGGTAATGATGATGTCGTCTCATTAAGTGGTTGCAATTGAGAATGAGTTGAATTCAATTCATCACTTCTCATATTACTCCCACTTGGACGAACTCCACTAAGATCATTATCTTGATCCAAGGTTTCAAATAGGGAGTGATCTTCCCTATTTCGCCCTTATTAGGAAATTCATCCTCTAAGAATGTGACATCCCGTGATTCAAATTCAGTTATACTCCCACTTTCCTGCTCACCTATGAACACATACCCTTTTGAGTGTTCCGAGTATCTTATGAAAATACTCTTCTTTCCTCTCGGGACCCAATTTCCCAAACTTGTGAGAGGACTCATGTGTATAGGCAGACAACCCCATGGCTTAAGAAAACTTAAGTCCGGTTTTCTACCTGTCCATAACTCATATGGAGTGGAATTAACCGATTTGGAAGGCACACGGTTAAGTATATAGGCAGCAAGCAACAACGCATCACTCCAAAAAGGTAATAGGTAAGTTAGCATGCGCCATCATGGACCTAACCATTTCCAAAGTAGGGTTCTGTTTCTTCTCTCCGCAACACCATTTTGTTGAGGAGTATATGGAATAGACAACTGTCTTTCTATTCCTTTTTCATCACATAATTTTCTGAACTCATCGTATAAATATTCTCGACCTCGATCGGATCTCAATGCTTTTATTTTCTTGTCTAATTGATTTTCTACCAAGTTCATAAACCTTTTGAAACAACTTATCGCTTCAGATTTATGAGAAATCAAATAGACATATCCGAATCGAGTATAATCATCTATAAAAGTGATGAAATAAACAGCCCCATGCCTTCCTCTCACATTCATTGGACCACAGACGTTAGTATGGATTAAATGCAGAGGAAATTCAGCTCTTTTACCTTTTCCAAATGGTTTCCTTGTCGTTTTCCCTTCTAGGCAATGCTTACATATGGGCAAATCTACTTTTTCAATGTTGCCCAACAAGCCCTCTTTGGCTAGTCTATTCATACGTTGTTGGCCAATGTGACCAAGTCTAGCATGCCATACATTCACATCATTATCATATGTATTAGGAGACGTGAGAAGGGAATAACAAACATTTGTATTAACATAATCAACATCTAATACAATAAAACCATCCAGAAAATAACCACAACCATAGTAGTTTGTATCCAAATACAAATCTACACCTCTATTATGGAAGTTCACATTAAAACCAAATTTAACCAACACTAGAACAGACACTAAATTTCGACGAATCTCCGGAGCATACAACACATCATGTAGGAATAACGTGCGTCCACCACGCATGTTTAGTTGGCAGTGCCAATTCCTTTTACTTCAGCTCTGAGTTGTTTCCCACATAGATCCACTTAGTTCCAGCTTGGAACTCGTCGAAATTCTACGAAGGATTCTCTATCCTTCGCTACATGGTCTCGTAGCTCCCGAATCTACAGTCCACGAGGATTAGATTCAGTCAAGAATACGAACTTGACACATACGCAAAGTTCCCAATTGTACAAGGGGTGTGTACCTTCTTTGGCTCGCGACAATTGCGGGCATAGTGACCCCTCTCGGTCACAGCTTGTAACACTTCACCCTTGAGATATTCTTTACATGAGAACATTTTCCTCTCTTCACGCGAGGACGTTTTCCTCTCTTTTTGTTGGTTAATTCTTGGCTTCTTGCAGGAAGGACTTGATCCCTTGCTATCCCACATATTGAACGAATCAATGCGCTTGCGCTTAGAGCTTGAAGCCCCTTCGAGCTTAAAGCAACACAAAGAAATATCTCGTATCCCGCTCAAATGCCTTGAGGCAATCATCGCCTAGCTCAAGGTGGCGCACAAAGATTCTCAAGATCTTCCATAACATGGTCAAGAGCTTTTAGTGCTTTTTGCTTTTCCAGCACATATTGAATTCTCATTTGCCAAATTTCATAGTTGTCACCATTGAGCTTTTCACCTTTGTTCAAATCGGCAACTATGCTCTTTGTGGTCAAGCCATTGATCCAACACATCGTACATATGTGCACGAGTTATTAATGCCTATTATTTATGCATCCCTTTTTGCACCTGAACCCATCATATTAATGAATAATTTCAAGTAAGGTTTTAGAATCAAAAGGTCACTACGTTTCCAATCATCCTCCAAAAATCCTAACTTAAAACTATCATTAATATGATTGTCATATGCAAAATCAATTCTATGAAGCTACAAAAACTTCTATAACTACCCACATCTAATTACCCACAAAGAATCCAAGAATAATAGTAAAGCAACAGATAATTGACATACAATATAATTATAATGCTTTCATATAATACAACTAACATATAGGTTGCTACATCAACAACAATCGTAGTAAACATAAAATAAAAAAAGGTTCATAAAGAACACTAAATAAAGACCAGCCATAACATCTAAAAACAAGGCATCATACAACTAATAGGGAAAGCTGCTTCTTGGTTCAACTTCTTTTTTTTTCTCTCGTAAAATTTTCAGGCATTCTCGACAGCCATGGAAAAAAGACGGATATCCCTTAGGATTTCTCCTACGCACATTCATTCCCCGCCTAATCGAAGTCATTCCTTGGGTCGCAGCTTTGTGGCTCCAACCCAATGATATTCATCCACAAATTCCATTACTAGCTCCTTATAGCTAGTAAATCCTTTGACCTCCCATAGGCGATTCAACACTCCTTGCCATTCTAGTGGAAGAGTGTTCATAAAGAATCGCACCATCTGAATATCTGGCATGGGATAACCGTTCCAAATGACCTCTTGAATTTTGTTGTTGACCTCTATGACATGATCAATTATGTCGTCACTCTCCCATCGATAACCATTCAAATCGGTTATCAACCTTGAAAGCCTTTCCTTTTGTTCTTATCACATTGTGCGCACGATGCGCGTGGCTTACGGGAGGCATTGTTCCCGTAACCAATGCAGAACAAAAAATGGATTACATTTAATCCACATAGACATAATTGAAAAAGAAACACATTCTTTTTTTTTTTTTGTCAACGGTCAACGATCGAGTCAACGGTCAACGGTCAAGTCAACGGTCGTCGGTCAACGGTCAACGGTCGAGTCAACGGTCAACGGTCAAGTCAACGGTCGGTCAACGGTCAACGGTCGGTCGTCGGACCAGACTGGCCGGTCGGACCGGTCGGCCCGGTTGGCCCGGTCGGACGAACCGACCGCACGTGCCGCGCGCGTGCGCAGGCTGACGTCACGCGACGCACGGCCGGCACGTGCCGCGCGCGTGCCGGCGTCGGGTCGGGTCGCGGGTCGGGTCGCCGGGTGACCGTCCGGCCAACCGACGCCGATGCCGACGTCATCGATGACGCATCCCAGCGTTATTTACCGTTGGGTGACGCCATGCCGACCCGACGCCGGCCGCCGAACCAGCGCGTGCCGGCCGCCGGCCGGCGGCGCGCACGCGCCGGCGCCACCGGCGCGTGTGCCGCACGCGCCGGGCGAACCAGCGCGTCCCGGCGCGCGCCCACGCGCAGCGCCGGCCGCGCGTGGGGGCGCGTGCGGCGGTTCCTGGCGGACGTGCGACATGTCGCCGACTCCTCTCGACGTCCTCTTCTCCCTATGCCATCGAATTCGATTTCGACTTACGAAAAATCGGAAAAATGGGCGAACAATGCTCGGGTGTCGGGATTTCTCGCCCGATCCGTACGGCCGAATTACTTTCACGAAAAATCAATCAAAAAACATCAAACAAGTCGGGAAAACGTGAACTAGGGCTCGATACCAATGTTGGGAATAACAGATCCCCGAAAACCGGATTCGACACTAAATCGAATCCCTAAAACGAATGCGGAAGATAAGCCCTGGAAAAACACGTATCACCGATCGTAAAAGCACACCACGGATTCGAGCGTACCTTGTTAGCCACGATTAGACACCGACGCCGATATGAGGAAGAGAAACCGATCCCGTTCGTTCCGATGACGTCACCCGCCTTGGAAGGAAGATGGTGTCGCCTCTTGCAAGAATACTTTCTTCTTTGGGAGTGTTCTTGAGAGAGAGAAGGAGGAAGAATGTGATTATACCAAAAGGTATGTTCTCTCTCTCTCTCATCCCTTTTATAGGTCCCTCCATCCAAGGGCCTTATTCTTGTGGGCCGGGCTCTTAGGCCCATCATGGGCGGACGGGCCTTAAGCCCATCACTACCTTAAGCCCAACATGGGCGGATGGGCCTTAAGCCCATCACTAATAAAACCATCATGAACAATGACAAGTATGTGTTCTTGCTAGCCGCCACTTTCATTTAGGGCATATATTTCGCTGGCTAAAGGCTAATGAGTTACTGTCACCGAACTTCGATTTTAATCAAGTTATTCACTCAACGTTCGATTTCTTACAACTGATGCACTTTGATCAAAACCAGACTGATTTCTCGACGAAATTGTTGATGTGTTGCCAACATGGCAATGACGTGACTTTCAGAAAATTGGCCACCTATTAATCACGTCATTAATTCTTACAAAAATCTGTGAAATCCGGCAAGTGCATCAAATGCAAAAATTTGGAAGTTATAAGTCCATGGAATGATTAAAATCAAATTTTAAGTGGCTCGAGTATAAACTCTATTATATGAACTTAAACCCTTTATCAAATTTCGATCTTTTTTGCAAATGGGATGATAGAATGTCTGCTATCATACCAGATGAAAATGTCTTTTATACGGTTGGATTCTTGCATTCAAGTGGGTTTGAAGACTGGCAAGAGTTCGACCTTCAAAATAAGGATGTGCTCCATTTTTGTGAAGATAATGGTATCAAGCAATACATTCCAAATTACAGCACCGAAAGAGATTGGATGCAACATTTTGGTCCCAAATGGAGGGCATTTGAAGAGAATAAAGCTCAGTTTGATCCAAAAATGTTGTTGTCTCATGGGCAGAATATCTTCAACCACAACTAAGGCATGGATTCAAAGAGTGATGGGGTTTAGGGTTCAGTAGGATATCTACTCACACAAGTGATTATGTTTATATGAATCATGAATGTTTCCTTAGCTTGTGATAATTTCATATGTAACCATCTAATTATATTGCGTTAAGTTTCATTATGTGAAAAACTCTATGGATTAGAATAAATTATCCCAATATGCAGAATAAATAGTCCCCCTTCCACTATAAGAAGTGTAATGCATTCATTAAACATAGTATATGTGTTTTTGTTTCTTTCAACATTGACGATCATCAAAACCTTATCTGCTTACATTTCGGATAGCATAAGGTTGAAATCAACAAAAGAATGGCAATGTTTGATACCTAATAAATTCATTAAATAAAAAAACTCCAATAAGTTAGGTTAAAAGATCATTAAAAGATGCAAGCTAGCAGCGACGGAGAGATAAATTTTATTTTGGTGAACGGACGCGGGGCGGGGGGGGGGGGATTTTCAAAGCATTTGAGTCCTTAATTTAAGCAAAGGGGACCATAGCCTTTTATAGAGCCTATTATAATAGGCTTATTCACCACAAATCATTATTAATATACTGGCTGGCCTACACCGATTGTCTTATCAAATTATGAAACCAAAATTGTGCAGAACACATGTATCAACCACAATATCGAAGACGAAAAATTCACCATCCCGAGGATAATCTAGGGAAATAAAGTAAAACAATTTGCAAATAAAATTCATATTTCTTTACTTTAATATATGATTAGTGCTTGCTCATATTACAACAAGTTATTAGGTAAAAATAAATAAATGGGATGTGGGTAGTTTATCTTTTAGTAAAATTGGAAAAAATAAAGAAGAAAAAAAAGTTAAGAAATAATATCAAATCAAGAGTGGAATCTATAAGGGATAATGTAGCCAATTCAATATATAAAGGATGTTTGGAGCCAATAAGGAGGGTGAAAATAGTGTGAGACGTTAAAATATTATGTGAGCACTACTAACTCATATTATAAGAATTTCCATAACTTATATAACCCAAGGTTGAGGCCATGACAATAATACATCAGTTTGAGTGACCTTATCCTCTTTCCTTTCTATTTCTTGGCAAAGTCTATCTTTGTTAACGTCGATTTTACCAAGAGAAAGATGATTTTTTAAGGGAGGTTGGCCCATATGACTGGTGTTTTATATTTTCCTAGCCACGCTTTTGAGTAGAGATGGTGTGAAATATCTCTGACACCTAATCAAGAATTCCTAACCTAGACGAAGGTTTATATATTGTGACAGCCCAAGCGACGATGTGTGGGGAGGAGGGATGGCAGTGCATCTGCGCCTCGGTCCAAGTACGTGCGCAAGGAAGGGGAAGGGGTCCCTTTCTAGTCCCACATCACTTAGGGGGGGAGTCCTCGGCTTGTTTATAAAGGCTTGGGCCTCTTTAATATTTGTAACGTGTTTTAAAGCCGTGAGGACTCAGGCCCTATTTCGTAACCATCCAAATAGGGCCAGATTCTGATTCTTTGTTCCCGGGAGTAGTTTGGGAACAGAATCGCGTTTTGTAAAATTTTTGTTCCCATAATCAAATTTCTAATTTTTTGTTCCTGGAAGTAGATTTGGAACAAAATCAAGAATAAAAAGAAAAATTGATTCTTGTTCCGGGAACAAATCTAAGAATCAAAACACTCTTTTTCTTCCATTTTTTCTCTTCTTCATCGACCGCCCCGTTTGCCGCCGTCTGCCGTTGCCACCGCCGCCATCCGCCGCCACCGGTCGCTGGCGAGACTCCGGCGAGCTCGCTGGTGGCCAGGCAAGCCTCACCCAACCTAGCTGGGCTCGCGGCGCGGGCCTCGCCCAACCCGCCCGCGAGGCCGGCCCGGCCACCGACGAGGTTGGGCGAGCCTTGCCCGGCTATCGACGAGGCTCGGCCGACGAGGGCCGGAAGAAGAAGAAGAAGAAGAAGAAGAAGAAGAATAGGAGAAAAAAAAAAAACAAAAAGAAAAAAAAAAAAAAAGGAAAAAAAGTAAAAAAAAAAAGAAAAAAAATGAAAAAAAGTATAAAAATTATTTAAAAATTAAAAGAAATTGATTTGGAACAGAATCAATGAACATGGTACCAAACACAATTCTATTCTAGAATCATAAATTTTGGACAGCTACCAAACGCGTTTTTTTACTCAGAATCAGTTCCCGGGAATAAAATAAAATAAAAATTCATTTCTGATCAGAATCTACTCTCGGGAATAGAATTGTTACCAAATGCGCCCTCGGTGTCCAAAGTGGACAATATTACACAGTGGGGCTCGGGTCGTTACAAATGGTATCAAAGCCGACTTCCAACCGTGTGTGGCTCCACAGCGAGGACATTGTGCTCCTAAGGGGTGGAGAGTGTGACAGCCTAAGCGACGATGCACGGGGAGGAGGGATGGCAGTGCGTCCGCGCCTCAATCCCTGGACATGCGCAAGGAAGGAGAAGGGGTCCCTCTTTAGTCTCACATCACTTAGGGGGGGGAGTCCTAGGCTTGTTTATAAAGGCTTGGACCCCTTTAATATGTGTAACACGTTTTAAAGCCATGAGGACTCAGGCCCTGTTTGGTAACCATCCAAACAGAGCCAAATTCTGATTCTTTGTTCCCGGGAGTAGTTTGGGAACAGAATCACGTTTGGTAAAATTTTTGTTCCCGGAATCAAATTTCTAATTTTTTGTTCCTAGAAGTAGATTTGGAACATAATCAAGAATAAAAAAAAATTTGATTCTTGTTCCGGGAACAAATCTAAGAATCAAAACACTCTTCTTCATCAACCGCCCCGTCTACCGCCGTCCGCCGCCGCCGCCCACCGCCGTCGCCATCGGTTGCTGGCGAGACTCCGACGAGCTCACTAAAGGCAAGCCCAACCACCGGCAAGGCTGGGCGAGCCTTGCTCGGCCACCGCGAGGCTTAGCCTCGCCCGGATCTAGCGAGGCCGAGCCTCGGCGTGGCGGTGAGCCTCGCCGCGGGTCTCACCCGGCCCTAGCGAGGCCGGCCTCGCTAGATCTAGCGAGGTCGAGCCTCGATGGGGCTAGGCGAGCCTCGCCTAGCTGCCGACGAGGCTTGGCCGACAAGGGTTGGCCTCGCAAAGGGCCGATGACCCCCTCCGATGAGGTCACCGGCCCTCGACCGGCCTGAAGAAGAAGAAGAATAGGAGAAAGAAGAAAAGAGAAAAGGAAAAAAAAAAAAAAAAGGAAAAAGAAAGTAAAAAAAAGGAAAAAATGAAAAGAAAAAAATGAAAAAAAAAAAAAAAGTATAAAAATTATTTAAAATTAAAAGAAATTGATTTGGAAGAGAATTAATGAGCACGGTTATATTCAAACGCAATTTATTCCGTTTTCAAAAATTTTGGACAAAAAATGCGTTTTTTTTACTCAAAATCTATTCCCCAGAACAATAAAAAAAATCATTTCGATCGAGATCTATTCCCCTGAACGTAATCGTTACCAAACGCATCCTTAGTGTCTAAAGCAGACAATATTACACAGTGGGGCTTGGGTCGTTACAAATGGTATCAGAGCCAACTCCCAACCGTGTGTGGCTCCACAGCGAGGACACTGTGCTCCTAAGGGGTGGAGAGTGTGACAGCCCAAGCGATGATGCGTGGGGAGGAGGGATGGCGGTGCGTCCGCGCCTCGGTCCCCGGACATGCGCAAGGAAGGGGAAGGGGTCCCTCTCTAGTCCCACATCGCTTAGGGGGGGAGTCCTGGGCTTGTTTATAAAGGTTTGGGCCCCTTTAATCTGTATAACGCGTTTTAAAGTCGTGAGGACTCAATGTCCAAAGTGAACAATATTACACAGTGGGACCCGGGTCATTACATATATAACCATAACTATTGAAAATGTTAGGATCAACATAGGATCCACAAGATCAAGAGATTGACCCTTTTTGTGAGCATTTAGGTCTGCTAAAAATATTCCTATATTCCTCCAATAACCCGTTTTATGATGCAAGCTTTTGCTTTGTGGGTTCACTTTCTAAGTATAAAGTTCCCTCAAGTAATCTGATTTATGATGACATTTAAAGTTGTTCTTATTATCTTGGGTTGTACTCCATCAAATGGATGGTGAAGGAAACAACAATTGCCATTTGAAGCTATTCTCATTTCATGGTTGGGTGACTCAGTATTGACACCCAATCTTACCTAGATGACTACATTTATATTTCATGAAGTAAAGTAAGAGCAATCATTAGGTAAGTTCAGCCAAACAGAAGGGACGGGGAGGTGATTTCATCCATAATTGTGTCTAGAAGGGGTATTGCTGGCAATTCAAGGTTAGTAGAGAATTTACTACGTCCCTCATTCAACACACGTCCAATAGAAAGGCAATAATTTCCAAAATTATTCAACTAATTCTTTCCAAGAGGGGAGAGGGTGAACCTCACCCACAATGCAAGGGAAATGGGTGAATTTTGCAATCACAACATTCATCTCACAATAGAAATCATCATACTTAGCCAATTCTTTTCAAGAGTGGAAAGGTGTGAACCTCACCCCCAATGCAAGGGAAATGAGGCGAATTGTGCAATCACAACATTCATCATCATATTCTCTCTCTCTCTCTCTCTCTCTCTCTCTCTCTCTCTTCCAATTTTTCATTGGTGTGCTCTCTTCTTCCATCGGCAGCTAGCATCCACTGCCCTCATCGAGGTGTCCTTTGGTGACTAATCAACTATGAGTCCTTACCTAAGTGCACACCTCAACAACCACCCATCCGGTGTCATTGCCTCATAGGTTGCCCCGTCATGACTTACTCAGTTATGTTCCATCGCTCGATGTCCTTGGTATCCTAACTAAACTAAGATAAGATTGATGTGGTAATTAAGTCCTAATAGAAGTAGGATTATCTTAGTGGCGATTGAGTGCATATTATGTAATCGTCACGCTTTTTGTTATACATGTTTTCTCTAGGTTAACCTTGCATCTTTGGATCCAAGAGTCAAAAGATAGGACCCTTTATTATATTGCTCATGCATTCCATAAAGTGATGCTACTTTCTTAAATGATCCACCTACCCAAGCAAGCGCACTTTTCCATGTCGGTCTAGTACACTTAGAAATTTACTTTTGAAGCAAATTCTACTATATGTCCTCAAACACCTCAAGTAATGGGTTGCTTCTTACTGCACATTAATTCATTGAAATTAATCCACCAAAATATAGTAATTTTTTTTTCTACATTTAGCAAAGAATATATTATGCCTTCTTCTAACTATTGGTCAATATGAAATTTGGTATTATCAAAAAATAAAAGATACATTTAGAAATTATCATGTAAATTCCTAATCCATGGATCACCTAAGTGTTAGTAACGTCCAATGTGCATTTCGAACAATTTTTTTCCATTAAAGCAAAATGAGGGGGAAACAAGAAGATTTTCCCTACTAAGCTATGACAATCCAACCAAAGTCTTCCTTCCAATCAACAACGGATGGAAGGGTGAGCTAGCAGGGGCCTTTGCCCCCTAATGCCTTTCTTTCTTTTATCATATATATACTTTTTATCAAGAAATTTTATATAGAAGTCCCCTCTAAGTTAGGTATCGCAAAAATCTTTTATCTTTGTCCCTCAAATGAGATTTTCTACATCCACCTCTAGTTCCAATTAGGGGTGAGCAAAAGAATCTAGAACCGACTATTTCCCAATTCCAATAAATTGCAATTGGTGAGTAATGATGTAAATCTCGGTTCCATTTGAGGAACCACCCACCCAAATTACCTAAACTGGACCAGTACATATATATTTTGAATTTCTATGTTTTCACAAAATCCTAATTCCTAATTCCCTTACTTTATCTCGCTCTTGGACACCTCCTTGCACGATTCTCTTAACTCTCTCGCCTCATCTCACTTTTGGTCTCACCTCTAGCACTTTATAGCGGCATCATAGTCATGGTCTCTCGCCTTCGGCCCTCACTCGCAATCACAGCCTCGCCTCCCTCTTCGAGTCCCTCACCTCTCTTGCCTTATCTCTCGCATGACTTGCTCTCTTAGTCTCTATTGACTTTGGCAGGCTGCTCTTGGTGCTCGTAGGTCGCATCCTCACTCAAGAGTCACAACACTCGTTGCTATTCTCGCAACCTCACTCACTCAGGATGCTCGTCTTTCCCTCTCCTGAAAGTTCAAATCCTAATTCTCATTTGTTCTCTTTCTAGTTTCTTCACTCAAGTCTCATGCCTCTCTCTCACAACTCACTTACCACTCACAATGCTTGTTGTGACTCAGCATCGCTTGCTCATGGTGCTTGTCGCTCCCTCTCCTATAAGTCCTCAATCCTTCTTCGGCTAGAGTGGTCTACTTTGTGGCAATTTTTTGTGGTCATTTTCGTGTTATACAAACCGGCTTCTGGACCCACTTGGGGATCAGACCACTCAATTTTAGGATGGGTGGTTCCCACCCTAGAACTAATTACCCTTCATTGTAATCTCTAATTTGTTAGTCAAAATATTTGTACAAACAAATAATGATATTTCTTATTTGAACACAATTTTCCCAAATAACGCAGTTAGCGTTAATTTCTTGAAAGCATATGCATAATTTATTCGTTAGCTGGCAATTTTTGAAGGAAATGCTGACCAACAAATCTTAAGGAGTAAGTAGATAATTAGGGTTTAAAGTGGTTGCTTAGGTATGCAAATCAGAATAAATTGTTGGATAAATTCTCCTCGAAGTTTTGAAGTTGACAAAACATTTCTCTCGATGCCTGTCTGGCAAGACTTGCGACTCTACCGGCAAAGTCTCGAAGATCAAAGTCCGACGTCAACAAGACTCAAGTTTTAAAGTCTACTCTCATGGACAGGTTTCACCGACAAGATAAAAAGTTTCTATTCTCGATTAGTCTTTATCTCAATGGCTAAGGAATATCTTTCGACCGGGATTCAAGACTACAAGATCTTACATTCGTATCCGAATTGATTTAGATTCTCTAAGATTCGCAACTTATTTGGAAAGTTCAACTTATGGAAATCAAGATCCTGATTGTATGGGCGAGCAGGATTGATGGGCTATCTACACTTACCTTAAAGAGCTCGAGATCTCTCCAAATTGATTCTGTCCAACGGGTTGATTGGAAGAACTTCTTTGGAAGGTGCCAACGGTAATGAAGGCATGAAGAAGCGTATAAAGAGAGACGTTCGAGTTGTTGAAGGGTGCTTGGATAGAAGAATTCCAAAGTCTGAATCTCCATATTTCGTTTGTGATCTTATTCTTCGAGCAATACATGTAATCAAAAGAGTGATCATAGAGTTGTGAGACCTGAGGAAGTGTAGTAGAAGTTCTACATTGTGGACTCAAGAGCGTGAGACTGTAACTCTTTTTGATTCTTAGTGAAATCCAGCCGAAGGGCTGTCCGTGCGTAGAGAGTGGACGTAGGCTTGGTCTAAGCCGAACCACTATAAATCTAGAGTCTTGATTCTCTATCCCTTATCCTTTTATCTTTGATTATTTTCAATTGCTGCGATTGTCGTTTTTAATTCATTAATCTCATAGTCGGATTTGATTGTTAAAATCGCTTAATCACCTATTCACCCCCTCTAGGTGCTAATTCTAGTCCTAACAATTGGTATCGAGCTCGTGTACTCGTTTATAAGAAGTGTCTTTACTTCGAGTAAAAGATCTATGGCTAGTATGTTACCTACGGGGTTGGTTGAAGGTCAAAGCAATACCTGCACCTCCATACTTTGATGGAAAAGACTACAAAGATATGGAAGAACAAGATGAAAGCATTCCTAAGATCGAAAGATCCTTTGGAATGGGAAGTAGTAGACAAGGGAATCATTCCTGCTGCAGCATCAGGATCTGAGAGAGGAAAAGAAGTTGCTGATCCCACTCAAATGACTCAAGAAGAAATCACCAAGAGACAGACTCTTGACGCTAAAGCCATTTACTCCTTATATTGTGCTTTATCTCCTACTGAGTATAACAGAATATCTTCTTGTGATACAGCAAAAGAAGTCTGGGATAGGCTTCACATTACCTATGAAGGAAACAGATCGAGTGAAAGAGACAAGGATCAACATTCTTTTGGGACAATATGAAGTCTTTAAGATGAGATCGGGAGAATCAATAACGACATGTTTAGTCGCTTTCGAAATTGTGAATGGTCTTGAATATCGGGGACATCCAATCTCGGGACATATGAAGGTCAACAAACTCCTACGAGGACTCTCTAAAGACTCGGAATCACATAAAAACCTCAATAAGAGAGACACGAGGATTGCTCCACTCTCTGTAGACGAATTGGTTGGGACTCTTCAATCTTATGAAGTAGAGCAAACCAACGAAGAGGAAGATTCAAAAGGTAAGAAATCAATTGCCTTAAAGTCTAATGACTATTCTCGATGCTGCTGATTCTCAAGAAGATTTAGATGATGAAGAGCTGGCACTTATGATAAAGAGATTCGAAAGTTGAATAGAAAAGGAAGAAAATTCAACTGGAAGAAACAGAGCTCACAGAGGTTTCGAACAAATCAACAGAGGAAGATGATTCTAACAAAGAAGTGACTTGCTTTGAATGCAAGAAAAGGGACACATCGACCCAACCGTCCCTCTCGTTAAAGAAAAGAAAAGGAAAGACCGAGAAATACGAAAAGCACTCAAAGCGAGACCCAGTGATACCGAATGTGAAGAAAGTGATGACGACTATGCCAATATCTGTCGTCTAATGACAAAATCTGATTGACTCGCACCGATTCGATACGTACTCGCATGAACTCGAGGTTAGTAATCTCGGAATTCCTATCAAAGTTTCGAAATACATTGATGAACTTTGTCTTAGTCTAAAAACTTCTCTTAAGAGGATCTCCGAATTGAAAAAGGAAAATTCTACATTGAAGCAACAGGAAAAACTTTGGAAAGAAAAGTTTGAAAAATTAGAAAACAATTTTACTGTCTTGAAAGAAAACTCAGACTCTGTTTCCAAAGAAAATGATCTTTTGAAAAGTGATATTTCTAATATATCAAAAAGATTTTCAAATGGTTCTGAAAAGTTGGATAAGATTCTTTCGATACAAAGACCCTACTTTGATAAGTTAGGTCTTGGTATGACTTCGGAAACTATTCCTCTAATTGATTTTCCAAAGGTGAAGGAAAGAATCAAACAAAGACCAACCAGAATTGCTTATAAAAATCATTTTCAAAAGTCTTTGTAAAACCCGTTGCGTAAAATGCCTTAAAGTGTTCTAAGTGTCAAAGCTCGAACATTTTGAGAAAGAATGTCCTTTGGTTTGGAGACCGATAAAAGGAATTGGGCAAAGACTGTTTATTGCTCTAACTCTTCCTCGGACCCAAGATGATGTGGGTACCAAAGAAAGCTTGAATTCTTTCTAATTGCAGGTCACTATCAAAAGAAGATTAAATGGTATCTAGATAGTGGCTGCTCAAGACATATGACAGAGACTCAAGTTGCTTCATAACACTTGACCGAAAGACGGAGGAAAAGTTTCTTTTGGTGGTAACAACAAAGGAAGAATCATTGGTCGTGGAACAACCAAGATTGGAAGTCTCCTGTCAATCAAGAATGTTTCCTTAGTTGAAGGATTAAATTACAACTTGCTCAAGATAAGCCGCTTGTGTGATACGGATTCAAGATCAATTTCCGGAAAGAAAGTGCTCGGGAATCGCAAAGATTCTACTCAATCCTTTGCCGGACGAAGACATGGAAATATCTATCTTCCGGATGTAAATCATGAAAGATCACAAAGCTTGATTTCAGCACAAGATGAAGCTAATCTATGGCACAGAAAACTTGGCCATATCAATATGAAGCAAATCAGCAAGATCTCCTCCAAGAAACTTGTTCGAGGATTGCCTATTCTCAATTATTCAAAGTCTGATCTATGCACACCATGCGTACTGGGTAAACAGGTTAGAAACTCTTACAAACCAATAAGTAAAGTTTCTACTAATCGTGTACTGCAGCTTCTGCATATGGACTTATTTGGACCTACTAGAACGCGAAGCATTGGTGGAAAAAGGTTCTCGCCTAGTAATAGTGGATGATTATTCACGATTTACTTGGGTCTACTTCCTTTCAAGTAAGTCTGAAACTTTCACTCTCTTTTCAAAGTTTGCTAAGAAGGTGCGAAATGAGAAAGGTTATACTATCTCAAGTATTCGTACGACCATGGAGGTGAGTTTGAAAATCAAGACTTTACTAAATTCCGTGATGATTCTCGGTCTTCAAGACAAATTCTCCTCTCCATACACACCGAAACGAATGGAGTTGTGGAAAGGAAGAATAGGTCTTTACAAGAAATGGCAAGAACTCTTTTAATTGAAAGTAATATTTCTTCAAGGTTTTGGGTCAAGCTGTTTCAACCGCTTGTTATATTATTAACAGTAGTATTTTTAAGACCAATTCTTGAGAAAACCCCTTATGAAATTTTTAAAGAAAAGAAACCAATTGTTTCTTATTTTCAAGTATTTGGTTGTAAATGCTTTATTCTCAAGAATGCAAATGATCGAGTTGGTAAGTTTGAAGAAAAATCAGATCAAGGATTCTTTCTTGGTTACTCAACCGCGAGCAAAGCCTATAGAGTATTCAACAAGAAGACTCGGGCGTGGAAGAATCAATGAACGTCAAATTTCAAGACTCTCCACAAGTTCGGTCAATACAGATCAAGAATCGAGTCTGCCCGTTTCTTCGCTAGATCTATCTCCCATAAAGCAGTCCAAAATCCAGATGCGAGAACAACAAGTTGTCGATGGAGATTCAACTCAAGAAACCGATCAACAACCCATCGTAGACCATCCAAGAATCGGAAACACAAGTCCAAATATCCCGAAGAACTCATTATTGGGAACATTAATGAGGGAATTCGAACAAGATCCAAAAGGCGAGAAGAGTCTAGTGCAAAGGTTGCACTTATTTCTGAAATAGAACCCAAAAACATTGAAGAAGCCTTAGCCGATGAAAGCCGGATTGAAGCAATGCAAGAAGAGCTCGACAATTCGGTATCAACGACGTTTGGGAATTAACTCCTAAACCAAAAGGTAAATCTGTTATTGGAACTAAATGGGTTTTCGAACAAAGTTGATGAAAAAGGCAAAGTGACAAGAAACAAAGCAAGACTCGTGGCTAAAGGATACACGCAAGAAGAAGGGATAGACTATGATGAGACTTATGCTCCAAGCAAGGTTAGAAGCAATCGATTACTACTTGCTTTTGCATGCTATAAGAATTTCAGGTTATTTCAAATGGACGTCAAAAGCACATTCCCGAATGGATTTATTCAAGAAGAAGTCTATGTGCAACAACCTCCTGGATTTGAAGACTCAAAGAAACCAGACTCAGTGTTCAGACTGAAGAAAGCTTTATATGGATTAAAACAAGCTCCTCGAGCTTGGTATGAAAGGTTAAGTAATTTTTTAATTCAAAGTGGTTTCTCTAAAGGAAAGGTAGACACTACTCTATTTGTTAAAAGGGAAGGCAAAAGCTTTCTACTTGTTCAGATTTATGTTGATGACATTATATTCGGATCATCTAATGAGACTTTGTGCAAGAAATTTTCTAAGTCTATGCAGGATGAATTTGAGATGAGCATGATGGGTGAACTATCCTTCTTCCTTGGTCTACAAGTGAAACAACTCAAAGAAGGAATCTTCATTCATCAAGAGAAATATGCAAAAGAACTTGTGAAAAAGTTCGGTCCGGAGAATTGCAAAAAGACCGACATACCAATGTCAAGTTCCTTGAAGATAGACAAAGACGAAGCGGGAAGAAAGTCGACCAAAATTATACAGAGTATCATTGGGTCACTTCTTTATCTTACCGCATCTAGACCCGACATATTATTTAGTGTTTGCATATGTGCTAGGTTTCAATCGATCCTAAGGAATCACATTTAAGTGCTGCTAAACGTATCATTAAATACGTTGCAACTACGCTAAGATTGGTCTATGGTATCCCAAAGAAGGAGACTTTACCCTTCTTGGTTATTCGACGCAGATCTTGCGGGTTGTAGAGTTGAAAGAAAAAGCACCTCGAGGTACTTGTCAATTACTTGGCAACGGGGTGGTATCTTGGTTTTCAAGAAAACAAAGTACCGTGGCCCTTTCAACAAATGAAGGAATACGTAGCACTTGGAAGTTGCTGTTCTCAAATACTTTGGATAAAACAACAACTACGAGACTTTGGTATTGAAGACTCTTGCACGTAGATCGATGTGACAATACCAAGTGCAATCAATCTTACAAAGAATCCTATTCTTCATTCAAGAGCCAAACATATTGAGATTCGACATCATTTTATAAGAGATCATGTTCGAACAAAGAAGTCTTGATACAATTCATTGACTCGAAGAATCAACCGCGTATATCTTCACAAAACCACTTGAGAAAAGCTCGTTTGAGTCTATTCGCTCAAGACTCAATATTGTATCTCTTGAAGACCGTTAAAGCTCGACTCGAATCTTAAAGTCTCGACGGAGTATCGACTCAACGGGTATAGACCGAGAATACCAATCGACACGACTGTAAGTACATCTACTTAATCTTTTATCTCAAAAGGTAAGTTTGCCTGTTTATTTATGGATAATCATGTTTATTAAGGCAGTTTAATTTTTAAAGGGTGGTTATCGATTTATTAAGGCAGTTATTTTTCGAAAAGGAATTTATTTTGCGTCGATTCAGATACCCCGATTCGTTTTTCCTTTTATACTTCTTCTTCTTCTTCGTTTTAAACTTTTTACCCGAAACCCTAGCTCAAAGCTTTTCACTCTCTGGAATTTCTCTCCTCGATTTTTTACTTCTCAAGATTTTGTCTTTCTTGCGACACAAGTGAGAAAGTTCCTCCAAGACAATGACAATGTCTCACCAAAGAAAATCATCGAGACTTGCAAGCGAGGGGACCACGGGGCTCGGAGAGGGGCCTACGCACTCGATCTCACGGAAGAAAGCGACTTTCCAACGATGCACGCTCCTCGCCGATCTCAACAAATAGCTCCTCCTCAACTAGACCCCATGATAATCGCCCTCAACATGCGTAAGAAGTGCTTGAAAATGTTGAACCAAGATCACTCAAGCCCGCTTTTGTTTATAGGCTTTACTCGCATTGAAGGAAGGAGGGTCTCGCGATGACCTTTATCGATGAATTTCGAAGGAAAAAGGTTATAGAAATGAGACGCACTTTCTCACCGTGATGGAAAGATCGGGCGTTGTTCCCGAGGGAACAAGAGCAAAAAGTTTTTGCAAACTTTCCCAAAGGACCCTAGGTTTGGTAGTTTTAATCAACCGAGGGAAAGGATGATGATGAGAAAATGTATCTGCATTTTAAACCTTGGATGGGTGTGGCTGCAAACCTTCGAGGAAAGAAGGATGAACTGTTTCGATCCGATGTACACACGAAGAAGTATGAGAAAACCGCGAGGTGATAAATCCACGAACCGTGGACTTTGATTTTCTGGATTTACCGAGCATCAATCTCGGAGAAGTTTGAGAAACTTCAACTGCACAAGTTTTGCACCGAATGTGATGTGGCTCATTCTCGAATTGACCGCATATTTTTACTCTAATCTCAAACTTTCTTGATGCGAACAAATTTTCATTTAGCGTGCGAGATAGAGAATATGTTGTTGATACAGACACTCTGCGACGTAATTGGTGTGGAAAGAGGTGCTTTCCAATCAATTTCGTGAACATGAGTCATGCAACCATGGAGCTTGCAAGAGACCGAATTGTCAAGGTCGTCTATCCTACCTCGAAATGAATGCAACAAATATTCTGCTTCACAAGATTGTGATCAACTGTCTTAGACCAAAATCAACATCAAAGACAGATGTATCCATCTCCGAGGCAAAGTTGATGTTTGCAATCAAGGTTGGCATTAATTTCTCTCTGCCACACACTATCATGTTTCACATGTACAAATGTCGATGGTAAAGGACAAGGGACAACTCCCTTATGCTTTGCTCTCATTACAAGACTTTTCGTACATCTGAACATCCAGCCTCCCCACATTCTCTCTCGTGAAGACTATTGGTCGAATGGTCATCGGACCGAGAATGATAACAAAGATGCGTCGAAAGAACTCAGCAGAAAGAAGCTGGAGCGCTTCAAAGAAAAGACCCTGTGAAAATCAAACCCAGACTCTTACGGCAAAGAGAAAAGGAAAGGAACCTGTCACTGGTCCTATCAAGAAGAGGCGGGCAATCATCTTGGAAGATGAAGATGATGAGGATGATATGCCTATCTCAGCCTTTGTCTCTCGCTTTCTGCTCCGTATCACCGTGTTCCCGGAACAACGGTTTGCGAAGAAACCGAGAAAGGAATCCAGAAGAGGAATCCTTGCAAAAGGAAGAAGAGACAGAGAAAGAAGAAGAGAAAGAAGAGAAAGAAGAAGAAGAGAAAGAGAAAGAAAAAGAGGAAGAACAGAAAGAGGAAGAGGAAGAGAAAGAGGAAGAGAAAGATGAAGAGGAAGAGTCACTGAACGTACTCTCGAAAGATGAACCAACTGCCAGACTCACAAGCAAAGACAGATTCTCCACAGAAAAGAAGGATCAGCACAATCTTGTCACTGAGGAGACTCCTCAGAAAGAAGAGTTCTTCTCCCCTCCAGAAGGCATGGAAACAGGGGGAGATATTCAAAGAGAAAGCACTCCTCTTCTCCTGACGTTTACAAGTGCAAGTGTGAGCAGATCGCCACCTGATGCTGAAGATGTTTATGCTGCTCATCATCCTGAGGGAGAGGCTTCATCTCCAAATATCGATCTTCCTTTTGACATTCACACCGGCTTGACTCCACCATCGGACCGGGAGTTGACGCAAGCACCCCCGGACGATAATTCGGAGATTTCGAAGGTTGCTTGACATCATGTTGGAGCTCAAAGGCCAAATCTATGCTATGGGGTGTGACTTTCGACTATCCAGAATGAGAATCATGCTATGTTTATCTCCTTACATGATCACCGAAAGATGTTCAAAGTAAGGTTCAAGACACAACAAAAAGGCACCGCACTCTCTCGAACTTCAAGAAGACTTAAGGAAGCCGGAAGGAACCGTCCAAGTCTATGGAGGACTTTCAACTTGTTCGCGTTCCTCGTGCTCCTTGATTTTCTTACTTTTTAATGCCGACAAAAATGGGGAGAAGACTTTGCGGCAGATTTTCACTCTATTCAAACCCAAACCCAAACCTTATACTTTCATTTCTATTTTTTTTAATGGTTTGTTTGTGATTGATATTTTGACTTTATCTTGAGTTTTTGAATGATTGCTTACTACTGCATTACCTTAAGCTGTCAAAATTAAATATAGATAGTAAAGTCTGCATTGACTAATGAGGTTTCTGTGGATGCAGATCTCGTATGGGGTAAGTCTGTGTACAGGACATCTGCGTACAGGACATCTTATACTATTCTTATTCTAATGATATCTTTGCAAGCTTAAAAGTTGTTTTGCAGGGCAATAGTATTCAAATCTGCAGAAAAGTTTTGTCACCATCAAAAAGGGGGAGATTGTTGGATAAATTCTCCTCGAAGTTTTGAAGTTGACAAAACATTTCTCTCGATGCCTGTCCGAAGACTTGCAGACTCTACTGGCAAAGTCTGAAGATCAAAGTCTGACGTCAACAAGACTCAAGTTTTAAAGTCTACTCTCATGGACAGTTTCCAGACCGACAAGATAAAAAGTTTCTATTCTGATTAGTCTTTATCTCAATGGCTAAGGAATATCTTTCGACTGGATTCAGCACTACAAGATCTTACATTCGTATCCGAATTGATTTAGATTCTCTAAGATTCGCAACTTATTTGGAAAGTTCAACTTATGGAAATCAAGATCCTGATTGTATGGGCGAGCAGGATTGATGGGCTATCTACACTTACCTTAAAGAGCTCGAGATCTCTCCAAATTGATTCCGTCCAACGGGTTGATTGGAAGAACTTCTTTGGAAGGTGCCAACGGTAATGAAGGCATGAAGAAGCGTATAAAGAGAGACGTTCGAGTTGTTGAAGGGTGCTGGATAGAAGAATTCCAAAGTCTGAATCTCCATATTTCGTTTGTGATCTTATTCTTCGAGCAATACATGTAATCAAAAGAGTGATCATAGAGTTGTGAGACCTTGAGGAAGTGTAGTAGAAGTTCTACATTGTGGACTCAAGAGCGTGAGACTGTAACTCTTTTTGATTCTTAGTGAAATCCAGCCAGAAGGGCTGTCCGTACGGGAGAGTGGACGTAGGCTTGGTCTAAGCCGAACCACTATAAATCTAGAGTCTTGATTCTCTATCCCTTATCCTTTTATCTTTGATTATTTTCAATTGCTGCGATTGCTGTTTTTAATTCATTAATCTCATAGTCGGATTTGATTGTTAAAATCGCTTTAATCACCTATTCACCCCCCTCTAGGTGCTAATTCTAGTCCTAACATAAATATCATTATCAAAAGACAAGGACAGACACGTGGGAATATTCACGTTATGTAATAATTTAGTCAGTGATTTGCAGTTGATAAAGGAATTAGTATTTTTATTTTTATTTTTTTTAGGTAATCGACGCAAGTTGGGGATTGGAGATATATGCTAGACCAAGCGTCAAGTTTGGTCCCGCGTCAATCAAACATCTCCTTATAGTTATAATGTGGAAATTGTATATGCAAGTTAATCTGATAATGCTTATTTGCTATTACCTTATTATTTAAATAGTCGATGTCAGAGGATTTTCTTGAAATTTTAGATGGAGCGTCAAGAAAATTTTTGCAATAATTAATGGTGATGCGTGATCATGCAGCGTCCCACACTTCTCCTTCCAAGCAAGATATCTCACATATCCCATCTTAGAAAGGGGTTCTTGACTTAGCCATGCACACACAGATATACATACATACATACATACATACATATGTATATATTTCACGGAATTAAGAAGGATCACTTGAGAAAGGCCAATACGTTTCATAGTTCTAATAGAATGGCATTAGCTCAAATTATTGAGAAAAATGATCTAAAAAGTCCTAAATCAATTGTACGTTGACCAATTTAGTTCTAAACCTTTTAATTGTGTTAATCTAATTTTAACCTTTCGGTGATTTGCTAATTTAGTCATAAATCTTTGAATTGTGTCAATTTAATCTTCAATCTTCTGACGATTTGCTAGTATAGTAATTCTGGTTAATTACCTAAATAATAGTTTAATGACTAAATTGGTAAATCATCAAAAGTTTTAGAACTAAATTGACATAAAGAAATGTTTAAGATTAAATTGGTAAGCCTTCAAAAGGTTTAGGGCTAAACTGACACAATTGAAAGGTTTAGGTTCGAATTTGCCTTTGTACAATAGGTTTAGAACTTTTTGGATAATTATCCCCAAATCGCTCTAATAGTAGTCCAAGGGGAGGTTAGAATAACTCTTCGCATTGACAAGTGAACATGAGCAAGTGCTTGAAAACGTATTAAGTGTATCCAATTAGTTAGATTATATTTGATATAGATTGATGCTACACATACGTGTGAAATTAAATCATTTAATGTGAATGCATGTACCCTGCAATTTGATAAAAGTTTTTGTTAGACTAATAGCAAAGTGAAGAGAGTTTGATTTTTCAAAGGCATTGATTGTTCTATTGGTTCATGTAATTAATATTGTTGAAATTGAATTATTGCTCTTTTATATAGAAAAACTGAAGGTTTTGTACAATTGCAATGTACTCGTAGCATTTGTTCACAAGATCAGGTCTTAAAAAATTTTATGACGAAAATTTTATATGCATATGATAAATGAATTATATTTACAAAACCAACTGTGACACTCTTTCACATATATTTCAACAAAAAATGACACACTCAAATGAAAACAAAGTCGACCGACCAAAAATAAAAAAATGAAAACAAAGTCTCGAGATTTCGATATGTTTCTACGTACTTTAGGTGTCATAGGTGATTCAGAAGCAACACATTGGAAAGGTTGATGAGGATTTAACGTAAAGACAATTGAAAAATTACATGTAAAGGAACATCAGAAAATTGTTTAAAAATTCATAAACTTATTAAATCCCTTTGGCTTGCCCGGCTCTATTTATAGGATGAGTGGAACTCGTTTTCTCCAGTTCTTGAATGTTTTTGTATCTAGCCATGTTGATGCTTTTGATGCCGTGCATTATTGCTTGGGTCTAGATCTGAGTTCAAGGTCTAAAAATGATCAACACCTCATCCTTAATCCATGCTCACCACGTGTTTGATATAATGCCCCAGCGAGTGTTAGTCTAAAAGGAGACTAAAGCTTCGTTCGTTTCAAGGAAAATGACTTCCAGGAAAACGTTTTCTAGATTTTCCAACATTCGTTTTACGGAAAATGAACTAATCAAAGAAAATGTTTTCCATCATTAAAAAAAACAACCTTTAAAAGTGAGAAAAATGTCTTCAACTTTTCAAAAGTGAAAACATTTTTCATAACTTCTTCCACCTTACTTCTTTTCACCAAACACATTTTTCGTTTTATTTTTATGCTTTCTTTTCCTTTTTTTCCTTTTTTTTTTAAAAAAAATCTAATTGTAAATTTTTTTTCCTTTTCTTTCTTTCCTTTTTATCTTCTTCCTTGGCCTTGGCCAGTCACCGCCCACAAACTAGCTCGAGCTTCTCGGCGAGCCTCCGCCTAGCCCGATTTAGCGAAGCCAAGCTTGCCCGAGTCTGGTGAGCTCGAGCCTCGCTAGATCTGGCGAGCTGGGCGGGGCTCGGGCCTCGCTCGAGGTCGACAAAGGTTCGCCAAATCTGGTGGCGGGGCTCGGGCTCCCGATCCAGGCAAATCCAGCGAGCTCATGGCTCGCTTGGATCAGCCGAGCCTCAAGCTTGCCAGAGGTTCGTCAGGCTCTGGCGAGTCGCGAGCTCGCCGAATTTGGCGGCGAAGCTTGAGCTCCTAATCTAGGTGAGCCCGAGCTCCGCTGCCGATCCGGCGAGCTCGCAACTCGGCCAGAGCTCGCGGCTCACCTGGATCGGTCGAGCCTCGAGCTCACCGGATCTGGCGATCGTGTCTTGGTCGACCGCTGAGCAGCCGGTTGTCGTCAGGCATGTAGTGGCGGAGGAAGGAGGAGGAAGGAGGAGGAGGAAGGAGGAAGGAAAAGAAAAAGGAAAAAAAGAAAAAGAAAGAAAAATAATAAATAATAAAAATTTCGATTTTTTAAAAATACAAATAATTAAAAATTCATTTTAAAAAATATATAAATAAAAATAATTTTTTGGTCAATTAAAAATATGAAAATTCAATTTTTTGATAATTTTTCCCAAACAATTAAATTAGTTGACGAATAGTGGAAAATATTTTCCACTCAAAGTTCGTGTTTCAACCGAACACCTAAAATATAATTATTTTCTTGAAAAATTACTTTCTAGAAAATATTTTCCGAAAACGTGGATATTTTCCATGAAACGAACGGATCCTAAGGCTTTTGTTTGTTTCCGTAAAAGCGTATCTTGGATTCTTTTGAAGTATTTTCCATTCACTTGAGATGTCTGCTGATTAATGTAGGATGAAGTCGACATCACAATATTAGTTCATCGGTGTGCCTTATCACTTTTAGTCGAACGCACAAGACTTGCTTGATGAAATGCTTCTGACAAGTGATTGAGAAATATTTTTTATTTCTGTTTGAATCCGAAGGCATTTCCGAGCGAGATTGACTCGCTTGATGAAATGCTTCCGAGAGGTGATTGAGAAATATTTCCTATTTCTGTTCGAATCCGAAGGCATGTCCAGGCGAGATTGCTCAGTCATTAGTTGTTAAGCTTGATTTTCATGAAATGATTGTCTTTGTATTCTGTCGATATGTTGTCTCCATTGAGTGTGGTGCACAGCGGACGCCATGTTGGTTGCCGGAGGTGATTTTGATTTCCCAGCGATGAGTCATTGTGGTAATTAGTGATAGTCCGGTAGTGGGCCTTCGCGATTGATTGCGAAATATTTGTTCATGTTGGGAAGATTTTGGCGTAGGGAATCTAGATGGAGGCGGGGCGTTCTCAGTAGGTTGAAGAAGACACCATGGGAGCAAGCGTGGAAGGTGATAAGAGCAAAAGGAAGAGGAAGCGGGTTTAGTGCAGGTGGGCTTAGTTCTAATTATAATTGAGTTGGTGACTTTCAGGCTTTAGGAAGAGTGGGCTTGTGAAGTTCTAATTAAAATAAGCCTAAGTAGTAAGCCCATATAAAGCATGTCCTTGTATAACCCAAACCTGACCTTAATGTGGACACGGACCGTAGAAGTAGGCCCACGCCTTTATGAGTCCAGTCCCATATACTGGGGCGGGTCTCTTTTTTCGGATTATAAAATTAAATTTTTCTAAATTTATAGAATATATTTTTTTAAAAATATTTTACAAATTTTTAAAAATTCCGAAATTTTTTTATTATCAAACTATCAAGGAGGGACATGGCCACAACATTGCACCAGGTAAGTAATACTGCTACGGTACATAATATTTTTGAAAAAATTATCATTATATTCTCAATATGTTACCGTTTTAATAATTTTTTTTTAGATACATATAATTATCTTTACTATAATTCAATTGATTGATTAGCACTAAATTAGGAAGTTAAGTATTTTACCCTTTTTCTTTTTTCTCTTTCTCTCCCCTTCACCCACAATTCTACTCTCTCCTACTTATATGCATTTTTGGCTATCAATTATCCTCATGCTCTTCGTCATCAACCGCTCTACACCTCCCTATTTCTACCCTCTCACTAGTCACTATCACATTCTTAACCCATCATCCTCTCATCTCAATTACTCCTCTTCAAACACTTAAAATCATGCCTCCTAAATCATCAAAAGGAGCCAGCAAGCCAATTGGTACGAGAAAATCATCTCGTACGGCCACTGTTCTTTCTCATGCTTTTAAAGCATCCGTTGAGATTGACCTGATTAAAGGCCTCTACAAGTGAGCGCTGGTCTTGGTGAATCAATCGCTCCATCTGCTATCACTTTGAGTGGATCACAACAATCTAAACCAACTTGGAGGAGTCTTGTTGCTCAAACTCCTCAGTGTCGACCACTAGCATATCAGGAGCTCACCCCAGTTCGACCCATTCAAGTAGAAATCCTTTCTGCATCAGCACCTGGACAACCTCTAACCAAGGAACAACAACAGAAGTTGCTCGATTAAATCCTTCCTCAACCCAGAGGTAAACCTCCACTTACTATTGGTTTGTTCATGAATTGGCTCCAACGATGACGACAAGCTCAAGGTCTGGCCTCAGCATCTACATCCGCACTAGCCCTACCTAGCACACCTTCAACTGATGCTCCTAGTATAGACATCCCTCCCATTGCTGAACCTTAGAAAGAAATTACCCTTGAAGAGGAAGCAATGCTTGAAGATGTCGGGCCTCCCAGTACAAAAATTCAGGATGTTCAAAAGGACATCAGCGCTGTCGCTGGTGAACCTAACTCTGAAGCCTTGCCAGAATCCAAGATAGGCCAAGTTGAGAAAAGGAAAGACGACGACGACGATTAAGACTACACTCACTTTACGCCCTTTCTAAGTTTTGGACCTGATCCCTCCTATCATTCTCGTGAACTTCTTTCAGCTATTCGTGAACACCATTTTTTGTCCCTTAAAACTCGTGAACCCATTGCCAATCGGACCGTCAACTACTCTTATCTGGATAGACGTGGATTTTTCATTTCTGAACTTTTTGAAAAACTTTCGCTGACCTTCTTTTGCACATTGCAAGAAGAAGTTTACCCCTCTGCAGTGGCATGCTTTTACTCCAATATTCATTTTCCAAATCATGACAATTTCATTTTCAGTTTTGAAAATCTGTTATACATTGTCGCTATTGAAGGCTTAGCTCATCTCATTCACCATCCTGTTACCAATTTTGAGAAAATTCTCATTTCCTCTTCTAAGTCATATTCTTTTATTTTGGAAAGTCTTGAACCCGTCTGTCGCGACAAAATTCCCTTGAACATGCTGCCCCTCAAAATGAATTAGATTTACAAAATTCTAATCACGTGTCTCTGCCCAAGTCTAGCTCAACCAATGACATCTCTCACTATGAAACGCAAATCATCTGCGCCATTTTAAAAGGAACAAATTTTTCGCTAGCTCATATGATAATCTTGCACATGGCTCTCGTTGCCCAAAGGCTGACAAGTTGACTTATGGAGCCCTGATCACTCTCATTCTGCGAGCAAAATGCATCATTATCAATGATGCTCTCAAGGCCGATAAGATGGCCAATGTGGAAATTGGCAAATAGACCCTCAAGAAAATGGCCATCAGGATTACTCCCCAGGGATGGGTGAATCAACAAGATGAGATTATCCATGTGGGACAGAGAGATGATGAAGCTGCTCAGCAAGTTCTACAAACCAAACTCAAAGGAGTGGAAAGGGCAATGTGTGGAAAGGATAGCCCTCTAGCCTCTCGTCCTCGACGAAAGAGATCATCAACTTGGAGGGGAGGGCGGGCCTTTGCCTAGGAGAGACACGAACGACATCTCCAATGCCGATGTGATTGAAGCTGTTAAGGAACATGGAGAATCTTATAATATTCCCAGGATATTGTCAATTACATTCTCAATCAATTGCACTTTTGAACGTGGATAATTTTTAATAATAATTTATTATTTTTTCATAATTTTTAAAATTTGTAATTTTATTTTCCTTGTGTTTTTTTTTCTATGCTTTTGTTTTTTATGCTAACAGGTAGTCATCAATGGCCCTCGTTGACCATGAGGGCCTCACTCATGAGGGAGGCGGCCCAAAGACCTGAGTCTAAACTAGGTCAATTTAGCATTCTAAGATCGAAATCTCTAAAGTTGTGCATGTTAGTAACTAAGAAAAACAGAAAAAAAAAAAAAAAAAAAAAAAGAACTATATCAGCTTCTCCATATTTATAATCTTAACTAATAAAGCTGCAAACATGGCTAAAATTAGCTGGTGGTCTGTGATGTGCTCTTCGCTCTTGTGGGTGGCGGGGCTATGTTGGTCTTTCCCAGGGCCTTTGTGGCCTTGTTGACCGTAGGTGAGGCCTTCGTGGTCACATGAGGGTCAATGGTGACCCTCGTTGGCATAGAAAAAGTACACCAAAAAAAAAAAAAAAAAATCAAAGGAAAATGAAAATAAAAATTCAAACAAATTAAAAATGGGAAAAAAATTAAATATTATTAAAAATTATACATGTCGGCGCCAATCATGCCATGTAGGATGGCCAGTGTCTACATTAACGATTTTTGACTAAAAGCGATTATTGGCTCAAATTGACCAAATAGACTCAATTGGCGAAAACTAAAAATGTTCAAGACTGAATTAGCAAAATTAAAAGTCTTATGATTGAATTGGTAAAAATACAATAGGTTTAGATTGAATTAACGATTTTTGACTAAAAGCAATTATTGGCTAAAATTGACCAAATGGACTCAATTGGCGAAAACTAAAAATGTTCAAGACTGAATTGGCAAAATTAAAAAATTTATGACTGAATTGGCAAAAGTATAACAGGTTCAGACTTTCTAGACATTTTCCCTGTGATCCAGGATAATCTAAAGTTTTGTCATCACTTGGCCTCAAGTTAGACTACACGAACAAGATCCTGAAGAAAATATTGTTGATGCTCCCTCCCGCCAGTACAACACTTATATTTGAAGACCACACTTTGATGATGCATCATAAAAATCTTGCAAACCGAATCGGATCTCCTGGGTATCCAGTTGATGTTTAGCTCATTCTGATCTTAATCGATCTGACCCAAGATTATCAGCAGATTTCCCAACGGTTGATGTCCTTTTCCTATTATGCCTGAACTGCAATTTGAACGCTACAAGGTATTCCCCCAAAGCCGGGCCCGTCAGATCACGATCAATCTTTCGAGCAATGTTTGAAATAATCTACGTGTGTTGAAGGAAGAATCTAGGGTACTTGTCGAGGAATCTTCAAAAACCTTATAAACACGATTTGCCAAACGTTTTAAATGTGAAGGCGGAAAGTCTAAGTCTTGAATCTAAAAATGATGGTCGGCTATTCCTTGATCCATTCCAATGCACTCTCGGTGCGCGTCTTTGATCTTTGACAAAAATCCTTAAAAGTAGATACAACGGTGATCTTCTCGAATCTGACGCCGTTTTCACAACCAAACGGCAAGATTTGCTCTGCAAATCCGAGATCTTTGCCCACATATTCATGCACCTCATCTTCTTTCCAGATTTGGGCTATTAAAATAAAGAATCCTCTGTAGATTGGAAAAGTCTTTTGGCCACTAACGCGTTATTCTTGGTCAATGCAAAGTTTTAATTGGAGAAGTCGAGTTAGCAGTAGTTAGAACTTTTCTGAGTACATATATATATATAACCCCGCTAACTTCTAGGGTTTCGCCAGACTAAAGTATTTGAACGACAGATTTGGAGTCATACAATTAGGAATAAAAAATAAAAATAAAAATACAAGCTACGACAAACATAAAGTATAGATCATCAATCTGTTCGGAATATTAAGTAATTCAAGGACAGACAATCAACATAAATTTTCTGGCCTGTAATCCTCATTGGCATAAAATATGTCATAATTCATGTTTGCTACTTAAACATCAAGGATACCGACAGAAATACAGCAGGCCCCTTTGGGTGCGTGCATAGATGTATTAGTTGCATATTAAATAGTAGATTTGGTGGAATACAATCGCATGCTGTTTAGAAATTAAGGGCCTTGCTAGGGTTCAAAGTGTATTTACTGGAACTGTCTTACAGAGAAATAAGATCTAAGTCAAATTGCTGACTAATGATGTCGAAATATCTGCAAATCAAAGCCAAGAATCCTATCAAATATTTCCTCGCACGTTGCGTATAGTACTTTTTCTTTATAAGAGGGTGTGGCTGCGCCATCGTGTCCCTGTATGCTTGTTTATATATGAGACCCTTGTGAGCTCTCCCTCTCAACTCCGCCACAAACACCAACGCACACAAACTTGCTTATCATCTCTTTGTCCCTCCGACGTTAGAAAGGCAACAAACCATCCAATGGCCTCACAATGCATGACGATAACACTCGTCATGATGAGCATATTAGTCTCAATGTTGTGGCAATCCAAGCTTGTGACCGATTCACAATACCACAAGCTCCTTTCTCTCCCCATCGCCGGCAACCTCCATGTCGATCCTGAATCCATCCGCGAGGCCTCCGTTGACTTTGGCCTCATTGTTGGAGAAATTCCCGCAGCCATCCTTCGTCCATCTTACCCCGAAGACATTGCGACTCTCGTGGCATTCGCATTCAATGAATCCTCTATTCCTCTCACCATCTCAGCCAGAGGCTGTGGCCACTCCGTCCGGGGACAAGCCATGGCTCGCAATGGGGTCGTCGTGGACATGACGTCTCTTGGTAACAAGCGGCATGGGACCACCGTGTCATGGAGCCAGTCGCTCGGCCACTATGCCGATGTTGGAGCCCAGCAACTTTGGATCGATGTGTTGGAGGAGACGCTGAAACACGGTGTTGCCCCGGTTTCTTGGACAGATTATTTGTACCTGACTGTGGGTGGCACGCTATCTAATGCAGGCATTAGCGGGGAAACATTTCGATATGGTCCTCAGATCAGCAACGTCTACGAAATGGATGTCATTACTGGTATGCAATCACCCTCCTCTTCCGTATTTTGATTACAAACTAATTGAACTAGGGTTATGATGTCAATGATCCTATCATCTCGGCAGATAATGATATGCGAAAAGTCATGAATAGAAAACAACAAAAGCAGATCTGTTAAATACAGTCGATGAATTAATCATTCGTTTCATTCCATAAGCTGTTTGATTACCATATGTCTCATTTAACATCGAGGCTCAACAAATGCATTTTAAGAATTCGCTCTCATAATCTTTTTTTTTTTTTTTCTCTCTTAAAAACTACGTGCTTTGAGTGTCATATCAAGAAGTTGAAGTCAGCCGGCCCATGTTCCGGATTTGTTTCATGGCAATCTGAAGACTTGAAATTGAAAGATTATGTTGACCGGATAAGTCAACGGGGTTGAAGTGATACGTCCAAATTAATCTTTGAAGAACGAACGTTGTGTTTAGTCTTTAATCTATACGACAAAAAATTGATAGACTTCGAACTCTAGCCGACTACCAAATTTTTTAGTTGATGCATTTATGTACACATGGAAAAAGGCAGCGATGACCTCGGCGAAAAGGTATTTTATGTCTACTATTTTTGTTGTTACCACATAGGACTATCGTTAAAAAGAAATTAATATGTTACAATGGAGCTAGGAATTTGTACTACATTTCAATATATAAAAAGATTGGAATAAGTGACGACTATATTTTAATACATAAAATTCTTTCATGTTCTAAGGATCCATTCGTTTTACGGAAAATAACTTTTAGGAAAATATTTTTTTAACTTTTCGATGTTCGGTTCATGAAGAATGGATTGATTAAGAAAAAATTTACAACAATGGAAAAAAATTTTCTAAAATAGAAGGAAATATTTTCTACTTTTCAAATAAGGGAAAACATTTTCCATATATTTTTTTCACCAAACACCTTTTTCTTTTCTTTTTTTTTTTTTTTTAAATCATGTTTTTAGTTTTTCCTTTTTTTTTCTTTTTCTTCTTCCTCGGCTGATCACCGGCCATGGCGATGGCCGACAATCGGCCATAGGCGAGCTTAAGCCTCACCACAAGTTGGCAAGCTAGGCAAGGCTTGACCTCAGGGGAGGCTTGAACGCTACCCAGCTTGTCAAATTTAGTGAGACTTGAGTTCACTTGAGGCCAGTTAGGCGAGCTTGAGCCTTGCCATAGCCTATGGTCAGTTGCTGACAAACAATTGATTAAGGAAGAAGAAGAAAAAGAGAAAAAAAAAGATTAAAAATTGATTTATATATATATATTGAAAGGACTACATGAAGAAAAATAAATTCCTTACCAAACAGCTAAAAATATTTATTAGTTCATTTTCAAATTTTAACCAGACACTGGAAAATAGTGTTATTTTCTTAGAAAATAGCTTTCTAAAAAATATTTTTCAAAAACGCCACATTTTTCATGAAACGAATGAATCTTAAGTATCAAATTACTCACCATATATTTCATTTCTTCATAATTGCATAATTGATGATGAGAGAATTTCTTGTTCTTTTCTTTGGTAGGAACTGGGCACTTTTTGACTTGCTCTCCCCACAAAAATCCGGAATTATTTTATTCTGTCCTTGGTGGTCTTGGTCAATTTGGCATAATGACTAGAGCAAGGATTCAACTGGGTCCAGCTCCAAAGAGAGTATGTAGCACACTAAACTCTATCATCAATGCCTGATAAAATGTCACTATTCTTATTCTATTAGATCGAGACAATCACATTTCTTTTATGAGATTGAACGCCCGTATCTTAATATATTAGAACTCCCAAAACCCCAAATCGATATACATGTGATAAATTTATCCCAAATTAATTTCTTGACCACTAAAAACCTCAAATTGATGTGCCTATAGCAAATCTACCCTCCATTGGTTTTAATAAATGTTATCGTCAAATTATTGAGCTGAATGACATGTTGCAATTGACGGATGCACTAGTTTGGGGTTTTACCCTCCATTTGTCGTAAGTGTACTAATTTACGATTTTTCATAGTATTAATCAAATTTCATGAAAGCTAATGGAGGGTAAATTTATCATAAATATACTAATTTTGGGTTTTTTATAGTAAAAAAATTAGTTTGCCGTAAATTTATCACATGTATACCATTTTGAGATTTTTGTTGTTGAAAAATTAGTTTAGTATGCTTTAGTTTGCCTTTTTATAGATTGAAATTGACTCTTGTCTGTGCCATTGAACATGAACCTAGAAGTCAACTTACACGTTTCTATAGGGTATTCTTTCAATTGGTCGACAGAGAAGATCCCCAAGCTAATAAATGTATTTGTACTGAGTGCCTTGTAGGCTAAGTGGGTGAGAATGCTATACAATGATTTTTCAGCTTTTTCGACGGACCAAGAATGGTTGATATCACGCCATGAAAGGGACCAAGATGAATCGCCGGATTACGTAGAAGGTCAGCTTTTCATGTGCCAAAATTCAGACAGTTGGCTATCTTTCTTCTCTCTCTCGGACCACCCGCGGCTGATGTCCCTAGTGACCGAACACGAGCTCCTCTACTGTATCGAAGTAGCAAAGTTCTATGATGAACGCACTCAAAGTACAATAGACAAGGTACTTGTTCATCTATATCGAACTATCTTTGAGGGGGAAAATTCCCAGGTCATATTTTGAACTAATTGTGCTTATGCCGGACAAGGGTTTTGGAGTACCTCTCTCTCTTTCTCTCTCGCACATACGTACACACTAATATAGTATAGTCATGTTTGACCATATAAACCTTACATTAGTTTCTGCTCAGCTCCATAGGAAACATCTTATCTCTTTTCTTTTAACTTAGTTTGCTGTTATCTCATTAATGTTAGGACCTGGAGATGATATTGAAAGATTTGAGCCATGGACCCGACTTCCTATTCCAGAAGGATGTCGGCTACGTAGAATTCTTGAATAGAGTGCGAGTTGAGGAGCAAATGCTCCAAGAACAGGGGCTCTGGAACGTTCCTCATCCGTGGCTCAACCTATTTGTGCCCAAATCTCGCATTGGCGATTTCAACATGGGCATTTTCAAGAGCATTGTTCTCAGAAAGAACATAACAACTGGACTTGTCCTCGTTTACCCTATGAACAATGACAAGTATGTATTCTTGCTAGCCACCACTTTCATTTAGGGCATATGTTTTGTTGGTTGTCACTAAAGGTTAATGAGTTATGGTCATTGAACTTTGATTTTAATCAAGTTATTCACTAAACGTTCATTTTCTTGTAATTGATGCACTTTGATCAAAACTAGACTGATTTCTCGATGAAATTGTTGATGTGTTGCCAACATGGCAATGATGTAACATTCAAAAAATTGGCCACCTATCCACCGCGTCATTAGTTCTTATGAAAATCGGTCAAATCCGTCGAGTGCATCAAATGCAAAAACTAGGAAGTTATAGTCCATTAAATGATTAAAATCAGATCTAGTGGCCACCTATCCACCACGTCATTAGTTCTTATGAAAATCGGTCAAATCCGTCAAGTGCATCAAATGCAAAAACTAGGAAGTTATAGTCCATTAAATGATTAAAATCAGATCTAGTGGCTTGATTGTACACTCTATTATATGAACTTAGCCCCTTTATCATAGTTTGATCTATTTTGCAGATGGGATGATAGAATGTCTGCTGTCATACCAGATGAAGATGTCTTTTATACGGTTGGATTCTTGCATTCAAGTGGGTTTGAAGACTGGCTAGAGTTCGACCTTCAAAATAAGGAGGTGCTTCTTTTTTGTGAAGATAATGGTATTAAGGTCAAGCAGTACCTTCCAAATTACAACACCAAAAGAGCGTGGATGCAACATTTTGGTCCCAAATGGAGGGCATTTCAAGAGAGCAAAGCTCAGTTTGATCCAAAACTATTGTTGTCTCCTGGGCAGAATATCTTCAACTACAACTAAGGCATGGATTCAAAGATTGATGGGGTTTAGGGTTCAGTAGGATTTCTACGCACACAATTGATCATGTTTGTATGAATCATTAATAGTTACTTAGCCTGTGATTATTTCATATGTAACCATCTTATCATATTGCGTTAAGTTTCATTATCTGAAAACTCTATGGATCGGATTAAATGACCCCAATATGCAGAATAAACAGTCCCACTTCCGCTATAAAAAGTGTAATGCATTAAACATAGTATTTGTGTTTTTGTTTCTTTCAACATGATGGTCATCAAAACCTTATCTTCTTATATTTTAGATAGCATAAGGTTGAAGTCAACAAAAGCATGGCAATGTTTGATACCAAATAAATTATTTGAAAAAGAAAAACTCAAGAAGGTGCGTTAAAAGATCATCAAAGATGCAAGCTAGCAACAACAGAGAGAGATTTAATTTTGGTGAACGGAGAGAGAGGGGAGGGGAGGGAGGAATTTTTCAAAGCATTTGTGTAGAGATTGTGTAGACATCTTATCGAGAATTCCTAACCTAGATGGAGGTCTATATATGGAGTATTTGCAATCATAGCTATTGAAATGTTAGGATTCACATTATCAAGCCAGTTCAAAAGCATTTAGGCTTGATAAGAATATTCCTCAAATAATCTAAACTATGACATAAAGTTCTAATTTTTGGGTTCACTTCCTAAGTACAAATTTCCCTCAAATAATTTGGTTTATGATTGCATCTGAAGCTGTTCTTATTGTCTTGCGTTGTACTTCATAAAGTAGAAGGTGAAAGGAACAACGATTGTCATCTAAAGTTGTTCTCATTTTATGTTTGGATGAGACACCTAATTTTTACCTATAGGACTACATTTATATCTCATGAAGTAATCTAGAGCAATCATTAGTTAAGTTCAACTAAACAAAAGGGACAGGGAGGTGATTTCATCCGTAATTGCTTCTGAAGAGGTATGGCTGGCCATTCAAGGTTAGTAGAGAAGTAACCATGTCATTTATTCAACATGTCCTTGATAGAAAGGCAACAATTTCTAGAAATATTTAACCTTCAATGCGAGGGAAGTGGGGTGAATTCTGCACACACAACAACATTATCATACTTGCAAGCTTGCTCAAGCTCTCCCTCTCTCTCACCTCTAGTTTTTTCCTTGGTGTGCTCTCTTCTTATGTTGGTGCTCCTAGGTGGTTCACAGCCCTCATCAAGGTATCTATCGGTAGCTCATCATCAGTGAGTCCCTATTTGAGTGCACACCCCAACAACCACCCATCTAATGTCATAGGTTACTCCTTCGTGACCTACTCAACTATATTCCATGGCTTGATGTAAAATATGGGTTTGAAAAGTCAAAGGTGGAGAAGGGGAAAAAAGAGAGAGAGAGAGAGAGAAAGTTTGAAAAGTGAATAGAAAAGGGAAGGTGAACCTCAATTAAGGGCACTCAGGATAGGGAGCTCATTGAGAAAGAAAGAATAAAAAAGGAATGAAAGAAAAAGAAGAAAGAAGAGAGTAACTACCATGAACATCTTGCTAAGTTGATTCCACCCAGATTTGCAACGTCAGGTAATTGCTCATGCCCTTGGTTCATCGAATTGGAGTAGTTTTCAAATTTAAGGCTTAAATTTGGAATTTTGGGATTTTTGAGTCGCAAAGCCCGAATCTTGAGTCGAGCTTTGGAATTTCTTGAAATTTGTGGTATATGGCATTGTGGAGCCATGGGTTTGGTGGGAGTAATTTTGAAGCAACGGTATGGTCGGAATAAGAATTTTGAGGTTACGCATGTAAATTCCATATTGCCTTTAAGTTTGAGCAATTGCTTCAGTTGAGCAATTTGTTAACGCGTATAAGTCGTTTTGTTAGTATTTAGATGTAATTTAACCGTTTCATAGTTGGGGTAGAGTTTTATTTAATTTTAACGTTGATTCTTGTTTAATTGTTAAGATTACGAGATCCTAGTCTCACTTAACTATGCGTTATTTGATCTGGGCATTCCCAGATGAGTAGTGCTACATTTTCTATGAATTTCTAAACTTATGATTTAAAGGCAAAAAATATTTGATATATTATGAGTAATGAATAAACATGTTTGTTACATAAAATTTGGATTAGGCAATATCTTTGTGAGCCGGTTACCAGCAATATATGTGGAGACCTTGTCAAGGCGGGAGCTTGGTCTTTTTGTTATAGGGTGTTATTCGTGACCATGGTTGATATTTGGGCATAGGTTTGATCAATGGATGGACCATTGACATGAGATTCAAGATTAGTCAATGAAATGGTCTATTGGCATGATATTTTGTTGAGATTGATTAATGGACTTAATCATTAATGTTTGTCATTATAATATTAATTTAACAAATGTTTTTGCTAAATGTATAGGGTTACATTAAAGCGATATAACCAATTCTTATCTTTTATATGTATTATATTTTGAAATGGAAAGGAGTTTTAATATGGTTTTGTAAATTGCATAGTGGGTACTCAATCTGCTTAGAAGGTAAACGCACTATTCACTAGGTTATGATTGCTCATTCCATTTATCTTTTGCATTTTTCACGGTTCTCGTTAGTGGCCATTAGAGTAAGAGCATTATTGTAGGGATTTGGATATTGGTGGTTTGAGGCTGCATCTTTTACGTGGAAGGATGGCAATATGATCCCCTTTTCTGCTAAGATTTGATGTATGACATTGATGTCCTCGGTATCCTAACTAAACTAAGGTAAGATTTATGTGGTAATTAAGTCCTAATGGAACTAATAGTACCTTAGTGGATGATTGAACGCATATTACTTAATCGTCATGCCTTTGATTATTCATGTTATCTCTAGGTTAACCTTGCATCATGCATATTTAATTTATGATGAATTGGATCTATGGGTCAAAAGATAGGACCTTCTATTTATATCACTCAAGCATCCCATATAGTAATACCACATGCTCGAATGATCCACCTCCTCAAGCGAGCGCACTTTTCCTCGTCAGCCTAGTGTAGTCAAAATTTTACTTTTGAAGCAAATTTTGATATGTCCTCAAACACCTCAAGTAATGGACCAATTCTTACTACACATTGCAATCCATTGAAATAAATCCACCAAAATATAGTAAACACAACTTTCATTTAGCATTATGCATTTTTTTTCTATATATTGATTAGTATGAAAATTGATAAGAAAAAAACAAAAGATGCATATAAATTATCGTGCAAATGCCTATTCCATTGATAACCTAAAAGTAAAAGTAATGTGTGGGATAAGTACACTAAACATACTAAAAGTTATGTACAATGCTCACTTTAGTGCCAAAAGTTTTTTTTCGAATCACTTAAATGTCACTTTAAAAAAACCGATCATTTAATTACTAACTTTGATATGGGTTACCAAAGTTTCAACATGATTATATTTTATTAATTTCTCAGTCCTACGTGACTCACCAATATGCTTAGTCACCATATAACCTATGAATGACGTTGTCCAAAAGTTGTAAATAATGATTATTTAAGCGCTAAATTTTATTTAAAGTGATCATTTAAGTACCGAATTTTGTTTAAAGTGACCACTTTAGTACCAATCGTTGTTAAAAAATGACCATTTCAGTGCCAAATATGCCAGTGGACTGGAGTTTTTAAAATTTGCCAAGTCATATTATAATTTTAATTATAAATAAAACGTAATCAATTTGGCAGAATTTCTCACCATTGGTACTTTAAGTGATCATTATTTCTATGATTTAGTACTTAAGTGAGCCGACGAAAACTTTTGACACTAAATTGAGCGATGTATACAACTTTTAGCACTTCTAATGTATTTATCTCCAGTAATGTGCAATGTGCATTCCAAACAATTTTTTGCCATTAAAGCAAAATGAGGGGGAAACAATATGATTTTCCCGATTAAGCTTTGATACTCCAACCTAAGTCTTCCTTTGAAACAGATAGATGGGTGCATAGCAGGGGCCTTCGCCCCCTAGAGTGTACCATCATCATCATCATCATCATCATCATCATCAACAAATGTACACTATATCATGAAATTTCATATAAAAGCAATATTTAAATCTCTGCCCTCTAAGTTAGGTACTGTAGAAATCTTAGATCTCTTTCTCCTAGATGAAATTTTTTGAATCCACCATCATTACCAATTAAGGGTGTACCAAAAAACCGAAAATTGATTCGATTCCCGATTCCAATAAATTGGAACTGGTGAGTACCAATACAAATCTTGGTTCTAGGTGTGGAACAGCCCAACCAAACTACCTAGATCGGACCAACAAATATATTTTTATTATTTTTTATTTTTACACAAAATCCTATTCCATATTCTCTCACTTCATCTCGTTCTCAATCACCTCCTTACATGATCCTCTCAACCCTCTCGCCTCATCTTACTCTTAGTTGCCTCTGGCCCTTTATCGCGACATCACTGTCATAGCCTCTCCTTCAGCCCTCCCTCATAGTCATAACCTTGCTTCCCTCTACAATTCCCTCACCTTATCTCCATCTCGAGTCACTCTCTCAATCTCTATCGACTCTTGCAGCTTGCTTTCGATGCTTGCAGGTTGCATCTTCACTCACAAGTCACGATGCATGTCACTATTTTCATAGCCTCGCTTGCTCACGACACTTGTTGCTCTCTCTTATGTAAGTTCAAAATCCTAATTGCCATTTGCCCCATTTCTAGTTTCTTTCACTCAAGTCTCATGACTCTCTTTCTCACCTCACTCTCACAATTATAGCCTCACTCGCCATTCATGACACTTGTCGTGACTCTCGTGGCCTCAATCGCTCACAACGTTTGTCACTTACTCTCATATAAGTCCTCAATCCCTCTCCGACTAGAGTGGTCTACTTCATGGCAAGATATTGTAGTGATTATTATGTTATAAAGATCAATTTCATGGATTTACCCAAAAACCAAATCGTACCGGTGGTTTGATTCATAGGTGGGTCCAAGAGTCAATGGGCGATTCTCAATTTCAAGATAGGAATCATCCATACTAGAACCCGTTACCCCTAGTTCCAATCTCCAATTTGTCATTCAAAATATGTGCACAAACAAATAATGAAGAACTTCCCCAAATAATGGAGTTAGCATTCATTTCTTGTGGGTGCATAATTTATATATTAGCTGGCAATTTTTGAAGGAAATACTGACCAACATATATCAGGAAGTAACTGGATAATTAGGATTTAAAGAAGTTGCTTAGGTATGCAAATCAAAATAAATATCATCCTTAAAGAATGAGGACAAACAAGTCGGAATATTAGTCGACAATTGGCAATTGATGAGCATAGACAAGTCGGATCAGAGATATATGCTAGAACAATTGTCAAAGTTGGTCCTTGCATCAAGCAAGCATCTTCAAGTAGGTTTAACATGGAAATTGCAAATATAACTTAGTCTCCTTATCCTCATATGCTCATATCTTATTATTTGAATAGTCAATGTCAAAGGATTTTCTTAAAATTTGAGATGGAGCGTCAAGAGTCTTTTAGCCGAAAATTGTTAATGTGGATACTACTCATCCTACGTGGCGTGGCTAGCTAACATAGGCAATTTCAATAATATTCTAATTTTTTTTTTATCTTTTATTTTCTTTATTACTTCCCTTCTTCCTCTAGCCAGTCACCGGGCCACAATGATGGCCAACAACTAGCTAGAGGTGAGGGCTGGTAAGCCTCGCCGCCCTTAGTGAGGCTCGAACTTACCAACAGTCACCAAATATGGCGAAGTTATCACTAGCAAGGCTCATCCTCATTGGCCACTAGCAAGGTCGACCTTACTAGCTCGATGACGGCGAGCCTTGCCTACCCCTAGTGAGGCTTGACCTTGCCATCGCTAAGTGAGGTTGGTCTTACTAGTGGCTGAAACGAGGTGGACTTTGCCTTGCAACGACAGGTCAAGTCTCACCAAGAGTGAGCAAGACTTGCTCTCATCAATGGTCGGTGGGGCAAGCTTCACCGAGAGATTGACAGAATTGACCTTGTTGGCCCTTGCTTATAGCTAGTCACTAAGACTCAGCGATCAACTAAAGGAAGAAGGGAAGAAAAAATAGAAAAGAAAAGAAAAAAGGAAAAAGAAAATAGATAATAACTAAATATTTTTTAAATATATTAAAAAAATTTAAACTTTGTTTACATCAATGTTGTCCATATTACGTAAGACAGTCAACATTTACATTGGCGATTTCCAATGAAAATTGGTCAGATGGATTCACTTGGCAAAACATGAAAATGTTTAGAACTCAATTTGCACAATTAAAAGTTTTAGGACTAAATTAGTAATAATGCAATAATTTTTTAGAAATTTTTGGACAATTTTCCCTATCATTATTCACAAGATTAACTCTTCAAATGTTTTATGATGAATATTTCCAACAAATATGATAAACAAACTACATCTACAAAACCAATTGTGACTCCTCTTTTCACATATCTTTCAACAAAAAATGACACACCCAGAAGAAAACAAAGCCTCAAGACTTTGAGATGTTTATAACTACTTAAGGTGGCCTAGGTGATTTAGAAGAAATGCATTGAAAAAGTTGATGGAGATCCTACCCTAAGTCACAAAATCTCCAACTTATTGTTTATGTTTCTATTTTTTCTATAAACTGTCTTAATTACGTTGAAAGGAGAGAGTAACCATTCAAAGAAAGGAGGTGGTTGATGAGGTTGACACTTGGTCGGACGTGGGAATATGATTGGATAGGCTTTATAGAACAAATTGAAAATCAGAAAGGAAGGTTGGAGTATAAGAACTTACAGTGTTGAAATCAAGATTAAATAAAAGGAATGATAAGGAACATACTTTCAAAACCCTACCACATGATTCATTGAGTCTTTCAATATCTCACATTTGCAAGGGATGACATGGACCCATTACCAACCCTAAACTTTCTCTCCAAAAAGTTAGGTAATTTTCATGAAAGGACCATATTTTCCTACATCCCTAATTGAAAGAGATTTCTTCTAAACAACACTTTAATTGGTGGATCATAGGTCATCAACGACACCAACATGCAAATCTAACTAATTTTACACGAGAATAGTGTTTATATTTGTGACTCTCCAATTAAAGGACAATTTGCTCCAGCCTCCATGTTCTTTCATTAATATGGGCCAAACTAATCATCAAGTTTATTTAGATTCAAAATATCATACAATTTTAGCCAAATTAAAAGCCCAATAGTGCATTCATTTTGAGCTCTACTTTTGGGCCCCTTTGAAGGCATCTCAGACTAGGTCAGCCTAGCCCAAAAAATGCTAACAAATTTGAAGGCCGTCTTTCTAAATAGAAATTTTTAAGTTGTAATTATAAGTTACCTTTTGTTGTTAACTTATTTTCTTAAACGATACAAGTAGCCAAAGCTAGGAAAATCTATTCCATACGGTTTATGTTCTACAAAACAAATTGAGTGGACTAACCATTTTTACGCTGTAAAAAAAAAAAAAAAAAAAAAAACAACAAGGTGTAGCTTTTTTGCAATAGTTCTGTAACATTCTCAAAATTCGACCCTATTCAAGATACGATAAGGGGTTTACTACTATCAATGCACAATTAGTATAATTAAACTTTGAATTGGTTTGTGAGCCATTCAAGAGTGTTAAACCTATTGGAAAAGACAATTTAGGATTTCGATGTGCACAACTAGAGAACTTAACCATGGATTAACAATTCGATCATAAGGCTTGATGAGGGACATTACTTAATCAAATTCCTTCTTTATCGGTAAACCCCAAATATTGGATAAGTGGAATTGGGCCGGAAATTGGAAGCCCAAAGGGGCCCACGAATTTGGAAAGGCCCAATGGGCCACATTGCCTTTAAATTTCCGCCACAAGGGCCTAAGTAGGTGGAAATTACAGTTTTGCCCTTTAAGGCCCATTAAGTTTGTTTAGACCCAAATTGGATTAACTAAGCCCAAGCCCAAGTTTATCATGCCCATTAAGACAATTGGGCCATCTTGGACTTGGCCCATGTGCGTGAATAGTAACCTATGTGAATAGTGCGTGTGAATAGTAACCTAGCTTCTAGAAGGCTTTGACTTTTGTGGCAAGATGGAGGGATAGGATTTATTCTTACTCCCCAAGTTGGAATGGAGGGCCAAGACGTGTTCTTGCTCCCCAAGTTAGGATAAAAAGTCAAGGGGCATTAAATGGCCAACTTCTTCCTGAAATTTTCCTCTTTTTCCATCATTTGTCTCACTTTCTCTCTCTACCCCTCATTTGGACGAATTTCCTCCATCACTCTCCCTCATCTCATACCCATTTCTATCTCTTTTCCCCCTTGGTTGTGTTGGCCATGACCCACCGTCCACCATTCAGCTCATCAAGCTACCCTTGCCATGAGATCTTACTGTGCCATTGTTCCCGCGTGTTGGTCACAAGTCCCAAGCCATTGCCGAACCTTCCTCAAGTCGTGCACTACTGTTCCTTGGCTATTCTAGCCTTGCCGTGGGCTATCGACTATCGATCAGCCACTGTCGAGCACCACAACAGCCATCCAACTCTTGCCGCACCCTCGCCGTCACTTGCCGAGCTTGGAATCAGGAGTGAGTGGCTTTCTAGCCCTTGAATAGGGCTGTTATTGCATTTTGGAGTTAGTTTATGGCTAGATTAAGGTTAAACGATGTTTTGTCAATATGATAAGTGGGTTTTGCATGATAAGTGATCATAAGGTTTGGATAGGTCATCATGCTTTGCCGATAGGTTATCGTGATAGGTTAGCATGCTTTGCCGATAGGTTATCATGTTTTGCCAATAAGTTATCGGGATGAGTTATCATGCTTTGCCGATAGGTTATTGGGATAGGTTATCATGCTTTGCCGATAGGTTATCGCAATAGATTATCATGTGTTTCCGATAGATTATCTTGATAGGATATCGTAGGCTACGATAAGTTATTGTAAGTTATCGTGATAAGCCTTTCTAATACCCAATAAGCTATTGAAATGTGATAAGTGGAGATGCTAGAAGTTATTATGTTGTGATATGTGATAAGTGTTAAGTTATGATGACATGTTAAAGTCATTGTATAGGTTATGACGGCATGTGATGGATTATTCTAATAACTTATACACAATTGTAATGATTTATCTTACTTGATAAGGGTTCTATATGCCATTAGTCCTAATTTGATTGATGTATTGTTGGTTGCTAAAGTTGAATATAGTGCATGCTTATGTACCCGTTAGAATGGAAAAATAATAAAGGTATTCATTGATTTTAACCAATTAATAAGCATGTGAGGTATGTGGAAAGATGGCATGTTGAAGTGTTCAAGTGATGTATTTGGGTGATATGATATGAGATACAAGTATGACATGATGGCATGTGACCAATTAGCGCGTATGTATGAATATGTGAAAAGATAGTATAATGAAATGTTCAAAGCGCTGTTATGAGATAATATGCCATGAGATAGAAGTGTTGTTAATTTGACAAATGCATGATTGGGATGTGATCACGTGGCATGACAGAATGATATGGTTGTATGTGATTAGTACCGTTGCATATTGTATGAGCATTACACACTCTTCCATTGACTAATGAGAAAGATATGAAATGAGCTTGAGTGATGTATGCTCGTGTGATCACTTAGGGCGCGTTTGGTAACGATTCTGTTCCTAGGAACAAATTCTGATCAGAAATGATTATTTTTTATTCTATTCCCAGGGAACTAATTCTGAGTAAAAGAATGCGTTTGGTAACTATACAAAATTTCTAATTCTGGAATAAAATTTTGCGTTTGATTCTGTTCCAAATCAATTTATTTTAATTTTTAAATAATTTTTATAATTTTTCCATTTTTATTTTTTTTATTTTCTTTTATTTTTCCTTTTTTTCCTTTTATTTTTCTTTTTTCTCCTATTCTAATTCTTCTTAAAGTCGGTTGCCGGCCCGCGAGGCCGGCCCTCGTTGGCTCGGCCTTCGACCGCCACCAACGGGGTTGGGCGAGCCTCGCCGATGGCTAGGCTTGCCTCCGGTGAGCTCGCCAAATCGGTCGCCGGCGTCAGAGTGGCGACGGGCGGCGGGCGGACGGAGGTGGGTGGCGGCGACCGGCGGTGGCGGCGGACGGGGGTGGCGGTAACCGGCGACGGTAGTGGGTGGCGAGCAACAGTCGGGGGATGGCGGTCGATGAAGAAGAAGAAAAGAGAAGAAGAAGAGTTTTGATTCTCAATTTTATTCTTGGAACAAGAATTGCCAAACTAATTCTGGGAACAAATTCGTTCCTAGGAACAAAAATTTTATCAAACACAATTCTCGTCCCGAACTGATTCTGGGAACAAAAAATCATAATCTGGCACTGTTGGGATAGTTACCAAACGGGTCCTTAAATACCATGATGCATATGATTATGTGTGGTGATGGTTTCGTCTTAATGCGTATGATTATGCGAGACGATACCAAATTAAGTTTGGAGTGTTGTATGCTCGTGTGATCACTTAAATACCCTAATGCGTATGATTATGCGAGGTGATGGTTTCGTCCCGATGCGTATGATTATACGAGACGATGCCTAATTAAGTTTGGAGTGTTGTATGCTCATGTGATCACCTAAATAACCTAATGCGTATGGTTATGCGGGGTAATGGTTTCGTCCTAATACGTATGATTATGCGGGACGATGCCTAATTAAGTTGGGAATGAATGTATGCTCGTGTGATCACCTAAATACCCTGATGCGTATGATTATACGGGGTGATGGCTCCGTCTTGATGCGTATGATTATGCGAGACAATACCCGATTAAGTTCGAATGCCCCCAAGTCAACGGGATGCCGTTCACGGATGGATTTTAGAACAAAGCTCCTTATTGGAATGATGTCCTGAGGCGTATGCATACGCGGGATGATGCCATGCCCGATAGGGCGGGACAATGCCTGGTTATGCCAAATGACTGCGAACCTATGGGTTGGCCTTGGGTCCTAAGTGGCCGTAATAATCGGGACATGGTTGTGTGAAAAGTGCATGAGTCATGAATCATATTTTGAGAAGCGATAAGTGATGTTATAGTCTACGCATGTGTGACATGAGATTAATATATGAGGAGTTCTGGATTATTGCATGGCATGGCTGCATAACTATGTTATATTGCACGTTTTTATGTTTGGCTCCTAAGTGTAGGAAGTGTTTCAAGAATTGTTTATATGCTCATATTGATGGTTTTGAGGAAGTGGAATAACAATTCATGTTATAGTTAAGGCAAAGTAGAGTTTCCTTTGCTATTGATATACCGTCAATAGATAACTTGCACGTTTAGGGCGTTTCCAAGGTGAATGACTTCCCTACGCTAGGTCTAGGGAGTTCACTCATTGAGTTTATCTCACTCCTCATTGTTTAACCTTTTTCGAGCCCGTAGTATGGAGAACCATCATGTTTAGTTCGTGGTTACATTGGAGATGAGAGTTTGGCCTGGTGTTAGTGAAGTTTAGGTTAACCCTAACCCATTGTTGGTTTTGTTGGTTGGTTGGAAGTTGCTAGTGTAAAGGCTTGTAATCACTAAACTTTCTAGGGTTAACAGTAAATTTGTAAAGGAAGTATTTGGTTTGATATTCTAATGTATACCTTTTACTATCTCTATTGTTTGTTAATGGTTGGGAGATGTTTGTTCTGCTTCCGCTTGCATTTGATTGAAAGATAATAATTGATGGGTTGGCGATGTGTCCTGGAACGTCGCAATTCCATGACCAAAGGCATCGATGGATGTTGCACGCTCGAGAGTCGGGGCGTGACAAGTTTAGCTGTGAAAAAGGTTGTTGCAACTTCAAAATATTCTCGATAGCTACAATATTTCCAAGATTATCATCCAACGTATATCTTATAGCATTTTGTAACATAGTTATTACAGCACAACACAGTTAAGCCATAGCTCATGGTCATACCAAATGGGCTCTAAATCACATTTTGCAACCCTTCCAAAGAAACGAGGGTTTGAATGTTTTGGTCTCTTTCCTTCCTTAATAACATATCCAAGGGCAAAGGTTAGTTCACTAGAAGAGAAAACATATAAATAAAGGGTTTTTGTCTAGAAATGTAGAGGTTAGTGTTAGAAGTGTGAATCTCAAAAGTGGGTGAACTTAGCATACATGAAATGCAAATGTAGCGGCTGGCTAGCATGACTCGAAATGCGCATACCATTGAGATGGCAAAGGCTAAATCCGAGATGCCTACACTATTTTACTACACTAAATAAACCTAGATATGATCTGGAGATTTATAAGCACAATAAGATGCAAACATTCTATCACTGTTTTCTATATCCATTCTAGGCTTGTTCACCTCACTAAATCCATCTAATTGTTCACTTGACTTTGTACCTCCAAACCATCACCAGCATCCCCATCCTTCTCCGCTTGTTCACCCTTAATTAAGGTCCTTCTAGATGTTCACCTTATCTGACGATCCTTTCAACTCGTATACATTTTCATTGCCCAATACCTTATTCACCTTAGAAATCACCAAAGCTCTCTAAATAGTTATAGAGCATTCCTTATATCAAAATCTCTAGTGCTGTTTGTAACACCATATGCATACATCATAGTAAACATTATACGGAGGATAGTTTAGACATCATCTAAATCACTTAGAGGTGTTTATCTAACAAATCTAATCCGAAGATTTCTAAGTACCATAATATGCGACCAACATTCTATCCAAGTTCTTATGGCAACCAAGGGCTGTGGATGTGACACACCTTTAACGCTGTCTACAAGCTATTGCCAACAATGGTTACTATAGATCAGAACCAACACGGCCATAAGAAATTTCTATTGTAGTGTCCTATCTACCAAACAAACCCAAATCTTACTTAGATTCGCTTGAAAGAATTAACTCAAGAGTTCATCCAGTGGCATTTGATCAAAAGCTCCAATTCGTTTTGCGTCCACATCCAAAGTGAGACCTTTGGCAAATCTGCTTTACCCATAGAACTAGTCCACTGTGTTGGCGAGCTTGTCCATGCAGCTTACAATCCTTAGGCATCATAGCACACTTGCCTTGGGAAATTCCTGCTCCATCTTGCCTACATCGTGCTTGAGCCTCCCTATGCTCTCCAACTTAATTCTCCACCCCACTTCCCTATCTTCCCAAGCAAAGACTCTTCATGCTCAAGCACCTAATTCACGTCGGCCTCCTGACTCACCAACTCTCCAATCTAATCTTGAGAGTTTGCATTTTCCTATCTAGGCAAGCATAGGCGTTGGTCGTTTAGACCACACTTGTGTAGCTGGTGACCATTTCAATGATGCCTTTCAAGTGTTCCATTAATTCCTAGCAATTGGAAGCAAGTCCCTAACTCTAGAAGATGATTAAGTATTCGCTTCGACCAGGATCAAATGTGAACAGAATGTGTGAGAAGTGTTTTCTCACTTTGGCAATAGAAGAAACACTTGATTAAATAATGTAATGTTCGGTAGATTAGGTGAGAATAATTTGGTTATGTGTGAGTCAATGCATAAACACTTTATCATTGCGCGATATGTACTAATATGTACATGTTGCGAGCCGAGAGAGAGAGAGAGAGAGAGAGAGAGAGAGAGAGAGAGAGAGAGAGAGATGTTTAGGTGTATTGCCTAAAGAATAGGCCTATGGCCCATTATTTAAATGCATACTCTCCTAAGCCCATACATTGCACAAAATCGGACATTGAAATTTTAAATCAATTAAGCCTATGCAAATTTTGACTAAAAAGTTGTCACTAACCATCTCGATAGGCTAGAAACCAAATAAGATACATAAGAATATCTTACTATTTACACAATCGGAGATTCTAGATTCAGATACTTGATTATATTAATCTTAAGGTTAACACTCTTTCAATAGCTAAATTTATCATATGCTAACTAACGTCATAGCAGCCTATCAAAAAAGAATATAAGATTCGTCCCAACCATTTTAAAACAAGAAAGTAACATCCAAATATTAAAAAAGGCGCAATCAATTATAATCATGAAAGAAAGCACATGAGTATCCTAATATCGTCCTTACAAATGAAAACAAGACAATGCAAAACAAAAAAACCCTATTATAAAGCCCTAAAAGCTTATCAAATTAAAAGTTTTCGAATTTAATTTTTAAAATTTTTGGACAATTTTTTAAAACTCTAATTTTTTTTTATTGATTTTCGAATTTTCTAAAAGTATTTTTATTTCCTAAATTTAAAAAAAAAAAAATTATCATTTCCCAAATTTTTAATTTGATTTTTGATTTTCGGATTAAGTTTTAATCCGAAAATGGGCTCGTCCTTGGGGCCCAGCCCGAAAATTGGTTGCTGCGGCCACACGACTCTGGACTCAGGGACACGAAATTGGCTTTATACAGCAGGAGGCTTTAGTTTATAAAACGAATTAGGCAAATTAGGCCCAATTCCTCCAGCAATTAACAAAGCCTAAGCCCAACAAATCAATTTCAACCCAAAGCTAAATTAACAAGCCCAAGCTTCCCAACACTAAACTAAGCCCACAGAAAAAAATCAAGTCCCCCAAGCCTTAAGTCCATCTTTTGAACTTATTCTGCCCTTTAAATAGCAGCTTCTTTTTTTTTTCATATTTTTAATTTTCTCTTTTGTTTCATTCTTTATTTCCTTTTACTTTTCTTTTCTCCCACCTCGTATTCTTCGCGACGTCCCCTCCTCTTCACCCAACGCGGGTCATCTTCCTTACCGATCCCATCCTAACTTCTCACCCTCTAAGAAAGTCACGGGAGGCCACCATCCGTCACCGGAACAATGAACGCAAAACACACCACGCGCACGAAAGTAACCATAATGAAGGACAGCAGAGAGGAATCGTGACAATGACTCATAAGAACCAACAAAATATGGACTAAGGGGCTACGGTTTCAGCAAGGCAAACATGACTTTTGTGAGTATCGTAGAGACATTCCATCGAACTTCTGGTGGGCATCGACTGGACGGCAAACGATAACTCGACCGGACATCAAAACGCGACTGAGACGGATGTAGACAACCAAGCAGGGTCCAGAGGCAACAAAATGCAGCACAGCCGCGGTTGGGATTTGAGCGAACCGAAGAACCGCGAGCCTCGGCCCGATGAAAGGAGCGCCGGGAAATGGGGTCTCGAGCACGGCCAAGCTTCTCTCGCGCTCTCTACCGGATCTCCTTTCTCGAGCTGCTCTCCCTCTCTGTTTTCAACCGAATAAAGGAAACCCTCACCGTCTCCCCCTCTCTCTCTCTCTCTCTCTCTCTCTCTCTCTCTTCGGATCTCTAATCTCTTGCCGAAGAACCTCGCCGAAATTTTCCGAGCACCAGCGTTAGTCTATCCTCCTTGCGTCACCCGCCCTTCTCTCGTGCTGGTTCTTACCGAAGAAAGGCTGGAGGCGGGGTTGGACTTTTGCCTTATTTTATTGGTCTCTGGTGGGCTCAAGACAATAATAGAAATGGGCACAAAAGAGAAACCAAAAGATGGGTCAGATGAAGGAAGGGGCTGACCGAAAATTTATCGAAAGAGTGAGCCGGACATGCCGGCCCGCTCGTGTTCATTTTTTTCTCATTTTTTTAATTAAACTTTTGCTATGTCTCTTTTTTTATATCTTCTTTTTCTCCTTTCTTTTTTTTCGTATTTTTATATTTTTGCAAAAAATGGACACTTGAACGGTCGACAAAAATTCAAGTGTCAAATAGTACATGGACATTGAGTGGCTGATGGAAGACTGCAAATCTTGCTCTATAGGCAATTTCAACAGTTTAGAGGCACCAAATTTGGTCACCACATCTTTATATTCATGACTTAGACTTGCGTATCCACTTCAGTTACCTTTCCACTTGAACACATTCGTTGGCTTGAAAGTTTTTGATTGGATACTCGTTAACTTGTTAGCTAATTTTCTCATATTCTTGTTTCCCCATGTACTGTAAATTTGTCGTAAATTACACTGAAGCATGGCCCAATCACCTTCTTAGGCCTTTTTCATTGATCAGTAACAACATTCTACATTGGGTTATTTCTAACAGACTTGTCACATTTGGCGAATTTTCGAGATTTCTATTTGATGTGAGTTATATCAGTGCATACTATACGTAACTTTGTACTTTTATTGTATATAGAACAGAGTAGCGGACGCTCAGAGAGACGAGAGCCTTGCACAATCTCAGTGAAAGACATCTAGACCGACATCCTATCCAGGCCTCCGGTGAGGTCTCTGATCCGGTTCAAGTGCATCCGTGAGAATTATCACGAGCCCCCAATTCATAAAGACCCACCTCCATAGGGATCTGGCTTCTCCTTCTCTCATAGTCCTCATCACCACCAACCCACCTCAGTTCGGGGACTGTGAAGCACTCGAATACAGAGCTAACAAAGGTACATCGGCCACCCACCTTCGATTCTCTACGTGAGAGACCAAAGATTCGAGATATCATATCGAGATTGTCGTGTCTTGTAGGGGGTTGTCCTGCTTAGATGCTGATCATCAAGTCATTGTCCTGGGGAACCCATCGACCAGAAAGTCTATAGAGATCCCAAATCACTGGTCTCTCGGTGAATTCTACAATAAGATGCCATACAACTTTTCAATATTTGTGATTTTTGAGTAGCCACATCATCCAAATTTGCGAAAGGATTGGGTTGCAGTGATATTTGATGTAACGTAATTCCTGAGATGATTACATAAGGTCAAATGGCATATTGTAATGTTGCATTTGACCCCCTGGGGAGGTGATGATCTTTTATAAGTTAATTGGAATTAAATGGTAATCTGAGATTTAATTTTCTTATGCCCACAGGTATGGAAAGTTATTTTTGGTTCTTATAATTACTGGTTTTGTTAAGTAAACTCTAATGTAAGTTCTGTGCATGAAGCACCACTACCCACAAGTAGGTTTTAATTTACATTACTATGGATTTTTCTTTTTTTTGGGGGATCAGATGCATTGCTAATGATTATTTGATCATAAAGTTGATTGTTTTCTTCGTTTTACGTATATCCCTAGTACTAGTACTATTATTGATTTTCCTGTCTTGGAGCGGTGATATTTTTTCAATCAGAAAGGAAAGGTTCTTTAAAATCTTGAGTATGACCTTGACTGGCGCTCCGTAGGGATATACTGCCGATGTTGATTCTTTCGTACTAATTATGGGGATGTGCAGCGGAAATCCAATCATATTCTAAGGAAATCGTCGAGGGAGAGGTTCACTTGGAATTTATCACGTATCGGATTGCATCATCTTCACTAAAAAAAACTTGACGTAATGAGATATGAACTAAATATTATATATTAAGTACGTTTGGTTCAACTTTCACTAGGTACTTTAAGTCTCTAAAATCTTTAAGGAAAAGTTAGGCATATAGAATTTTTTTTTTTGGGTAGAGCATTGAGTGAAAGTCATCAATCCCAAGGTAGGAGGGGATCTGCTTTTGAATGTTATTGTGGGGTTTAATGATATTTCTCTTTTAATCTTGTCCTCTCGCTGATAATTGCGTATTTCACCACTGCCTCTAAAAACTATGTTCATCTTCTTCCTCATGCACTCTGTGTGCTCCGTGGTTGCTGAGGTCGCTGAGTTCAATGTCACCAGTCATCGAGGTTGAGGTCGCTGAGGTCAAGATCGCGCAAAGTTGCCGAGGTCAGGCCAAAGTTGAGGGTTGTTGTGTATTAAGGATCGTTGTGAATTGAGGTCAAGGTCGAGGGTCGAGCAACCTAGTTCTGGCCCTTCTGCAGTTGTCGTTGAGTTCTAACGATCTCCTCCGACAAAGATCTGGCCCTTGCACAGTTTCACCTTCAGTTCGCATTCAGGAGGTCCATCACCGTCATCAATTGCACCGAGATTGGCAACGTTTTCGTCGACGAGGACTACGTCTTGTCCTTTATGTTCAACATTTTATGTGTTATCGTGCATAATAATAAGTGATAGTGAGTCATATGGATGCAGTCTTATTAATAACTAGTATGTTACAAACTTTTAGCACTATAATTGTCTCCCATTGCTCGAGCAAGTCCTTGAAGAAAATATGGATTATCGCCATGCGCCACGATCCATCGCTACACAATCTATCCCAATCGCACCTCCAATAGTCCTAAACATCTCTCTCTCTCTCTTTGTATGCGCATGCATGCTTGATGAATGGTCGCCCAAGGCGAGCTTCTTTAATAATTATTGCTCTAATTAATCCCTAACTACAGAAGTCCAAAAACACGTGAATAGATCTTGAAGAAATCTTATTGATGTTCCCTTTGTATGTGCATGTGCATGCGTTCGATGAAAGGTCACCTAAGGCGAGCTTCTTTATCAATTGTTGTTCAAGCTACTCCCTTAGTACAAAAGTCCGAAGACACATGATCTAAGGATAATCTTAGGTTTTGTCATCACCTGGCCCTTAAATCAGAATCATGACCTAGATCTTCTTGGAGAAAATCTTGTTGATGTTCGCCCCCACCATTAGGACACTTCAATTTGTAAGACCATGCTTTGATGGATAATGTATCGTAGAAAATCTTGCAACACCCGAATAAAATCTCCTGTGTATCTTCTTGATGGTTACCTAATCGTGACCTTGATTGATTCAACCCAAGATCGTTAGCAGATTTTTCACGAATAATTTATTTTTTCTACGATGAATAATTCAGACAACGGTTGAATAGTCTACTGTATTGATGGAAGAATCTGGGGCTCTCGTCGAGGAGTCTTCGGAGAACCTATAAAGTTATAAACCCAGGTCGCACGATGTTGCCAAACGTTTTTGATTCGCAATCGAAAAGTAAAAGTCGTGAATTTACAAGAGAAGGACGGGCATTCATCGAACAAATCCCATGCAGTCTCCTTGCGTATCTTTGATCTTTGACGAGAATCCATAATGATAAATACAGCGATGACCCTCTCGAATTCGACGTCATTTTCCTAACCAAACCTCAAGATTTGCTCTGCAATCAAAGATCTTCACCCCCATTATCATGCAACTCAACATCCTTCTAGATTTGGGTTATAAATATGAACAACCCTCTTCAGAGTGGAAAAGTCTTCAGGCCACTGACATGTTATTCGAGGTTGATGGGAAGTTTTAACTTTAGAAAACGAGCCAGTAGTTGTTAGAACTTTTCTAAGTACACATAGAGAAACTTGACCCCGCTAGGGTTTAGGGTTTGGCTTCACTAAAATATTTGAACGACACATTTGGACTAATAAAAATTTATTAAAAGAATCCAAGATACAATAAAAATAAATTAAGTATCAATAGTATTTTAGGGTTTGGCCACCGGCAGGCAATCCATAGATGCAATAGTTGCATGTTAAACAATAGAGTCGATCGACTTCATATGGACTAGGAAGTACCAATATTTTCCAGCAACTTTCATGTCATGTTGGACACTCCAACACACGTTTGACGCTCTCCAACACTCAAGTCTGAAATTCTAACACGAGGTCAACAAGTGTCGAAAAGTTCGACACATGGTCGACTCTCTCAATACTCTCCAACATACGAGTTTGGAATTCCAACATGCGAGTTTAGAATTCCGACACGCATGGGGTCAATTTTCAAAAATTTTCATAAATGAAGGGTTAAAATGTAAATATGGAAAAAATAAAATAATAAAAATGAAAAATAAGAAAAGAAGAAAAATCTAGTCTTTTTTTTTTTTTTTTTTTTTTTTTACTATTACTTCTTGTGACACACAATTTACTCCCCAACTTCTCTTTGACACATTTTGACACACAAGTCCAAAATCTAGATTGTTTGTTTGCTTTTTCCTCAAAGTTTTATGAATTAATGGAATTGAGTTGAATTTGTAAAATTGAAACAATAATGATATTACTAAATTGTGGATTAATGTTTTTAGTGTAAATTCACTGTAGGCTCCTCTTTTTTTTATTTGTAAATTTGAATTAAATTAATTTGATTAGATTATCATAATAATGACAATTTATCAATTCTTATACATTTAATATATTACGTGTCACAATATATCGGAAATTTTCTACTTTTTGAGATATAACGTGTTGACGTATCATGTCATATTATGTCACATGTCACATATTGGTGTTAGTGTTACTTAGCACACAAATGCTGTGTATATTCATGTTTTGATTAAACTATTACAATTCAAACTAAAAAAAAAAATTAACAATTACAACGTTACTGAATGGTAGTGGGGTCCATTCGAGTTGAGCTGTCTAAGTAAGCTACGATCTCGACGAGCCATTCTTGCATGATCCAGATACATATTAGCCCAATTCATATGTACCGTTGGATGAGGTGAGTCTATACACCAAAATCATGAAAGACTTGCTACATGTGGACTTCACTCGGATCAAAATTGAAGGCCTCAATACTTGGCTCGATACACATTTTAAAGCTTGAACTCCCCTTGGATGTTTGATTCAAGGAGTTTGAAAGCCTCCAACTGAGATTTCGTGTTGCGAATGAAGGTTTCAGCAAAGTGTGTTTCCATAATGTTAGATGATATACCGACACATGACCCTCTATAATTTTTTATATACATATACATTTTTTATGTTTGTACTTGACTTGTCTCTTTATGGTATTGTAAAGATTAGGCGATTCTTATAAATATACTCCATATAGTACACAGTTTTCTAGGTTTCACATTGTTCTTGCTTCGACAGCTCAGTCTATAATCGATTCACCGACTATGTGATGATGGGATCTCTGTGAATCAGGCACAATTAATATCCTAAAGATATATTTTAACATCCCTTTGAACTGAAGGAACGTACTCAGGTTTGCAAGAAAGATAAAGTCCAGAATGACCGGGCTGCGCCAGAGTAAGAAGTTCCCTGCAGATGGCTTTGAAGGACATCAAGGCTTCAGAAGGCAACGGTCTTTTCTAAGGTTCAAAGTGTACTTACTGCGGTACACGTCTTACTGGTAACCCAGTTCAAAAGATACAGAGAAATCAAATGAAAGTCAAATCACTGACTAAAGATATCAAAATCTCCGCAAATCAAAGCCAAGAACCCTACAAATCATTTTCCTGCCAGCTGCGTATAGTACCTTTCCTTTTCCAAGAGGGCATGGCTTCGCAATAGTGTCCCTGTCTGCGTGTTTATATATGAGACCCTTGGGAGCTCTCCCTCTCAACTCCACCCCAAACTTTAACACACACCAACTTGCCCATCATCTCTTCGTTCCTCCAACGTTAAAATGGCACAAAACCATCTGATGGCCTCACGTTGCATGATTATATTACTCATCATGATGAGCTTACTACTCTCAATGGTATTCCAATCCAAGCCTTTGACCAATTCACTATACCACAAGCTCCTTTCTCTCCCCATAGCCGACATCCTCCACGTTGACTCTGAATCCACTCGCGCAGCCTCCGTCGACTTCGGCCTCATCGTCCGAGAAATTCCAGCGGCCGTCCTTCGCCCATCATGCCCCAAGGACATTGTGACTCTCGTGGCATTCGCATACAATGAATCCTCTCTTCCTTTCACTATCTCAGCCAGAGGATGCAGCCACTCTGTCCAGGGACAAGCTATGGCTCGCGATGGGGTCGTTGTGGACATGATGTCTCTTGGAAAAAAGCAGCGTGGGACCACCGTGTTGTGGAGCTGGTCTCTCGGCCACTATGCTGATGTCGGCGGCCAGCAACTTTGGATCGATGTGTTGGAGGAGACGCTGAAACATGGTGTTGCGCCGGTATCGTGGACAGATTATCTGTACCTAACTGTGGGCGGTACGCTCTCTAATGCTGGCATTAGCGGGGAAACGTTTCGATATGGTCCTCAGATCAGCAATGTCTACGAAATGGATGTTATTACTGGTATATCACACTCACCCTCGGCTTCCATATATTGACTAGGAACTAATTAAACTAGTAATTTTTGGTTTACATCTTTTCATTTAATTGAGAACATTCAATGAGCCTATCATCTCGGTAGACAACAATCGACTGGAAGTCTCGTATTGGGCTCATTATAAAAAACGAGAGAATCAGATTCTACAATAAATAAAATTAGACATACACTATAAGTTATCTAATTAACATGAGTTAAATTTAACATTAACGCTCAACACATGCATTCGGGGAATTAACTCTTTTATTTTTTTTATTTTTTTTATTTTAACATTCTATCTTTTGTTTTTAAAAACTATGTACTTTGAGTCTTTTATCGAGAAGTTGAGATTTACTATGATTTATTATATTTATCCCGAAGACTGGAAATGGAAAGATTAGGTGGAACGGAGAAGTCAACTGGATTAATGTAATACGTCAGATTAATCTCCGAGGAACGAGGATTTTGTTTATTCTTTGATCTATTCGACAAAAACAGCTAGACTGCGAACTCTCGCCAGCTACCAATTTTTCTAGTTTATGCATGAACGTACACATGGAAAAAGACAATGATTTCCTCTGCGAAAACAAATCTTATTTATGCTATTTATGTTGTTGCCATAGCGTACTACTAATACTTATCTAAAAAAAAAAAAAAGAAATTGTTTTTGTGTTAACATATGAACAAGGAATTTGATTTTAAGTTTCCAAATACGTTGACTAGGAAAATAGATGACTATTTTCTGATGCACAAGATACTTTCTTGTTCTAAAGTATTAAATTACGCACCATATATATTTCATTTCCTGATATTTTCTTGCTTGTTCACTAGAGAATTTTCTTTCTTCTTTTTTCATTTATTTTTTGTAGGAACTGGGGACTTTTTGACTTGCTCCCCTGACAAAAATCCGGAGTTATTTTATTCTGTCCTGGGCGGTCTCGGTCAATTTGGCATAATAACCAGAGCAAGGATTGCACTGGGTCAAGCTCCAAAGAGAGTACGTAGCTGGACTCAATCATCATTATATGGTCAAAATTCACCATATTTGTTCTTTAGGATTGAGACAATCACAATTTTTTTTTTTTTTTATGAGATTGAATGCCTCAGTCTCTTGATGTATCAGAACTCATGAGAGAAAAAGACATACTTGAAACCACATGTTTTTATATGACAGCGTAAGCACCGATTTTCCTTTTGCAAGCGGCAATTGACTCTATCTTTCACATTGACCATAAACCTACAAGTCAGCTTATACGTTTATATTGGGTACTCTTTTAGTTGGTTGATAGTGCAGATTTACAAGGTAGTGAATGTAATTTTATTCGAATCCAATGCAGGTTAAGTGGGTGAGAATGCTATATAGTGATTTTTCAGATTTTACAATAGACCAAGAAAGTTTGATTTCACACCATGGAAGAGACCAAGATGAAGCATTGGATTATGTAGAAGGTTCGCTTCTCATGCACCGAAATTCAGACAGTTGGACATCTTTCTTTTCCCTCTCGGACCGCCAGCGGTTGATGTCCCTCGTGACCGAGCATGAGCTCCTGTACTGTATCGAAGTAGCCAAGTTCTACGATGGACGCACCCAAACTACAGTGGACAAGGTAAGTGTTGATCGATGTCAAACTATCTTCAAGAAAAGAAAGAAAAGGAAAATACTAGCTCATCTTTTGATTATTTGTGCTTGTGCTGGGCTAGCTTTTTGGGGTACCTCTCTCTTCTCTCCCTCCAAGAAACATCGTACCTCTTTTCTTTTAACTTCGTTCACCGTTATCTTTTCTTTTCACTTAGTTCACCGTTATCTTTTCTTTTCACTTAGTTCACTGTTATCTTTTCTTTTAACTTAGTTCACTGTTATCTTGTCAACATTAGGACCTGGAGATAATATTGAAAGATTTGAGCCATGTCCCCGAGTTCATGTTCGAGAAAGATATTGCCTATGTAGATTTCTTGAATAGAGTACGAGTTGAAGAGCTGAAGCTCCGACGACAGGAGCTTTGGAACGTTCCCCACCCGTGGCTTAACCTATTTGTGCCCAAATCTCGCATCGCTGATTTCAACATGGGTGTTTTCAAGAACATTGTTCTTAAAAAGAACATAACAACCGGACTTGTCCTCATTTACCCTATGAACAATGACAAGTATGTTTTCTTGCTAGCCAACACTTTCATTTACAGCATATATTGTTGGTTGTCACTAAAGGTTAATGAGTGATGGTCACTAAACTTTGATTTCAATCAAGTTAATAAAGTAAACGTTTCATTTCTTGCAACTGATGCACTTTGATCAAAACCAGACTAATTTATTGACGAATTTTTTATGTGTTGCTGACGTGGCAATGGCATGAGATCCAGTAAATTGGTCAGCTGTCCACCATGTCTTCAGTTCGTCAGGAAATCAGTAATCCGGCAAGTGCATAAAATGCAAAAACTTGGAAGTTTTAGTTCAGTGGATGATTAAAATCAAATCTAAGGGGCTTGCTTATAAACTTCACTAAACCTTAGCGACCATATATTGAATTTAACCCCCCTTTATTAGATATTGATCTGTTTTGCAGATGGGATGATAGGATGTCTGCTGTTATACCGGATGAAGATGTCTTTTATACGGTTGGATTCCTGCATTCAAGTGGGTTTGAAGACTGGCAAGAGTTCGACCTTCAAAATCAGGAGGTGCTCCTTTTCTGTGAAAATAATGGTATTAAGGTCAAGCAATACCTTCCAAATTACAGAACCAAAAGAGAGTGGATGGAACATTTTGGTTCGAAATGGAGGACTTTTCAAGAGAGCAAAGCTCAGTTCGATCCAAAATTGTTGTTCTCTCCTGGGCAGAGGATCTTCAACTACAACTAAGGCATGGATTCAAAGATTGATGGGATTTAGGGTTTCAGTAGGTTTTCCACACATGCACTTAATTATGTTTCCATGAATCGTGAATGCTTACTTAGCCTATCATAAATTAAGATGTATCCGTCTAGTCACATTGTGTTCGGGAGTTTCATTATGTGAAATATGAACTACATGGATTGGAATGTGATCTAAATATGCAGAATAGATAGTTGTATGACAAGTAAAGAGTGTGACGCATTGCACATAAAATAAGTATATTTGATTCCATGGTATAAAATAAGGTTGATATTAGGGGTGATTGGTTCCTATTTAGTCCGGTTCCACCTAGAACTGGGAATCAGACTGGGAAAACCGGTTCCCAAGTTTTGGGACCGAGAACTTGACTGAACGGACCAGACCGACTTAGGACCAAGACTCAACCGACTTAAGGGAACAAGACTGGACCAACCAGTCTAGTCCAGTCTGGTCCCATGAAGCCGATTACTTAGCAAAAAAATTAAAAAAATTACGAAAAATACAAGAATTGTTACTATTTTTAAGTTTTATTGCTATTTTTAAGAAATTAAAAAATATATTTTTCAAAAAGGGTTGGTCCGATTCCCCCAGAATTGGGAATCGGACCGACAATCACCCGAGAACCGGTTCCATTTATGGAACTAGGAATTGGATTGATCCCTCCGAGAATCGGACCCAATTGGCTCGGCTAGTCCAGTACGGGTGGTTCCCAATCTGGGTGGTCTAGCATGCTCACCCTAGTTGATATCAATAAAACATGGCAACATTTGACACCAGGCAACTACATTCTTCGTAACGATCTTGCAAATTTAGTAACAAGATCCATTACCCATGGTCTGCACGAATTTGTTTTCCTCTCATTATTTTTATATATTTTAGGAATTTTGTGAGAAATGATTGCCGTTGAACGTTTTTCTTGATCCATGAGGTGGCGTCAGCTACGTTGTGCGCCCAAGAGAGTTTGATGTTTCAAATGCATTGATTGTTCTCTTGGTGCTTGAAATTAACACTGTCGGAATTGAATTATTGCTTATTTATATAAAAAAAAAAATTTTGAATTTTCTGTAGAATCTCTATGTACTCGTAGCATTGTTCACAAGATCTGCTCTTGAAATGTTTTATAAGAAAATTCAAATAAGAGATTAAAGTGCCGTCATTTTTTTAAAAGAAAGTCTGGAGTGAACCTTATTTTAAATAAGGGCTTAAAATATTTAAGTTGATATCAAATAAAGCCTTAGCTCACTAGCCGGTGAGCATGTGATATTTACGACTATCGGAATATGGCATTTTTGTCCAAATATTTTGAATAAAAAATAGCCAAAACTCTAAAATTAAAAATCGCAAATTTAGTGTTCTCTTCTCCAACCCATGTTCTCGTCTTCAATCCGACGTTCTGAACCAAACTGAAAAAAAAAAACAAAACAAAGTGTTGCATGAGGAAGGACTGACGGAAGGCGGCGGTGGCCACCGGGCGGCGGTTCTCTCATGCACACATTGAGAACTCCAGGCTGTAATCACTTGAAAGAATTTTTCTTTTTAAAAAGAAAAGAAAAAAACAAAAGAGGGAAGAGCCAATAGACGGAGCAACATACGTGACTTTGGAGATCTCAAAGTCGTGGTTTGTTTTCTTCTCATCTTGGCCAGATTTGATAAAGCAAGCCAGCGAACCTGTGGCGTTGGAAGAAGAGAGAACATCGCGACAACCTCAACGTCCTTCCTCATGCCTGTATTACTTAATGCTTAGTAGAGTTTAGTTTCGAGAAAACGATTGCATTCAGAAAGAAAGTTACTTCGGGTGGTAAAATGATCGACTAATGTATGAAAAATCTTAGTCTCAATCCCCAATCGCGTAATTATTGACTAGGGTTTAGAAAGAAGTTACCCCTAAACAAAAATCCTAGTCTCGATTTGGATGACTTTCTTTGACTGTATTAGGAACTTGGCCTCTGGTGCCGAATGTTAGTTCAAAACACCACACCTAATCGAATCACCGATGGAAATAAACTTCCGTCAATATCAGGTACGTCACAGAGTTTGATAGACCGTGCCGATTTAATCGTTCGTTTTGAACCGTGAGACGAAGGAGAGAGAGAAAGGAAAAGAAATCGAGCTGGAGATCAATTCATGACGAATCGTCAACAGGAAAAAAAATCGAGCTCCTACCGTCAAAGTTCGCTTTTTTGGCATCACCGTGAGTCCCTCCCGTTACCGTTCCGGACTTTCCCGATATTGCTTTGCCATCGTTGCGGACGTTTGTCTAAATTAGATAATCATTCAAACCATATTCAATTTCGATATATTGATTTCCTAATTTAGATTATTCAATTCCAACATTGGTTCGGAGTGAAATTTTAGGCATACCCCGATTAGGAGAAATTCCATGTTGAAAATCTCAATAATTAAGGATTTGAGTTGCGAGAGATTAGATCGGATTTTTTTATTATTTTGGTTTCCTGTTTTGACTTCACTGAATATCTGATTATGTGGCTTATTATATTGCTTGTCTTTAATTCAAGAAAATATCCTATTTTGAAAATACAAAAAGAATTGCATTGCATGTTAAGATATATTGCATTCATATTAGTTTCCTAGTTTAAAACTGCGCATTTTAGAACCATATATTTTATTAGAAAATTATCTAATTCAAAATAAGATTTGATATCAATTATTTCCTAAGTCTGAATTAAGTAATCATATATTTTAATTTTAAAAGGAAACCACAAAAATAGCATAAATATGTCATTTAGAATTTGTTGCATCAATTTCATGTCACCACTTGCCATGTCGTCATTGTCAAGTCATCATCATTGCCACGTCATTTTTTGCCATGTAATTATTTCCACGTTATTATATTTCCATGTCATTTAATGATTGCACGTTGTATGTCACGTCAAATTAGGTCATATAGTTACAATTTAGGATTGAAATTGTGTTTTATGCATTGCATATAGTTTAGTTTTCGTAAACAAGAAACCCAAAAAGAATTAGCTAGAATTGTATAATCATTTAGAAATCATATTTTGGTTAGACATGCATTTTTTCTAATGAAAATTTTGCAGATATTGGGGTGTGATCATAATAAATTTATGGTTTGCTTTACAATGAGGTTAGTTCTAATTCTAGCACTTTATTTACCTATTGCTTTGATTTATTGAATGTTAAATTTTTTATTGCAGACCAACATCACATCTCATGTTAGTGGCTTGGCTTAAAATTGACTAAGACCGCTTGCAAAATAGTTTTCAAATAAAGAAAAAAGATACCAAAAGGGCGTTAATTTTTATCTAGTGTAATCAACTCCTCGTATCCATGAATCCTTAGTTCATAGGAGCAAAGTGCTCTTCCACACTTTGCTTAGGTGTCTAATGGACTTACCAATAACTGATTAATGATGACTCCTGAATAAATTGATTTGCATGTTGAGTCAATTAAATTATAAATTCGAAAGTTGCAATTGGCATGGACTTGGGAGAGTCCACGCTAATGAATTAATTTCCAAACGACTCCTTATCAATGTTTCCATTGTTTTTATCTATTTTGACAAGATATGGTGAGATGTTCTATCCATGGATGCTAGTCACATTATTCTTAGCTGATCTTGGCAATTTAATAGAAGGACTATTGTCATGTCAACCATTATACATATTTTTTTGAGTATGGAAGAAGGAAAATATTTAGGTGCTTAGTAAGGAACCCTCTAAGACCCCTTTGGTTGAAAATTTCTTATCCCCTACTTTACTCATGATGAAAGATGTAAAGGGTGCCATGAAGGGAGTTAGAATTGTGTACATTTTGCTTAACAAAAACAGTGTGGAAAATGTAATTGTATTTGCCATACTCCATCAAGCTTAGCCTCCTTTGGAAGAGTTCAAAGATGTCTTTCCATTGGACTTACCACCTAGTCTTCCTCCCATGAGAGACATTCCATGAGAGACATTCCATATCAAATTGACTTGATCCTTGGTGCTTCACTACTTAATCTAGTTCATTACTGAACGAGTCCAGCAAAACACGAAGAATTATAGCAACAAGTTATAAAACTCTTGAGTAAGGATTTTACAAGGGAGAGCCTCAGCCTATGTGCCATTCCAGCCCTTTTAGTGCCTAAAAAAAATGACATTTGGAGAATGTGTGTTGATAGTGGGGCGATCAACATGATCACCATCAAAAACAAGTTTCCTATTCCTTGTCTTCATGATCTTTTAAATCAACTTTCTGGTGTAATCATCTTTTCAAAGCTAGATGTAAAGAGTGGATATCATCAAATTAGAATCAAGCCCTGAGATGAATTGAAGACCACATTTAAAATCAAAGATGAACTATTTGAGTGGCCGTTCATGTCATTCATATTGTCTAATGAACCATCCACATTCATGAGGTTCATGACCTAGGTTTTGAAGCAATTTCTTGGGAAATTCGTTGTGGTTTATTTTGATGAGATTTTGATTTTTAGTAAGTCTACAAATGAGCACTTGTAGCATTTTCAAGAAGTGTTACGAGTGTTGAGGCAAGAATGTTTGTATGTAGCCCCTGAAGTACTATGTCATGGTGCCACATATCCTATTCTTGGGATTTCATATCTCTAAAGAAGGAATTTTAGTCAATGATGCTAAGATCTAGGTTATTGCAGAATGGCCAACTCTAGCAAATGTGCATTAAGTTCGAAACTTTCATGATCTAACTTCTTTCTACCGGTGGTTCATTGCGCAATTTAACACCATTGCAACCCCACTCGCCTCTTGCATGAAGAATTGAGCTTTTGAGTGGACAAATGCAACCCAAAGAAGTTTTGAACATCTTAAGAAAAAGTTGAGCGTAACATCTATCCTTGCATTGCCTAACTTTGATCTTATCTTTGAGGTATATTGTGATGCATCAAGTACTGACATAGGGGGAGTTATAAGTCAAGGAGGTTGACCTATTGCCTTCTTTAGTGAGAAATTGAATGGTGCAAAACTTCGTTACAACACTTATTATTTGGAATTTTATGCCCTATTTTGCACACTTGAGCATTAGAGGCAATATCTTATGCATCGGGAGTTTATTTTGTGCACTGAAGTTGAATCTCTCAAGTATATTTCAAGGCAGCAAAAGCTCAACTCCAGGTGTGCAAAATGGGCTGAATGTGTTTAGGAATTCATGTTCATTATCTAGCATAAAGCCAGAGTTCAAAATCAGGTTGCCGATGCTCTTAGTTGAAAAAGAAGATTTTACTCCATGTTAAGCATTCTACTATTCTTAGATTTGACTATTTGCAGAAATTGTATCGAGAAGATCCTTATTTTTCCAAGATCATTTCGGATGCGCAAGACAAGAGGCTTGCTAATTTTATTTTATGTGATGGCTTCCTTTTCAAAGGAAACCATCTATGCGTGCCAGATTGCTCTCTTCAACAAAAGGGTGATTGACAAAATTCACCATGATGGACATTTTGGGCATGATAAGACTGTGAAACTTGTTTAAGCCAAATATTTTCAGCCCATCTGAAACATGATGTATACCGACAATGTGATGAGGTGTCAACGTTGCCATGTAGGTAAGGGACAAGCTACCAATGCTGGCCTTTATTTGCTCTTTCTGATATCACAAGTCCCTCAGGAGGATATCTCTATGGACTTTTATCCTTGGACTATTGCATAAACTCAAGGGTATGGATTCAATCTTTTGTGATTGTTGATAAGTTTTCAAAGATGGAACACTTTATTATTTATCACAAAGCTATAGATGCCTCATGGATTGCTAAGTTATTCTTCAAAGAAATCTATAAGTTGCATGACCTTCCTAAAACTATTACTTCCGATTGGGACACCAAATTTCAGTCACTTTTGGCGGCAACTATAGAAGAATATTGGCACTAAGCTACAATACAAATATTGTGTTTTGTTGACATCTAAATTTTGCCTAAATACTTGAAATTAAATTACAAAGAGAATTAGGGATCAATTTGACCATAACAAAAACGGTTTTTCGCATCAATTAGGTCTTAATTTTACTTGAATCCATTAAGTTTTATTTCATTTTTTTCTTCCTTTATTTTTCACTTTTTCGGATAATTTATTAAATAAATAAAAAAGAAAGAAAGGGTAGCCCATAAGGGCTGGGCTTCGCGCCCAGCTTCCCCCTTTTCTTTCTTCTTCCCCACATGGGCCCTAGGCCCACTCCCTCTTTTTCTTCTTCTTGGCCCGGCCCCCTCCCCTTGTCTTCTTCCTCCCCTGCCTCTATAGCACACGCACAGAGGAGGGCGAACGCGCGCGACACTAGACGGAAAGGCGAACGGCGACGCACGTGGAGCTGCTTGGTCAGATGGGACGTGACTTCAATGCACTGAGGAGCTCGGGGCAGTAGGCCTGGCCTTCGCAGATAGGGCGGTCGATCAGACTCTAGTTCGGCTGAGGAGAAGGCGGTCGGAACGCCAAGAACCGCTAGCTGAAGCTCCATTGACCGGCACCCCTCCACTTATAAATAGGGCCTTCAACGGAGGCCAAACACACACTGAGAGAGATCGAAGGCAGCAAGCTTCAAGAACTTCCCTCGAGAGACTTTAGGGGAGGCCGGAGAGCGAGCAGGCTGAGATCTAAGAGCGAAGCCGGAGGAGAGGGGCTAAGCGAGAGAGATCGGGAGTGAGTGAGGTTTGGGGGAGAGAAATCGAGGCTGAGAGAGGGAGATTTGAGTTTACAAGAGAGAGACGGAACTCATCCTGGCCACTCGTTGCCAATGCAGCATCACCTGCTGCCGCCTCGACGACCAGCCGCAAGCCCCGCCGTGCCGAAGCTCTCCAGCCCAACACTCGCTACCCACCTCGTCGTCATCTCCCGACACCGTCCCTGTCACGCCCCAAACCCCAAGACACGTGAACAACCCGCCATGGTCATGCAAATACGACATTCCCAGGTAATGTCTCCAACCCCATTATTTTTATTATGTGCAAGCGAAACGTATTATCAAAACCTCTGGCAAGACTTGCGGGATAGGAAAGCAGGAAACCAAATCATTCAAAAACAAACATACTTTCATATATACTCACACCAGAGTTAATATACATCATAAATGGGTCAGGGTCTATGTGCAACAAAAAGGGTCTATGTGCAACAAAAAGGGTCAGTTTGCACAATAGGGATCGGTCCACCAAAAAGAGGAATAGTCCTATGACTACTATTCGGACTTGTTCGTCGATCCCACATCTTCCACATCTGACTGCACGGGCTCCAGAGACGATGGGTTATCCACTCCACCATCAGGAAGGTCAGCTACACCTTCACCCAAAATGGCATCCACCACAGCAAGTGGAATATCAAAACTATCGAGCGAACCAATCCTAAAGCCATCGGCCCAAGAACATAACCATGCCTTAAACCTATGTGGCACCCTGACATCCATAGTATTCTGAATCCAGACGGTGGACCTGATCAGCTCGTACACCCAATGACTTCTAGGGTCAAGAAAGCTATGCACCTGCTCAACAATGTGCACTGGAATGCCATTTTTCTCCGAAGGTCTTGCCATCTACGGCCTTGTAATAATTTCCCACAACAGAGTGAGACATTGTCTCAGCAAGTTCACTCCTCTTAAACCCCTATTAGAAAGAAAATACACCCAAGGATGGCCTAGCCACACAACACAGAAAACTTACCTCGTCTTATTTCATTTCTACAGGTTAGTACATTTCAAATCACTCAATCACAGGTTGTAATAGGAATATGAACAAATGAAACGCAATCAATTTCACATAATCCACAACCACAGCATGTGATCTCATTTTATTCAATTCCACACATGAACATAGCATACTCGCAATTCGGCTATCTACTGGCATATAGCCAGGCATAATCTCCCCACCTTAGAGCACGGCTTCGTCAGTACCTCGACAGCGTTCCCGAAGGAGCATGGGCCCAGAATCAACTACGACCCGTAACCACTACGTGGGCATCCCATATAGGGGCAAGTCCGACTCAACAACCCAGCACAAATTCCTCTTAATTATGACACAACCAAATCATACTCGGCGCAGGACACTTTGCCTTTCAATTAGTGCCTTCAATTAAAATAGTGATCCCGGCCTCTTTTCTTCATATTAAAATATTCCAGAAATTATTCACGTGAGTGGAGGCATGTTAATTTCGAACCAAAAAGCCAACATCTCACTTTTTCAAACCCCACTATTTAATATAATCCTTAAAATCCAATTTTGGTATCAAAACCCGACACCGGAGATTTTCTGAATAAAATCTATATTTTTCACAATCAACACTCAATTTATAATTTTCAATCATCAATTTTCAAATTTGACTATACAGCAGCGATCGAGTGAAATTCTGAGAATTTAGGGTCTCAACAAAATTTTCGAAATTTAATAAATAATTAATTTTATTCCGAAATTAATTAAATAATATTATTTTAATAATTTTCGTAATATAATATATTATTAAATAATCCAATAATTTCGAAACATTTATTTAAATCAAAAACAAATTCCTTTAAGTCACATCGAGGCTTATATTAATATAAACCTACTTAACCCTAATTAAACACACTTTAGACTAATTAAACTTCTTAATCTAAATCACTTAAATAAACTAAACTAACCACATAAGCTTAATTAACTTAGACTAAGCACACTTAAGGCATAATTAACCATCTAATCGAGGTTTAGTGAGCTAAACTCACCGGAATCGCGTTCCGATGAGTTCTCAGCGAAGAGGACGACGAGCCCGACGACAAATCTCCTCGGGGCAAGGCCAAAGGAGGACCGGAAGAGCTCGGAAATGGGCCTTGAAGATTCGGACAAGGGTTGGAAGTTCGGTTGCTGCTCTTTGCTGGTCGAAGGTGGTTCGGTGGCTGGTGAGGCGCGAAACCGGTGGAAACGGCGGCGGCTGCTCGTGCGGGCAAGGCGGCAGCTCCGACGGGACCTCCGGCAACGTGTAGCGGTGTCGGGTAGCTATGGGACGACAAACGACAAGTTGGAATGCGTGGACGAAGGCGGCGTGCAGCGAGCTGGCCGGCGGAGCGGCGCGCGGGTGATGCGCGTGAACGGTGGCGACGACGACGGCACCAGCGACGTGCGGCGGCATCGAGCGGGCAAGGGGCGGTCGAGCTGCTGGCTGGTTCGCACGGTTCCTCCTCTCCCTTCCAAAAATTCAAGAAGCAATGAAGAAGATGATGGAGATGGGGGAGGTGACATCCCACCTTTCCAAGAGCAAATCCCCACCCTCCATGTGTCAAGATCTCCTTCCCTTGGGCCTCCAACCATGACATCGGATGATGTCATGATCCACTATCTCCAATCCTCAACAACATCTTCCAATAGGTTCAATTTCATTTTCCGCCGGGGCTTGAAATTCAAATCTTGCAATTTCATTCAATTCTCTTCTAATTGAACCAAATTGAAGTCCATAAAATTAATCCAATGTTACCACACTTAAATTCACATAATCACTTGACCATAGAATCAACTTAGATCCCAAAAGCACGACCAAAAGCATGCCTACTAATTTCTCGAGCCAAATTAACCATACTTTGATTAATTTGTTGAAAAACTTGGTTTGCATGAAAAATCCTCCGAAGATGAGTCAATGTTCCTAAAATGAATTGTGACACACCATGACTTCCAATTTCTGAATTCGATCTCAATTTCACGGTTAATTTCACTCTGGCACGATATTAGCGCGTCCTAACCTACCGGGTAGCTTTTAGAAATTTTCATGCATTCGACTTGTGGTTGATAAATTCAAGCCACAATGTACATCTTTGAGACATTGGCGACTCTCGGTTGTCGGGGTAACCTCAAGGTTTCAAATACGGGCACAGGGTACCCAATCGACAGAAAAGTCAATCTAGTGTCGACCGATAAGAATTGTGCGATCTGGTGGAATCATCCACACTTGATGACATACCTCTGTCGAGTCGACCTATCTCCGGTCTCTAATCGATTTTTAATTGTGCCGTACTGACCCTTGCAGATTAGCTCGGTCGAAAGGTCGCTTCTTGGTCAAATTCTCGAGTTTAATGCATTAGAATCTCTTAACGGCTTCACCTGTTAGACTAGTTTTAACATGAGTGGCCAACTCAGGGAAAATAACTATATACGTGCAAATGAAATGCCCGTCTCAATTTATTGAAAATAGAATTGGAAAGTCGGGATGTCACAGTCCCTGTGCCAAGCTGTTGATCCCTCGAGCCGTGCCTCCGTTCCTCGATGCTGTCGTCCCTGCCGCTGCTCGCCTCCATCAATGTTGCCCCCAAAGCCCTAGCCGCCACCTCCTGCATCTTGATCTCGACCGGCCGAGTAGCCCCTTATTTGCTGCTGCCGTGCCGCAACACCAACCCTGTTGAACAACTTGCTGCTACCATCCACTGCATCACCGCCGTCGTCAACACCGCGCTACCACCCGGTGATGTCCCAACCACCCCCATCAGCATCGGAAAGAGATGGGGAAGGAGGCGACCTCAAGTTGGGTTAGAGCCGGGTCGAGCGTGAACCATAACTGGGTAGGATTCTAGACGATTCGAGCTGACCGAGTCCGATTGCGTGTGGGCTGACTTTATGCGGGCTTAGGATTAGGTGGGCCTATTGTTTTTATTTATTTATTTGTGGGCTTAGATTGTTTAAAAAGAAAAAAAGGAATTCTGGGCCGAGCCCACACTCTAGGCTCATCTGGGTCGATAATGGGCCATTCGGGCAAATGCATGAAAAAACCATTGAAAATCTGAAAATATTATATATAATAAAAAATAATATTTTAATAATAAATAATAAATAATAAATAATAAATAATAAATAATAAATAAATCAAAAAATAATAAAAATAATTTATTTTTTCAGAAATCACAAAAAATCCAAAAATATTCTATGTTTTCCAAAAAAAGTCAGGAAAAGTAAAAAATGACTTATATTAAAAAAATAAAATAAAAATTATGTTAAAAAAAATAGAGAAAAGACCAAAAATATGTTTTCCTCCACAAATGCATGAAAAAATCATTGAAAATCCAAAAAGCCTTATAATCAGAGTAAGCAATGTGAATGCGAGTCTTTATAATCACTAGTATGTTACGAACTTTCATGAAACTTAGCACTATAATTGTCTCCCACTGCTTGAGCAACTCCTTGGAGAAAATATGAAGCCATTGCTACGTGCCATGATCCATCGCTATACCATCTATCCGAATTGTGCATCCAACAGTCAAACCATCTCTCTCTTTGTATGTGCGCACACACGAGCTCGATGAAAGATCGCCTAAGGTGAGCTTCTTTGTTACTCCCCAAGTACAGAAGTCCGAAAAAACATGATCCACAGATAATCTTAAGTTTTGTCATCTTGTGGCCCTTAAATCAGAATCATGAACTAGATCTTGAAGAAAATCTTGTTGATGTTCCCTCCCACCACTAGGATACTTCAATTTGTAAGACCATGCTTTGATGGATGATGCATCATAGAAAATCTTGCAACACCCGAATCAAATCTCCTGTGTATCTCCTTGATGGTTACCTAATTCTGACCTTGATCGATCCAACCCAAGATCATTAGCAGATTTTTCAAGTATAATTTCTTTTTTCTATGATGCATAACTCAGGCAAAAGTTGAAATAGTCTACTGTATTGGAGGAAGAATCCGGGGCTCCTGTTGAGGGATCTTGGGAGAACCTATAGATTTCTAACCCAGGTCGCACGATGTTGCCAAACGTTTAAAGTCAAAGTCGTGAATTTACAAGAGGAAAGGCATTCATCGTGCACCCTCGTGGCGTATCTTTGATCTTTGACAAGAATCCATAATGATAAATACAGCGATGACCCTCGCGGAATCCGACGTCGTTTTCTCAACCAAACCTCAAGATTTGCTCTGCGATCAAAGATTTTCACCCTCATTCCATACAAATCAACTTCCTTCTAGATTTGGCCTATGAAAATGAGCAATCCTCTTCGATGTGGAAAAAGTCTTTAGGCCATTGACATATTATTTGTGGTCGACGCCAAGTTTTTAACTTCAGAAGACGAGCAAGTAACAGTTAGAACTTTTCTAAGTATAGAAACTTGACTCCGCTAGTTTTTAGGGTTTGTCCAAACTAAAATATTTGAACGACACATTTGGACTAATAGAATTTATAATTAAAATCCAAGATACAACAAAAATAAAGTGAATATCATTAATTTGTTTACGGAATATTTGTATTTTTTGGGTTCGGGCACCGGCAGGTCCATCCATAGATGCATTAGTTTTACATTAAATAGTAGACTTGATCGATTACATACAGATGTTGTTTATATTCATGTTTTAAATAAAACTATTGCAATTCTTACCCAATCCAGATGCATATGAGCCCGTTGGTGAGTCCATACACCAAAACATTATAAACCTGCTCCATCTTGACTTCACTCAGATCAAAATTGATGGTCTCGATACTTGGCTTCATCCAGTTAAAGCTTGATTTTAAAGCTTGAGTTCTCTTTAGATGTTTGATTCAAGAAGTGTAAAAGCCTCAAACTGAGATTTCGTGTTGCAAACGAAGGTTTCTGCAAAGTGTGTTTCCATAACATTAGATGATATATCAGTACATCAACCTCTATATTTTCCATATAAATGTACATATTTTATGTCAGTGTTTGACTTATTCTTCATAGTATTATAAAGATTAAACGATTCTTTAAAAACTCCGGAGGGTTGCTCGGTTTTTTAGGGTTCGCTTTTTCTGGCTTCGGCAGCTCAGTCTAGAAGATAGAAAAAAAAAATCGAATAAAATCCATTCGCTAACTATGTGATAATAAAATCTTTATGAATTAAGCACAACTAATATCCTAAACATGAAATGTAATATCCCCCTTTGAACTCAAGGAACATACTCGATGGAGAAAATACAGAGAAATCAACTGAAAGTCAAACCACTGACTAACGATATCAAAATATCAGCAAATCAAAGCCAAGAACCCTAACAATTATCTTCTTACAAGTTGCATAGCTGGTGCTTTCTTTTCCAAGAGGGAATGGCTTTGCAATAGTGTCCCTCTAAGCGTGCTTATAAATGAGACCCTAGTGAGCTCTCTCTCTCAACTCCTCCACTTGCTCGTCATCTCTTTGTTCCTTCAACCTTAAAATTGGCAGAAAAACCATCCAATGGCCTCACGCTGCATGATAGTAAAACTCAGAATTACGAGCGCATTGCTCTCAATGGCACGCCAATGCAAGCTTTTGACCAATTCACTATACCGCGAGCTCCTTTCTCTCCCCACCGGCAACAACCTTCACGTCAACCCCAGAACCACCTGCGCGGCCTCCGTTGACTTCAGCCTCATCCTCCGAGAAATTCCCACAGCCATCCTTCGCCCTTCTCGCCCTGAATCCTCTATTCCCTTCACTATCTCAGCCAGAAGATGCGGCCACTCCATCTGGGGACAAGCTATGGCTAGCAATGGGCTCGTTGTGGACATGACGTCTCTTGGTCACAAGTGGCGTGACATCATTGTGTTGTGGAGCCAGATGCTTGGCCACTATGCCAATTTCGGCGGCCAACAACTATGGATCGATGCGTGGGAGAAACACGGTGTTGCACCAGTTTCGTGGACAGATAATTTGTACCTAACTGTGGGTGGGACGCTCTCTAGTGCAGGCATTAGTGGGGCAACGTTTCGATATGGCCCTCAGATCAGCAATGTCTACGAAATGGATGTTTTTACTGGTACAACACATTCACCCTCTGCTTCCATATATTGATAACTAATTAAACTATGTAGTTTACGTCTGAAGTCTTTACAGTTAATTGAGAACATTCAATGAGCCTATAATCTCGATCTGCTGGAAGTCATCGGATTGGGAATATTACAAGAAAACAACATACTCAGATTTGTTATATGCAGTAAATAAAAATAGGCATACACTATAAGTTAAATTTAACATGAACACTCAACACGTGCATTTTAACATTCTATCTTTTATATTTTATATTTTCATGTTTCATTTTAACATTCTATTTTTTTTATTTTTAATACTTTGAGTCTTTTATCAAGAAGTTGGGATTTACTATAGCAGTTGAAGACTTGAAATAGAAAGATTAGGTTGACTGGATAAGCCAACTGGTTAAAGTAATACGTCCAATTAAATTCAGAGAACGATGATTTTGTTTATTCATTGATCTATTTAAAAAATAAAATAAAATAAAATAAAATAACTGATAGACTTCGAACTCTAGCCAACAACCAATTTTCTAGTTTATGCATGGTAGGTACGCGTGGAAAAAGACAACGCAGTCCTCAGCGAAAAAGTCTCTTATATGTGCTATATATGTTGTTGTGGTAGCGGACTAACATTACTTATCCAAAAAAGAGAAAATAATTCCAAGGAAAATTATCTAAAAAATCCTAACTTATTACATTTTTATCAATTCAATCCTAAACTTTTTAATTTGGCCAATTGAGTCTCAAATATTTTCATATTTACCAATTGAATCCATCCAATCAATTTTAGGAGAAAATTATTGATGTGAATACCGGTCATCCTACATGACATAATTAGAACTGATGTGAATAATTTTAATAATATTTTATTTTATTATTTTTTTCCCTTTACCTTCTTCCTCTAGGTCATTGGGGGAGCTCGAGCTTGTCGACGACCAATTAGAGGAAGAAGAGAAGTAAAAAAAAAAAAGAGTAGAAAAATGAAAATTAACCAAAAAGTATTAATATCCTATTAAAAATTTTATGCATCAATGTCGACTGTGTCATGTAAAATGATTAGTGTCTACATTAGCAATTTTCGATCAAAATTGGCTAGATGAACTCACTAGCAAAATGTCAGAAAATACTCAATTGGTAAACTCGAAAGATTTACAATTGAATTGACAAAAGTACAATAAATTTATGATTTTTTGGATAATTTTCCCAACGATTTCGTATTACAATATAAACAAGAAATTTGATTTTAAGTTTTGAAATATATAGACTTTGATAATTGATGACTGTGTTTTGACGCGTAAGATTCTTTCTCCTTCTGAAGTGTTAAATTACGCACCACATACATGTACATGTCGATTTCATTTCCTCTATTTCCTTACTCGTCGACAAGAGAATTTTTTTTTCCCATCTTTTTTATAGGAAATGGGGACTTTTTGACTTGCTTCCCCCATAAAAATCCCAAGTTGGTTTATTCCGCCCTGGGTGGTTCTGGTCAATTTCGCATAACAACCAGAGCAAGGATTGCATTGGGTCAATCTTCAAAGAGGGTACGTAGCGCACTATCTGATCAGATTTCACCATCTTAGAATTGAGACGATAGATTTTTTTTTTTTTTTGGGTTAATACCTTGAAAAACTTTGTATTAGTACATTTTATGAAAAAATTATCCCAAACTAATTTTTTAATCACGGAAAATCCTAAACCGGTACACATGTACTCAAATTGATACGCTTATGACAAATTTATCCCAAATTAATTTGTTTGACCGCCAAAAACTCAAAATTGATACATTTATAACAAATATACCATCTTTTAAATTGGATTAATATCTTAAAAAACACAAAACCGGTACAATTGTGACAAAAAAGAGTAAATCCAAACTAGTACATCGGTTAACTATCATATGCCATCCAACTCAATAATTTGATAGTAAAATTCAACAGCAATTAACATATGGTAAATATGTCATAAATATATCAGTTTTGGGTGAATTTGTCAAATGTGTACCAATTTGGAGTTTTTTTGTGATAAAAAAATTAGTTTAAGGTAAACTTGTCACAAATATACTAGTTTGGGGTTTTTCAAGGTATTAATCATTTTTTATTTTATGAGATTCAATGTCCAAGTCTCACGGTATATTGGACCTCACAAAAGAAAGTAGACATACTTGATACCACATATTTTTATAGGAAAACTACCAAAAAGGTTATTAACATATTGTAATTGTATCAATTCAATCCTAAACATTTTTTAATTATCAATTGCATTCTAAACCTTTTGTATTTATACCAATTCAATCTATCCGGGCAATTTAGTGAAAATTGCTAACATGAACATTAACTATTCTACATAACACAACTAGAGTTTTTTTTTTTTTTTTCTAAACACAACTAGAGTTGATCTTCACAATTTTTAATAACATTTTAATATTTTTCAAAGTTTTTTTTTTTTTTTTTCCTTTATTTTATTTTCTTTCTCTTTCTTTCTTTTTTTTCCTCCCCTTCCTTATTCCTCGAGCCTATTGCCGAACCTTGGCGACTAGCTAGAGGCGAGGTTGACCTTGCTAGCCTCTAGCGAAGCTCACTCCCATGGGCCATTGGTGAGGGTCAACGTTGGCGTCGCTGGGGCATCGCTACTGGTGAGGCCAACCTTGGGGTGAGGCTCTAATAAATGGTACCCTTGGACTGACCTTTGACAACTAGGTTGATTTCTTGCTCCCATGGCTGCTATTGTTGTAGCTCTCTTTATCGCTCACCTACATGAGCTGCCGTATGGCAAAAATCACATAGGCTAGACGGTGAGGGCGACGGTTGAACTTGCCAAATCTAGTGAAGTTGAGCCTCATTGAGCCACTAGCGAGGCAGTGATGTCGACCTCGCCAACCCTCACCTTTGGCTAGTCACCGAGGTCTTGCAATTGGCTAAAGGAAGAAGGAAGAGAAGAAAAAAAAGGAAAAAGAAAAAAATATAGATTAAATATTAAAATATTATTAAAAGTTGTCCATATTAGCACCTACTGTGCCACCTAAGACAGTCCGTGTCCATGTTAGCAATTTTTTTATCAAAATTAACCAAATAGACTGAGTTGGCACAATTGCAAAAAGTTTAGGACTCAATGGACAAAAAAAGTTTATGACTCAATTGACATAATTACAATAAGTATAAGACTTTTTGGTAATTCTTTCTATTATTAAATGACAGCGGAAGCTCTATTTTTTCTTTTGTAAGCTGCAATTGACTCTTATCTTTCAAATTGAACAAAAACCTACAAGTGAGCAGCTTATACGTATATATTGGGTATTCTTGTAGTTGTTTGATAGAGAAGAATAACAAGGTCTTAAATGTATTTTCATTTGAATCCAATACAGGCTAAGTGGGTGAGAATGCTATATAGTGATTTTTTAGCTTTCACGATAGACCAAGAACGTCTAATTTCACACCTTGAATCGGACCAAGATGAAGCATTGGACTATGTAGAAGGTTTGCTTCTCATGCACCGAAATTTAGACAATTGGATGTCTTTCTCCTCTTTCTCGAACCATCAACGGTTGATGTCTCTCGTGACCGAACACGAACTCCTCTACTGTATCGAAGTAGCCAAGTACTACGATGGACGCAGCCAAAGCACAGTGGACAAGGTAAGTATTGGTCGTTATCGAACTATCTTGGAAAAAGAAAGAAAAGAAAAATCCTAGCTTATGTTCTGATTTTTTGGTGGTTGCGTTGGGCTAGGGTTTTGGAGTACCCCCCTCACTCTAGGAAACATCTTATCTTTTGATTTAGTTCGCTGTTATCTTGTTAACATTAGGTATTGGAGATAATATTGAAAGATTTGAGCCATGTCCCCGAGTTCATGTTCAAGAAAGATGTCGCCTATGGAGATTTCATGAATCGGGTACAAGTTAAAGAGATGAAGCTCCAAGGACAGGGACTATGGAACGTTCCTTAGCCGTGGCTCAACCTATTTGTGCCTAAATCTTGCATTGCCGATTTCAACTTGGCGTTTTCAAGAACATTGTTCTCAGAAAGAACATAACAACCGAACCTGTCCTCATTTACCCTATGAACAAAAATAAGTATGTTTTCTAGTGCATTAAATGCAAAAACTTGGAAGTTATAATGCATTGAATATAAATTATAAACTCTATTATATGAATTTAACCCCTTTATTAAATTTTGATCTATTTTGCAGATGGGGTGACAGAATGTCTACTGTCATGCCAGATGAAGATGTCTTTTATAAGGTTGGATTCTTGCATTCAAGTGGGTTTGGAGACTAACAAGAGTTTGACCTTCAAAATAAGGAGGTGCTCCGTTATTGTGAAGATAATGGTATTAAGGTCAAGCAATACCCCCCCGATTACAGCACCGAAAGAGAGTGGATGCAACAATTTGGCCCGAAATGGAGTACTTTTCAAGAGAGCAAAGCTCTGTTCAATCTAAAAATGTTGTCATTGCCTGGGCCATGAATGTTCAATCACAACTAAGGCATATATTCAGGATCGATGGCTTTTAGGGTTCAGTAGGTTTTCTACCTACGCACTTAACTATGTTTAAATGAATCAAGAATGCTTACTTAGCTTGTCGAAATTTCCGATGTATCCATCTAATCACATCATGTTAAGAGTTTCATTATGTGAAATATGGACTACATGGATCGAAATAGATTATCTGAATATGCAAAATAAATAGTTGCATCCTGCTATAATAAGTGTAATGCATTAAACATATAAGTATATTTGATTCTTTCCACATCTCGACAATCATCAAACTTGATCTCTATACATTTTGTGTAAAATAAGGTTGATATCAACATATTATGGCAATGTTTGACTCCAAGCAAATACATTCTTCGCAACCATTAATACATATTTAATAAGTTAACCAATTCTATTACCCATGGTTTGCCTGATTTTGTTTTCCTCTGATTATTTTATTTATTTAGGGAAAAAATTAACATTAAATTTATGGGAAATTATTTCTAGTCAAAGTTTTCCTTGATCCATGAGTTGGCGTAGGCTACATTGTGCTTCTAAGAATTTAATTATAAAGGATGAGTCTTTATTGACACCTAAATTTTAACAATCAAAACGAATTTTCATATAGTTCCGCCAGCTCCAAGCATTAAGGTGCATTCTTATTAAAGGTATCCTACTGTATCTTACTAGGATGTTGAAATTCAAGTCAAATGTATCATTAAATATAGAGCGTACCCTTAAAACACCGTATGAAGCATTATCACATTGTAGGAATGGGTGACAGTGCGCTCACTAGAGTTGCCAAAATTTACGTTCTTTTATTGAATCTAGTCCAATCACTAAGTTAAGTTTCCACCCCAAAGCTTCTTTATTGGGTTAAGGCTCTTCCCCATTCCTCTCGATGCGCAGTTTACCTGCTCTCTCGACAAAACTTTTGTCAACGAATCCATAATATTTTCCTTTGACTTCATAAAGTCCAAATGAATTGTTTTATTTGAGAGCAATTGCCTTTCGGTATTATGCCTAAGACGGATGTCTCTAGACTTACCATTCTATGTTCCAACTAAGTTTGTTTAGGGGGAGGAATCGCTAGTTTGGCTAAGCACCTCCACATTCCAAAAAATTATAGGATGACAACTTTTCATTCCATAACTCATATAGAGTCTTACCTGTCTTCTTATGAGGTACTTTATTAAGATTGAAGTTTGTAATTAAAATTGCCTTCCTCCACAAGTTTTGAGGTAAATCCAAACTCAAGAGCATGGCATTAGTCTTCTCCTTTAGGAGTTCTGTTCTTCCATTTAGCAACTTCATTTTGCTACATAGTGTAATGTGTAGTTGTTTGAAGATTATCCCCAAGCTAGCACATAACTTCATTAAGTTGGAAGAACTATATTCTCCTCCTTTGTCAAACCTAAGCATTTTGATTCGTCTATCAAGTTGATTCTCAACCTCATTTTTATACTTGATAAATATTTGTATAGCCTCATCTTTGCTAGTCAAAGATAAGCATAGCAAAATCGAGTACAATCATCTATAATAGTGATGAAATACTTCTTTCTACCTCTACTTTCTACAAACTTTAAATCACATAGATCACTATAGATTAATTTGTAGAGGTTCACTCATTCTTTTAATGGATTTGAAAGATTTCTTAGCAAAATTAGGCCCAACACAAGTCTTGCACTTGTAATGGGGATCCAACTCAAACTTTGGAATTAGCTCCAAGTTTACTAACTTCTTCATTGTACCATAATTTACATATCACAATCTATCATGCCAAAGATAAAGAGACACAACAATGTAAACCAAAGGCTTCTCTTTATTATTAGCTTTTAAGTACAAAAATTTCGAGTTCACATCAATGATAGTCACATTGACTTTGAATAGGTCATTGTATGAGTATCATTTCCCCACATACATCCCTCATTTGGAAAGTACAAACTTGATAAATTTAATACAATTTTGAAACCCTTCTTGACAAGTATTGGGCTTGAAATGAGATTTTTCCGAATCTCTAATATATGCAACACGTTTAGTGATGTGATTCCTTGCAAAATGTGAAATTTAGGATCACATTTCTTCTCTTGACAATATTTGCTAATGTAGAGTTAGCCACATAGAGCTTCCTTTCTTTCTTAGGCTTCTTGTAAGACAAGAACATGTGTTTATCTACAAAAATGTGATTTGTGGCATCTATGTCCAATCACTAATCAGTATTGTTTGACACCAAGGATACCTTAAACATTACTACATCAATCAATCTTTCAACATCTTTCTACAGCCATTGCTTAAAGTCCACACTAAATTTCTTCAATTTCTCATTCAATGTTATTGGAGGTAGTATCATCAAACAAGGCAAAGCTCGTTGAATCATCCCTCAAAAATTTGACTATATGCCATTTGGCCTATACTGTTTTGAAAAACAGTCTTGAGTAAATCAATCAAGCGACTTGTACCATACCACCATAAATAGTTTCAACTTGAAGACTTATAACATTTGTTGCCACAACACCAGGCCACGAGATTTGAACCTCACTACTTGAAACAACCATAGGAACATCTCCAGAAAGATTCCAACATCATTGGTTACTTGATTGCTATTAACCATCTTGATTTTCTAATCAACCCAACAAAAATTGAGAACAATAATTGTTTTAAGATTGTTGAAAATTATAGAGGAGAAGAAGAAAAGAAGAAACATTTTGGTGGAAGAATATGTAAAATTGTTTGTTGTAACCAGAAAATTAATTTAAGAAAGTAATAACAACATAAATAAGAATTGGATCTGAGATACAACTGATGATTAGTTCCTACCTACAATGTTAAGCAACTTCACGAATTTTGCCTCCCAAGATACAACACCTTAAACCTGTTAGTATCAGCATTATACAAATAGGACTTTATTGAACACTTCATGAAACCGTGACACTTACAGAATCTTGAAGAGAGGATATGTAAGTGTTTTTGCTTTTTCTTGGAATGAAGAGTTTGAAGTCTATTTATAGAATTTTAGAATTCATGTATAGAAGTGGTACATGAAACATGAATATAGATACAAGAATCTGCAAGATACATGAATTAAATGGATACAAAAATCCAGGAAATACATGAATCATGAATTAAGTAAATAAATGAATCCAAGAGATACATGAACTCAAGAGATACAATAATTAATGAGATACATATATGAAAACAACATATCTCATTTTGCTTGCTTTTGTTAATCCATTAGCCCACCATATATACAACTCTTTCATCTATTTGCTTATTTGATGTAGAGAATTCTATCGTATCCAAATTTGAAACTTTTAAGAAAGTCCGAGGATTTCAATCCTCTTTTGAAAAGGTTTGGCGAATCTTTTATTAATGAACAACACTATCAATGTCATTTAACCCTTTATAGTATTGGTTATCTGCATTTATTACTATGTCATCATCAATGACCACACCCGCAGACGTGAACACCCAATATCTCTCTTCAATTCCTTCTTCACCGAGAACCATGCCCCACAATCCTGCACGTGTAGCACCACTCTAACATGCATGGCTCGACAAGCCGATGAACCTAGCAAGCATGCCATGGTGGTTTTGTACAAGTGGAGCAGCTCATTTCCATCAACAAGGTATTGGGGTTGCTTCCTCAAAGCCAGCATTCTAGTTTTGAATCACCATTGAAATCGAGCTCAGGTGGCTCGATGCCATCACTTCATACTAGATCAGGCATCTCAAGTGACTTGGATGAGTATGGAAGAAATGAAGGAAGAACAAGGAAGAAGATGAATAGAAAAAAAAATGAAAACAAAAATATCACCTCATAACAAAAATGCCCCAACATAGTTTAGAAAGTGGCATGTGAGATGCATGTGCTCACTAGGCCCTTGTTTGAGACTAATTTGACCACTTCAAGCATTTATTTGAAACAAATTCATTTCGTATCCCTTTTTTTGAGAAAACGGTTCCACTTCAAGCCCTTACTTGGAATTTCCCTATTTTTAATTGTATTTTTACATTAGGAATATCTTCATGTGATATTAATAAGCCCATATAATTTGTATTTTGATTGGACTAGAGTTAATGGACTTAAGCAGAGAGGTTTTAAGCTTAATTAAATTGGAGAATGAGCCCATAAGAGTATAAAATTTGAACAAGCCTACATGACCGAAGTTTATATATAAGGAGTTTCAAGTTGAACTAATTAATCTACTAAAAGTGAAGCTTGAAAGATTATTTAGCTTGTATTATCAAAATTCAACTATACATAAATAATGAAGAATTTGTGTCATATTAAATATCATTGATACACTTTTGATTGAAATTAGGAGATAAACATCGAAGAAAGGCCTAAGCTAAGCCTACATATAGAAAGGGAGAATAAACATAATAGAAAGTTATTAGAGCAATAGAGAGATATTAAAGCAGATGAGCTCCTACGGCTTCCAGGCCCACCATGCCACTACCCTCTCACCATCATTCTCGTTGTTGCCATCCTCACTCCAATGCTACTGCTCCTTTGATTTTGTGATCTGTCACAGCTCGGTCGCTCAACAATTCAACTCGGCAATAGCTTGGTCTCTTGGTAGTTTTGCCTGGCAATAGCTCAATCTCTTAGCAACATCCCAGTAAGTCCTTGTGCTAGCATCAATTGAAGATATGATGAAAGTAGTAGGCCAATGATACTAAACAAGAAGAGGAGGAAGGCCCAAATATTTGATTGCTAGAATTTTATGACTTTCTAGGCATCCTGTCACATTGCTACACAAAATAAATAGCAACAACTTTGAGGGAAAAAATACAACATTATGACTAGTATTGGGTAAGGACCTTAATGGAAGTACAAAAGCTAAAGCAACTAGCAAGTATGATCTAGAGGGGGTAAATAGGTGATTCTATAAAATCTTGATAATTTAAAGCAGAATAGAAAGAGTCAATATAAAAGTTTGTATAAGGATTAGATTTTGGAACAAAGTTCAGAATGAGTTGTGCGGTAGAACAAATTTTGGAAGTACCCTTCGAGTGTGTAGTAGATAATGATAATAATGATGATAATAATGATGATAATGATGATGATGATGATAATAATAATGATGATGATGATGATGATGATGATGATCGTAATAATAATAATAATAATAATAATAATAATAATAATAATAATAATAATAACAATAATAATAACAATAACAATAACAATAATAATAATAATAATAATAATAATAATAATAATAATAATAATAATAATAAACAATAATAACAATAACAATAACAATAACAATAACAATAATAACAATAACAATAACAATAACAATAATAATAAAAATAACAATAACAATAATAAGAATAACAATAACAATAATAATAATAACAATAACAATAACAATAACAATAATAATAACAATAAGAATAGGAATAATAATAATAATAATAATAATAACAATAATAATAACAATAACAATAACAATAACAATAACAATAACAATAATAATAACAATAATAATAATCATAATAATCATAATAATAATAATAATAATAATAATAACAATAATAATAACAATATAATAATAATAATAATAATAATAAGAATAAGAATAAGAATAAGAATAACAATAACAATAACAATAATAATAACAATAATAATAATCATAATAATAATAATAATAATAATAACAATAATAATAACAATAATAATAATAACAATATAATAATAATAATAACAATAATAATAATAATAATAACAACAACAACAATAATAATAATAATAATAATAATAATAATAATAATAATAATAATAATAATAATAATAATAATAATAATAATAATAATAATAATAATAATAATAATAATAATAATAATAATAATAATAATAATAATAATAATAATAATAATAATAATAATAATAATAATAATAATAATAATAATAGTCATAATCATGATGATGATGATGATGATAAGACTTTAGAGATAAGAGAAATTGCACACAAGTTTATAGTGGTTCGGTTTGGATTTAAGTTTACGTCCACTCTTTTATGTTGACAGTCTATTGATTGGATTCTACGAGATGATCAACAAGAGATTACAATATCGAGTGTTAGCAATCAGTGTATGATAGATCACACTATCTCACTCAATCACTCATGTATTTCTCTCATGATTAAAAATTTTAAACTCACAAAAAACAAGTGTATGATCGAAGAATACTTAGAGTTGGAATTCTAGATTCTAGGCCTCGTCTCTTACTTTCTCCTCAGCACCTTGGTCTCTTCATATATTCTTCCACTTCCAAACTAGCCATTGGACAGTCTCCTGAGGATCGTCTTCCAATATACTCGTTGGATAGATCTGTATTAAAAAGATAAAGTGTTTGTTGAGTGATAAAAGCCAAATCTCCTATTGATTCTGGCTGCTCATACAACTAGAGTCTTGGTTTCTAAAAGTAGAGCTCCTCTGTTTAGAATAAACTTGTCTCAAGATTAATTTTCCAATTGAATAAGATTGAGTCAATCAAATTTTTTCTGGGTGTGAAATCCAAACTATCACTAGCCGTTATAGAATTTGAATTGGTCACATTCTAGACTTGCTTCATTCTAAACTTTGCAATGTATTGAACTTTGCTACATCGGGATGGGAATAATAATAATTCTCTCAGTATTTATCTTCAATATAAAGTCTAAACTTGAGTTTAACTATGTTTCGTTTGAAGTAGACTTTACAAACAATAATTGAATATGAGCTAAATCAAGATGACTTCATTCCAAGATTATTTTCCTAGATCAAATAGGAGTTTTCCCAATTATCAGACTTACTAAGATCAATTGGACAGTTTTGTCAATTTCAAAATCTATTAGGAGTCTTCCCAACAAAAGCTACTCAACCAAAGACAAACTAAACTCATTATGTTTAGCAGAAGAGAGAAAATCGTGCCCTAGGATTACATGCGGCAAGTTGTTGCTCCAAAATTCTCAAAACCCTCTTTGCTTTTCTTTCTCTTCCTTCACAGCACCATGACTAGCAAATGTTTCTTTTTCTTCGTACTTTTTAGGTGATTGAGTGTGATTTGAGTGATAACAAGATTATGTATGATAAATGGAGGATAGATTATGATCACCACCTAGGCTTAAAGGAGGGACCACCAAATAAGGATAAAGATTGAGATTGACAAAGTTCATTACCCATGCTTAAAGAACAAGCCACCAACCAAGGATAAAGAATTTTAGAATAGGAGAAGCTTACCACTAAGGCCTAAAGGAAACCACCACCAGCAAAAAAAAAAAAAGGCTTATTGCTTCATTATCAAGGAAGGATATGCTTTTCAAGGATAAAGAACCAAGATAATCACACGGAGGACAATCTCATAGAGAAATGATTAGGTTATAGTTTTTAATCAACTATAAGAATAACAATCTGTTCAGAACCACAAAAAACCAAATAATAAATGGGTTCACTCATTCAAGAATCAACAAGCTATTTTTCTCATAATAGCCCAAAAATTGTTATGCTAGCATAGCATAATCTTATATATCCATCATATTCAAGTTTTGTCTTTACAAATGAGATTGCATCTCTAGGCATCCTTCTTTTTTGACGTGATCGGGGACAACACGAAATTTTAGATGTAATGCCCAAAAGGCAAGCTAGCCCTAATAAGGCATGGACTCTTCTAAGCCCTTATCTCACACGATGGTTGTATTTATTTTAAGTTTGGTTTAGCCCATGGCATTTTATGTGAAACGAGAATCCCCATTAGCCAATGTATATTAAATCAAAACAAATATGCATAATTGAAAGAGATTTGGAAAATCAAAATAGAAAAATATGGAACTCCTGTATATTTGGATGTATATTAATGAAGAATACATTAGCTTATTTATAAGCTTTATGAAATTACTTTCTAAGGAAATCAAATTAGATATATATAATCGAATGAAGAATAAAAAAATTGTGGAATCTCTTATATTTCGAATAGAACATGGTGAAATTTCTGTATATTATAATGTATATTAATAAAGAATACATCAGCCTACTTATAAGTTTTATGAGAGTACTATCTAAAAAAAATCAAATCGGACCTACATAATGAAAAGAGATATGGAAATTCAAAATAGAAAATGGTATATATTTTGAATTATACTAATAAAGAAATATAATCGAAAGAAATATGGAAAGATCAGAATAAAAAATTATGAAATTTCTGTATATTTCAATATATACAATTGAAGCTGGAAAGAAATTTCTGTATTTTGAATGTATATTAATAAAGAACATATCTATCTTTTTATAGGCTTTATGAAATTGCTATTTAAGGAAATCAAATTAGGTATACATAATCAAAAGAAATATGGAAAGAGTAGAACAAAGAATTATAATAGGCTATTTATAGGTTTTATGAGATTACTATGTAACCAAAGTAAATCAGATACACAATCAAAATAGATACATAATCAAAAGAAATATGGAAAGACCATGACAAAAAATTATGAAATTTCCGTATATTTTGATATGTATAAAAGTTAGAAATGTCATAAATATCTCTAGAAAACCATACATATTGCTAACAGCAATAGTCAGGCATGTGTCTATATATGAGACCCTTGTGAGCTGTCCCTCTCGACTCCGCCGCAAACACCAACACACACCAACTTGTTCAACATCTCTTTGTTTCTCACGTTAGAATGGCACAAAACCATCCATTGGCCTCACCTTCAACCAATTCACTACACCACAAGATCGTTTCTCTCCCCATCGCTGACAAGCTCCACTTCGACCCCGAATCCATCAGCGCAGCCTCCATCGACTACGGGTTTATTGTCCGAGAAATACCTGCAGCCGTCCTCCGCCCATCCTGCCTCGGGGACATCGCGACTCTAGTGGCATTCAGGTACAATGGATCCTCTATTCCTTTCACTATCTCAGCTAGAGGACGCGGCCACTCTGTTCGGGGACAGGCTATGGCTCGTGATGGGGTCGTGGTGGACATGACCTCTCGGTAACAAGGGGCATGGGACCACCGTGTCGTACAGCCAGTCGCTCGGCCACTACGCTGATGTCGGCGGCCACCAAATTTGGTTCAACGTGTTGGAGCACACGCTAAAACACGGTCTTGCGCCGGTTACGTTGACGGATTACCAGTATGCAACTGTGGGCGGTACGCTCTCTAATGCTGACATTAGCGGGGATGTGTTTCGAAATGGTCCTCAGATCACCAATGTCCATGAAATGGACGTTATTACTGGTATATCACGCGAATCCTCAGCTTCAAAATAAACTAGGGATTTTATGACATTCTTGGTAGATAACAATCTGCGAGATGTCACCGCGGCAAATACACATGGGAAAAGAAAACGATGACTTCAGCGAAAATGCATTATATGTGCTATTTAGTATTTATGCTGTTGTTGCGGCGAGCTACCAGTACTTAATCCAAAAAAATAGACAGAAAAATCTTTCTACGCACCATATAATATATTTCTTGATATGTATATGTATATATGTGTGTTTCATTACAAGAGAATTTTTTTTTTTTTTTCATTTTTTTGGGTAGGAACTGGGGACTTTTGACTTGCTCCCCACAAAAATCGGACTTATTTTACTCCGTCCTCGGTGGTCTTGGCCAATTTGGCATAATAACCAGAGCAAGGATTGCACTGCGTCCAGCTCCAAAGAGAGTACGTAGCACACCAGACTTAAATCGTCGATTTTTTTTTTTTTTTTTAATGATATTGAATGTTATCGGACATCATAACTAATATCCTGTGTTCTCATCTGACGATTATGCCATAATTATCCTCTCATGTGTTGCAATTTGACTCTGGTCTATTGCATGTGAACTGTTGGGAATAACGGATCCCCGAAAACCGGATTCGACACTAAATCGAACCCATAAAACGAATGCGGAAGACAAGCCCAGGAAAAATCACGTATCACCGATCGTAAAGCACACCACGGATTCGAGCGTACCTTGTTAGCCACATTAGACACCAATGCCGATATGAGGAAGAGAAACTAATCATGTTCGATCCGATGACGTCAATTTGCCTTGAAGGGAAGATGGGTGTCGCCTCTTGCGCACAATTCTTTCTTTTGGAGTGTCTTTGAGGGAGAGAGGAGGAGGAACGTACGTTATGCCAAAAGGTGCGTTCCTCCCTCTTTATTTCCCTTTATATACGTCCCCTCCAAAAAGAAACGTGTCCCTTCATCATATTCCTTCATCCATTGGCCCTAATCTTATGGGCCGGGCTTTTAGGCCCAACATGGGCGGACGGGCCTTAAGCCCATCACTAATAAAACCATCATCTCCCACTCGCACACGCACATGGTGGGCCGAACAGGATTCTCTTTACCTCTCTTCAACATTCATACCGGTGAATAATCCGTGCGACCAGATGCTTTGAGAGCTCGTTGCTATACATATGTTAGGAATATATAGCAACTCATATTGGGCGTCACACTCTGAGTAGATTTAGTATGGTACCCTAGATCGATCGATCACATTTATATCTCTCTTGATCTCTTTTAAACAATGATATATATATTGTATTCACAATTATGATTATCCCAAAGACAGTCATAATTGGTCGACCAAGGTGAATACAAAACTACAATGTGATTCTCCAAAATCGATCTTCCCCTTTCCTTCAAACTCTCAATTTCAGTTCAACTTGCTTTTCTAGAAATTTTCCCATTAGATCGAATCAACTCATGACCATTGGTAACATTCTAAGATAGCAAACACTAAATAGAAATCTTGAGAATAAGTAAAAGTCATGAGGGCACTGAATTGAGGAACTCTTTTCCTCAAGAGTCTCATACGGCATAAAAGTTGATATCAAACTTTTGCCACTCTTATTGGTCGTCTCATGCATACGTAGTATGAAATACGTATTACGGTATTAACTCCTTTCCCATGAAGCGTATGTCTACACCATCAATACCGTACAGATGATAGTTCGGACATACCCAATGTCTAACTTGAGTTCACGTATCTACTCATTCACAAAATTCATCGAACTCACATCGGCATCTTAGACAGATAAAGTAAAATATGTGGGGTATTTTACTTTCGGACATAGTACATATCATGTCCTCATCTTAACACTCGGTTAAGGCGACATATTTATTTTAAGCTTGAGCTCTTGATTATCACCTAGATAATAAGCTTAAAAACCGTCCCATCTCTATTTATCACATAGTAAATAGAGGCGATTACCCGTGTGAGTGGGCTAATCTCTTATCTCTGTCCGACATACTTTCTCAACTTAATGTAATGCACTGAGCATTAAGATGCATAAAGATCAAACAAAGATTCATAGGCATTAATAATGAAACAACACTAGTTCATAAATGTGAACAACTCAAGGAAATTACAATCCAAGTACATCGACTCTACGCAATCCTAGAGATTTTACATGACCACAAAACACATCTCTAGGTATTGGCTTTGTCATAGGATCTGCTACCATTCTATGCGTAGATATGTACTGTAAGTTCGCATCCTTTCGTGCAACCATATCCTTGACAAAGTTATACTTAGTATCTATATGTTTGGTCTTGCCATGATATTTTGGATCTTTGGTGTACGCTATAGCTGCTTGGCTATCACAATTAACTAATAATGGATTTGCAGCTTTCTCAATAACACCTAAATGATCCAAAAATCTCTTAAGCCAAACTCCTTCTTGTATTACTGCGATAATGCCACGAACTCAGCTTCCATCGTGGACAAGGCTATACACGTTTGTTTCTTACTGCTCCAACATATGGTGCCATTATTCAATAAGAAAACAAACCTAGAGGTAGATTTCCTTTCGTCTAAATCTCCTCCCTAATCAGTTTCATAATAGCCTTCGAGTCGCAGATCCTTTCCTTGATAACTCAGCGTATAATCAGCAGTTCCCTTTAAATACCTCAGTATTCTCTTAACGGCTTTCCAATGTGCTTGACCTAGATTGGATTGGTATCTACTCACCATTTCAACTGCAAAACATATGTCAGGTCTTGTACACATCATAGCGTACATCAAGCTCCCAACAGCACTAGCATAAGGAACATGTTTGATTTGTTCCTTCTCTTGTGGAGTCCTTGGACACAGTCTATGGCTCAATCCTTCACCTTTTGCAATAGGAGTGTCTATGGGTTTACAATCTTGCATACGAAATCGTTCAAGAACTTTATTTATATATGTTTCTTGCGAAAGAGACAACGATCTCTTCGAACGATCTCTTGAAATCTTAACTCCAAGAATGTATGCAGCCTCACCCATATCCTTCATCTCAAAGTTGGAAGACAACCAACTCTTGACAAAAGATTAACAAACTCCATATTGCTTCCGGCAATTAGTATATCATCAACATATAATGATATGATCACAAATTGATCTTTGGATCTTTTGATATATACACAATGATCCTCATCAATCATTGTAAAATCATATGCCATTATGGCATTATGAAAACGTATATACCATTGTCTTGATGATCGCTTTAGGCCGTATATCGATCTCAAAAGTCGACATACTTTTTCTTCTTGGCCTTTCACTATGAAACCAGCAGGTTGTTCCATGTATATTTCTTCCTCTAATTCTCCATTGAGGAAAGCAGTCTTTACATCTATCTGATGTAACTCAAGATCCATACTAGCTACTATTGCCAGAATTATGCGAATCGAGGTAAATCTCACTACAGGAGAAAACGTATCTTCATAATCAATTCCTTCTTGTTGATTATACCCCTTCGCCACAAGGCGAGCCTTATGCCTTTCTATCGAGCCATCAGCCTTTCGCTTTATTTTGAGAACCCACTTGTTCCCAATAGCTCAAGCGTCCTTTTGGAAGATCAACCGGTTCCCGACTTGGTTTGATTTCATTGACTCCATTTCCTCTTCCATTGCGTAAATCCATTTTTTCCTTACGAGGGCAATTCGAGCCTCATTAATATTTCTTGGCTCATCCTCATCTTGTGGAGCAACCATAAAGTTTCCCCTTCAATGTCAAAACGTCGACGGGGAATACTTTGGCGACTTGTTCGCCGTATGGGAGATTGTACACTTTGCACATCATTCCCCATTATGCTCCCACTTGGATTAGATAATGATGATGTCGTCTCATTATGTGGTTGCAATTAAGAATGAGTTGAATTCAATTCATCACTTCTCATATTACTCCCACTCGGACGAACTCCACTAAGATCATTATCTTGATCCAAGGTTTCAAATAGGGAGTAATCTTCCCCTATTTCGCCCTTCTTAGGAAATTCATCCTCTAAGAATGTGACATCCCGTGATTCAAATTCAGTTATACTCCCACTTTCCTGCTCACCTATGAACACATACCATTTTGAGTGTTCCGAGTATCTTATGAAAATACTTTTCTTTCCTCTGGGACCCAATTTCCCAAACTTGTGAGAGGACTCATGTGTATAGGCAGCACAACCCCATGGCTTAAGAAAACTTAAGTCCGGTTTTCTACCCGTCCATAACTCATATGGAGTGGAAGTAACCGATTTGGAAGGCACTCGGTTAAGTATATAGGCAGCAGTTAACAAGGCATCACTCCAAAAGGTGATAGGTAAGTTAGCATGCGCCATCATTGACCTAACCATTTCCAGTAGGGTTCTGTTTTTTTCTCTCCGCAACACCATTTCGTTGAGGAGTATATGGAATAGACAACTGTCTTTCTATTCCTTTTTCATCACATAATTTTCTGAATTCATCGATAAATATTCTCGACCTCGATCGATCTTAATACTTTTATTTTCTTGTCTAATTGATTTTCTACCAAGTTCATAAACCTTTTGAAACAACTCAATGCTTCAGATTTATGAGAAATCAAATAGACATATCCGAATCGAGTATAATCATCTATAAAAGTGATGAAATAAACAGCCCCATGCCTTCCTCTCACATTCATTGGACCACAGACGTCAGAATGGATTAAATGCAGAGGAAATTAAGCTCTTTTACCTTTTCCAAATGGTTTCCTTGTTGTTTTTCCTACCAGGCAATGCTCACATATGGACAAATCGACTTTTTCAATATTGCCTAACAAGCCCTCTTTGGCTAATATATTCATACGTTGTTGGCCAATATGACCAAGTCTAGCATGCCGACATTCACATCATTATCATATGAATTAGGAGATGTGAGAAGGGAATAACAAACATTTGCATTAACATAATCAATATCTAATACAATGAAACCATCCAGAAAATAACCACAACCATAGTAGTTTGTATCCAAATACAAATCTACACATCTTTTATGGAAGTTCACATTAAAACCAAACTTAACCAACATTAAAACAGACACTAAATTTCGACGAATCTCCGGAGCATACAACACATCATGTAGGAATAAAGTGCGCCCACCACGCATGTTCAATTGGCATGTGCCAATTCCTTTTACTTCAGCTCTGGAGTTGTTTCCCACATAGATCCACTTAGTTCTAGTCGGAACTCGTCGAAATTCTACGAAGGATTCTCTATCCTTCGCTACATGGTCTGTCGCTCCTGAATTTACAGTCCATAGAGGATTAGATTCAGTCAATAATATAGAACTTGACACATATGCAAAGTTCCTACTAGTACAAAGGGTGTGTACGTTCTTTGGATCGCGACAATCGCGGGCATAGTGACCCCTCTGGTCACAGTTGTAACATTTCACCCTTGAGATATTCTTCACATGAAGACGTTTTCCTCTATTCACACGAGGACGTTTTCCTCTCTTTTGTTGGTTAATTTTTGGTTTTTTGCAAGAAGGATTTGATCCCTTGCTTTCCCACATATTGAACGAATCAATGCGCTTGCGCTTATAGCTTGAAGCCCCTTCTGAGCTTAAAGCAATACAGTAAATATCGTATCCCGCTCAAATGCCTTGAGGCGATGATCGGCTATCTCAAGGTGGCGCACGATCCTCAAGATCTTCCATAACATGGTCAAGAGCTTTTAGTGCTTTTTGCTTTTCCAGCACATATTGAATTCTCATATTCAATATTTCACTATTCTCGCTGTTCAATTTGTCCTCTTTGTTCAAATAAGCAATTATGTTCTTAGTTGCTGAATACATCGATCCGAACATATCGAGACATATATGCACGAAATATTAATGCCTATCATTTATGCATCCCTTTTACCTGATTATCATATTAATGAGTAATTTCAAGTAAGGTTTTAGAATCAAAAGGTGACTACGTTTCCAATCATCCTCCAAAATCCTAACTTAAAACTATCATTAATATGATTGTCATATGCAAAATCAATTCTATGAAGCTACAAAAACTTCTATAACTACCCACGCTAACAACTCACAAACCAAGCAATAATGTAAAGCAACGTGATAATTGACATACAATATAATAATAATGCTTTCATATAATACAACTAACATATAGGTTGCTACATCAACAACAATCGGGTAGTAAACATTACATAAGATGTCCACTAAGCACACTAAATAAAGACCACCAAAAACAACTAACACAACTTCATAAAGTGAACAGGGAAAGATCCTTTTTGTTCAATTTCTTGATCTTTTCCCTTGTAATAATGAAGTAATATTCTTTTACAAAATCCATCACAATTTTCTTATATTAAGCAGCTCCGTTGACATCCCATATGCGATTCAACACATCTTGCCATTCAAGTGGAAGAGTGTTCATAAAGAATCGCACCATCTCGACCAATGGCATGGGACGACCATTCCATATGACCTTTTGTATCTTCCCGTTGACTTCAAGAACATGATCAATTAAGTCACCACTCTCCCATCGATAATCGGCCACGCCTATTAACTTAGAAAGCCTTTTCTTTTGTTTATCGGTAATTACGCGAATAGCCGTACGTAACTGAAGGGGAGGCATTGTTCCTGCAACAAATGCAGAACAAATAAGGGATTACATATAATCCACATGGACTCAATTGGGAAAAAAAGAAACAAATTCCTTTTTTTTTTTTTTTTTTCTTTTTTTGGTCAACGGTCAACGGTCGTCGGTCAACGGTCAACGACGAGGTCAACGGTCAACCGGGTCGGTCGCCGGGTCGGGCCAGGCCGGTCGGGTCAGACTGGTCGGGTCAGACGGTTGGGCCGGGCGGCCGGTCGGGCCGGGCAGAGCGTCCGACCGGCACGTGCGCGGCACGCGTGCAGCTGATGTCACGATGATGTCAGCTGGCGCGTGCGAACGCGCACGTGCGTTGCACGTGCGCGCATCGGTCGCGCGCACGCGTGCGACGCACGCGCCTTCCCCTGCGAATCGGCACGTGCGTTGCACGCGCCGAAGGCGCCGCTTCGTTCCGGCTGCGCGTGGGGGCGCGTCCGGCGTCCTTTGGCGGCGTTCCGCCACTCGTCGTGTTCGTCTCGACGAGACCTTCCATCCAGAGCTTTCAGAAATGAATTTCGAGTTACGAAACTCGAAAAATGGATGAACAAAGTGCTCGGGTGTCGGGATTTTTCTACCCCGATTGGTGTCAGCGATTAATTTAACGAAAAATCAATAAGAAATCATCCATAAACATGAAAGGGGTCGGGAATAACATGAACCTAGCTCGATACCAATGTTGGGAATAACGGATCCCCGAAAACCGGATTCGACACTAAATTGAACCCATAAAACGAATGCGGAAGACAAGCCCGGAAAATCACGTATCACCGATCGTAAAAAAACACACCACGGATTCGAGCGTACCTTGTTAGCCACGAGATTAGACACCAATGCCGATATGAGGAAGAGAAACTAATCCTGTTCGATCCGATGACGTCAATTTGCCTTGAAGGGAAGATGGGTGTCGCCTCTTGCGCACAATTCTTTCTTTTGGAGTGTCTTTGAGGGAGAGAGGGAGGAGGAACGTACGTTATGCCAAAAGGTGCGTTCCTCCCTCTTTATTTCCCTTTATATACGTCCCCTCCAAAAAGAAACGTGTCCCTTCATCATATTCCTTCATCCATTGGCCCTAATCTTATGGGCTGGGCTTTTAGGCCCAACATGGGCGGACGGGCCTTAAGCCCATCACTAATAAAACCATCATGAACATAAACCTACAAGTCAGCTTATATGTTTATATTGCTTATTCTTTGAGTTGGTTGATATAGAAGATCTACAAGTTAAGAAATGTGTATTCATTTGAATCCCCCTCTAGGCAAAGTGGGTGAGAATGCTATACAGCGATTTCTCAGCTTTTACGACGGACCAAGAACGTTTGATATCGCGCCATCAAAGGGACCAAGATGAAGCATTGAACTTTGTAGAAGGTTGCCTTCTCATGCACCGAAATATGGACAGTTGGATATCTTTCTTCCCTCTCTCAGACCACCCGCGGCTGATGACCCTCCTGACCAAACACGAGCTCCTCTACTGTATTGACACGGCCAAATACTATGATGAACAGACCGAGAGTACAGTAGAAAAGGTACATGTTCGTTGATATCGAACTCTACATGTTTGTTGGTATCGAACTGTCTTTGAAAAGAGAAAGGAAAGAGAAATCCTAGCTTATGTTTTAAATTATCAGTGCCCCGTAAGAAACATCTTAAATCTCTTTTATTTTGACTTAGTTCGGTGTTATCTTATCAACATTAGGACTTGGAGATCATATTGAAAGATTTGAACCATGTCCCCGAGTTCAAGTTTGAGAAAGATGTCCCCTTCATAGATTTCTTGAATAGAGTGGGAGTTGAAGAGCTGCAGCTCCGAGAACATGGGCTTTGGAACATTCCTCATCCGTGGCTCAACCTATTTGTGCCCAAATCTCACATGGCCGATATCAACACAGGCATCTTCAAGGACATTGCTCTAAAAAATAACATAACAACCGGATATGTCCTCATTTACCCTATGAACAAGAACAGGTATATTTTCCAGCGAGCCACCACTTTTCTTTACGGCCTATATTTCATTAGCTGTAACTAAAGATAGATGAGTTTTGATCACTTAACTTTGATTTTAATCAAATTAAATACACTAAACATTTGATTTCTTCCAGCCAATGCTCTTTGACAAAATCCAGGCTCATTTCTCAACGAAATGTCGACGTGTTGCCATCGTGGCAATGGCCTGAGATGTACTAAATTGGTCACATGTACACCACATCATGATTTCATCGGAAAATCAGTCAAATCTGTCAAGTGCATGAAATGCAAAAACTTGGAAGTAATAGTGCATTGAATGATTAAAATCAATATTAAGGTGACTAGGTTGTAAAAACAAATAAACCTTAGTGACCATTAAGCCTGTTATTTAATTTTGATTATTGATCTTTTGCAGATGGGATGACAGAATGTCTGCTATTACGCCAGATGAAGATATCTTTTATACGGTCGAATTCTTGCACACAAGTGGGTTTGGAGACTGGCAGGAGTGTGAGCTTCAAAACAAGGAGGTGCTCTGTTTTTTAAAAGATAATGGTATAAAGTTCAAGCGATACCTTCCAAATTATAGAACTGAAAGAGAGTGGATGGAACATTTTGGTCCCAAATGGAGGACTTTTCAAGAGAGCAAAGCTAAGTTCGATCCAAAACTGTTGCTGTCACCACTACTAAGGCATGGAGGATCTTCAACCACTACTAAGGCATGGATTCAAGATCGATGGGGTTTTGGGTTTCAGTAGTTTTTTTTTCTACGCACCCACTTAATTATGTTTACATGAATCATGAATGTTTAGTTTGTCATTATTTCCGATGTATCTGTCCAATCACACCATGTTGAGGAGTTCCATCATGTGAAATATGAAGTATATGGATGGAACAAACGATCTGTAAATGCAGAATAAATAGTCCCAAGCGTAAGAAGTGCAATGCATTAAACATAGAATGAGTATCTTTCGACATCTCGACAATCGTCAAACCTTGTCTCCGTACGTTTCGTTTAAAAATTGGTTGATATCAACAAAACATGGCAATATTTGACACCAAGCAAATGCATTCTCGAGATGATAATACAAATTTAATAAGTTAACCGGTTCTTTGACCCATGGTTTGAATGAGTTTGTTTTCTTCTCATTATTTTTATTTATTTACGAAAAAATATAATATTAAACCTATGAGAAATTATTTTTTTGGTTAATGTTTCACTTGATCCATGAGAACTAGGAGTGATCAATTCCCAATCCGGTCCAGTTCCAAGGTAGATTCGGGAAGTGAGGACCAGACCTTTTGGTCCTAGGACCGGGAGTTGGACTGGACCATCAGTTTCGGTCAGGTCCAAACCAACGGAACCGACCATTTTTTTTTTCTATCAAAGAGTGATTGTGCTTCGAACTGATCAATCCAATTAGGTTCCCAAGCGGTCCAATAGAATCGATCGCACATGTACCCACTTGCAAAAAAGTCAAACTCCACTTGTTGGAGCATCGATCACACTTCATATATTTCACGTTCAATCTTACTCAAAAAGGCCGTGAATGATATGGCTAAAGGTCATGCTTGGCTTGGATTTTATACACAATCTCTCTTATGCTATCTGACTCTTGAATGCTTGGAGTGTCTTTATCTCTTGCAAGTGAGGGGAGAGAAGAGGGGGGGAGTGAATTTGAGGAATGAGGGTGTGGCTCTTGAGGCTTCAAGGTGTGCATGATAACCATTTTGTTTCTCTATTTCTCTGTTTTTATATTCCTCGGAACAGGTTTAGAATAGGAAACCATTTAGAGAGCACATGACAAAATTTCTGGAATAGAAATCAATTTTTGGCTAGAAATTGATTTCTCAATTTCTATTACGCGAACGAGTTTCTAAGCAAAGAAACGTGTCTGATAACGATTCAAAATTTCTATTTCTGAAATAAAAATCTGTTTGATAACAGAATAAAATTTCTATTTCTAGGAGTGGCAACGGCCGGCGTTCGGTGGTTGAAGTTTGATGTCCAACAACCGACGTCCAACAATCGGCGGCGAGCGGCCGAAGTCCGGAGTTCGACATCTAGCATCCGGTGATCGGCGTCTTGCAACCAATGTCCAGCGTCTGATGTTCGAGGTCTGACGTCCAGGGTCCAACGTCCGGCATCCAACGTCTAGTATCCGGTGTCCAACGTTTGGTATCCGGCATCTAGCGTCCAGAGACCAACGGCTGACAACGGGTGGCTAGCAACCAAAGTCTAGTGGCGAGCGGTGGGTGACGAGCAGCCAACGTTTGGCAACCGTTGGCAAGCGGCGGGCGGTCAAGGCAAACATCCGATGGTCAACAGTGGGCCTCTAGCATCCAACAGTTGGCAATGAGCGGCCAACGACCGACGGGCATCTGCCGTCCGACGGCCTGCAATCTGCAACAAGTAGCCAGAGTCTGGTGGTTGGCAGCTAGCGTCTAGTGGCGGCGGCGAGCGGCGAGCGTCTGGCATCCCATAGGCGGCGGGTGGGCGACGAGCGATGACGAGAGTCAACGATGAAGAAAGTTTTGATTTCTCATTTCTGTTCTAGAAATAGAAAAGTTAAAAATTTTCACTTCTAATTTCTACTCCAAATCTATTTTTGGAATAGAAATCTGTTTCAGAAATAGAAAAGCTAAATATTGCATGTTGGTTCTGATATTGTGCTGACCGGTAGCTAAGACTAGGTACTTACTGATTTAATCAAATTATTTAGTATCAATTTCCACATGAAGGATCTGGGTTGTTTCCACGACTTCTTGGGTATATAAGCAAGGCGCACATATGAGGAACTCTTTTTGTGCCAAACAAGATATGCCATAGACCTTCTTGCAGGAGCAAACATGAAAGACTGCAAACCAATATCGACCCTGATGTCAATGAAGCCACTTCACATGTCAAAAAGATGACATCATCTTGAAAAACCACTTGAATACAAAAGTTTGGTAGAGGGTCTCCAATACCTAACGATAACCAAACCGGATATTGCCTATGCCACAAATATGTTGTGTCAAAAAATGCAGAGGCCAACGATTGGAGACTTTCATAAATTGAAGAGTTCTTCAGTATGTCAAGGGAACTGTCAATCTTGGACTTTTTATTCATTCTAATAGCTCGTTGAACCTGTACGGATTTTCGGATGCCGATTGGACTGGTTGCATCGAAACGAGATGGTCTACTACGGGGTTTTGCATCTATCTTGGTTCAAAAATAATTTCATGGTTTGTCAAGAAGCAACAACCATATCTCGATCATCCACGGAGGCAGCTTACGTGGATAAGTTTTGTTCCGTGAGCATTGGGACATACCTATCGTCACCAACGGTACTTTTTTGTGATAATCAATCTGCGATTTCTCTTACCGCCAATCCCATTTCACATGCCAGGACGAAGCATATAGAAATCGGCTTTCACTACGTTAGAGAGAAATCTCCCTGGGTTCACTGAGCATTCAATATGTTCCGAGCAACCGTCAAATTGCTGACATTTTCACCGAGGCATTATCACGATTGGATCATTGCAACCTCAAAACCAAACTGGGTTTGGGTTTTAAACCCTTTCCCAGTTCGCAGGGGATGTTGAGATTATATCTTCGCTTGATCTGCTCACGAGTCCCTTTCAAACAATCGAAGTCAAGAAGAAGACAGAGACTCTTGCTGAAAGCAAAGGTTTGAAATCTCAAGCTGCTGTGAAAACTCCATTGGGAAAAGAAGGTTCACGAGAGATTGGTGCTGCATTTTCAATCAGAAGGAAAGGATAAGGAATTGAAGTAGTACGTGTCAAAATCAGATTTGCACACTTGATAATCGTTTTTTTGCTCCGTGCCTTGGGGATAATAGTGACGAAGAGAAAAAACCAGTGAAGGGATATTTTTCTTTCTAATTAAATTGTTTCTTTGTTGATGAGCTGTAATTCAAGTGTTGGTTTTTTTAGATCTGAGAAGGGGATACAAATTGTAAATGAGCGATGGAGACGGGGGCTCTCAGATGGAACTTTTCACCGGGTATCAAAGAAATCGTCATGACAGCAAGAAATTGTTTTCATCTGCTTTGATTCATCTCTTTCTTTTACTCAGTTCTTCACATCGCGAACCACTTGGCCTCGGTGTACTCTGCTTTACTCCGCTTTCCTCTATAGAGGGATGTGTCTTCCCCTGCTCTTCAAGCTCTCTTTCGCCGCCTCTGATACGATGACGATGATTTTGCCAAGGAGTTTGGGCTTGCTGACAAAGATGTTGGGCAGGGCATGGAGGACGGACTTGTATGTCTTTGTTAGCTGTACAATCTCTTGAATTCCGACCGGAAATCGATGTCAACTATGAGTCTCTCGCATCATGTCTATGTACTCATATTCCCTGCCTGGGAAGGATGCAGATTTCTCCCAGCGAGACTTGCACACACAGGCGTCGTAACCTAGAGCCAACAATCCGTCCAACACGATATTCAGGACGCTCTCGTCCTTGCGCTTGGACATTTTCTCCCTCTCGACAATCCTGGCACTGTCCGCTAGCAATTCCTCTCGCATGGCGTCGCATACATCACCAAACTCTTGTGAGTGTTTGACACGCTTCCCCGTGGAGCTCACCGCAATGACCTCTGCCTGCTACGCCGGGAAACTCAGATTCTTCTTCCTTCGAGCTGTCGGCCCCACTCCCGTTGAAGCAGTTGCAGTGTTGGCGTTCGCACCTCATGGCAGAAGACGGCTACTTCTCGTTACTGCCCTCTATGAAATTTTGAACCATCTTCGTCAGGCAGAGAGAGCTCGGCTCGAATTCAGCGGGCTTGGCTTTAATGCCGTCCCTATCGATTGGTGCACCGCCTTCGCCACACACCTTCTCAATCGCCAGTGAACTGGCTCTCGAAGAGCCACTTGAGCCACGACTTCACGGCCAGGTTCACCGGCCCGAACCTGATCGCCTGGTCCACGTGACCATCGATCAGCTGGATTTTCATCAAAAACGGCATGGACTCGTGATCAAGCACAACAGACCTCACTTCACTCTCTGATAATTTCTCTTAACGCCAATCCAAGCATCGATCGCCCCATTAAAATCTACCTTCAAAGCCAAGATCAGCACCAACCATCTCAATCCAACCCAAAACAAAATCCCCAGAGATTCTCCACCATCGCCATCAGGCACACTCAATCAACGCCTCCGAAAGCATGCCATCGCTTCCACCGACTGCCTCCTAGAGTCCCTCTCCGGCCGACAGAGGCTAGCTTCACCGGCGCCGGATCATTTCTGCGACGAAGAGAAGCTGGAAAACTGAGAGAGAGAGAGAGAGAGAGAGGCTCTGCACCGTGTTCAGCAATGGCGAAAAGCCAGTGAGGGAGAGAGGAGCTGTGGAATGGCTAAATCTTCAAGCTCTGATCAACAACAGCATTTCTCAGTTTTCAGCCCTGAAGCCAGATGAAGATTACAACGGTAGAAGATTTTCATCGCGAGAGAATCAAAGCTCAGACGAGAACTAGGCTGCTGAATGCCGAAATATAAAACGAGAAGACTTAGGGATAGTATCGTTGATCGAGTCCAAATCAAAAGTTAGAAAAGAGTAGAGAAACCTCAGCTTCGTCTTTTTTGCTGAACGCTAATGGATTTCTCTGTTTCAAAAATCTTCAGAGCTAGAACAACGTCGATAGATCATCTAGCTAGATCGAGATGAATTCGACTCCAAAATCTGTAGATGCGCATCAGCTTCAATGGAGTCATCAAGCTTCCGATATTAATGAATGAAGGAACGATCGCTTGGCCACGACTCCATCAAAAAAGGACAAATCCATGTGCATTCGTGGAAAACCGAGAGAGAGAGAGAGAGAGAGAGAGAGATTCTTGAGATAGTGGAGTTCGGCCGACGAAGAAGATGAGAGAGAATCAGTGGAGATTGCTTGAATTCTCCAAACGAGGCCCCGAGAGTCCTCCCGGACTCCTACTTCGCTCATCACCCAAACTATCTTAACTTAACAAGGACATCTTATCTAACACGCATTCTAACTTTTTTTATTTATTTAAAATCTACCCTAATTCATTAAAAAATATTACCTAAGATTTCCCTAAAACATGCAAGATTATCTAAGCATCTAATCTATCTTAGTTGAGAGATTACTTTTATTTTTATTTTCTTTTATGGAAGCAACCAAATAACGGATTAACAATCATTACATAATAACTACCAAACCGCAAAACATAATCCCCGAATATTCCGAAACGTTGAAATTAGGAAACAAATATATCGACAATAATATCCACAGGGCTGTGGAAAGGATTGCCAATTTTCCATACGAATGGGATGTGCACGTCATTGATTAGAAAAAATTTCTAATTTTAAGAATACCCTTGAAATCTCAGAATATGCAATGTCAAACAAATATTCGATCAGATAACCACGGGAATCAAATTAGATAACAAAATATTCCCTCACTAATTCGAACTCAATGGATGCCTCGTAGAAGGTGCGGTGGTTCACAGCCGGCGGTGGTAATGGTGGTGCTAGGGTGATGCGTGATCCAGCGACTCACGGAGAAGATGGCCGACTCGCGTACTTTCTCACAGCGATGCTCTTGGACTGGTCCTGTGGTGGTTGGCTCGGTCAACACCTGTGATGGTTTTATTAGTGATGGGCTTAAGGCCCGTCCGCCCATGTTGGGCCTAAAAGCCCGGCCCACAGGAAGAATTGTGCGCAAGAGGCGACACCCATCTTCCCTTCAAGGCAAATTGACGTCATCGGATCGAACGGGATTAGTTTCTCTTCCTCATTTCGGCGTCGGTGTCTAATCTGTGGCTAACAAGGTACGCTCGAATCCGTGGTGTGCTTTACGATCGGTGATACGTGATTTTTCTCGGGCTTGTCTTCCGCATTCGTTTTATGGGTTCGATTTAGTGTCGAATCCGATTTTCGGGGATCCGTTATTCCCAACATTGGTATCAGAGCCCTAGTTCACGTTTTTCCCGAAATGATTGATGTTTTTGATTGATTTTTCGCGAAAGTAATTCGGCCGTACGGATCGGGGCGAGAAATCCCGACACCCGAGCGCTGTTCGCCCATTTTTCCGAGTTTTCGTAAGTCGAAATCGAATTCTGATGGCATAGGGAGAAAGGGGTCGTCGAGACGAGTCCGGCGATATGCCGAACATCGCTGGGAGAATGCGCGCACGCGCCCACACGCGCGCCGGCTCGCCAGCGTGGGCGCGACGCGCGCCGAAGCGCCGGTTCGCCCGGGGCGTGCGGCACACGCGCCGGTCGGGCGAACCGGCACATGCGCGCCGCCGCCAGCGAACCGACACGCGCCGGTCGACGGACCGACGCGTGCCGACGCGCATGACGTCACCCAACGGTCGGTAACCGCTGGGATGACGTCATCGATGACGTCAGCGCCGACGTCGGTTGGCCGGGCGGTCACCGGCCGGCGACCCGACCCGCGGACGCCTGGCACGCGCGCGGCTCGTGCCGGCTGACGTCTGCGTGACGTCAGCCCGCGCACGCGCGCGGCACGTGCGGTCGGTTCGTCCGACCGGCCCGTCCGGTCCGACCGGTCCGACGACCGATGACCTGACCGTTGACCCGTTGACCGTTGACCGTTGAACAAAAAAAAAAAAAAAAAAAAGGGAAAAGGAATTTGTTTCTTTTTTTCCCAATTGAGTCCATGTGGATTATATGTAATCCCTTATTTGTTCTGCATTTGTTGCGGGAACAATGCCTCCCCTTCAGTTACGTACGCCTATTCGCGTAATTACCGATAAACAAAAGAAAAGGCTTTCTAAGTTGATAGCTGAGTTGACTGATTATCGATGGGAGAGTGGTGACTTTATTGATCATGTTCTTGAAGTCAACGGGAAGATACAAAAGGTCATATGGGATGGTCGTCCCATGCCACAAGCGAGATGGTGCGATTTTTCATTAACACTCTTCCACCCGAATGGCAAGATGTGTTGAATCGCATATGGGATGTCAACGGAGCTGCTTCATATAAGAAAATTGTGATGGATTTTGTAAAAGAATATTACTGCCTTATTACAAGGGAAAAGATCAAGAAATTGAACAAAAAAGGATCTTTCCCTGTTCACTTTATGAAGTTGTGTTAGTTGTTTTTGGCTGGTCTTTATTTAGTGTGCTTAGTGGACATCTTATGTAATGTTTACTACCTGATTGTTGTTGATGTAGCAACCTATATGTTAGTTGTATTATGTGAAAGCATTATTATTATATTGTATGTCAATTATCTGTTACTTTCTGTTATTGATGGTTGCTGTGGGTAGTTAGCTGTGGGTAGTTATAGAAGTTTTTGTAACTTCATAGAATTGATTTTGCATATGACAATCATATTAATGATAGTTTTAAGTTAGGATTTTGGAGGATGATTGGAAACGTAGTGACCTTTTGATTCTAAAACCTTACTTAAAATTATTAATTAATATGATGGGTTTGTGCAAAATAGATGCATAAGTGATAGGCATTAATATTTCGTGCATATGTGTCGATATGTTCGATCAATGGCTTCAAATCGAGAACATAATTGCTGATTTGAATAAAGAGGTCAAATTGAACGGCGTGAATTGTGAAATATTGAATATGAGAATTCAATATGTGCTGGAAAAGCAAGAAGCACTAAAAGCTCTTGACCATGTTATGGAAGATCTTGAGGATGCTGTGCGCTACCTTGAGCTAGGCGATCATCGCCTCAAGGCATTTGAGCAGATACGATATTTGCTTGTGTTGCTTTAAGCTCGAAGGGGCTTCAAGCTCTAAGCGCAAGCGCATTGATTCGTTCAATATGTGGGAAAGCAAGGGATCAAGTCCTTCTTGCAAGAAACCAAGAATTAACCAACAAAAGAGACGAAAACGTCCTCGTATGAGGAGAGGAAAACGTCCTCCTGTGAAGAATATTTCAAGGGTGAAATGTTACAACTGTGACCAGAGGGGTCACTATGCCCGCAATTGTCGCGAGCCAAAGAAGGTACACACCCTTTGTACTATTGGGAACTTTGCATATGTGTCAAGTTCTATATTCTTAACTCGAATCTAATCCTCTCGTGGACTGTAGATTCGGGAGCGACAGCACCATGTAGCGAAGGATAGAGAATCATTCGTAGAATTTCGACGAGTTCCGACTAGAACTAAGTGGATCTATGTGGGAAACAACTCCGAGCTGAAGTAAAAGGAATTGGCACATGCCAACTGAACATGCGTGGTGGGCGCACTTAATTCCTACATGATGTGTTGTATGCTCCGGAGATTCGTCGAAATTTAGTGTATGTTTTAGTGTTGGTTAAGTTTGGTTTTAATGTGAACTTCCATAAAAGAGGTGTAGATTTGTATTTGGATACAAACTACTATGGTTGTGGTTATTTTCTGGATGGTTTCATTATATTAGATATTGATTATGTTAATGCAAATGTTTGTTATTCCCTTCTCACGTCTCCTAATACATATGATAATGATGTGAATGTGTGGCATGCTAGACTTGGTCATATTGGCCAACAACGTATGAATAGACTAGCCAAAGAGGGCTTGTTAGGCAATATTGAAAAAGTCGATTTGCCCATATGTGAGCATTGCCTGGTAGGGAAAACGACAAGGAAACCATTTGGAAAAGGTAAAAGAGCTTAATTTCCTCTGCATTTAATCCATTCGATGTCGTGGTCCAATGAATGTGAGAGGAAGGCATGGGGCTGTTTATTTCATCACTTTTATAGATGATTATACTCGATTCGGATATGTCTATTTGAATTCTCATAAATCTGAAGCAATAAGTTGTTTCAAAAGGTTTATGAACCTGGTAGAGAATCAATTAGACAAGAAAATAAAAGTATTAAGATCTGACCAAGGTCGAGAATATTTATCCGATGAGTTCAGAAAATTATGTGATGAAAAAAAGAATAGAAAGACAGGTTGTCTATTCCATATACTCCTCAACAAAATGGTGTTGCGGGGAGAAGAAACAGAACCCTACTGGAAATGGTTAGGTCCATGATGGCGCATGCTAACTTACCTATTACCTTTTGGAGTGATGCGTTGTTAACTGCTGCTTATATACTTAACCGTGTGCCTTCCAAATCAGTTACTTCCACTCCATATGAGTTATGGACAGGTAGGAAACCGGACTTAAGTTTTCTTAAGCCATGGGGTCGTACTGCCTATACTCATGAGTCCTCTCACAAGTTTGGGAAATTGGGTCTCAGAGGAAAGAAGAGTATTTTCATAAGATACTCGGAACACTCAAAAGGGTATGTGTTCATAGGTGAGCAGGAAAGTGGGAGTATAACTGAATTTGAATCACGGGATGTCACATTCTTAGAGGATGAATTTCCTAAGAAGGGCGAAATAGGGGAAGATCACTCCCTATTTGAAACCCTGGATCAAGATAATGATCTTAGTGGAGTTCGTCCAAGTGAGAGTAATATGAGAAGTGATGAATTGAATTCAACTCATTCTCAATTGCAACCACATAATGAGACGACATCATCATTATCTAATCCAAGTGGGAGCATAATGGGGAATGATGTGCAAAGTGTACAATCTCCCATACGGCGAACAAGTCGCCAAAGTATTCCCCGTCGATGTTTTGACATTGAAGGGGAAACTTTTATAGTTGCTCCACAAGATGAGGATGAGCCAAGAAATATTAATGAGGCTCAATTGCCCTCGTAAGGAAAAATGGATTCATGCAATGGAAGAGGAAATGGAGTCAATGAAATCAAACCAAGTCTGGAACCGGTTGATCTTCCAAAAGGACGCCTTGAGCTATTGGGAACAAGTGGGTTCTCAAAATAAACCGAAAGGCTGATGGCTCGATAGAAAGGCATAAGGCTCGCCTTGTGGCGAAGGGGTATAATCAATAGGAAGGAATTGATTATGAAGATACGTTTTCTCCTGTAGTGAGATTTACCTCGATTCGCATTATTTTGGCAATAGTAGCTAGTATGGATCTTGAGTTACATCGATGGATGTAAAGACTCGCTTTCCTCAATGGAGAATTAGAGGAAGAAATATACATGGAACAACCTACTGGTTTCATAGTGAAAGGCCAAAAAGAAAAAGTATGTCGACTTTTGAGATCGATATACGGCCTAAAACGATCATCAAGACAATGGTATATACGTTTTCATAATGCCATAATGGCATATGATTTTACAATGATTGATGAGGATCATTGTGTATATATCAAAAGATCCAAAGATCAATTTGTGATCATATCATTATATGTTGATGATATACTAATTGCCGGAAGCAATATGGAGTTTGTTAATACTTGTCAAGAGTTGGTTGTCTTCCAACTTTGAGATGAAGGATATGGGTGAGGCTGCATACATTCTTGGAGTTAAGATTTCAAGAGATCGTTCGAAGAGCTCGTTGTCTCTTTCGCAAGAAACATATATAAATAAGGTTCTTGAACGATTTCGTATGCAAGATTGTAAACCCATAGACACTCCTATTACAAAAGGTGAAGGATTGAGCCATAGACTGTGTCCAAGGACTCCACAAGAGAAGGAACAAATGTAACATGTTCCTTATGCTAGTGCAATTGGGAGCTTGATGTACGCTATGATGTGTACAAGACCCGACATATGTTTTGCAGTTGGGATGGTGAGTAGATACCAATCCAATCCAGGGTCCAAAGACATTGGAAAGCCGTTAAGAGAATACTGAGGTATCTGAAGGGAACTGCTGATTTCAAGTTGAATTACCAAGGAAAGGATCTGCGACTTGAAGGCTATTCGATGCTGATTGTGGAGGAGAGATTTAGATGAAAGAAAATCTACATCAGGATTTGCTTTCTTACTGAACAATGGCGCCATATCATGGAGCAGTAAGAAGCAAACGTGTATAGCCTTGTCCACGATGGAAGCTGAGTTCGTGGCATTATCAGCAGCGGTACAAGAAGGAGTTTGGCTTAAGAGATTTTTGGATCATTTAGGTGTTAATGAGAAAGCTGCAAATCCATTATTGGTTAACTTGTGATAGCCAAGCAGCTATAGCGTACACCAAAGATCCAAAATATCATGGCAAGACCAAACATATAGATACCAAGTATAACTTTGTCAAAGATATGGTTGCACGAAAGGATGTGAACTTACGGTACATATCTACGCATAGAATGGTAGCAGATCCTATGACAAAGCCAATACCTAGAGATGTGTTTTGTGGTCATGTAAAATCTCTAGGATTGCGTAGAGTCGATGTACTGAATATTGTAATTTCCCGAGTTGTTCACATTTAATGAATTTGTGTTTTCATCATTAATGCCTATGAATCTTTGTTTGATCTTTATGCATCTTAATGCTCGTGCATTACATTAAGTTGAGAAAGTATGTCGGACAGATAAGAGATTAGCCCACTCACACGGGTAATCGCCTCTATTTACTATGTGATAAATAGAGATGAGACGGTTTTTAAGCTTATTATCTAGGTGATAATCGAGAGCTCAAGCTTAAAATAAATATGTCGCCTTAACTAAGTGTTAAGATGAGGACATGATATGTACTATGTCCGAAAGTAAAATACCCCACATATTTTACTTTATCTGTCTAAGATGCCAGATGTGAGTTTTGATGAATTTTGTGAATGAGTAGATACGTGAACTCAAGTTAGACATTGGGTATGTCTGAACTATCATCTGTACGGTATTGATGGTGTAGACATACGCTCCATGGGAAAGGAGTTAATACCGTAATACGTATTTCATACTACGTATGCATGAGACGACCAATAAGAGTGGCAAAAGTTTGATCTCAACTTTTATGCCGTATGAGACTCTTGAGGAAAAGAGTTCCTCAAAATAGTGCCCTCATGACTTTTACTTATTCTCAAGATTTCTATTTAGTGTTTGCTATCTTAGAATGTTGCCAATGGTCATGAGTTGATTCGATCTAATGGGACATTTCTAGAAAAGCAAGTTGAACTGAAATTGAGAGTTTGAAGGAAAGAGGAAGATTGATTTTGGAGAATCACATTGTAGTTTTGTATTCACTGGTCGACCAATTATGACTGTCTTTGGGATAATCATAATTGTGAATACAATATATATATATATATATATATATATATATATATATCATTGTTTAAAAGAGATCAAGAGAGATATAAATGTGATCGATCGATCTAGGGTACTGCATACTAAATCTACTCAGAGTGTGACGCCCAATATGAGCTGCTATATATTCCTAACAGATGTATAGCAACGAGCTCTCAAAGTATGCTGGTCGCACGGATTATTCACCGGTATGAATGTTGAAGAGAGGTAAAGAGAATCCTATTCGGCCCACCATGTGCGAGTGGGAGATGATGGTTTTATTAGTGATGGGCTTAAGGCCCGTCCGCCCATGTTGGGCCTAAAAGCCCGGCCCACATGAATAAGGCTAGTGGATGGAGGGACGTATAAAAGGGATGAGAGAGAGGGAGAACACACCTTTTGGCATAACGTATGTTCCTCCTCTCTCTCTCTCTCAAAGACACTCCAAAAGAAAGAATTGTGCACAAGAGGCGACACCCATCTTCCCTTCAAGGCTAATTGACGTCATCGGATCGAACGGGATTAGTTTCTCTTCCTCATTTCGGCGTCGGTATCTAATCTGTGGCTAACAAGGTACGCTCGAATCCGTGGTGTGCTTTACGATCGGTGATACGTGATTTTTCCCGGGCTTGTCTTCCGCATTCGTTTTATGGGTTCGATTTAGTGTCGAATCCGGTTTTCGGGGATCTGTTATTCCCAACAACCTGCAAAATAGAAAGGATGTCTCGGCTAGGGAAGCTGAGGCATGGCTGGGCAGGCTCTCGTCGTGGGCTCAGTGCAGCTCGATCAGGACTATAGCAAAGACACCGGAACAGCGGGAAATGCGTGTTGCAGAGGCTCACCGAGATGGAGGCGGCAGCGTTGCGATGCCGAGGCTATACGGGATGTGGCTCAGCAGGGAACGACAGCATTGTCGTGGTGGGGCCAGAGACGGCAATGCAGGACGCCAGGCTGTTCGGATGAGACTTAGCCGAGAGGGTTAGATCAGGAAGCAACGAGATTGTCGTCGTGGCGCTAGACTGGCACAGGAAGTAACATGGGCCGTTGGGGAATTGGAGCAGAGCAGCTCGTCATTGTCGGAGTGGGGCGGCCGCGTCAAGGGCACTGGAAACGGCTGCAAGCAGGGATAGCGGTGAAGGGTGGCAACTCAGCGGGGCAGCAGGTCCAGTGGCACTGGCCGGTGTTGTCAATTTCAATATCCTCAAAGACGAATATATCCAAATATCATTTGGAATTGCCAGTTGCAAAATTTCACTGTGTTTCGACATCTATTTCTTCAAGCTTTTACAACATCCGCAAGGCATCAGTTATGCTTCCGATGGAACAATTATTCATCCTCACTACTTCTAGACTTCTCATGCTTCCGATTGAGTCAGGTAGCTCTTTAATGCACGTGTAGGAGATATCCAACTAAAGTAGCTATCTGATTGAGTCCGGAAGCTGTTCTATAGGGAAAAGTGTTAAAAAAGTCATAAACCTTTTATAATTGTGCTAATTTAGCCATAAATCTTTCAATTTGATGCCAATTTAATTATTTTTGTCTAATTTTAACCGGATTTTACTAATTGGGTGCCAACCGGCTAACGTAGCACGATCACTACTAACGTCAACAATTTTAATAATATTTTAATATTTTAATATTTTTCCTTTTCTTTTTCTTTTTTTCTTTATTTCTTTCCTCCTCCTCCCTCCAGCCGGTTGCTGAGATTGGCCAAAGGTGACAAGTAGTGAGGTCAAGGTCGACTTCATCGGCCTCTAGCAAACCTCGTCGGCCACTTGCGAGGCTCAAGCCCTCACTAGTGGCCATGAAGGCGGCCTCGCGCTGGGCGGCGAGGCTCGCCCTCGTCGAATCTGGCAAGGGTCAAGCCTCACCGGCCATGGCTGAGGCTTGACCTTGCTAGATCCAACAAGGTTGAGCCTCATCCAAACTTTGGCAAGGTCGCCTTGGCTACGCGGGCGGCCTCACGCTAGGCTAGGAGGCTCGCCCTCGCTAGATCTAGGGAGGGTCAAGCCTCACCAGCCATGGGCGAGGCTTGACCTCGCCAGATCCGACGAGGTCGAGCCTTGCCTAGCCTCTGGTGAGGCCTTGGCCACAAGGGCAGCCTCGCCAGTCCAACGGGAGGTTGCCCTCGAGGGCGAGGTCAACTTCAACCTTGCTAGACGTCACCTTTGGCCACTCGGCGACCAACTGGAAGGAGGAGAAGGAAAAAAGAAAAAGAAAATAAAAAATTCTAAAATATAAATATATTATTAAAAGTTGTCCATATCAGCGCCGATCGTGCCACATCAGCCGTCTGGTATCCAATCAGCAAAATTTGACTAAAATTAGCCAGAAATGATTGAATTGATACTTAGTGAAAAGGTTTAGAACTAAATTAGCACAACAGTTTAGGACTTTTATGACACTTCCCCCTCCCCCCACTAAATTGGCACAACGGTTTAGGACTTCCCCCACTAAATCGGACCTACATAATGAAAAGAGATATGGAAATTCAAAATAGAAAATGGTATATATTTTGAATTATACTAATAAAGAAATATAATCGAAAGAAATATGGAAAGATCAGAATAAAAAATTATGAAATTTCTGTATATTTCAATATATACAGAAATATGAGAAGCTTACCACCAAGGCCTAAAAGAAATCAATTTCTATATATTTCGATATAATCAATTGTGGAATTTCTGTATTTTGATGTATATTAATAAAGAACATATCTATCTTTTTATAGGCTTTATGAAATTGCTATTTAAGGAAATCAAATTAGGTATACATAATCAAAAGAAATATGGAAAGAGTAGAACAAAGAATTATAATGGGCTATTTATAGGCTTTATGAGATTACTATGTAACCAAAGTAAATCAGATACACAATCAAAATAGATACATAATCAAAAGAAATATGGAAAGACCATGACAAAAAATTATGAAATTTCCGTATATTTTGATATGTATAAAAACATTACAAATGTCATAAATATCTCTTTAGAAAAATCAATACATATTGCTAACAGCAAAGTCAGGCATGTGTCTATATATGAGACCCTTGTGAGCTGTCCCTCTCAACTCCGCCGCAAACACCAACACACACCAACTTGTTCAACATCTCTTTGTTTCTCACGTTAGAATGGCACAAAACCATCCACTGGCCTCACCTTCAACCAATTCACTACACCACAAGCTCCTTTCTCTCCCCATCGCTGACAAGCTCCACTTCGACCCCGAATCCATCAGCGCAGCCTCCGTCGACTACGGGTTTATTGTCCGAGAAATACCTGCAGCCGTCCTCCGCCCATCCTGCCTCGAGGACATCGCGACTCTAGTGGCATTCAGGTACAATGAATCCTCTATTCCTTTCACTATCTCAGCTAGAGGACGCGGCCACTCTGTTCGGGGACAGGCTATGGCTCGTGATGGGGTCGTGGTGGACATGACCTCTCTCGGTAACAAGGGGCATGGGACCACCGTGTCGTACAGCCAGTCGCTCGGCCACTACGCTGATGTCGGCGGCCACCAAATTTGGTTCAACGTGTTGGAGCACACGCTGAAACACGGTCTTGCGCCGGTTACGTTGACGGATTACCAGTATGCAACCGTGGGCGGTACGCTCTCTAATGCTGGCATTAGCGGGGATGTGTTTCGAAATGGTCCTCAGATCACCAATGTCCATGAAATGGACGTTATTACTGGTATATCACGCGAATCCTCGGCTTCAAAATAAACTAGGGATTTGATGTCATTCTTGGTAGATAACAATCTGCGAGATGTCACCGCGGCAAATACACATGGGAAAAGAAAACGATGACTTCAGCAAAAATGCATTATATGTGCTATTTAGTAGTTATGCTGTTGTTGCGGCGAGCTACCAGTACTTAATCCAAAAAAATAGACAGAAAAATCTTTCTACGCACCATATAATATATTTCTTGATATGTATATGTATATATGTGTGTTTCATTACAAGAGAATTTTTTTTTTTTTTTTTTTTCATTTTTTGGGTAGGAACTGGGGACTTTTTGACTTGCTCCCCCCACAAAAATCCGGACTTATTTTACTCCGTCCTCGGTGGTCTTGGCCAATTTGGCATAATAACCAGAGCAAGGATTGCACTGCGTCCAGCTCCAAAGAGAGTACGTAGCACACCAGACTTAAATCATCGATTTTTTTTTTTTTTAATGATATTGAATGTTATCGGACATCATAACTAATATCCTGTGTTCTCATCTGACGATTATGCCATAATTATCATCTCATGTGTTGCAATTTGACTCTGGTCTATTGCATGTGAACATAAACCTACAAGTCAGCTTATATGTTTATATTGCTTATTCTTTGAGTTGGTTGATATAGAAGATCTACAAGTTAAGAAATGTGTATTCATTTGAATCCCCCTCTAGGCAAAGTGGGTGAGAATGCTATACAGCGATTTCTCAGCTTTTACGACGGACCAAGAACGTTTGATATCGCGCCATCAAAGGGACCAAGATGAAGCATTGAACTTTGTAGAAGGTTGCCTTCTCATGCACCGAACTATGGACAGTTGGATATCTTTCTTCCCTCTCTCAGACCACCCGCGGCTGATGACCCTCCTGACCAAACACGAGCTCCTCTACTGTATTGACACGGCCAAATACTACGATGAACAGACCGAGAGTACAGTAGAAAAGGTACATGTTCGTTGATATCGAACTCTACATGTTTGTTGGTATCGAACTGTCTTTGAAAAGAGAAAGGAAAGAGAAATCCTAGCTTATGTTTTAAATTATCAGTGCCCCGTAAGAAACATCTTAAATCTCTTTTATTTTGACTTAGTTCGGTGTTATCTTATCAACATTAGGACTTGGAGATCATATTGAAAGATTTGAACCATGTCCCCGAGTTCAAGTTTGAGAAAGATGTCGCCTTCATAGATTTCTTGAATAGAGTGGGAGTTGAAGAGCTGCAGCTCCGAGAACAAGGGCTTTGGAACATTCCTCATCCGTGGCTCAACCTATTTGTGCCCAAATCTCACATGGCCGATATCAACACAGGCATCTTCAAGGACATCGCTCTAAAAAATAACATAACAACCGGATATGTCCTCATTTACCCTATGAACAAGAACAGGTATATTTTCCAGCTAGCCACCACTTTTCTTTACGGCATATATTTCGTTAGCTGTAACTAAAGATAGATGAGTTTTGATCACTTAACTTTGATTTTAATCAAATTAAATACACTAAACATTTGATTTCTTCCAGCCAATGCTCTTTGACAAAATCCAGGCTCATTTCTCAACGAAATGTCGACGTGTTGCCATCGTGGCAATGGCCTGAGATGTACTAAATTGGTCACATGTACACCACATCATGATTTCATCGGAAAATCAGTCAAATCTGTCAAGTGCATGAAATGCAAAAACTTGGAAGTAATAGTGCATCGAATGATTAAAATCAATATTAAGGTGACTAGGTTGTAAATTCAAATAAACCTTAGTGACCATTAAGCCTGTTATTTAATTTTGATTATTGATCTTTTGCAGATGGGATGACAGAATGTCTGCTGTTACGTCAGATGAAGATATCTTTTATACGGTCGAATTCTTGCACACAAGTGGGTTTGGAGATTGGCAGGAGTGTGAGCTTCAAAACAAGGAGGTGCTCTGTTTTTTAAAAGATAATGGTATAAAGTTCAAGCAATACCTTCCAAATTATAGAACTGAAAGAGAGTGGATGGAACATTTTGGTCCCAAATGGAGGACTTTTCAAGAGAGCAAAGCTAAGTTCGATCCAAAACTGTTGCTGTCACCTGGGCAGAGGATCTTCAACCACTACTAAGGCATGGATTCAAGATCGATGGGGTTTTGGGTTTCAGTAGTTTTTCTACGCACCCACTTAATTATGTTTACATGAATCATGAATGTTTACTTAATTTGTCATTATTTCCGATGTATCTGTCCAATCACACCATGTTGAGGAGTTCCATCATGTGAAATATGAAGTATATGGATGGAACAAACGATCTGTAATGCAGAATAAATAGTCCCAAGCGTAAGAAGTGCAATGCATTAAACATAGAATGAGTATCTTTCGACATCTCGACAATCGTCAAACCTTGTCTCCGTATGTTTCGTTTAAAAATTGGTTGATATCAACAAAACATGGCAATATTTGACACCAAGCAAATGCCTTCTCGAGATGATAATACAAATTTAATAAGTTAACCGGTTCTTTGACCCATGGTTTGAATGAGTTTGTTTTCTTCTCATTATTTTTATTTATTTACGAAAAAATATAATATTAAACCTATGAGAAATTATTTTCGGTTAATGTTTCACTTGATCCATGAGAACTAGGAGTGATCAATTCCCAATCCGGTCCAGTTCCAAGGTAGATTCGAGAAGTGAGGACCAGACCTTTTGGTCCTAGGACCGGGAGTTGGATTGGACCATCAGTTTCAGTCAGGTCCAAACCAATGGAACCGGCCATTTTTTTTTTTCTATTAAAGAGTGATTGTGCTTCAAACTGATCAATCCAATTAGGTTCCCAAGCGGTCCAATAGAATCGATCGCACATGTACCCACTTGCAAAAAAGTCAAACTCCACTTGTTGGAGCATCGATCACACTTCATATATTTCACGTTCAATCTTAGCCAAAAAGGCCATGAACGATATGGCTAAAGGTCATGCTTGGCTTGGATTTTATAGACAATCTCTCTTATGCTATCTGACTCTTGAATGCTTGGAGTGTCTTTATCTCTTGCAAGTGAGGGGAGAGAAAGGGGGGAGTGAATTTGAGGAATGAGGGTGTGGCTCTTGAGGCTTCAAGGTGATAACCATTTTGTTTCTCTATTTCTCTATTTCTCTATTTCCCTGTTTTTATATTCCTCGGAACAGGTTTAGAATAGGAAACCATTTAGAGAGCACATGACAAAATTTCTGGAACGGAAATCAATTTTTTGCTAGAAATTGATTTCTCAATTTCTATTACGCGAACGAGTTTCTAAGCAAAGAAGCGTATCTGATAACGATTCAAAATTTCTATTTCTGAAATAAAAATCTGTTTGATAACGGAATAAAATTTCTATTTCTAGGAGTGGCAACGGCCGGCGTTCGGTGGTTGAAGTTTGACGTCCAACAACCGACGTCCAACAATCGGCGGTGAGCGGTCGAAGTCCGGAGTTCGACGTCTAGCATCCGGTGATCGGCGTCTTGCAACCAATGTCCGCGTCTAATGTTCGGGGTCGACGTCCCGTGGTCCGACGTCCGGCATCCAGCGTCCGCTTCCGGTGTCCAACGTCTGTATCCGGCATCTAGCGTCCGAGATCAACGGCCGACGACGGGTGGCTAGCAACCAAAGTCTAGTGGCGGGCGGTGGGCGACGAGCAGCCAACGTCTGGCAACTGTTGGCAAGCGGCGGGCGGTCGAGGCAAACATCCGATGGTCAACAGTGGGCCTCTAGCATCCAACAGTTGGCAATGAGCGGCCAACGACCGACGGGCATCTGCCATCCGACGGCTCCGCACCGCAACAAGTAGCCGAGTCTAGTGGTTGGCGGCCAGCGTGGCGGTGGCGAGCGGCGAGCGGCGAGCGTCGGCATCCCATAGGCGGCGGGTGGGCGACGAGCGATGACGAGAGTGAACGATGAAGAAAGTTTTGATTTCTCATTTCTGTTCTAGAAATAGAAAAGTTAAAAATTTTTAAGCTTTTGATTTCTACTCCAAATCTATTTTTGGAATAGAAATCTGTTTCGAAATAGAAAAGCTAAATATTGCATGTTAGTTCTGATATTGTGCTGACCGGTAGCTCGAGACTAGGTACTTACCGATTTAATCAAATTACTTAGTATCAATTTCCACATGAAGGATCCGGGTTGTTTCCACGACTTCTTGGGTATATAAGCAAGGCACACATATGAGGAACTCTTTTTGTGCCAAACAAGATATGCCATAGACCTTCTTGCAGGAGCAAACATGAAAGACTGCAAACCAATATCGACCCCGATGTCAATGAAGCCACTTCACATGTCAAAAAGATGACATCATCTTGAAAAACCACTTGAATACAGAAGTTTGGTAGAGGGTCTTCAATACCTAACGATAACCAGACCGGATATTGCCTATGCCACAAATATGTTGTGTCAAAAAATCCAGAGGCCAACGATTGGAGACTTTCATAAATTGAAGAGTTCTTCGGTATGTCAAGGGAACTGTCAATCTTGGACTTTTTATTCATTCTAATAGCTCGTTGAACTCGTGCGGATTTTCGGATGCCGATTGGGTGGTTGCATCGAAACGAGATGGTCTACTACGGGGTTTTGCATCTATCTTGGTTCAAAAATAATTTCATGGTTTGACGTCCAACAACCGACGTCCAACAATCGGCGGCGAGCGGTCGAAGTCCGGAGTTCGACGTCTAGCATCCGGTGATCGGCGTCTTGCAACCAATGTCCAGCGTCTAATGTTCGGGGTCTGACGTCCAGGGTCCGACGTCCGGCATCCAGCGTCCAGTTTCCGGTGTCCAACGTCTGGTATCCGGCATCTAGCGTCCGGAGATCAACGGCTGACGACGGGTGGCTAGCAACCAAAGTCTAGTGGCGGGCGGTGGGCGACGAGCAGCCAACGTCTGGCAACTGTTGGCAAGCGGCGGGCGGTCGAGGCAAACATCCGATGGTCAACAGTGGGCCTCTAGCATCCAACAGTTGGCAATGAGCGGCCAACGACCGACGGGCATCTGCCATCCGACGGCCTGCAATCTGCAACAAGTAGCCAGAGTCTAGTGGTTGGCGGCCAGCGTCTGGTGGCGAGCGGCGAGCGGCGAGCGTCTGGCATCCCATAGGCGGCGGGTGGGCGACGAGCGATGACGAGAGTGAACGATGAAGAAAGTTTTGATTTCTCATTTCTGTTCTAGAAATAGAAAAGTTAAAAATTTTCGCTTTTGATTTCTACTCCAAATCTATTTTGGAATAGAAATCTGTTTCGAAATAGAAAAGCTAAATATTGCATGTTAGTTCGATATTGTGCTTGACCGGTAGCTCGGACTAGGTACTTACCGATTTAATCAAATTACTTAGTATCAATTTCCACATGAAGGATCTGGGTTGTTTCCACGACTTCTTGGGTATATAAGCAAGGCGCACATATGAGGAACTCTTTTTGTGCCAAACAAGATATGCCATAGACCTTCTTGCGGGAGCAAACATGAAAGACGCAAACCAATATCGACCCCGATGTCAATGAAGCCACTTCACATGTCAAAAAGATGACATCATCTTGAAAAACCACTTGAATACGAAGTTTGGTAGAGGGTCTTCAATACCTAACGATAACCAAACCGGATATTGCCTATGCCACAAATATGTTGTGTCAAAAATCCAGAGGCCAACGATTGGAGACTTTCATAAATTGAAGAGTTCTTCGCATGTCAAGGGAACTGTCAATCTTGGACTTTTTATTCATTCTAATAGCTCGTTGAACTCCGTGCGGATTTTCGGATGCCGATTGGACTGGTTGCATCGAAACGAGATGGTCTACTACGGGGTTTTGCATCTATCTTGGTTCAAAAATAATTTCATGGTTTGACGTCCAACAACCGACGTCCAACAATCGGCGGCGAGCGGTCGAAGTCCGGTTCGACGTCTAGCATCCGGTGATCGGCGTCTTGCAACCAATGTCCGGCGTCTAATGTTCGGGTCGACGTCCGGGTCCGGCGTCCGGCATCCAGCGTCCGTTTCCGGTGTCCAACGTCCGGTATCCGGCATCTAGCGTCCGGAGATCAACGGGCCGACGACGGGTGGCTAGCAACCAAAGTCTAGTGGCGGGCGGTGGGCGACGAGCGCCAACGTCGGCAACCGTTGGCAAGCGGCGGGCGGTCGAGGCAAACATCCGATGGTCAACGGTGGGCCTCTAGCATCCAACAGGTTGGCAATGAGCGGCCAACGACCGACGGGCATCTCGCCATCCGACGGCTGCAATCTGCAACAAGTAGCCGAGTCTAGTGGTTGGCGGCCGGCGTGCGTGGCGAGCGGCGAGCGGCGAGCGTCCGGCATCCCATAGGCGGCGGGTGGGCGACGAGCGATGACGAGAGTGAACGATGAAGAAAGTTTTGATTTCTCATTTCTGTTCTAGAAATAGAAAAGTTAAAAATTTTCGCTTTTGATTTCTACTCCAAATCTATTTTTGGAATAGAAATCTGTTTCAGAAATAGAAAAGCTAAATATTGCATGTTAGTTCTGATATTGTGCTGACCGGTAGCTCGACTAGGTACTTACCGATTTAATCAAATTACTTAGTATCAATTTCCACATGAAGGATCCGGGTTGTTTCCACGACTTCTTGGGTATATAAGCAAGGCGCACATATGAGGAACTCTTTTTGTGCCAAACAAGATATGCCATAGACCTTCTTGCGGAGCAAACATGAAAGACTGCAAACCAATATCGACCCCGATGTCAATGAAGCCACTTCACATGTCAAAAAGATGACATCATCTTGAAAAACCACTTGAATACAGAAGTTTGGTAGAGGGTCTTCAATACCTAACGATAACCAGACCGGATATTGCCTATGCCACAAATATGTTGTGTCAAAAAATCCAGAGGCCAACGATTGGAGACTTTCATAAATTGAAGAGTTCTTCAGTATGTCAAGGGAACTGTCAATCTTGGACTTTTTATTCATTCTAATAGCTCGTTGAACCTGTGCGGATTTTCGGATGCCGATTGGACTGGTTGCATCGAAACGAGATGGTCTACTACGGGGTTTTGCATCTATCTTGGTTCAAAAATAATTTCATGGTTTGACGTCCAACAACCGACGTCCAACAATCGGCGGCGAGCGGTCGAAGTCCGGTTCGACGTCTAGCATCCGGTGATCGGCGTCTTGCAACCAATGTCCGGCGTCTAATGTTCGGGGTCTGACGTCCAGGGTCCGACGTCCGGCATCCAGCGTCCAGTTTCCGGTGTCCAACGTCTGGTATCCGGCATCTAGCGTCCGGAGATCAACGGCTGACGACGGGTGGCTAGCAACCAAAGTCTAGTGGCGGGCGGTGGGCGACGAGCAGCCAACGTCTGGCAACTGTTGGCAAGCGGCGGGCGGTCGAGGTAAACATCCGATGGTCAACGGTGGGCCTCTAGCATCCAACGGTTGGCAATGCGCGGCCAACGACCGACGGGCATCTGCCATCCGATGGCCTGCAATCTGCAACAAGTAGCCAGAGTCTAGTGGTTGGCGGCCAGCGTCTGGTGGCGAGCGGCGAGCGGCGAGCGTCTGGCATCCCATAGGCGGCGGGTGGGCGACGAGCGATGACGAGAGTGAACGATGAAGAAAGTTTTGATTTCTCATTTCTGTTCTAGAAATAGAAAAGTTAAAAATTTTCGCTTTTGATTTCTACTCCAAATCTATTTTTGGAATAGAAATCTGTTTCAGAAATAGAAAAGCTAAATATTGCATGTTAGTTCTGATATTGTGCTGACCGGTAGCTCAGACTAGGTACTTACTGATTTAATCAAATTACTTAGTATCAATTTCCACATGAAGGATCTGGGTTGTTTCCACGACTTCTTGGGTATATAAGCAAGGCGCACATATGAGGAACTCTTTTTGTGCCAAACAAGATATGCCATAGACCTTCTTGCAGGAGCAAACATGAAAGACTGCAAACCAATATCGACCCTGATGTCAATGAAGCCACTTCACATGTCAAAAAGATGACATCATCTTGAAAAACCACTTGAATACAGAAGTTTGGTAGAGGGTCTTCAATACCTAACGATAACCAGACCGGATATTGCCTATGCCACAAATATGTTGTGTCAAAAAATCCAGAGGCCAACGATTGGAGACTTTCATAAATTGAAGAGTTCTTCAGTATGTCAAGGGAACTGTCAATCTTGGACTTTTTATTCATTCTAATAGCTCGTTGAACCTGTACGGATTTTCGGATGCCGATTGGACTGGTTGCATCGAAACGAGATGGTCTACTACGGGGTTTTGCATCTATCTTGGTTCAAAAATAATTTCATGGTTTGTCAAGAAGCAACAACCATATCTCGATCATCCACGGAGGCAGCTTACGTGGATAAGTTTTGTTCGGCGAGCATTGGGACATACCTATCGTCACCAACGGTACTTTTTTGTGATAATCAATCTGCGATTTCTCTTACCGCCAATCCCATTTCACATGCCAGGACGAAGCATATAGAAATCGGCTTTCACTACGTTAGAGAGAAATCTCCTTGGGTTCACTGAGCGTTCAATATGTTCCGAGCAACCGTCAAATTGCTGACATTTTCACCGAGGCATTATCATGATTGGATCATTGCAACCTCAAAACCAAACTGGGTTTGGGTTTTAAACCCTTTCCCAGTTCGCAGGGGATGTTGAGATTATATCTTCGCTTGATCTGCTCACGAGTCCCTTTCAAACAATCGAAGTCAAGAAGAAGACAGAGACTCTCAGATGGAACTTTTCACCGGGTATCAAAGAAATCGTCATGACAGCAAGAAATTGTTTTCATCTGCTTTGATTCATCTCTTTCTTTTACTCAGTTCTTCACAGCGCGAACCACTTGGCCTCGGTGTACTCTGCTTTACTCCGCTTTCCTCTATAGAGGGATGTGTATTCCCCTGCTCTTCAAGCTCTCTTTCGCCGCCTCTGATACGATGACGATGATTTTGCCAAGGAGTTTGGGCTTGCTGACAAAGATGTTGGGCAGGGCATGGAGGACGGACTTGTATGTCTTTGTTAGCTGTACAATCTCTTGAATTCCGACCGGAAATCAATGTCAACTATGAGTCTCTCGCACCATGTCTATGTACTCATATTCCCTGCCTGGGAAGGATGCAGATTTCTCCCAGCGAGATGCACACGCAGGCGTCGTAACCTAGAGCCAACAATCCGTCCAACACGATATTCAAGACGCTCTCGTCCTTGCGCTTGGACATTTTCTCCCTCTCGACAATCCTGGCACCGTCCGCTAGCAAATTCCTCTCGCATGGCATCGCACACATCACCAAACTCTTTTGAGCGTTTGACACGCTTCCCCGTGGAGCTCACCGCAATGACCTCTGCCTGCTACGCCGGGAAACTCAGATTCTTCTTCCTTCGAGCTGTCGGCCCCACTCCCGTTGAAGCAGTTGCAGTGTTGGCGTCCGCACCTCATGGCAGAAGACGGCTACTTCTCGTTACTGCCCTCTATGAAATTTTGAACCACCTTCGTCAGGCAGAGAGAGCTCGGCTCGAATTCAGCGGGCTTGGCTTTAATGGCGTCCCTATCGATTGGTGCACCGCCTTCGCCACACACCTTCTCAATCGCCAGTGAACTGGCTCTCGAAGAGCCACTTGAGCCACGACTTCACAGCCAGGTTCACCGGCCCGAACCTGATCGCCTGGTCCACGTGACCATCGATCAGCTGGATTTTCATCAAAAACGGCATGGACTCGTGATCAAGCACAACAGACCTCACTTCACTCTCTGATAATTTCTCTTAACGCCAATCCAAGCATCGATCGCCCCATTAAAATCTACCTTCAAAGCCAAGATCAGCACCAACCATCTCAATCCAACCCAAAACAAAATCCCCAGAGATTCTCCACCATCGCCATCAGGCACACTCAATCAACGCCTCCGAAAGCACGCGATCGCTTCCACTGACTGCCTCCTAGAGTCCCTCTCCAGCCGACAGAGGCTAGCTTCACCGACGCCGGATCATTTCTGCGACGAAGAGAGAGAGAGAGAGAGAGAGAGAGGCTCTGCACCGTGTTCAGCAATGGCGAAAAGCCAGTGAGGGAGAGAGGAGCTGTGGAATGGCTAAATCTTCAAGCTCTGATCAACAACAGCATTTCTCAGTTTTCAGCCCTGAAGCCAGATGAAGATTACAACGGTAGAAGATTTTCATCGCGAGAGAATCAAAGCTCAGACGAGAACTAGGCTGCTGAATGCCGAAATATAAAACGAGAAGACTTAGGGATTGTATTGTTGATCGAGTCCAAATCAAAAGTTAGAAAAGAGTAGAGAAACCTCAGCTTCGTCTTTTTTGCTGAACGCTAATGGATTTCTCTGTTTCAAAAATCTGCAGAGCTAGAACAACGTCGATAGATCATCTAGCTAGATCGAGATGAATTCGACTCCAAAATCTGTAGATGCGCATCAGCTTTAATGGAGTCATCAAGCTTCCGATATTAATGAATGAAGGAACGATCGCTTGGCCACGACTCCATCAAAAAAGGACAAATCCATGTGCTTTGACGCGTTTTTTTTTTTTTTTTTTTGCGTGTTCGGTCACCGTCGTCGATGGAGAAAAGAGCAGCGCATGAATGAAAGGAGGAAAAATCTCGGGCCGGGCCTTTGATTTCTTTTCTTGGTCTCTAGTGGGTCCAAAGAACATAAGAGAAGGCCGAAGGGAAAAATGGAAGTGGGAATCTAGGTTAAGGCGTGAGCCGAAAATAACCAAGTGGGCTAGGCACGCCGATCCGCTCGATTTCCCCATTTTATTTATTATTTTTATTTCATTTTTTAATTCATTTTATTTCTTTTTTTTATCTTTTCATATATGTTTTAATATTATTCATCCTCACTACTTCTAGACTTCTCATGCTTCCCATTGAGTCAGGTAGCTCTTTAATGCACGTGTAGGAGATATGCAACTCAAGTTGCTATCTGATTGAGTCCTGGAAGCTGCTCTATAGGGAAAAGTGTTAAAAAAGTCCTAAACATTTTATAATTGTGCTAATTTAGCCCTAAATCTTTCAATTTGATGCCAATTTAATCATTTTTGTCTAATTTTGGCCGGATTTTACTGATTGGACGACAACCATGCTGACTCAACAATTTTAATAGTATTTTAATATTTTTAAATTTTTTATTTTTTATTTCTTTTTTCCTTTTTTTTTCTTTCTTTATTCCTTCTCCTCCTCCTCCCTCCAACCGGTTGTTGAGATTGGCCAAAGGTGACAACTAGTGAGGTCGAGGTCGACTTCGTCGGCCTCTAGCAAACCTCATCGGCCACTTGCGAGGCTCAAGCCCTCACTAGTGGCCATGAAGGCGGCCTCACGCTGGGCGACGAGGCTCACCCTCGTCGAATCTAGTGAGGGTCAAGCCTCACCAGCCATGGCGAGACTTGACCTTGCCAAATCCGACGAGGTTGAGCCTCATCCAAACTTTGGCAAGGTCGCCCTAGCTACGCGGGCGACCTCACGCTAGGCTAGGAGGCTCACCCTCACTGGATCTAGTGAGGGTCAAGCCTCACTAGCCATGGGCGAGGCTTGACATCCCTAGATCCGACGAGGTCGAGCCTTGCCTAGCCTCTGGTGAGGCCTTGGCCGCAAGGGCAGCCTCGCCAACCCAACGCAAGGTTGCCCTCAAGGGCGAGGTCAACCTCAACCTCAACCTTGCTAGATGTCACCTTTGGCCACTAGGCGACGAGCTGGAAGGAGGAGGAGAAGGGAAAAAGAAAAATAAAATAAAAAGTTCTAAAATATAAATATATTATTAAAAGTTGTCCATATTAGCGCCGATCGTGCCACATCAGCCGCCCGACATCCAATGAGCAAAATTTGACTAAAATTAGCCAGAAAGGATTGAATTGGTACTTAGTGAAAATGTTTAGAACTAAATTGGCACAACGGTTTAAAACTCCCCCCGTCCCTCCCCTCGCCCTATACATCTACTTTCTTTCAAAGACTAGTATTTTAGGCTTTTTAGAGCTTCAATCGAAAGGGGAAGTATTGTAATTGGTGCTTTTAAGATATAGCCTCGATAGCAATGTCAAGTGAACAATAAAAGAGATTATCTTCAATGATGAACGATACAAAGCACTGAGAATTTTGAGAGCCTTCGGTGCTTAGAAGAATTCAGTAATGCCTGAATATCATAGATGTTATCCATGAGCGCCATCAATTGATTCTTCTGGGCAACATCATCAAAAAGGACAAGAACTCTTTTACTAGATAGCCTCTCATCCCTTCATCCATATTACTTATTTCTGTCAATGTCCTTTTGAGGACATGGGAGAAGAGTTGATTCTGCAAGTACCGAATGACCCTGATCTCTGAAGTATCGTGGACGTTAGACAGAAAGTAACAGTGCTCGCAGCCATGGGAAAGCCGATTGTTGATTATTTTGGCGAGAGTTGATTTTACAACACCTCCCATTCCGTGAATTCCAGCGATTCATGTTTCTGGTGTTGTGAGTGCCCAACATATTCACGAGTAAGACTACATTGAGCACCATTTTCACATCAAAAGGTCCATGAACTCGTTTTGGCAGGTGCAAACTACCCTGAACACCACTTTGAGTGCACACAATTTTTCTCCCACTCCAGACAAGCCCTTCAAGTGTTTCCTTGTAGAAGAATATCTGGATATTGATAATCAAGTTTTATTGCATGTCAATGAAGAGAGCACACATGAAGATGAAATGCAATATTCATTCTTATGGCCCCACAAAAAAGATTAAAAAACAATCAGACTTGCTAAACAGCCCGTCAACCTCCTAAAAGCATTACGTATGATACCCCAAATTTTCAAATAAATCCCTCTGCCATTCTCTAATGATTTCTCTGGAAAAAAAGAAAAGGCAAACCCTTCAACTAAACCTTCGCATGGAATTTAAACAGATGGAATGATTTCATAAATAGGCAATGACTTCCCATCACTAATCTTCAAGTTTCTGGCTCTAACATATGAATACTTGGTTTACCACCTGCAGATGACGTTGAATGTCATCCTTCATCTTCCTTTCTTGGGTCTTCATTCGTACGGCTGCCCAATTAAGCCAGCTCCCTACACAGAAAGAGTTCTGTAAGTTTCTCTAACTTTAATTCCTCTCAGCATCATTAGAAAGCGGTGAAAGGGCAGTCCTGATGTCTCCCTTAGTACTTTTTGTCAATCTTAATATCCAAAAAATCCACTACTATAACTTGATATGGAAGGGCTTCTATCACAGATAACTACCTAGACATAACCATTTCCAGAAAATGTAGGCAATAATGGAGAGAATCACACAAGAGTCCATTTAGATGATCTCCTCAAATCAAGACTTATCATGTCCTACACACCGATGATACCAAAATTCAGCCTTAACTATAAGATGATTAATGATACCTTGGAGAAGCACACCATTAGATGGCTCTCTTGTCACGGACGGTAGTATTGTTGCACCAACCATTGATGCCGTTACCCAAGTGACATCCCTCTTTCTTCATTTTATAACTTCTCCAGAAAATTTGCGAATCCGCTAAGAAGCACGTCTTTCGTGGAAAATAAATTGAACATAAGCATGTCAATGCAGAAATTGTTTACCTGAAAAACCATTGATACCTAAGCATATCAATACACCTGAAAAACCTCACAAACTTAAATCAGAGTGATATAAAGTGTATACCTCACAAAATAGTACGATCCTGGCACACCCTTCGACTACACCTGGAAAGAAGACAAATATTTGTACATAAGTAAGAACCCTCTAGTTGTATGGAGGTACCATAATTCAATACCTTCACTGGATTTTCAGACATCAACTTGCAAAAAGGTAGTTAAAAAGCGTGTGAAAGTCCTCTGTTTATATCTGTAAAAGAATTTGACTGCAAATAAGGAAAACATTGATTGATGGATGAAATAACTTACATCAATTTGTTAAAAGTTCGAACATAAGGAGACGATTTGTGGTCGTGGATCAAGACGCTTTCAAGAACAACGTGCTTTTAAACTTCGACTTCTTCCACAAAGTGGCCTGACTTCTCTGGTCAAAGCCAAGAATTGACTCCACGTTTATATTCACGCAACCCTCTATGTCAATATATTCCAGTCCCTTCAAGCTTGACAGATTAGGTAACTTCTGTAGAGACTCACAAGATGAAATTCCCAACTTCTCCAAAGACTCTGGTAGTTCGCCTTGAATCTTTACTAGATTACCGCAATTTTGTACTCGAAGACATCTTAGTTTTTTTATATTACTAAGATCAGGTAGTCTCTCCACCTGTCCAAGGCTAGAAAGGCACAAATCTTGTAGGTTCTCCCACAAACTCACCTGACTTTTACGTACAAAGCCAAAAATTGCCTCCACGTTTAATTTCATGCAATCCTCTATGACAACCTTTCGCAGTCCCTTGATAATTGACAGATCAGGCATCTTCTGTAAATATTCATAAGAAAAAATCTTCAACTCATCCAACGAATGTGGTAGTTTGCCTTGAATTTCTACCAGATTACCACAATTTTGTACTTGAAGACGACTTAGTTTGTTTGAATTACTCAGATCAAGTAGTATCTCCACCAATCCAAGGCCAGAAAGCTGTAAATCTTGTAGGTTCTCCCACAAATTTATTAAGCTTCTCCGAGCAAAGCTAGGATTTGGCTCCACATACAATTTGATGCAATCCTCTATGACAACCTTTCGCCGTCCCTTCAAGCTTGACAGACAAAGCAACTTTTGAAGAGATTCACAAGAAGAAATCACTAACTCATCCAAAGATTGTGGAAGTTGACCTTGAATCTCAACCAAATGACTACAATTCCGTACTTGAAGATGTCTTAGTTCGTTTGAATTACTTAGATCAAGTAGTATCTCCACCGGTCCAAGGCCAGAAAGTTGTAACTCTTGTAGGTTCTTCCACAAATTTGCTTGACTTCTCCCAACAAAGCCAAGAATTGCCTGCACCTTTAATTTCTTGCAATATTCTATGAAAACAAGTCGAAGTTTCTTTAATTTTGATAGATTCGGCAACTCCTGCAAAGATTCACAGAAAGAAATCTTCAATTCTTCTAAAGATTGTGGTAGTTCGCCTTGAATCTCAACCAAATTACCACAATTTTGTACTTGAAGACGTCTTAGTTTGTTTGAATTACTTAGATCAACTAGTATCTCCACCTGACCAAGACTAGAAAGCCACAAGTTTTCCAGGTTCTCCCAAAAATTGGTGCAAGTTTTATGAGTAAAGCCAAGAATTGCCTCCACATTTAATTTCATGCAATAATCTATGTTAACCCTTTGCAGTCCCTCCAAGCTAGACAGGTCAGGCAACTCCAGTAAAGATTCACAGGAAGAGATCTCCAATTCTTCCAAAGATTGTGGTAGCTTGCCTTGAATCTCACCCAAATTACCACAGTTTTTTATTTCAAGTCTTCTCAAATGGTTTAAATCAGTTAGATCAGATAGTATCTCCACCTGTCCAAGGCCTGAAAGAATCAAACATCTTAAGCAATTCACCTGACTTCTTCGAGCAAAGCCAAGAAGCGCCTCCATATTTAATTGCAAGCAATCCTCTATTTCAATACTTTCCAGTCCCTCCAAGCTTGGTAGATCAGGTACCTTCTGTAAAGATTTACAGGAATAAATCTGCAAATATTTCAAAAATTGTGGGAATTTGCCTTGAATCTCAACCAGATTACCATTATTTAGTACTTGAAGATGTCTTAGTTTGTTTGAATTACTTAGATTAGGTAGTTTCTCCATCTGCCCAAAGTCAAAAAGACTCAAAATCTCTAGGTTCTCCAAACAATCAAGGCCTTGAATCTGTGAAATTGCAGAGGAACGAACATAAAGATATGATAGTTTCTTTAAATTCGATAGATTCATCAAACAAAGTGACTCGCAGTTGAACAAACTTAAGAATTCTAAACTTGAGGGAAGCCATGTGAGGCAATGTAGATTAAAGCAGGCGAGTTCAAGTCTATTGAGCCAACGAAGGAGATTAATGTCTACTGGTAAGGTGATGACATAATCGGAGGTCAAGCCCAGCGTCTTTAGTTTGATTAAATTCCCAATCCAGTGTAGCATCGGATCTTCTTCCATTGGCCCATATGATTCCCCATCATCATGACCTAGGCCAAATGCCAGATTCAACTCCTCCAAATTATTCAAGTATGAAAGATCTGGAAGCGTCCTCATGTACAATTCACCCAGACGTAGAATTGTTAGACTTTCTGGAAGCCTCGGTAGCGCATATATATCGGCATGTTCCAACATCAAGATCCTCAAGGATTGCATTCTGTCGATGCAATTGCCAATTTTTCCATATAAAGGAAGTTCATGTGCGGCTTCTATTTTCACATGGAAAGGCAGTACACGAATGGCTTCTATTTTTTCGAGCTTCTCAATCGTCCAAAAGGCATCGGGTATTTTGCTTATGGAAATGTCATGCATCTTCACTACTTTCAATTTTTTCAAGTTTCCGATGGAATGAGGAAGCTCTTCGATGCTTGTACCGGATATATTCAACTTAATCAAAGATTCCAAATTTCCGATTGAATCCGGAAGCCTCTCCAACCGATGGCAAAAACTCAAATTTAGGTTTTCAAGGCTTGCAAGATCTCCAATTGAGACAGGCAGTGTAACTATTCTACAAAATTCTGCATGTAAAATCCTTAAATTCCTCAATCCTTGACAATTTGGGATTTCCTCAATACTAGTCCAATCAATCCAGAGTTCTATCAAAGCTTCTAGTTCTCCAAGCTCGTCAGGCAACCTCCGGAGATCAAAACATCCCTTTACATCTAAGTAAATTAAGCGTTTCAACTGACAAATTGATCTATCAATTTCGACTAATTTTCTACAGTATTTTAGAATCAAACGTTCTAAATTTGTATTAGCAGAGAAGTTGGGAGTTCTCTCCAAGCACCTACAATTCGACAGATTCAAAACTTTCAAATTTTTCACCACCTGTAAAAGAAAAATCATGCATAAATAACTTCTGAACCTAATGAGATGGAATAAGAAATGTTGTCTAGCATGTAACTTACCTTCATGTGGCTCCACCCATTCCAATCATGCGTAATTTTGCTCCAAGATAGATCAACAATAACCACATTCTCCATGGAAAAACTTGTTATGTTCAATTTGGGGGAATATTATGCCAAGAAAGCCATTGTAATTGTGGAAGAAGATTTGAATTATCCTGGAAAACCTTAGTTGGAAATATGTTTGATGGCGATTCATGCCAAAGAAGTCTCTCTTGTGCATGAAAATTTTCTGTCAAACCATCAACTTGAAGGAACCTTAGATTTGATAGTCTCATAAAGCCCTCATAGGTAAAACAAGACTGCCACTGATGGTCAAACTTGAGACGAAGAGCTTCAATGTCTTCATTTCCCTGCCCAAAGGAAAAATTTAAAAGCAAAAGAGTTGAAGGAAACACTTTTATTCAAGTTCACTATTTTAAGGAGTTGAGTTTTATCACTTGTCTAATTTTGAAAGAGAAAATATCATTTGAGTAAGTCACAATGGTGCTAAAGAACACGAAAAGTAACAAGCTTTCTTGAGATAAAAATGTCCATAATGATTTGGAAATTTATTGCACGGGCATTTAACCTTATGTCTTCTGAGCAAATCCAATGCTTCCTCAGGATTCCACACCCTGCTTTGCTTCTCTATTTTCATGTTACTTTCTTGATGTACCATTTCCCTTCCAAGATCTTTGAGTTGATCATGCATCCACATTGCATTAGACTCATTGATCTTTATCAAAGACATGTTTTGTAGAACTTCCATGGCTTCTTCGGGAAAAAGTTTGGATTCATCCCAAAAATGGACCACAATGTCTTTGTCATATCCAATTAGGAGACAAGCTATATCAAGGAATATATGCTTTTGCCGAACATCTAATGCATCATAACTTATTTTCAACTTACTTTGAACTTCTTCATGAGGAACACTTTCCAACTTCTTCAATATGACATCCCACTTTTCCTTTTCAGTACGAGATAAAAGAGAAACTATGACCTCAAGTGCTAATGGAAGACCTCCAGCAATGTGGATTGCCTTGTTGGACTGATTGATGTACTCATCTAAAGGATTATCCCTCCTAAAGGCATGTTTGCTAAAAAGTTTAAGAGAGCTACCGTAACCCATGCTGTTAACCTCATAATAGCAATCCACTTCGGGAACATTGAGAACATCTCTCTTTCTAGTAGTGATAATAAGTTTGCTCCCTTTACCAAACCAATCACGCTTACCTACAAGGGCATCCATATGTTTTCTTTCATCCACATCATCGAGAAGAAGGAGAACTCTTTTATTAGACAGCCTATCTTTGATTGTCTGAGTCCCTTCATCAAAGTTTTTTATATCTATCCATTTTGTTTTAAGGATGTCAGAGATGAGTTGATTCTGCAAGAATTCAATGCTCTTGAGTTTCGACATTTCACGGATGTCGGAAAGAAAGCAACAACCCTCAAACTCACTTAAAAGCTTATTGTAGACGATCTTGGCAATAGTCGTCTTTCCAATGCCACCCAATCCATAAATTCCTAGAATTCGTGTTTCGCTTGTTTGAGCACCTAACATTTCCATGATTTTATTCACATGGTGATCGACACTGACCAAGGAGTCCGATACCATCAAATAAGCCTTTTTCAACTCATTGAAAATCTTTTGGGTAATTTTTTTTTGCGATCTCCCCTTCTCTCCTATTGTTTGTTGGAGTTCAAAAAGGCAAAAAGTTAGAAAACTATGTAGAACCAAACTATGTTCTGACAAGACCAAAATTGGAACAACAAACAATACAAAGGGTTAATGAATCACCTGAACAGGAAAAAAATGTTGTCAGGAAGAAAAAAAGTTTGTGCTGTTATTTCGTGTGATTTTTGCGGTATAACTTCAATAGTATAAAATCCAATTTCCACAAGGCCAACACAAATCTACATAAGAATGCAATTGAAATGCATTCAATTTTAAAGATACGAAGTACATCACATGGAATGCTAGAGACAATCACCTGTTAAGCATGCTTTGCAGGTCCCATCCATTTAATGCCCCAGTTGCATTGAGAGCGGCCTTCCATTGATGCATGGTCTCTTTATCATATCGCTTCTTGCTTTCATGTAAAAGAAAGACCTCTCCATAACCCCCAGTTTGGTATCGAACTTCTGAAGGTGTTACGTCATAGAAAATGGGCATGATTTTTTGTCCCCTACTTTTTTGGCACTCGACCATCTGGACTAGCTCCTTGAGACACCATACGCTAGAGGCATAACCTTTTGAAAAGATAGGTATTGAGATCTTCGACTGATTAATTGCTTGGAGAAGTTTTGGGCCAAACTCTTCACCCTCGGGGAGCTCTTCGTCATCCTTATATGCACGGATTCCAGCATCTGTTAGACTAGTATAAAGGAAGTCAGCAAAACCTTCTCGAGTGTCTGGTCCTCTGAAGCTCAAGAATACTTCATAGTCATAACCAAACGAATACTTCATTTCATGTACTTCTGTAGAGGTGTGAGGACAAGAAGCGCCTCTTGCTAATCCATCGTTTGCAGCTGCACCGTAATTTGCATCCTCTCCATTGGTTTCACTGGATCTTCTCCTTAAGAAAAAATTGAACAGTATAGCTGCAAAAGCAGCGGCAGCAAGAGATGGAAATAATTTAGAAGCCATGATTAACAATGTAAGTGTGAGTACAAGAACTACAAATGGAGATCTCTGCAGTCCATTAAAATTAGAGGCTGGGATTAGCTAGTTAGGCAAAGAGTCGTGGGCTGGTGTGCTACCATTGTTTAATAAGAATGATTCATTGCAACATCACTCCAGCCTGTCAAATTTTGACAAGGGACGTAGACATAGGAGTTTTAAATCTAGAGGGCACTTTTAACACCTTAGGAGTTTTATATCTCAGGTGGGCTGAAAAGAAAGGTTCGACTCTTTTGAGATCTCAATAACCTAAATTATTCCCTTAGAGTTCTAATTCTCAAGAAGAGAACGTGAATTGATCTCATTTGACAAAGCACAGTGCATAGCATTCTTCTTAGAAAGAGAAGTTCAACTCTTCTCAGATCTCAACAACATAAATTGCGTCTTACTAGGGCACGTTTGTTTCACAAAAAATAAATAATTTGAAAGATATTTTCTTAAAAATGATATCTTGTTTCGTTTACAAAAGCAAATGAACAAAAATGATTATCATTATCCACAAGAAATATTTAGAAAAATATTATTGTTGATAATGAAAAACCTCTTATTGGCTGGGGTCACCGGCCCCCGACTAGGGCTCGACAGCCCCAGCCAGGGCTCGGCAGCCCCGGCCGACCCTCCCCAACCTTTCGACGACGAGGGCTGAGCCCTCGGCCGCCGACCCCTCCCCCCTCCTTTTTTTTATTATAAATTAATTAATTTATTTTAAATTAATTTAATTTAATTTTATATTAAAATTCGAATTATACCAAAACGACGTCGTTTTTGTGTGTGTTTTGCTGAGTTAGCCTTCCGGCGAGCCACGTAAGCAAGAAAATTAATAAAAAAATTGCCACGTAAGATTTCCGGCGAGGTTCGCCGAATGTGGCACTCAAGTTTCCCATTTTTCATTAAAAAAAAATGGCACTTAAGTGTTACTTTCGTAAATTTTGGTACTTAAGTGTTCTTTTGTGCCAAGTTTTGGCACTTGAGTCGTTCTTTTGCCTTAGAACAAGTGCATTTGGTTACTGTACCCAACCAATCACATGTCCTCACAAGTGCATCCACATAACTCTTTTTGTCCACATCATCCAGAAGAAGAACTCTCTTATTAGATAGCCTATTTTTAATTGCTAATCCCTTCATTAATAATCACTATACATGTCAAATGATTTGCAAGCATTTGATGTTTGAACCTCAAATATTGGAAAAGAAAGTAATAATGCTCAATCGTGTGAAAGCTAATTGTAGATTATTTTTATCCAATATCATCCATTCCATGGATATTGTAGAGAAGCCTTCCACTCATGGACAGCTTATATGTTTGCAACAGTAGTGACAGAACAAAAATGTGACACAAATAAGAAGATGCAAAGAAATTTGGGATTGGCAAAGAATGAAGAGAGTCGTGGACCGATTTGCTAGGATTGTCAATGACAACGTTGCCATATGGCCTTAGCCTGTCAAAGTTGATAAGGCAAATTTTTCAATGGGATTGATCAACGACAACGTCGCCACATTGCCCTAGCCTGTCAAAGTTGATAAGGCAGCTTTTTCGACACATGATGCGTAAAATAAGATTTGTCGGTGAAATAATATGGATGGATCCCTCCAAGTTTTCAACACCTAATGCATAAAATAAGGTTCATCACCAGTTTCAATATGCTTCCCACTTGATCTATCAATATATTTGGACAATCCTAGATTAACATCGTTGGGCATTTCTTTCTAATGTTTGTTCACATGGCATAAAGTCTATGTTTTAATAAAAGCACTAGCAAAAGGCTCTAAGCTCACAATCTTTGATTAAAAATGACTTGATCCTATTGAATCTTGTGAAGTTCTCTTTTTCAGATGATGTTTTCAAAGATGCGGCTCTCGACTCATTGATTAATGCTTTCTAATGTGTATTATAAAGGGAAAAAGAAGGTAAAAATAAAGGACTTTGCTACACTTCTACTCATTTGAATTTAAATTATTTAGGTCATTTTTCAGATTTAGCTCAACATCACTAATGTCAGAACAAGCGCATTCGATTACTATACCCAATCAATCATGCATACTAACAAGTGCATCCATATGATTCTTTCTGTCCACATCATCGAGAAGAACTCTTTTATTGGACAGCCTATTTTTAATTGTTAATCCTTTCATTAATATTCACTATACCTATCATTTTCCTTTTTAAGGATGTTAAAGATGAAATGATTTTGCAAGCACTCGATGCTCTCACTGGTTTGAACTTTATTGGATATTGGAAAAGAAAGTAATAATGTTCAATCATGTGAAAGCTAATTGTAGATGATTTGGGCATTTCTTTCTAATGTTTGTTCACATGCCATCAAGTATATGTCTTGATAAAAGCATTAGCAGAAGGCTCTAAGCGCATAAACTATGTTTAAAAAGGACTTGATTACTATTGAATCTCATGAAGTTCTCACTTTCAGATGATGTTTTCAAAGATGCGCCTCTCGACTCATTGATTAATGCTTTCTAATATGTATTATAAAGATAAAAAGAAGGCAAAAATAAAATAATTTGCTACGCTTCATTTGAAAATAAATGATTTAGGTCATTTTTCAGATCTAGTTTAACATCAGTTAATGTCAGTACAAGCCATTTGATTACTATACCTAACCAATCATGTGTACTCACAAGTGCATCCATATGCTTCTTTCTGTCCACACCATCGAGAAGAAGAACTCTTTTTATTGGATAGCCTATTTTTAATTGTTAATCTCTTCATTAATATTCACAATACCTATCATATTCCTTTTTAAGGATGTTAATGATGAAATGATTTTGCAAGCACTCAATGCCCTTGATGTTTGAACTTTCTTGGATATTGGAAAAAAAGTAATAAGGCTCAATTGAATGAAAGTTGATTGTAGATTATTTTGGCAATAGCAGTTTGTCCACTACCATCCACTCCATGGATATTGCAGTGGAGCCTTCTACTCATGGACAACTTATATGTTTGTAACAATAGCAACAAAACAAGAACGTGCCACAAATAAGATACAAGGAAATTTGGGGTTGGCTAAATATGCAAAGAGTCGTGGACCAATTTGCTAAGATTGGGAAATGACAACATTGCAACATCTCTCCAACCTATTAAAGTTGATAAGGCAACTTTTTCTACACCTAATACATAAAATAAGGTTCATCAATGAAATAATATGGATGGATTCTTTCAAGTTAGTCAACACCTAATGCATAAAATAAGGTTCATCAGCGATTCCAAGATGTTTACTGCATTTCCGTCGTTGTCCCAATCATGGTGGTTGAGAATCCCACGTAATCAATCAAAATATTTGGACAATCCTAGATCAGCATCATTGTGCATTTCTTTCAAACTTCTTTCTTTCTTGTCCTGTGGAGTTCCTCCTTTGAGGGGCTGGAGGCAGGCCCCTACTAGGCCCTACTGGGAAACCCATAGCGCACACCCACCCCCCAGATCAGACTAGGTATATTTGGGTTGAGCGAAAAGATATATTCGGGCCAAGACTTAGGGCTAGTCCGAATTCCAAACCTTACTCAGACTTCTAGGGCCTGGGTCAAACCCAGATCAGACTAGGTCCCTGACCCAATCCGAGTCCCTTCATTAGAAAAAAAAATTAAAAAATTAATTAAAAATATTTCAAAAATAAATATTTTAAAATTTTAAAAATCCAAAAATTATATATTATTGTTTTAAAAATTAGTTTTTGAGCAATTCCTTTTTTTAAAATCTGTGAAAATCCTTGATAAAAAATTGTGCTCGAAGTTGAATAAGTTCATAGGGCTTTACAATAGGATTTTGAATGTTCTTGGAAACAAATGCTTGGTCAATGTTTGTGCATTTCTATTTTGATTATCACAGAATGGTGCACCTTCAAAATGTTGATTGTTGTTTCCCATTAGCCTAGTTAGGAATGACATTTTTTCTTATCTCCGATTGTTAGATTCTTGTTTCTCCTTATAATTTATTTAATGTTTCCTTAGTTGCTTGTTTTATTTTAATAATTGTGTATACACATGATTACCCCACATGTTAATAGGTAAGCTTGACATGAACAAGTATGGATACCTAAAGAGCACTAATTGATCAATTAGGGTCCGTTCGTTTCGCGGAAAATAATTTCCGGGAAAATGTTTTCCGAATTTTCCGGCGTTCGTTTCACGGAAAATGAATTCCTTGAGGAAAATGTTTTCCATCAAAGGAAAAAAGTCTTCTAAAGTAGGGGAAAATGTTTTCCACTTTTGAAAAGTGGAAAACATTTTCCTCACTTGATCTCTCTTATCTCACACCTCTACAAATCATGACTTCCTCCTCCCCTTTCTTTTTCTTCTTTTCTTTTTTTCATTCGAATTATTTTTTAATTTTCTTTTTTTTTTTAATTCGAATTATTTTTAATTTCCTTTTTCTTTCTTTCTTTTTTTTTTTTTTTTTGGTTTCTCGTCTTCTTCTTTCTTGGCTAGTCGTCAAACCAAATGAATCTCAAACTCGTTGATCTCAAACTTGCACTCGTCGATCTAGTGAGCCTCGAACTTGACGCTCGCGCTCGCTAAGCTAGGGGAGCGAAAAATATTTTCCTTACCGAACACCGGAAAATATTTTCCGAAACATTTTCAGGTTTTAGCCGAACACCAGAAAATATTGTCATTTTCCTAGAAAATGACTTCCGAGAAAATATTTTCCAGAAATGGCTCATTTTCTGTGAAACGAACGTAATCAAATTCTTGGCCCTAGATTTTCTATTTCTGTAGGAAATGAGGTATATTCATATGCCTCACTTGATTTCTCATCAATCCCAATAGGTTAGTTGTGGCTCTTCATTTAAAAACCCTTATAGTGTCAATTTGATTTGACATCATGTACCCCAATGTCTGGGGAAGTAAGAACTTGAGAGAGTTTAAGATTATTTCTTCCCTTTTTCTCTTAATTTTCTTTTGATTCAATTTTACTAGAGACAAAACTACACATGCTTGTCTCAATCAACATTTGTTAAGATTAAATGCGAGCCCCACTTTTGATTTAAGATTATTTCTTGCACTTTTTTCTTCTTTTTTCTTTTCTTTCTCCATTTGGAATAAAATTGGTGTTCCTATTTTCCAAAAAATAGTTTATTTAGTAGATAGCTAACAAATTATTAAGTCAATGAATTGATATTCCTCTTCTTTTGTACTAGGAAACTTGCAAGCATGTGGGACTAGGGTTCGGCTAATGGATTACTAGACTTAAACTTAATTTGAGCTCTCACAAACCCATACAAATTCACAATTTAAGGTTTAAGTCCTTAACATGCAAATCATTTCTATTTAGGAGTCACCACTAATCAGTTTATGGTGGGTCGATTAAAAACTCAAATAAACTATGGGGAGAAATACTTTATTCCTACGAACTAGAGATTATGGGTATAGCAACTTGGTTACACTAAATTTCTCAATGCCCTTTTTTTACCTTTCTTTTTATATAAAAAGAAAATGGCAAGCAACTTGAATTTATTTTATTACTCAATAATATGTGAGATGACCATACGAATCCGCAAACCATCAATTTAACATCTAATAAATCAATAAATAAATTGCAAAACTTACCTCATACAACAAAGTATCTGTAATGTTAGCTCAAAAGTCACTTCAACAGCTCTAGATATGATTATTAATTAACAAGAAGTCACTCAATTTTTTGTTTTTGTAGGTTGTCACTCATTTAATTGCATATGTTGTACCAAATGCCTATACTAACGTGGCGCACGACATATAGTTAAATAAACTTAACATGCAAACTCTATGTCACGCAACATTAAGTATTTGACCTAATTTAGTAACAGGCAAATATTAAATGAAACTATTTTAATATGTCACACATTTAAATGATCCTAAACATGCAATGACTAAATGACATGCAGGGGATGACTAATTCTACATGACACATGCATGTTATTTTTTATGTTTTCTTTTCTTTTTAATCAAAATTCTAAATTAAAATTACCCAATGATTAAACATGTAATTTTAATTAAGGAAAATGAAATCTAACATCCTAAAGCAATGTTTTTGGTATTTTTTATTTTTAAAATTCGGAACAAATAAAATACTTAATCTAAACATGCAATATAGCCTAAAACAAGCAATATTCTAGCAAGAATCAAATTCAATTCAAATATATTTTGGGGTTTTTTAAGGAAAGTAAACAATACAATCCATGATCTTATGTTATCAATCTTGATAAGAATACGAAATAAACCAACAATCATATACAAGTGGTTATGGATATTGATTGAAGGTTATTGATTCTGGAAATGGGTAAATCAATGATCATATCTAAATGGTTATGGATAGGATGGAATATTTTCCGCACTTCGGATATCGTATCTCGTAATTGGAAATCAAACGACTGTCCAGATAAAATTAGGAAAGTTTCCTTACTTGAGGGGTTATTTTAGGATTTTGTGGATAATACATTATTTAAATAAATATATAAAAAAAATTCTAGTACCAACGAAATATTTTTAGGGCGGTTTGGCAACCGACCAAATAGTGTTTGATTATGTTCTTTTGTTATTGAGAGTAAATTTGGAACAAAAATCCGTTTAATAAATTTTTTGTTCCCGGGAATACATTTGTTCCCCAGAATAGATTTAGGGTGTATTTGGTAATGTTTTACGTTCAAAATTGTTCCCTGGAACAAAAATAGAAAAAACTATTTCTATTCTAAAAAATAATTTTTGAACAAAAGAATGCGTTTGGTAAACTTTTTCCTAGAATAAAAAAGAACAAGAACACGTTCGGTAAACTTGTATGATTTTTTTGTTTCTTTTAATTTTTCAATATTTTTATTTTATTTTTCCTTTTTTATTTTTTATTTTTCCTTCCTTTTGGCCGATGGCCTCACCTAGCCACGGCGAGGCTCACCGGCCCTCGGCAAGGCCAAGCCTCGCCGGCCCTCGACAGCCATGGCCGAGGCCGGCGACTGGCCAAAGAAAAAAGAAGAAGAAAAGAAAGAGAAGGAGAAAGAAAAATTGTTTCTCAGAAGTGTTCCGGGAACAAAAAACAAGTTTTTTTTATTTCTTGTTTCTGTTCCAAATTTATTCTTCGAACAAAAAAATAAATATAGAACAAAAACGCAAACAAACGCGTTTTTTTCTTTTCTTTTTGTTCCTCATAACAAAAAAAAAGCAGGAATTGTATTCATGAACAAAAATACGAACACAAACAAACACCCCCTTAGAGTAAAATCGATAACTAAAAAAAAAAAAAAAATTTGATTTTTTGTTCCTGGGAATAATTTCATAATCAAACCAACCAAAATTTTTTTCTTTTCTTTTATCTTCTTCTTTCCTTCTTGTTTCTCTTCCTTTTCTCTTCTTCTTCCACTGCCGCCATCGCCAGTTGCTAGTAACTAGTTGGGCAAGCTCCGGTGAGCCTGTCAGAGGCTCACCAGGCCAAGGCAAGGTCTGCAAAGGCTTGCCCAACCACCGGTGAGCCTTGGCTAGGTTAGGTGAGGCTAGAGCTCTTCGAGCCACCACGAGGTCGACGTCACCCGACCAAGGCGAGGCCGACCTTGTGGTGGCCCGACGAGGTCGAGCCCTACCAGCGACTAGAAGAGCTCAGCCTCACTAGATCTAGGCGAAGCCGCTCGCCTAACCAAGGCTTGACCCAACCTTGCCCAATTGTCGACAAGGCGCGGCCTCGCCTAGGGCCGGCGACGCTCCGACGAGGTCGCCAACCAAAGCTTGAAGAAGAAGGAGGGAAAGAAAAGGAAAAAAGAAAAGGGGGAAAGGGGGAAAAAAAAGGAAAATGTGATAAAATTATTTAAAAATTAAAAGAAAAAAAAATATGGAGTAGAAATTTTGAGGACGGTGCCAAACGAAAAAAATAGAAATTTTGGATAGTTACCAAACGCCTTAAAATGCTTAGAAATTATTCCTGAGAGTAGAATAAAAAAAAATGATTTCTAATCAAAAATTGTTATCGGGAACAAGATGGTTACTAAACGAACGCGCCCTTAATATCTAACAGAATATATTAGAATATACTAAATTACTCAAAGAAAGCAGTGAAATATGCGGAATATACTAAGGCTATTTTATTTTCAAATTCAAATGCGACTCGCAACTAGCTCCTTGACGGTGAATGGCGAGCAGCCACAGTATGGCTCACAATCAAGAACCTACAAAATAGAAACCTCTGAAAGGTTGGCTCAGTTCAGGCATGAGCTCGACGTGGCCAGCTCACGTCGGGGAGGCTGCACAGTGAGAGACTCATTGGGTGATGGTGCTGGCCTCTCGGTACGATTTCCTCATTCCCGTGAGGATTTGGCAACGACAACAACACTTGCAAAACAAAAGCGAGAGCAAACAGCATCGGGCTCGCAAATTGGTGCTTGGGAATAGACCACGACCAAGAGTACCACGAGTCACGGATTGGCTCGGAACTGGGATTGTTTTTCCTCCTCAAGGCCACCTGCTCTCACAAAAGACCATTCTTTTCGAGCAGTGATCAGAGTCTTCCTTCACCAGATTTCTCACCATTTAGCCCTCACTTGGCCCTCTCTCCATGTTATTTCTTTTAACTTTCCTCCCCGAGCAGGTGCTAGAACTCAGGCTTTCGGATGTCTCGTTAGTGCTGATGGATATCGGACTAGATAGTGTCGTGGCAGACAACAGCGAAGACATGGTGGCGAACAACAACGATGCAGTAGCGAGCAAGTACGTCACGCAGGTTCGAAAGCAGCAGCAGCCTCAATCATTGGGTGACGCAGAGTGGCTCGATGGACAGTAGTAGCAACCACCATGAAGGGAGCAGCAGAGGTGAAGCAGCGACAAGGGGCAAAGGACTCGCGTGGCAAGGGTTCTCTACAATTCAAACAAGAGAGTACCCTCTCCTCTCCTCTCCCTCTCTTGTGTGTCTCTCTATTGCGTGCCATGGGATTCTCAATAGCCCCCCACTAATTTGTGTGGCATATAATATGCAAACCTAGGTTTAAATTTGATCTTGTGGGCTTAGTTTAGGCCTTTTCCATAAAATTGGTTGAATTAAGCTTAAGACCTTTGTTGCGACCTATTTTTCAGGTGTGAACCACCTAAGGTTTGGCTAATGGATTATTAAGCCTAGACTTAACTTGGGCTCTCCCAAGCCCATACCAATTCACGACTTAGGTTCAAGTTCTTAACATGCAAATGATTTTCAATTAGGAGTCGCCACTAATCTATTTTTTGTGGGTCGATTAGAAACCCAAGTAAAGCAATGGGAGGTTAACTTTACTCTTACGAACTAGAGACTATGGGTACGGGGACTTGGTTACACTAGATTTCTCTAATGCCCTTTCGATACCATTCTTTTATTTAAAAAAAAAAATGTTTGGCAAGCAGCTTGAATTGATTTTAAATCTATTTTCCTAACATGTGAGGTGATCATGCGGGTGCGCAATTGACCAATTTAACACCCAGATAAACAATAAATAAATTGCAAAAAAACTTACCTCAAAGCAACGAAAGTATCTACAATATTAAATTAAAATCCACATCAACAACCCTAGATATGGTTTCTAATTAACACGCAATTTCATTTTTCTTTTCACTTAATTAATGAAAATCATGCAATATGCAATGCAATATTAACTAAATGACCTAATTCTAATGCAACAATGGTGGAGCAGTGCTCGGTTGGCAATGGCACGGCGAGCGAGGGGCTCGAGCTTCATCTGCAGGGCAGCTACCGGCACGGGGGACAAGCGACTGTGGAGGAGGCGGGTGCCGGGTCTTCGAATCACTGGATCTATGGTGCCGCCGGCATGGTGGTAGGGACCGACGATGTGCGCGGCGGCTTCGTGGGCTGCTGGTGCGGTGCTGCACATTGGGGGTAGAGCCGATGGGACGACGGTGGCGGAGGCACAGCAACCAGCACGAGGGAGCACTGGCGCGGCGGTTGCTGCGATGAACGACGGGAGTAGGCGAAGGGCGCCGGGAGGAAGACGAGAGGACGGGGGTGGCCTGGTGTGAGAGATCGGCAGCACAAGAGCTTAGTCTGGGTAGGAGCTCGGTCTGGGCGCTACAGCGACGTCACTCGGGTCTTCGTGGCGGTGTGGAGTCCGGCAATTTGATCGGCGAGGAGGGCTGGTGCGAGCGCGGCGGAGTAGAGGATCTCGAACCAGCGACGATGTGGAATGAAGCAAAAACGGAGCCGGCAGGGGGGAAGGCAAAGATGGAACCAACGAAGAGAAGAAGGTGATGAACAGTAAATGTCCAATCACCTTTTTCACTTCTGCTTTTTCTTCACTTTTCCTTCAAAGAACCGAAACCCCCTTTTTCTTTCCTTTCCCTCTTCATTTTTTGACTTTTTGACTTTTTGTGTTCTCTTTTCCTTCGACGAAGATGAAGAGAAAAACCCCCCCTTTAAACCGAAGCCTCGCTTTTTCTATTTATAGAGGAAAAACTCGAGTTTGTTTTTGCAGGTGGAGATTTTCACTCAACCACTTAACAATAAAGTGGCTCCAAAATCACACAACTGTTGAACTTTTGAATTCAAATTTTTTAAAAAATTTCCCTCTAATCAAAGATTATCTTCTATTTCTAAAACTAAATTTAAATTAGGTGTCAACAGGCATGCATCTCAATGAATCTAACCCTAATGACGTGCATATGATATTTTTTCTTTTTCCTAAAAGAATGCATTCTATCCTAAATAATGAAACTAATTTAGCCTAAGGCATTTTTGTATTTTTTTATGAAATTCGGAATTAAAACAAAATGTGAAAATTATCTAGCTAGATTAAGATCCTATTCAATTTATATTAGGAATTAGGTTAAACTAAATCCTAATTTAAACTAAAATATTGTCTTAACCCAAATAATCTTAGAATGCAATTTATCTAAAAAAAAATCTATCTAAACTTAAAATTAATTAGGAAGTAAAATTAAACATGCAATTTAAAGTTAAACAAAAAAACCTAACAACCTAAGTCAATTGATTTTTTTATTTAAAAGCTCGCCGGCTAGGGTTCCGGCGAGAGAGAGACAGAACGGCGCGTCGACGGCGTGGCGTGGGGCGGCGTCACGAGTGCAGGGGGGACTCCAGCGCAGCGACGGCGAGGCGGCAGGGAGCTTGGCTACCAGCGTCGGCGAAGGAGGCAGCGACGACATCGGATCTGGACGGGGAACTGGTGGGCGGCGGGACGGGCTCCGTCGATCGACGATCGGGGCGACACGGCAGCGTCGGGACAGGAGCGCCGGAGCTTCGGACCTGCAGGCGGAGAGATCTCGAAGTCTGGACCACGAATCTGCAGTGGTGGTGGCTCCACGAGCGGATCGGGGACGGGCAACGCAAAGCGAGGCTCAGCGTTAGGGCGGCGCGAGTCATCGAGGCTCGCGGACGAAGACTGGCGGCTGCGACAGTGCGGAGGAGGGTGGCTCGGACGAGGGGTGGTGTCGTGGGCTTCAGGCGAACTGGTGGGCGACTCGGATTTCGGCGTCGACGCGATGTCAGCAGAGACGAGGTCTCGCCGAGGAAGACAAAGCCCCTTTTCTTTTCTTTTTTTTTCTTTTTCTTTTTTTTCACTTTTTTTCTCTCTCTTACCTCACTTTTCACTTTTTGCTTTTTGTGCTTTTTCACCTACAGAAAAGGAACCCCCTTTTACTTTACGTGCGATGTATTTTATAGGTCCAAAAAATGTATCTTCGCAACATATATTTTTCCTTTTTTTGCTTGTGCATGATACCCCCAAATATGTCATTGAAATATACACACCTTGCGCAATATTCCCTTTTGTATTTTTTGCATATTTTATTCAAAAAATTCCCTCTTTGCACAAGATACACCCCATAGTGTATATTACCTAAAAATATGAAAAAATCTGAACGGAATATGTGAAAAATCTTCCTTTCACCGGCGGCCTAAAATAAAATAAAACAAAATAAAAATAAAAATAAATTTTTTCTAAACTATATGCCATTTTTTTTTAAATCAACCTCCAAAATTTAGGTGTCAACAACTGCCCCTCTTTGAATGTGAGCTCGTAGTGGTTGCCTTCAAAAATAAATTGAGACCTAAATTTTGATCATGCACATGCAATGAATGATTTTTTATTGAAACATGAAGTCCATTTTTTAATGCAATTTGTATGATGCATGGAAATGCTAATGCAAATGATAATGAACTAACCTAGAATAACTTACTTTCAAAGAAGATAAAGTAATTCAAGGTGGTTGGTATTACATGTCCAGAACCCGTACCATTCTATGGTCGCTTAGTATGACAGTGTTTGGTTGTGTCTAGGACCGGTACCATTCTATGGTCGCCTAAACGGGGATTCATTTTTCAAGACCCGTACCATTCTATGATCGCCTAAATGAGGAAATAGGTGTTATCTAGGACCCTTACCATTCTATGGTCGCCTAAACGAGGGTTATTGAGGACCCGTACCATTCTACGGTCGTCTTAACGAGAAAAAATTGATTTTTCAAGACCCGTACTATTCTACGGTTGCCTGAATGAGGAAATTGCTTTTCCAAGACTCGTACCATTCTACGGTTGCTTGTTAGAGCAATAGATGTTGTTTAAGACCCGTACCATTCTACGGTCGCATAAACGGAGATTTTGCTTGGCTAGGACCCGAACCATTCTTCGATCGCCCAGCATTGCAACACAGATCATCTGACCAAGACCCGAACCGTTCTTCGGTCGCCTTAATCAGACTGAATCTTGAGAAAAATCTTTGAAAACAACTCAATTGAGTGTCAATGTATTCAAAAGGGGAATACTTGTGCAACGACAAGTATTCAAGGTACGGATAGGGATATACTTATCTAGTGACATCTTTGTTCCTTGGGGACATGTCTCCTGCAAAACATGATTGTAGGAGAAACAACATGCATTTATAATCACAGACATGCATTAATTCCAGTAAGGTTCATACGTAATGATTTCTATCAACCATGCATCATCCTAATTCCAATAGGAATGATTTCGAAAGATTATTCTAATCTAAACGTATAAGTGTCATAAATGTGTCAAATGAGGAATCCTTCAGTCTGAAAGGACTTTTCACTCATCCTCTTTAAAAGAGGCTGTTTTGTCTTGACCTTTGATACAAGATCTTGACAATTATTCTACCTTACCATCGTCATGCCAGACAAGGGTTTGAGCAATCTCGCAAGTGGTACGACCTCACCAAAGGGGACTCTTTGAGTCGAAGCTTAGAAAGATTTTTAACTGTCTTGGGATTTACAAGGACCATAAATGAGGCAGAAATTATCTTATTCGCACTTCTTCAAGCGATTGGTTAATAGCTTAATAAAGGGGACTCTTTTGAGTTGAAGCTATTAGGCTTTTAGAAAAGATGACATTTGACATTTCCACCACTCTTGGGATTTACAAGTCAAAAACACACGAAATGAGGCAGAAATTATCTTTGATTTTTATTTTTTTTATATTTTTTGGACATTGGCTTCTTTTACCAAGCGATGCCCCATTTTTTGCACTTATTTTCCTTGAACAGCATTTTGTAAACTCTTTTACGTTAATTTTTTGCCCTAATCTGAAGAGACTTTGAATTATCGTACGAGTTATAATGCAAAAGCAATACTCGAAGATTGATGCAAGTGTGAGTAAAAAAATTTCTATCATTCATCTCAAATATTGTCCTAATGTGGGATGATCATTGACAGAGATGATTTAAAAACTCTTCACGCGTATGGGCTCAAAGGGCTAAACAATTGGTATACCTGTAATGTCTCAGGTAGAGGAAAGAACTGCCTCTCATCACCTTGGTTAGTGTACCATTTGCGAGATCACCCTTTTCCTTGTGAGCATGGAATTTCTCCACTCAACTCACCGATGATTAGTGTATGAGATAGTGTATGGAATAAGGCTTGCCTTTCATCATTCCAAAGTATCACATTTGACATGTTCAATTTATCTCACATAATTTATCAAGGAAGAAAAAATGCAAGATTTATGACAAATTTGAGCAATTCAACTCATTGAGGCATCTTATTCATCATAAAATACTTGCGGTTCAAGACATGACATGGCAAATTCTATCATGGATAATACTTCTTGACAACATAAGCATTGACTAGAGTAGAAAATTCACGGCCATCCATTTCTGCCAAGATCAGGGCACCACTAGGAAGTACCTTCTTCACCACGTACGGGCCACCATAATTCGAAGTGAACTTGCCACCAGGATTTGGAAAAATTGGCAACAGCTTCCGTAGAACAAGATCATTTATCTCAAAATGTCTCGGTCGTACCTTTCGGTTAAAAGATCTGGTAACTCTCCGCTGATAAGTTTGGCCATGATAAATAGCCTTTAGTCTTTTCTCATCTATTAAGTTTAACTACTCAAGTCTTTGCTGCATCCATTCAGCCTCAAACAAGTCCACTTGGGATAAAACTCTCAGAGAAGGAATCTCCACCTCTATGGGCAGAATTACTTCCATGCCGTAAACCAAAGCAAAAGGGGTTGCCCTAGTAGAAGTGCGGATCAATGTCCAGTATGCCATTAGTGCAAAAGGTAACTGGTCATGCCAATCTCGATAATTCTTGGCTGTCTTAGCCAAGATCTTTTTAATGTTCTCATTAGCTGCTTCAACAGCCCCATTCATTTGAGGGCGATAAGGGGACGAATTCAAATGCTTGATCTTGAACTCGCTGAACAACTCGTCAACAAGTTTATTGTTCAAGTTCGTCCCATTGTCGGTGACAATTGCTTCAAGGACGCCATAGCGAGCAATTATGTCACGTTTGATGAACTTCACAACATTGCAGGCGGTGGCATTCACAAAGGATGTAGCTTCGATCCATTTGGAAAAATAGTCTACCGCCACCAAAATGAATTGATGCCCATTTGGAGCCTTAGGATTGATTGGGCCAATCACATCAATGCCCCACATCGAGAAAGGCCATGGCTCGGAAAACTAATGCAGCTCAGTTGGAGGAACATTTATCTTATTTCCATGAATCTAGCAGCGGTGACAACTCCGAACATGCTGGATGCAGTCACTTTCCAGTGTGAGCTAGTAATAGCCTAATCTCATAACCTTCTTAGCTAGCATGTGTCCATTCATATGGGGGCCATATACTCCTTCGTGCACTTCTTACATGATTTGAACAGTTTCGGCTGTATCTATACATCGCAACAAGACCGAATTGTAAGATCTCTTGTACAAATTCTCGCCACTAACGAAAAATTTCGAGGCCATCTTCGTGATGTACTTCCTATCAGCCTGAGTACTTCCTTTAGGGAATTCCTGTTTTTTAATGTAATTCATGATATCGTAATACCATAGTTTTCCATCAGGCTCCTTAGTTACAATCATACAGTAAGTCAGCTTTGGCAAGACTTCTATTTTCAGAGGCTCGACTTCTAACCCATCAGTGACTTACAGCATAGAAGATAAAGTCGCAAGTCCATTTGCAAATTGATTATGAGGCCTTGGCAAGTATTCAAACGAAATTTCTTCAAACTTTTTCACCAGATTTTCTAGATACTTATGGTATGGGAGTAACTTGGCATCATTGGTCTTCCATTCTCCTACGGTCTGCAGTATGATTAGTGTGGAATCTCCAAATACTTTTAACTTGGCCACACCCATCTCAATTGTGGCCTGAATTCCGAGGATGCAAGCTTCATACTCGGCTATATTGTTAGTGCATGGGAATATCAATTTCGCAGCCACTGGATGGTGTTGTCTATCTAGGGATATCAAAACTGCCCTAGTACCAGAACCAGACAAGTTTATAGCTCCACCAAATAACATCTTCCATGAGTCTTCATTTACACTCAAGACACGGTCATCAAGGAAACTGTCATCGTCATTAGAGACTCCTGAATTCTCGGCCAATAGATCAGCGATTGCTCGTCCTTTGACCGACTTTTGTTGCAAGAATCGAACATCAAATTCAGAGATCAAAATTTTCCATTTGGCCAACTTACCTATCAAAGCTGGCCGATCAAGTAGGTACTTAATGGGGTCGTTCTCAGTCACGAGGAACGTCTGGAAATGCAGTGTGTATTGTCACAATCTATGCAATACCCACACTAGTGCAGCACAAGTCTTTTCAATATTAGAATACTTCAGCTCTAATACAATGAACTTCTTACTCAGATAATAATTGATCGTTCTTTTTTAGCGACAGGACTCTCCTGAGCCAATATCGCACCCAACAATTCACTATGAATGGTGAGATAAAGAATTAAGGGATGCCCCGGTGATGGTGGGACAAGAACTGGTGGATTCATCAAGTACTGCTTTAGCTTGTTGAATGCTTCTCGACACTCATCATCCCAGTTGATTTGTGCATTCTTCTTTAAGAGCTTGAAGAACGGCTTGGCAGTTTCAGAGAGTTGGGAAATGAATCGAGCTATGTAATTCAATCTCCCCAAGAGGCTTCAGACTTCTTTCACTGTTGATGGAGGTTGCAATTCACATATAGCCTTAGCCTTTGAAGGGTCGATCTCAATCCCCTTACTGCTTACAATGAATCTGAGTAATTTACCGGATGTTGCGCCAAACACGCATTTAGCGGGATTTAGCCAAAGCTTGAATTCACGAAGTCGATTAAACAACTTCTTTAAGGTTTCCACATGGCTTCTTCCCGGTCAGGTCTTTGCAATCATATCATCAACATACACTTCTATCTCCTGGTGCATCATGTCATGAAATAATGCGACCATGGCTCGTTGGTAGGTTGCCCTTGCATTCTTGAGTCCAAAGGGCATGACCTTATAATGAAAGGTTCCCCACAGGGTGATAAATGCAGTTTTCTTCTTGTCTTCCTCATTCATCCTTATCTGATTGTATCTGGAGAAACCATCCATAAATGAGAATAGTTCAAAACCAGCGGTACTATCTACAAGTACATCTATGTGTGGTAATGGGAAATCATCCTTCGGGCTAGCCTTGTTCAGATCCCGATAGTCAACACAAACTTGAACTTGACCGTCCTTCTTCATCACCAGCACGATATTAGCCACCCATTCGAGGTACTGTGAGACTTCAATAAATCTCATTTTCAAAAGTTTCATCACCTCTTCCTCTATCTTCTTCGAGAGCTCGAGCTTAGTTCTCCGCAGTCTTTGCTTCTTAGGTGGTACGTCCGGGTTAGCAAGTAGACAATGCTCCACAATTGACGGGTCTAGCCCAGACATGTCAACGTAGGTCCATGCAAAGATGTCTTGATATTCCTTCAGTAAGTGAATGAGGCGCTCAGCCTCGTCTTTGGGGAGATTCGTCCCAATTTTCACCTCCTTGGCTTCCTTCAGTGTCACTTAAATTAATAGTGATGGTCTGCTCAGATGTGAGAGCCTTGGCTTTTTCATGTTGTTCCCAACTTCGCTGCACCTCAATGGGATCTTCGATTAAGTCTTCAAGATCATCATTATCAGTACTTGTTGCATTTGATTGGACCATTTTCACACCTTTGTATGCCAAAAGATTGTTCTTGAAACATGAAGTAGATAAATCAGAAAAACAAACAGAATAATCTACATTTTTGTTTTTGTTTTTGTTTCTTTTTTAAAAGAATTTTGGCAAAAAGATTTTTTTTTAAATATTTTGACATGAGAAAGCATGATGAAGTCTAGGCCTTAGAATTCTCCTTGATTTTCTTTTTCTTTTATCGGCTGGATATCATCAACGGGCTGATTTGGTGTACCTCATCATGCCCTCAAAATAAAACTTGTAATTTTATTAATATTCATCAATCAATTACATTTATTGAATGAAAATGCAATTTTCAAGCCCTAAAAAGAAAGCGAAAAAGAAGAAACCAAAAACAAGCCCTAGAAAGCGATAAAAATTCCCACACAGGAGAATGTGAGAAAGCAGTAAATAAGTTACTTTTGTGGGCCAGAGCCTATCTCCTTCGAAAGTCCTTCATCAATGGTTCCTATGAAGACGTCATCGAAAAGACTAGTGATTCATTCTAATGCATCTTCGGGGTTTTCTGTTTCCGAGGGCATCGGATCATCCATGCCACCCCATCCATTTGGGACAATCCTACGAGAATCGATGTAGAAACTAGGAGGAGCATAATACTTCACTAAATAGTCGAATTTTCCACTTGGTTGCCCCAGGGTGTCCATTACTTCTGCTTCATCCTGCATCATTATTGGAGGACCAGGGAATGTCTCGTGAATGCTCGGGGGTGGTGGGTTTTGCCTTCCTTGCCCTTGGTTAGGTGGCGAATTTTGCCTTTCTTGTCTTCTCCCACCTCTTCCATGGTACCCTAAACTAGCAGAATGGGACCTCTGAAGGGCTTCAATGGGACTTTGAATTCCCTGACAATTTCCTCCAAGACCGCTACCAAGAACAAAACCATTCCCAACCATCACCCTTCCCACCATAAAGGCAACATTTGAAACTTCAGGAGTGCGCGGAGGCGAGTCATGGGATGCATGTATGGTGGACACCAATTCAAATGAGTTGTAACTTGACTCGAACTCGGAGTCTGGCTCTACATAGGGTATAGCTGTCTCATGGTAGATTTGATGATCCTCTTCGCCATAGACAATGACCAATTTCCCCTTGTTCACGAACTTCACAGTTTGATGCAAACTTGACGGTACAGCTCCAGCAGTATGAATCCAAGGATGACCCAGCAGAAAGTTGAAGGTAGTGGGGATATCCATTACTTGGAAGGGAACATTGAAAACCACTGGCTCTATTTGCACATTGAGGTGAATCTCCCCAAGCACCTCCTTCTTCGTGCCATCAAAAGCTTGCACAGAAGTCTTTGCAGCATGTATCTTGGATGGGTCTACCTTGAGGCGATGAAGAGTGGCCAGTGGACATATATTCAGCACAGACCCATTATTAATGAGCACTCGGGACACATGAGAAGCCTTATGCTTGACAAATATATAAAGTGCCTTGTTATGCCCCCTACCCTCAAGAGGGAACTCCTCATCGAAAAATGCAATCATGTCCTTGAGAAGGATCGATCCCACAAAATCTTCTAGCTTGTCCGCCTCAACCGTCTCCGGCACATGAATTTCACTTAGCACCTTCATCAATGACTTTTGATGCATGGGGGATGTAAGCAGGAGTTCGAGCAAAGAGATTTGGGCGGGCATCTTTCGTAACTGTTCAACCACCTTATACTCGTTTGCTTTGATCACGGCTAGAAACTCCTTAGCTTTTTCATCGGTGACAGGTTTCGTGGGCTGAGCATTGGCTTGAGGATAAGTCCGACCAAACCTTGTGACGAGGTCAACATCTAGATCATAGGACCAAGGGACTGCCTTATTGTTGACATATTCATACGGCTGAGGCATTTCAATCACTATCTCTCCGTCGGATGCATATTCAAGTAAGGGCATGTCCAGGAGCAAAGGATCAACTTCTTCCTTATCAGCATTGAGCACAGCTTGCTCCTCCTCCCAATCAATAATGATGTGGGAAATAGTGGAAACTATGCAGTTATGGTCAGCATAGACGATGATGCCATCATCCACCATCCTAGTGACTCTTTTCTTCATCAGTGACAGAGGAACATCCTCATAATCTGGATAATATCCAACTCTCACCAGCCCGTAGTAGGCATCTGCCATATGCACCATTGAGTTCTTGATCCGACCGACTTCAGGCTCTAGGATAGCATTGACTGTACCCTCATGCTCCGGTAGTGGATTCTTCTTGACGTTCGGCCTAGTAGTTTGAAATGAGAAGGCCTCAGTGTCCAAGAGGTTTTGGATCTTGTGCTTGAGGGTGAAACATTCATCAGTTGAATGTCTCAGTTCACCGCTATGGTAGTCACACTTCTTCATTGGGTCATAGCCTCGAATACTTTCACGGTTAGGACGCTTCGGTTCACTAGTAAGCAAACATTTCTTTCTTAAGATTGTCAGCACTTGGGATGGAGATCCAAGGAGAGGAGTGAATTGCCTTCTTGCTTGGGCGAATGATTGACGACCGGCGGTTTGTTGTTGCCCTTGATTCATCTGGATAGCCGGGGCACGATTGGTTCTTTCTTGGCCATAAGCCACATTCATGTCTACAGTAGCTTCTTTCTCTTTTTTGGTAGAGAATCTTCTACTCGATGGTTCAGTAAACCATCATTCCCTTATCCCCATCTCGATTTGTTCTCCCACGGGAATAAGCTGATTGAAGTTTTCAACGTACGTGCTGACCATCCAGTTACAAAACTCAAATGGGAGGGTTTTGATAAACAACTTCATCAACTCCTTGTCAGTAGGCTCAGGAGTGATTTAAGTTGCCAGATTTCGCCATCTCATGGCATACTCTTTAAACGACTCGTTCCTCTTTTTCTCCATCCTCTCAAGATCCTCTCGGGAAGGTGCAATATCCATGTTGAACTTGTACTGCTTGAGAAATGCGTTAGCCACTTCATTCCAAGTGTCAAGAAGGTTCACATTCTTCATGATATACTAGTTTAGTGCAGGTCCAGTCAAACTCACATGGAACGATTGGATCATGAGGGGCTCGTTCTTGACATATTGGGTCATATGCACGTGGTACATCTGCAAATGAGCTTTTGGGCAGAAAGTACCATCGTACTTCTCAAAATCCGGCATTTTGAACTTTTTTGGCATCTTGACTTTCTCATACATAGATAGGTTGAACGGGAGTAAATTCTGCGACTCTTGCAGTTGTTTCAATTTTTCCTCCAGTTTTGTGAAGCGTTCATCATGCTCCGCCTTAGGGATGTTGTCAAGCTTAGCCTTTTGCATCTTGATCGGCGAAAGGTCATCTTCTAGGTCAAGGATATCGTCATCACCTATTTTGGGCTTTGTTTGTCTGCTTCGGGACGACTATCTTAGGGAGAGCGGGTGCAGGAGCCGGATTCACTCGGATGGATTGGATTTGAGTTGTTAAAGCTCCATGGAGGCGGCTAACTATTGGAGTTGACCTTCCATATCAGAGATATGATCACGCATTTCGGATTGGTCGGCCATTCTAGCTCTTAATCGCGTAATAATGGGCGAGCGTGGAGGATCCGTTATCACCTAAATTGAAGAAATGAACAAAAATAAGTATCGCATATGAAATACGTCGGCCCATGGCAACAGTCTAGAACTTTTATTCATCAATGGAGCTTTTGACGAGCCTATCAAAATAGAAACTCGAAATGTCCTAACAAATGAACTAGGAAAGTAAATGACTCAACTTCCTAAACATTAATCTAAACATGAAAATTGCAAGATTGATTCAAGCATTTCATCTAGCTTGATCAATATACACTCGGGACACCATTCGGCGCAATCGTTTATTCTCCTCTTAAGCTTTTTCAGCAACTCTTTTGAGGCGTTTATTCTTAGAACGATTGGTGATCTTCAACGGCACCTCTAATATCTTCGGAAGCAACTCCTTAGGAATTTTGTGTTGTTGAATGTACTTAGTCGAGGCATAGTACTTCCTTTCTTTACCCTTCAACTCTTCCTCAGGCCATTTGAGTTTTCGTGGATGGCACATGTCCCACATCGATTTGATAGTGAGAATGGAATCTTCATGGCCTCGGCTTCCATCAACGAAGCTAACTTGGAGCGGATCCACTTGTAACGCCGGGGGAAGCTCTTGCACGACTTGATACTAGCGGGTCACTCTAGTTGGATAGTACTCCAATGCTCTAATGAATCCTAATAGGGGAATTGGGCCAACACCTCCACATGAGAGTCTTGCCACTCGAACTTGGAATCATTTAGCATGCCATAGGAAACCCTTGGAAGTTGGTTTTTTCATGAAAGCTAGCCACCTAGAATAATGGTAATCCGGTGCATGTTTTTGGTTATTCTCAAATCTCATAATAGGGTGATTAGAATTATTAACATCATGTATAGTCATTAAACCACCAAATCCCTTTATATGAGAAAGGAACCAGATTTGCAAAAGTTCAGGAGAGGAATGGAGAGTCTTATAACCACCTCTTTTGAATCGAGTGAGAAAGAAAAGTTTCAGTCAAGACATTGTTTACAAAATTTTTTTCTTCCAACACTTGTCTAATTAATTGAGCAATCAAAGGGTTAATAGCATTCTTGCAGTAATGAAATACTACAAACTCGAAGAAAGTTAAAAGGAAAATCCTACACATTTGAAATGAGGTGCCTTTCTCAAAACATTCTTTTAGGAAGGATAAAGGACATGTATTGCGGTGAGCCTTTAAAACCTTTCTTATATCATCTTCCTTAATTCTCAGAAAATCATATAAAGCCACAACAGGATCTATTTCGATAGGTGGACTAATCAATTCAGCTTTCAAGGATTTTCCTATGGTAATGCTATACTCTTCCAAGGTGGGAGTGAAAGCATGTGTATCGCCAAAGATAAAGGTAGAAGTCTCAGGGCACCAACAGTGGGCGAGTGCTTGGACGAGGCCGACATGGATGTTGATACGCAACAGTGGAAGCAGTCGACCAATATGTGACTCTACGAACTGACGGCCATCTTGATCTAACTTGTCCCACCAAGTGCTAAGCTCTTCCTTTGGAGGGAGGATAATTTGAATGTCCGGTGTCCCCATTGTATATTGATCAAGACTCAGGACAATCCTAATGCCATGGACCGACAAAATAATGCGATAAAGTAAGTAAATTGCAAAGGCCAAAAATTTAGAGAACTTACTTTATTAATGATGGGCAATCACATAGACATGCACATGGAAAGTGGCTCGATTTCTAATCTATAAGGCTTATCAAGGTGGAGCCATGAGAATGATCAGACTATGATGTGGACATCGAGCCATATCGAGGAGGAGGTGCTAGAGACCCATTGTCTATTCCTACTGGTTCAATTACTCAAGCGCGGGCCAAGCAATTCAGGCAAGCTGTTGGTGTCATGGTTCGTGATTTTCGGCGTGGAGATGACCTTGGATCAAATCTTGAAGAATCTTGAAAATCTTGGCGTAATTTGATTATATGGACACCAAATATTTGACCAAGTCAAATATATATAGATATACATATACATGTATGTATGTATGTATGTATGTATGTATGTATGTATACATACATGTGTATATATATATATATATATATATATCTCTTCTTGTTTAGGAATATTCTAGAATATGACGCATTATATTTCTAGGGTTGATTTTAGGGTTTGTGTGGCGGCTAGAAAGCCTATATATAAGACTGACCAAATTTCTTTGGGGACAGATATATTTTATTTTTGAGGAAAAAGTTGAGAGATTCTCTTCTACTGTTCTTTTGAGGACTTGACCTAATCAAGGTTCCCTTGTGACGGTCGATTCGACTTATTGAGCAAGATAGCGAATTCTTTCGCTCGTGGCGTCTATAACGTTGGTTGATTGACACACGTTCGTCAACAGGTCACGTTCATACCGAGGTTGCCAATCACAGGTTTGATTGGAGGTCGAGGTTTGCAATTCGCACCATCCGAGCCTTTGTAGAACGATCTCTCCGCAACGATTCACATCAGACTAGCCACGGGCTTGTGGACTATGTCGGGTCCTCATGACTCCGGCTTAGTCAAAGAGCCGACCCTAGTCGCGAGCATGCGAACCGAGGTGGGTACTCTTGACACCATGAAAGAAACTTCGGGATTAAGATGGGCGACTCGTACCGCGAGCATGCGGTCAGAGTGGCATTAATCTCAATACCATCCTAGATGATCCTATGCGGCCCAGGTCCGACGGCAGGTTGTGTGTGCAAAAGTGTAGTGTAAATGCAAAGCATACACAATAATTTATATCAAACAACACTTCGTTCATGAAAATAAACCATACATTCCTACACCTCTCTGCAAAATAAAGGTTAGCAAACACTTCCCCTTATACCTTACATCCTGCAAAAACATTTAACACCTTAAATATTAGGGACATACTTGGAATCCTCGCTGCCAAACAAAAACTTTTTTTCAAAAGAAAAGAAAAATTGGCTTAAGTCTACTAAGAGTTTTAACTCAAGTCCCCAGCAGAGTCGCCAAGCTATCGCGACCTATTTTTCAAGTGTGAACCACCTAGGGTTTGGCTAATGGATTGTTAAGCCTAGACTTAACTCGGGCTCTCCCAAGCCCATACCAATTCACAACTTAGGTTCAAGTTCTTAACATGCAAATGATTTTCAATTAGGAGTCGCCACTAATCTATTTTTTGTGGGTCGATTAGAAACCCAAGTAAAGCAACGGAAGGTTTACTTTACTCATACGAACCAGAGACTATGGGTACGGAGACTTGGTTACACTAGATTTCTCTAATGCCCTTTCGGTACCATTCTTTTATTTAAAAAAAAAAAATGTTTGCCAAGCAGCTTGAATTGATTTTAAATCTATTTCCCTAACATGTGAGGTGATCATGCGAGTGCGCAATCCACAAATTTAACACCTAGATAAACAATAAATAAATTGCAAAAAAACTTACCTCAAAGCAATAAAAGCATCTGCAATGTTAAATTAAAATCTACATCAACAACCCTAGATATGATTTCTAATTAACACGCAATTTCATTTTTCTTTTCGCTTAATTAATGAAAATCATGCAATATGCAATGCAATATTAACTAAATGACATAATTCTAATGACATGTAATTTCTAATTAAATGGGCCTAGCAAAAATATTAAATGACATGCATCTCAATGAATCTAACCCTAATGACGTGCATATGATATTTTTTCTTTTTTCTAAAAGAATTTATTCTATCATAAATAATGAAACTAATTTAGCCTAAGCTATTTTTGTATATTTTTTTTTGAAATTCGGAATTAAAACAAAATGTGAAAATTATCTAGCTGATTAAGATCCTATTCAATTTATATTAGGAATTAGGTTAAACTAAAATATTGTCTTAACCTAAATAATCCTAGAATGCAATCTATGTAAAAAAATCTATCTAAACTTAAAATTAATTAGGAAGTAAAATTAAACATACAATCTTACCCTAATATGCAATAACATGCAAAAGATGTCCTAATCCTATATGATATATACATGATGGTTTTTTTTTTTTTATTAATTTCGAAATTAAAATTTAACAAGCAAATCAAATAATAATAACACTAACATTCTAAATGAATATGCTTTCTTTTTGTTTTCTTTTTCATGATTCAAAATAAAATCTCTATCCTAAACATGCAAAATAAGAATAGCAAACCTAACCCTAATTTTCCTTTTCTTCTTTTTTTAATTTTTGAAATTAACAATTGCCTAATAATTAAACATGCAATTTAAAGTTAAAAAAAAAAACTAACAACCTATGTCAATTGATTTTTTTATTTTTTTATTTAAAATAAAATTTCAATTCTAAACATGCAAACCCTAATTCTAACCTACATCTTTTTGATTGATTTTTTTAAATTAATTTAAATAACACCACAGCAAATCAAGCAACATTGATACCCAAATTGACAAATCATATCTCGCGCATGAGATCGGGTTGGCCAATTTCAAATAAATCACAAATCGAATTTCAGGCGGGAGATTGGATTGGCGATTTTCTTAAGTAATTGCAAGTCGGATTTCGGGCGCGAAAATCAGACTAACAATTACTAATTCCCAGGCAATTTCATAACATGAACTCTCAGTTTTACACTAAAAGGATGATTACACTAGATATAGCAAATAATATGCAACATCAACAATAATAAAAAATAATAATAAAAGATAAATAAATAACATAAAAGAAAAAGAAAAATTTACCTAATTTTTTTTTTTCTCCTATTTTTTTTTTTTTTTTTTTTTATTTAAAAAGAAAAAAAAATTGGAGACCAGCCGGTGAGAGGGAGCTCGCCGGCTAGGGTTCTCGCGAGAGAGACGGGAAGGGCACGTCGACGGCATGGCACGGGGCGGTGTCACAGTGCAGGGGGGACTCCGGCGCAACGACGACGAGGTGGCAGGGAGCTCAGCTACCAACATCAGCAAAGGAGGCAGCGGTGGCATCGGATATGGATGGGGGACTGGCGAGCGGCGGGACGGGCTCCATTGATCGGCGATCAGGGTGACACGGCAGCATCGGGACAGGAGCGTCGGAGCTTCGGACCTGCAGGCAAAGAGTTCCCGACGTCTAGACCACGAATCTGTAGCGGCAATGGCTCCACGAGCGGATCGGGGACGGGCAATGCAAAGCGGGGCTTGGCGTCGGGGTGGCGCGAGTCGTCAGGGCTCGCAGACGAAGACTGGCAGCTGCGACGGTGCGGAGGAGGGCGGCTCGGACGAGGGGCAGCGTCATGGGCTTCGGGCGGACTGGCGGGTGGCTCGGATTCTAGCGGCGGCACGGCGTCGGCAGGGATAGGGGTCTCGCCGAGGAAGACGAAGCCCCTTTTCTTTTTTTTTTTTTTTTTTTTTCACTTTTTTTCTCTCTCTTACCTCACTTTTTGCTTTTTGCTTTTTGTGCTTTTTCACCTACGGAAAATGAATCCCTTTTTACTTTGCGCGCGATGTACTTTATAGGTTCAAAAAATGTATCCTCGCAACATATATTTTTTCCTTTTTTTGCTTGCGCACGATACCCCCAAATATGTCATTGAAATATACACACCTTGCGCAATATTCCTTTTTGTATTTTTCGCATATTCTATCCAGAAAAATTCCCTCTTTGCACAAAATACACCCCCTAGTGTATATTACCTAAAAATATGAAAAAATCTGAACGGAATATGTGAAAAATCTTCCTTTCACCGGCGGCCTAAAATAAAATAAAACAAAATGAAAATAAAAATAAAATGTTTCTAAACTATATGCCATTTTTTTTAAATCAACCCTAAAAATTTATGTGTCAACAACCTCTCTATTTGAATTAATTCTCATGGGCTAAAACTAAATTAAATTAGCCTCAATTTAGCGCGTCTTCCCATGAAAATTTCGCCCACTTGATCTCCTAGTACTGGCCGAATTTTGTCCTGCTACATACGCTCAATTCGTTCACTTTTAAGTTCATATCCATGCACTGCAGTTCAATGTTAATGCAATAAATGAAAATATAAACTAAATAATAAATGCTCTTGAAACTATATGCTATGTAATTTGATTCTAATATTTTTATTTAGAGGTTAAAACCGGCACCCTATTTATATAAAATAATGAATGATTGGGGCACCAAAAATTAAGTGTCAACGAAACTACTATTCAACAAATAACCTAAACATAAGTAAGAGTCAAAAAAAAAAAAAAAAATCACCTACTAGTTTTTGTACACATTTTGTTTTATTATAACATTAATATGTATCATTACATTGTGTCTGCGTATTTTAAGTGCTCAACTTTCATTTTTTTTGATAAATCTAGTAGTCCAATAATCATTATTTTTTATGCCTTCATTGCATGATGTTTTAAAAGACAGTTTCAAAAGAAATTTCAAATATGACAAAGTTAAGCACAGAAAAATGCATATGCAAATCTGCCCAAGTAAGTGCAAAAAAAATAAAAAGGATCTCGAAGTCAAATGTGTCCCTTTAGTTCTTGTAGATATGCTCCTAAAGTCAAATGGCTTCCTTACAATGATCTTCAAATCCTCATTGAGAATCGAAGATATGCTTTTCAAAGTCGAATGTACCCCTTCAACTCTTAAAGTAACACGGTTCCCAAAATGCATGTGTAGATCTATTTAAGAAGGTGCAAAAAGCTTTTTGAAAGGAAACTATATATTTTTAATGTAATTAAGAACCAATGGATTTTTCTTACTATTCTTGAGTAAATTCTAATAAATTTGTATTGAAAATCAAAATTAAATAATACACGATCATGAAGGTAGCATATGGAAATAAAGTAAACAGTTTACAAATAAAAATAATATTTCTTTACTTTGATATATGATCGGTGCTTGCTCAGATTACAATAATATAGAATAAGTTTAGAAAAAAAATCATAAAGGAAGCATTGAAATGTAATGGGTGTGTGAGAAACAGGTGAAAAAAAGTTATTCGTAAAAGATGTGGGTACTTTTGTCTTTTTGAAAATTGAAACAAAAGAAAATGAAGAAAAAATGTAACAAATAATCTTAAATCAAAAGTGAGACTCACAATGAATAACGTAATCAAATCAATTTGATAAAGGAATTTGGAGCCAATAAGTGGTGAAAATAACGCTAGCCTATCTATTTGTAATTTAACTAATATGCTAATTTTTTATGTAATGAATGATTAAAAGGGTTATTAAAATTTAGGTGTCAACAAAGATAAAAGAAAGTCCAATTAAAAAAAATGTAAAAGAATGATTTTCTTAAAAGTGTATTTTAAATATTTAAAAGTCATATGCACTAAAGGAAGTTTAGGGTTGTTGTGTTTGTGAAAGACTTGAAAATTCGAGGACAAAATCTTTTAAGCTAAACTATTTTACATTTTCCTGATAAACTTTCAAAATACTGAAGTAAACCTACTCACCATCCATCTGCTTACAATTCAAACGGATTTCGCAAAAATTTTAAGAGCGCTTTTAAAACCACATCGGATCATAAATTAGCCGTCGGATCCGGTCAGAATGGCCCATGACCCGATTTCACATCCAATTTGCCAAATCGGGTCATCCGCCCGTCTCAACTTTCAAGCGTATTGCCGCAGAGAGAGAGAGAGAGAGAGCGCGGTGGGGAGAGAGAGAGAGGAGATGCAGAAGCGAGACCAGAGCAAGTCCGGCGGGTCCGGCGGCGGCTCCGCCCAGACGCCGGCGAAGAGGGGCCGCCCCTTCGGCAGCGGGGGCAGCAACTCCGCCTCCATGGCGGCCGCCGGAGCCGATGCGGCCTCTCCGTCCTCCTTCCTGGGGCCGTCTCTGCAGGTGCACACCTCCTTCGCAGGTCAGCTTCCGGAAACCCTAGCCTCCGTCTCGGCTTAGAAAGACAGTATTAGCACGGCCTCGAGTAATTCAAACCGTCGGTAATGGCGAATTCGTGATCTCGGGCGTTTCTTTGATGGTCTTTGACACGTCGTTTAGTTTTCGTCGTTGACGGTCAAGTAGGAAGCACGGGATGTTGTTGAATGTGTAGCTGTTCCCTTTTACATCTGAGAGAGATTTCTCGTGTGAAGCTGCGTAGTTTTAGCTTTTTCTTGTGCTGACGATTCGCTGTGATTGGTTCCTGTTAGATCAAAACAACAAAAGAATAGTGCTGGCTCTTCAGAGCGGGTTGAAGAGCGAGTTGACATGGGCGCTCAACACTCTCACATTGCTCTCGTTCAAGGAAAAGGAGGACGTGCGCAAAGATGCTACCCCTCTTGCCAAAATTCCCGGCTTGCTCGATGCTCTTCTCCAAGTTGTATGTCTTACCTATTTTCGCGTTTCTTTCTCCTCTTTGTTTTTCATTCGTGTTCATTTAATTCACTTACAAAGCTTTCCTCTTGATTGACCAACTTTTTCGTATGCCGTTGACATTGACAAAAGGAATGCTTTTTGTTGTGCAAAACAGATAGATGATTGGCGTGACATATCTCTTCCAAAGGAACTTGCTAGGACACCGAGGGTCAGAACGTTGGGTTCAAATTCCGTCATAACAGGGTTCGGGAATGAATATTATGCTTTAGGCTCTGCTGGGTAATTTCAATCATGCTAACTTTTTTGTTCCTGTGTGTGTTAACAACCTCTACAACGGAAAGCTTTGTGATTGTAATGGTAATGTGTAGATGTTCTTATTGGCAGATTGGGTTCTGGTGCTTCCATGACAGAAGCTTCTTTGCAGAAAAATCAGACTAGACCTCGTCCTTCTGAGTGGTGGTCTGATGAAGATGGTCTATTTAATCTGGATGATGAAGGGCGGGCAGAAAAGCAACAGTGTGCTGTTGCTGCTTCAAATGTTATTCGCAATTTCTCTTTCATGCCAGAAAATGAAGTCATCATGGCACAACACAGGCATTGCTTGGAAACAGCATTCCAGTGCTTAGAGGACCATGACACAGGTGTGTTCTGTTGCTGATATAAGTGGGATGCTCTGTTTTAATGTCTCCTGGCATTACTCTGTTGGAAAGTAATTCTTGAGAGTGGCACTTTTCTCTCCTGTGGTAGACTGTAATTCCAAAAGCACTGTCTGGTTTGGTTGGTGTGTTCTGTTGCTGATATAAGTGGGATGCTCTGTTTTAATGTCTCCTGGCATTACTCTGTTGGAAAGTAATTCTTGAGAGTGGCACTTTTCTCTCCTGTGGTAGACTGTAATTCCAAAAGCACTGTCTGGTTTGGTTGGTGTGTTCTGTTGCTGATATAAGTGGGATGCTCTGTTTTAATGTCTCCTGGCATTACTCTGTTGGAAAGTAATTCTTGAGAGTGGCACTTTTCTCTCCTGTGGTAGACTGTAATTCCAAAAGCACTGTCTGGTTTGGTTTTGGGGGGTGGGGGGCGTTTGTTTTGTCAGGATGGGAAAATTAGAATGAACAGAGTATTCATGATGGGTATAAATATATGAATAAAACCTTCCAAAGAAAAGAAAGTGAAAAAAGGAAGAAGAAGAGATATCATGTCATAATTCTTGATTTAGCTGTTGCCATGCTGTAAAAGTTCCTCCTTTATGGGATTACTTGTTTGGTAATCCGTACCCATTATTGCTTCTCACATGTGGATTGTATTTGTCTAAGATATTCTTTCAGATGCAATTTCTATATTTTCACCAGTACTAGGATTGTCTTGTTAAGTTTCCTTAAGATATTACTGTTAACAAGGTTCGTAGTGATCCTGCTGTCTTCTATTAGAATTATAAAATGGCATGATTGTGTAATATTATTGTCTAGGCTCAATTTTTTGGTGTTACCTTGTATACGTTGACAGTAGACCCAGCTACTATTTTCATGGGATGTTTTTTAGTGTATGATGGATATCAAGTAGCAGGTCTAGGTGCATAAGGATTATCAGATAGTCTTGATGTTTTATATTTTTTGGCAATGAGAAAAGGATGTGTCAACTAGCAGCTCAGAGTTTCTCAACTCGGAGAGTTTTGGAGTTCATGTAGGGAGATATTTTTAGTGTGCCAGCTTGCCCTTGGGTTATGTCTGTTTAAAATTCTGTGCTAAGGGAGGATTAGTGTTGATATGCATAAGCCTTTTCTTGGTACCTTTTCGTATTTTTTTTCTTTTGCTTTTTTGGGATTTTTGGCTGGAGGGTCACGGCAAGTAGTACTTTCATATGGATATGCTTTTAGACTGAAACTTGAGATGCCTGTTTCATACAATTCAAGATCAGGTATTTTATTTACTGATTTCTTAGGTGCTTTTTCAGTAGATCTTTTTGTGATGTGAGACAGAAATTTCTGATCCATTCTTTTCAATTGAATATACTAGATGTGACATTTGATCTTCTCCATTAGATTAAGGTGTTGAAGCGGGAGTAATACATAGGAATAGGATGGTTTTCTGGCATTTGTTTGGCTATCATTTAAGAGTATTTAATTCAACATTCATCTAGAATTTGTATCTTGCTTTCTGTTTTTGAATTTTTTTTTTTAAATAGTTTCATGATTCCATCACAGCAACTAGCAGAGTTCCAGTTGCTAACCGATGCTAAGTGTAAGGTCCAATAGAAAGCATGATACAACTTACTCATGGTCAGAGCCATCTTTATTTCACACGCTATAAATTATAGGCTTGGTTTTCTCTGTTTCAACCACAGGCACCATGCAATCCCCATAGTGTCTTTGAATATAGTTTGTATGTAAGTATGTACTTATGCATGCATCCATCTATATATGTGTATATATTATGCTCTTCCAGGAACAATTGCTAAGTCTCCGTTTTACTTGCATGTTTGGATTTATTTATCCCACAATGGACTGTTGGAGCAACTGATGTACCCTATTGATGCTTCGGCCATTATAGAAGTTCCCTTGCGTGGCTGCTGATTGGTTTATTACAATCCCGTAAAATGTGAAATGTGTGTCCTCTGAAGTTGAGGTCCAAATTTCTCTTGCCTTGACTAAGGGTGGAACCAGTTGGGATTATGATGTCAATCATTGTGGATACTTCTGAAATTATTGTGTCATCTCAATCATTGCAATACACGACCATGTGCAAGTATATGAGACAATGGCTTTTGTGAATATGTTGGAACTGAAGGGCTTGATGGATCGTTATGTCCAAGTTCCTTTTATGCATAAGAAGTTTATATTTATACATGCTAGAGTGTTTTGCTTTTAGTTGCCTTGTTTGCTGTTGATGTCTCGTCTTAACTCTTTGAAAAACTAGATTTATTTTTGCATATTTCTCCTCCATTCGGTTATTTATTGTACTTATCTGTTTTAAAAACCTTAAGAACTTTACACTATGTGCAGAGGATGAAGAACTTGTCACCAATGCCCTTGAGACAATTGTGAATTTGGCTCCTTTGCTTGATCTTCGGATTTTTAGCTCAAATAAGCCTTCATTCATCAAAATAACGTGAGAGCACTTTTCCCAGCCTTTTCTTTCTATGTTCTTTATGTAAATTTTGTTCAATTGTTTCTAATTTTGTTTTGTCAAACAGAGAAAAGCGTGCAGTTCAAGCCATTTTGGGGATGCTGGAATCTCCTGTCAGAGCTTGGCATTGTGGAGCTGCTGAACTGATTGGCCGTTTAATTATAAATCCCGATAATGAACCTTTTCTTCTTCCCTCTGTTCCTCAGGTTGATGAGACTTTGTCTGCTCTATTCTTTACCTTATATTGTGATTAATTGTGCCTTATCCATATAGACCAAACTTTTTATCTGTTTGGAAATTAAACTTGCAGATACATAAGCGTATGGTGGATCTCATGAGCTTACCAACACATGATGCACAAGCAGCTGCTGTTGGTGCTCTGTATAATCTTGCTGAAGTTAATATGGACTGCAGATTGAAGCTTGCCGGTGAACGATGGTAAACTCTATGTCTCCTTTCATGAGACCCATCAGAAAATCTTAATAATGGCACCTTACATTGTCTATGTGGCTCTCAAAACGAATATAATCTACAGGGCCATTGATCGACTGCTTAAAGTGATAAAGACACCACATCCAGTGCCAGAGATTTGCAGGAAAGCTGCAATGATTCTGGAAAGCCTTGTGTCCGAGCCACAGAACAGGCCCCTACTGCTAGCTTATGAGAATGCCTTTGCAGAGATACTTTTTTCAGATGCCAGGCATTCAGATACATTTGCAAGGATATTATATGAGCTTACGGCAAGACCAAACAACAAAATGGTGGCAGCTCGTGGAATATGGGGCATGTAAATTCAACCCTCATTTTGCAGTATAGCAGTGTGGCTTGATGACGCGACAGATAGGATAGTAAAGGCCAGGTATATGCTAGCTCACCCGAGCTTTGGTTGTAGGTAAGTAGTAGCACTTATATTTAAACTAAACAGTAGTCAAATGATCGGTATATTCTGATGCCGCATCCTTGGTTGTTTCACAATGCCCTTGCTAATGAGCACATGCTTTGTCTAGTGATATGCCGTGCATTGAAGTCGGCTGAGTTCTCATGTCTAATTGTCTACATTACTGGCTTTGTTCTGATGCCACGTCCTTGGTTAATTCTCATGTTTAGTTTGAGATATCTAATGTGTATGTGTATCTGCATGAGCACCTGCGGTGCCTAATCTTGATAAGACACTTTTCTTTGAGCAGCTATGTTGTTAAGCATAGTGAAGTCCTTATATCCCATACCGTTGCGGCTCATGGGAAATGAAGGCTGAAGCAGAATATGTTGTCCGGACTGGACCAAACATGAATCGAGCAATTCGAGCCAAGCCCTAAATCACAGATTACAAAATAATCCCATTCAACATCCTATACAGGCTATACAACCTAGAATTTCGGAATTACACAAATTCAAGAATAGAGCATTTATATTTTATCTTGACCAAGCATTGCGATCATGAACAACAATACCAATTCGCAATCTGATCTACCAAGACATTCTTTGGTACTACTTTCTCTTAGAAATTTGAGCTTTGGAAAGGAGTGCTGTAGCTTTTATACAGTGATTGATAAACATCTCGCAGTTGCTTTATCCAATGTGACAGCTTGAAAACATGTATTACAAAAAATGTAAATCGTAACGCGTCATAACATGGAGGAAATATTATGTACCCAACTGGCATAAATTCAGCTAATACTAGTTCATTCGCAACACAACACGTGCCTTTTTTCTGATCTTCCCCGTCCCTCAATCTTCTTTGTTTAGCACTTCCTTTTCCTCTTTCCCCTTGCGTCCATCACGGCTAGAGCCCAAGCCTGAGGGCAAGTCTCATGGCTACTTTGGCCATGGAGCTCAACTCAGAGCTTGGGGTACCCTTGAATACTTGAGTTTCAAGCTCAGCCTCAAGCTCGTGGCAATGGCCACTTGAGCTTCGAGCTTGTGGCCATGGTGGCCCGACTTTGAACTTCCATCCATGGCTGCTAGAGTGAAACACTCGTGGACACAAATCGGGGCTCAAGCCTAGAGCTCGAGGTCAAAGTAGTCATGGTCGCTTGCGCACGAGCTCGCGTTGGTTGCCATATTCAGAGTCTGCGACCTCGGTTACTCGAGATCGAGCTTTGTGACCATGGCAGCTGGGAGCCTTGAGCTCGAGCTCCACAGCCGTGGGGCGGGAGAAAAAAAAAACAAAAGAAAAAAGAAAAGCGAGTGTAGCAGAGGAGAGACAGGGACGAGAAGAGGTGCGAGAGCCGCAAGACGGTGAGGCCCACGTGTGATACGTTTTGAAAATGAATGGATCAATTTTTTGCTAAATTGACATCAGACTTGTACCTAATATTTTCTCCATGGTGTGGTGCCAAGGTCGTGGCGTGGCGGTCGCGGTAGGGATACAAGATTTCGTAAAATGTGAGAAATTTGGCAAAGAGAATGAGAAAAGGCGGAGACAGAATAAAGACAAAGGCTAGGGTTTTCATAATTTTTTAGGATGTTTTGCTGATAATTAATTGAAATTTCATTACTGATTATGATTTTATGGCCGATTGGTACCTTCGGACCACTTCGAAGATCCAATAGCTATTGATCCTTTGAGAAACGGTAAAATAATTATTGAGAAATTATAGAAGGCCTCCATGGACCAACATAGGACTTAAGGCATGTGTTTTTGGCCTCGAAGATCCGGTGTGGTCAAAGAAGACTTGGATTCTTAGAAGGAGGTGTAACCTCGAAACCACTCGTGTAGCCTAACAAGACACTCAAACCTTAATCTAAACGAAAGCTCATTATCTCGGACCGAAGTTTTCTCACCAAACCATCCGTCCGCGCATACATTTCTCTCATTGAAAGTTGACCTATTTATCGGCAGATGAAATAAAATTAAGGGCTGAAGAAAATTCCTACCAAACACAACCACAGGTCCTTCTCTCCTCCCTCGGCCAAACCCCACCTACCCTCAATAGACGAATAGGGTAATGACTAAACAAGAAAGAGCAGCCAATTAATGTCACGCGATCATTTTAGTAATGTCGAGATTCACAATGTTTCATGCATTTGATTAGCAATTTTCTTTGAAAAAATTATTTAAAAAATCTTAAATTTATTATACGGATGTCAGTTTAGTCATAAACCTTTCGATTTGACTGATTTAGTTAAAAAAATTTTTGACAATTTGCTGATATAATTATTCCGATAATTTGTCAATGTAGTCATTTTGGCAAATTTTGACTGGAAATTGATAACATAAATACTAGTTGATTTACATGGCAAGGCCCTAGGTGAGGTCTTTGCGGGCTTGCTAGACATGAGCAAGGCAACATTTGCCCAAATTTGGCAAGGGCCCGAGCTTGTAGGCCCTTGCCAAATGCTGGAGAGTGTCACCAAAGACTCGCAAGCCACAATGAAAAAGAAGGAGAAAAAGCATTAAAAAAACGTCCATATCAATGTTGCCAATGCTAGTGGGATGATTGGCATCAATATCACTATTTTACGACCAAAATTAGCCAAACAAATTACATTGGAAAATCATCGAAATATATAAAATTAAATTGATCAAATTGAAAAGTTTATAACAAAATTGCCATACATACAACACGTTTAGGACTTTTTTTGTAATTATCCCATTTGCTTCGGCATCGTAAAACTAGTTACTTAGAGAGGTTTTCCAATTGTTCCTTCTTTGGGGCCAGATGTCTAGAAATTAGTTCAAGGACTACTCGTAACACACTTGGACAATTTTGATTGGGCTTTGCTAGCACAACAATCTTTTGGCTATTATGATAATAACTACTTATTGTGAGCCACAATTTTTTGAAGAAATGACCCCATAACAATTTATATTTATTTGTCATTTGGTTTTTGTGGTCCATAATAAATAAACTATTGTTCTCATAATATATTAAAGATCGTCACTTAATCATTTTTCATTTCGATTTTAGCTATGAAAGGAAGGCAAAAGCAGTTGGGAGATCATAGCTACATAAATGAAGTGATCTTGAATATGAATGTGCTCTATCACTATGGTAGAGCGAAAAAACAGCAAATGCTTATAAACCAACCCTCAAAGACACAAATCAGACACACCCTCTCAATAGACATAATACAAAAAGAATCAATCAGGCTTCAACTTCTCTAACAAATGTGCTGAGAGATTGAATTGACTTCTACTGTTTAATGATTCCGCCAATGAAATCTCTCTCTCCCTTTCTGTTCCCCTGAAAGATGAAGACATGTATGATTCTCGAGGACTTTTAACTAATGGATGCCACTTTTGGGACATCAACGGGGAACTTGTCAATCTCATCCATCCAAGGGTTCTTCTCCTTCGCCGGGTCGATTGTCCTCAGCGCCTGCCACACCGCGCTGTTGCACTTGAACCCAGATCCGAACGCGATCTGCCACGTCCTATCGCCCTTCCTGATCCTCCCTTTGGCCTCGGAGTAAGCCAGCTCATACCACAAGGAGCTGCTTGAAGTGTTCCCGAATCTGTATAAGGTCATTCTCGAGGGCTCCATGTGATGCTCGGTCAATTCGAGGCTCTTCTCGAGCTCGTCAAGCACCGCCCTGCCTCCGGCGTGGATGCAGAAGTGCTCAAAGGCCAGCTTGAAGTCCGGAATGTAAGGCTTGATCTTCATCTGGAGTACTTTCCGGGCCACTAGAGTGACGAAGAACAGGAGCTGCTCGGACATGGGAAGGACTAGAGGGCCGAGCGTGGTTATGTTGGTCTTGAGGGCTTCCCCGGCCACGGCCATCAGGTCCTTCGAGAGCGAGACCCCAATCCGCTTGGTGTCATCCTCCCGCTGGAAGACGCAGCCGTAGCATTTGTCATCCGCGCCCTTGTGGGTGCGAACAGTGTGGACGAGCTGGTACTTGGAGCGTCGTCTGTCGGAGGATCGGTTTGACAGGAGGATCGCAGCCCCACCCATCCGGAAGAGACAGTTCGAGAGGAGCATCGGCCGGTCATTGCCGAAGTACCAGTTGAGGGTGATGTTCTCCATGCTCACTACAAGAGCATAAGAGTTGGGTTGCACCTGCTCATGACAATTGAAAAGAAAAAAATGTCAATAAGAAGCTACTTGAGTTGGGTGATTTTATTTGTGTCCAGTTTAGAGAGGAGGAATTACTTCATATAGTGTTTTCAGTCAAGCAATTCGAATCATTATCGGGGATTTTCATTAGGTCCACTGTTGCTGAAAATAGATCTTTAGCAAATACATTCATTTCATGTCACATCTAGAGAAATTCGTTTATAGCAACCTACCTGCAAGAGCTGTTTGGCCAAATCTATGGAGATCAAGCCTGCACTGCAACCCATCCCACCAAGATTATAGCTCAAAATGTTGCCTCTGAGCTTGTAGTGATTCACCACCATGGCAGAGAGTGATGGTGTGGGATTAAACAAGCTACAATTCACCACCAAGATACCGATGTCCTTGGGCTTGACCCCGGTCTTCGCCAGCAGCTGGTCGATCGCCCCAAACATCACGGTCTCGGCCTCTTTCCTCGCCTCAGCCATGCACGGGTTGGGCGGGACTCGCATCACGGCCTCGGGCAGGTACGTGTCCTGGCCCAGCCCCGCTCGCTCGAGGATCTTCCTCTGGAACGTGAGGTTCTCTTCCGTGAAGCTCCCCGTGCGGGCGGAACGCTCCATGAACACCTCCCGCGTGCACTTCCGGGCGGGCTCGGGCTTGTAGCACGCAAAGTCCACCAGGTACACCCGCCGCGGCCGGGTCATGAAGTGGAGGGTGATGAGGAAGACTACGAAGGCCGAGCAGAGGACAACAGCAACAAGGTTAAACTTGAGCTGATCCCACAGGTTGGTGAGGTCGTCGGCGGTGAGCGTCGACAAGTGGGCCGAGAACACGAGGAGCAGCGGCAAGAGGAAGATGTACATGGCGTTGGAAATCAAGTAGTGGTAACCTAGCTTGACATATTTGAGCTTGACGGATAAGAGAAAGTTGGGAAGATTGCGGGTGCTTCGCCTCGTCTCCGGTCCAGGGTCGACAGAAACTCTTGCAGACGGCGACACCACCCCAGGGTCATGGTTGTTTTTGCTTTCTTTGTCAGCCATCGGAGAGGGATCCGAGCACAAGCAATGAAGCTGCGATTGCTCCACGCCACAAACACAAGAAGGTACAAGTTCTGCCTCGCAAAGACTCGCAGAAACGTAGTGAATTTAAAGCGAGAGGGAGAGAGAGATTGGAGGGAGGATGCAACTACCACCAACGAACTTTTTAATTGGTATTCATGAAATGTGCCAACTGACTGGCGGATTTCGGTTCATATACTGCGACATTATCGTATAAAATAATAGTCTCTTCTTATGTTCTTGCAAGTTTAACTTTGCCACCACCTGCGGCTGCGCAAGAGATAGTTGAACTAAGTAGGATAAAAGACCATTAAAATACCCTAGCTTGACTCTTTTCTTTCTCTTTCTCTCTCTTTCTTTCTTTTTTTTGGTAACTTGATTACGCAATGCTGATGTGTATGTATTTCAATTAATCCATATAATCAAACTGGTCCATAATGGCTAGAGTTGGATGATCTGCAGGCCGCCCACATTTCTTCGTCGTCGGATGCATCCTTCTCTCAAAGTTTGACACGCGAATCCGACCATCAATCTAAGTAGCACCGACACTAACACGCGACATGCGACACAACACGACACGACACGCCGACATGTCGTTTAAAAAAAAAAAAAAAGAATTCCGACACATTGGGACATGTTGTATATTAAATATTTTTATATATACATAATAAATTATCATTTTTATGATTATTTCAATCAAATTCATAAATAAATAAATAATTAAAAAAGCCTAGAATGAATATACACTAAAAACACATATCCGCCATTTATTAATATCATTCATTATTTCAATTTGATAAATTCAACTCTAATTCAATAATTCATAAAACTTGAAGAAAAAATAAGCAATTCATATTCTGGACTCGCATGTTAGATATATTAGAAGAGGAGAAAAAGCTTAAGGGATGAATTGTGTATCACGCGAAGTGAGATTCAGAAAAAAAAAAATAGAATACTAGGTTTTTATTCTTTTTCCATTTATTATTTTTATTATTGTATTTTATTTTTCACATATATATTTTGACATCTCATTTATTGAATTTTCAAAATTGACTTTGATATCAGAATTATGTGTCGGAAACTCGTATGTCAGAATTCCAACTCAAGTGTCGGAAAGTGTCAAGAAAGTTGATCAGGTGTCGGATTTTCCGACACATGTTGACCGAGTGTCGGAGAGTGTCGGACACATGTTGAAGTGTCCGACACAACACGAAAGCTCCTGGAGAGTGTCGGTGCTTCATAGCTATCAATACCCTCTTTTAGTTTTTGAAAACACGTGTCAAATTTTGAATGGAATACTTTATGAGAGAAATATAATCTTGAAATCACATAAATTTTTTATTACGAGAATTTGTCTAAAACGGACTAATCTTCTCCGTTTTAATTCCTCGTTGAAGGAAAAAGGGGATTTTATTACATGCCAAGCATCATATCTATCTTGTGTCTAAGGCGTTCCACTTAAGGGGCCATTAAAATTGGCTTTTGGAGCATGGGGCCTTATTATTCGAACGTCTTGCGTTCGATTTAGGCACTATGTATTCCCCAGAGACTTGTTATCTACGGTTTAGGTCACGGCCTGAGAGTTTTCAAGAGCTTGTTTCTCCTCATCTCGACAAACTTACAAATCATCTTTTTGTCTTACATTGCTCAGTCTAAGTTATATTTTATGTTGTTGGTGAACTATGCAAGCCATTATGATCATAGTTTTCTTGATTCTTTAACATAGGTAAACAGCAAGTCCATGATCTATGATTCCATATGTCATAAAACGTAGTGCTCAGCGGATAGTTATTCAAAATGGCAACGCCGCATAATCAATTTATGAAAATACATAGACTATTTTTCACACTCTAAACATTTCTTTTATTTCGTGAAAAATAAATGATTTAGACAATATTTTCCTTTAAAATGATCATCTATATCGTTTACAACAATGAATGAAGATATTTTCATCATCCATCAATAAATTATTATAAATAATGAAAATATATTTTATTGAATGAATATTTTTTTAAAAATATTTTTTAAATTATTTATTTTCGTGAACGAATGCGAAACCTGGCCGACCCTAGACGTAAGGGACAAGAGATAGAGAGAGTCATTTGACCTATGAGAGAGACAGAGGGGGAGAGGGGGAGGAGATAGGTTGGAGACATAAATGAAAGGCGCGGTTTGGTCAGTTTGGGAAGGAAAATTTAGGTGCATATTGGACGGGTGGTCCAGGTATCGTCTGCGTGTCCAATTTATTTCCCTCACTTTTTGGATTAACTGCAATTGAGGCCCAACTGACCAGCTTATGGCCCCACAATCAAAGCAAGAATTGTCCTTGGAGAGATTAATAGTTTCATTGGAAAAATGAAAATATTAGTATATAGTAGTGGTAGACTAAGTGTCTGGTACAATGGAAACCTAGTGTGCCACCATAAAATTCAAGTGTTCTTACTATTAGGTTATGCTTTTCAGAGGAAATGATTCCAGCAAAGTCGTGTTTTCAAGAATATAAAATATTGTTGGGTATGTAATCAAATCAAATTACAAGATCGGTATATTAAGAGAAGGGGCAGAAAATTATACCGAGTTTTGAATTTGGCCCACTTATTTAAACGTCTATTTATATTTGCTGCATCGGTTGTTATGCAAAGTTTGCTAAGAAGTCTTTCGGTACCTGGCATTGTTTGTGTTTCATGTTATGAAGTATTTAAATGACAGTCGACATTCAACAGGATGGATGTTGCATGTACAAATCATGGAAAGCGGCTAGAAATCGCAAGTACAACATTTGAGATGATATGACTTCAATTTAGGAGTGTAAGTGAGTCGAACTACTCCGGAGTTACTTGAGTTCAACTTACAAATGACTCAAACTTGAGTTCGTGTACTTACTCAAACATTAGCTCGTGAGTCTAACCAAGTAATTATATCTCTATATATTTGTATATATTTATAAATATGGATTAACAGAAAAAAAAAAATTCATTAGAACAATGCATTTTCAAAAGCTGAGCTGGAGTTTGAATCTTGCTCAAGTTTTGAATAATACTTATTGATCAATCAAGTTAACTTGAGTCGAGGTTGAACTTATTGAAAACTTACTCAAAAGTAGAGTTCGAGCTTAAGAAATTAAGCTCAAGTCAAGTACTGAGCGCGAGTATTAAACTGTGTCGACTCGATTACATCCGTAATGATGACTCACTGACCGATGGGACTAGTTGAGTTTCTAATTCGAGTCTTGCTTCCTGCAGTTTCCTTAAGGTTTTCCAACTCGAGAAAGCGATTCTTTTCGTGTTAGCGCCTAGTTTAAGGAGAGAAGTCAGGAGAAGGAGGGGGCCACGTTGCCGGTGAGGGACAGGTGCGATGGGCCAATGGCCATTAACTGGTATTCGTGTTCTTTGACCACACGGGCGAAGTCATCTCTTCCTATTCACTCCGCTGGAAAAACAGAAGAGAAAAAAAAACTCGAAAGCGAATTCGTAATCCCTGACGTGACCGTGACCTGCGTGTTCATCTCAGCGACACATTTTCAAGAATTCATTCAACGAACACCCCCCATTTTCCCACCTACACGACCCGTTTCCCACTCGGGACACGAAGATTCGTGTGTGGACATCTATATCTGCGGACGCATTCCGTATGATCATTTGTTGGGTAGACAAGAAACGGAAGCTCCCACGTTATCTCCCGACCTTTTTTTTAATTCCTGTCCGGTGCACTGCTCCAAGAAATCCAGTGATAAACTCTCTGACCGTGAGATAACTTGGTAAATACTCAATTTGATAAATGCGATTGCCTCTTTAGAGTAATGTTATCAGCTTGGTCGAAGGAACCCTTTTCTTTTCTTCACACTCAAGCTTCTATGAGGTTCTTTGTTTTGCTTTCCCCACTCCGAATAACTTTTGGGCAACATCCACCCTCTCATAGGTGGATCCTTACGCGATGTTAGTGGACACAACAATTTGCATGCTTCCGTGAGGATTTGGTTGAGTTGATGAGTCAAGATATCCTGGCTGGAAAAATATTACCTAAATAGTCCCTTGAAATTTGAATTTTACGCTAAAATCTCTTGAACCTTGTCAGTCTCTTAATCCTGTAGGAAACAAACACTAATCACAAGCAAGACTGTTAATAAATTAGAAACTATGGTTACCTCTGTGGGGCATTGACTTCCTAGTGATGTCGGTGTAGGTTTCATTTAGTAAGTGATTAATTGAATTGAGGCAATTAAGTCTAGATAATATTTCCTCAAGGCGCCATATTTTCCTCCAACTATGCCTTTGATCGGTCAGTAGACTTGATCGTGGGTCTAGTGATTTACAAGTCTACCCCCAGCTAGGCTTAAGCTAAAGAGCCCTACCGCGTCTTTAGATGAGCTCTCAAGTCTTTAACCCATGTTCCAGATTTTATTAGAGCATCAAATAGCTTTAGCTAAGGGATAATTACCAAATCAATCATAAATCTACTATACAAATGTAAATTTAATCTTAAAATTTTCAATTTTATCAATGTAATCTTAAATCTTTAGACAAAATTCTAATGTAATTTTTTTGGACAATTGTAGCTAGAAATTATTGACGTGACATTGAATCATCACCAGCCACCATATGTGGCATGTTAACGTGGATAACTTTACTTAATATAACATTCCACGTAGATCATCATGTCAACAATTTCTAGCGACAATTGGCAAAAAAAAAAATACATTAGAATCTCATGCAAAGATTTAGAATTATATTGGTATAATTAAAAAGTTTAAAACTGAATTGGTATTTATACAATAGACTTGGGACTAAATCGGTAATTTTCCTCTTTAACTAGCAATTAGTGTTCAACATTCAAGATCGACACTTCACGTTTGGGTTGATCAACACATTATTGTTGGGAAAATCACCAAAAGTCCTTGACATATTTCACTTGTGTTAATTCAATCTTAAATTTTTTAGTTATGTCAATTAAGTACTAAACATTTTTCCGTTTTATCAATTGAACTCATCCGGCCAATTTTAATTAGAAATCACTAATGTGGATGTCAACCATCCTACACGACACGATCAAAGTTGACTTTGATATTATTTCATAATATATAAATATTTTTTTTTTAATTACTTTTTTTGAATTTATTATTCTTTTTGTTCCTTTTTTTTCTTTTCTTTACTCTTTTTTTTTTTTTTTTTTTTTTACTTAGGCCAACATAGGTCACTAGCACTCTTGCCGGCCATAGGCAAGGGCATTGAGCCCTCACAAGCCTCAGCAAGAGCCCTCTTCTTCTACAGTAGCAAGGGCCTTGACTTGGGCAAGGGCCACGATGCCCTAATCGGCTAAAGCGAGGGCCCACAACATCCTCGCTTGGGGCTGGCAAGGGAATTACAACCCTCGCTAGCCCTAAGTTTAAAAAAAACTAAGTAAAGAAAAGAAAAAAGAAAAAAAAATTCTTAAAATACAAATATATTATTTAAAAAAATATTTACATCAGTGTCAGCCATATCACGTACGATGGCCGACATTCACCTCGGTGATTTCTAGCCAAAATTAGTTAGGTGAACTTAATTAACAAAATAGGAAAAGATTTAATATTCAATTGACACATTTAAAATTGAATCAACACAAATGTAATAAGTTTACAACTTTTTTGGTAATTCTCCCATTATTGGGTCAAGTCCAAATAATTTTCTCAACGACCCTTCTCTACCTTAGAAATGCAAAACTTTGAAGCAAATCGCCATCATGGGGACTCGTTATTGTCGTATTAATTCATGTATAAACAAATTCTCCATGAAGGAACACAATTAAGGTATACAGAAGAAAAGGAGGATCCCAACAACTGCTGAGGACGACCTTTCCTTCATTTGCTTTGAGTGCACCCAACAGCAAATTAGGGCGAAACTTCTTGAGATTATAGTACAGATTCCTTGTAGTTTCTTGCGGTCATTGGATGTGGCCACCTCCTGCATTTACTTACAGAATGAGCGCAACAGTCAATTTGTCAACTCATATGCATATCAATTGCACGAAAGAACAATTAGAAAAATTGGTAAGAAAATGAAGAGCAAAGGCTTATTACTTGGGTCCCTCACGTTTGAGTCGACCCTACTTGTTGGGAGAAAAGTCAAACTATTCATCGTCATCGACACCCATTCTATCGTATCAAATCAATACACTTCAAGAGCAAAAGGATTATAATATTCCTCGAGATAAGTATTGTCAAAATTCATTCATTATGTGCAATAAATTTTGACAACAATAACATTGTATCCTACTAAAAAGTTCGAGATTTCAATCATGATTGATTTGTCAATCGTGTGCCTATAGGACGAGTTGATATAATATGTTTCAAGGATAGTGTGAAAGACCCGAGTTCTCGTACAATTTGTGTATTTCAATTAGTTGTACAAACCGTATCACGATCTGTTTAGATATATTTTTCTAGGCCGGGAGGAACGGAACACATCACATCACAACTATGAAACTGAGAGATGCTTGGCTTGGGGTATAAAAATAAAAGAAAAAAGCCATCCATGTGCTGTGAAATATCACAGCTGGAAGATTTTGAAAGCTGTAAGCTGAACGGAGAATTGATTTCAACTTGTATTGGACGCTTCAAGTGCAAGGGAGAACAGCTCAAAAATTTCGAAACAGTTATATAATAACCCCTCGAGGTCGGCTCGTTTCTTGAAGGCATTAGGGGATTTTCATACTCAAGAATTAGAGGCTGCACATATAAATCTCGCCATCTACATGTAAAATGCTCTGAATTGGGGCTGTCTATTCGTGAAATTTGTTGGGTGTTATGTAGATTTCCAAGTGGTCGATCCTTTGCGCTCGTACCCTTAAATTATCATAAAGGAAAAAATAATAATAATGACGATCCACAGAGGCGGAGATAGGGAGCGCCGAGGGGCAAGCAGGACGATTGGCTCGTGGCCCCTCATGGATCATTATGATAGGCCCAAAAGGCCAATTAATTTCTGGGACCGATTGGGCCAAGCCTTGAATTGCATGTTGAAGGGCTATGATATTTGGTTTAGGCTTCTCTTAGATTATTTTTTTAACTTTATTTTTTTCTCTCCTTTCAAGTTTATCAAAATATGCCTGCTTATTTTTCATAAGGAAAAATTCATAAGGAAGGGTGACGGTAGTCTTGCTACTCGACAACAAAGAATAATCTATAGTAGTCTACTTTTTTTATATTAATTTATTATGCAGCGTTCTTTCTTGCATGTTCCTCACTGAAAACGCGGCCATGTCATGCTCTCTTTTCTTCCATGTCGTTGTGACAGGCTGATGACCGTTATTACGCTTTTAGAAGTTGTCACTTTCAAGCACTGCTTTTCCAGATGGTAGATGCATCTTCATGAACACATTCAAGTCCGATCGCTTGAGACAGTCCAAGAACATGAACCTGTAACTAATGCAGAACATGGGCCAATGCCCTCAACAATCGCTGCAACAAGTAGTGCACGTAGGGACATGTATTGCAGGATGCTCGAGCACAACGTCCCTGCTTGTCGAAGATTGGGGATGGCGTTTTAATGACATCCCACCACAGAGACGCCAAGTAAAAGTACACAGAAAACTATGAACAAAATGACAGCAGAGTTTGACAGAGCTACTGATCGACTTGCATTACTGGTAAGAATAAGAATACTGGTCCACCGAGCAGAGAACTCTCAAATCAATGACGAAGGATTGATTCGAATAGGACTTCGCATGGCTAGTATTTTCTCAAAATTAGATGGTTTGATGCGTGCATCTATCTCGTTTGCAGGAATCTTCAGCAAATGCTCAACCAATGTCTGCTAGAAAGTTTAGCCCTGCTGTCCCTTGTCCAAATGAACAAGCTAACCTAGAAGTAACAATTGAAGTATGGTTGTGAAACATTTCAAATAAAACATGTGCAGGCTGTTGTGGAAACAATCGCATTGGCAACATCATTTGCATGAATGCATCTACTAATAGAAGCTCGTGATCCAATAGTGTTTTAGGAACATTCCCTACGGAAGAACACTTACTAATGAGACTGTGATATCAAAAAAGAGAGAAGTTCTGGTTCCACTAATGATGTAAAGAAATTGGGATATTGAACTTCACAGTGATTGTACGATTCCAAAGGCGACAGGCTTCCCTTATATATTGGGAAAAAATATCAGTGGTCACTATGTTTGCTAAGTGGAAGGCGCAGTAATCCTGTGTTAAACAGAGTAAAGTACTTTACAACATGTCACATTGATAATAATCTGATATGCTAAATCATCACTTTAACTAAAAAATTTCGTCATTTGCATAATTATAGACAAGTTAAAGGGACCATCTGTGTACCTTGAGCACGAGGGACATGGAAAATCTTTGCTGATACATAGATAAATCACCATAAATTGCAGCAGAGCTTTTCCAGACCTTAAAATGATGACTATCCATATATTCCCGGAATGATAGATGTTGATGATTTTGAATATCGATCCAAAAGCGACAAAACACGGGCGGCCCTCCTCCCGATATGACTTTCATCGTGAATGTTCCGGCCAGCCATGCGAACAAGAAGCAATTTAGCCGTTGATCCGTAGCGTTCCATTATATCCTTTGAGTGGAAAATCTTCTCCAAGAATCCCAAAGCCTCTTCCTTGAGTGAATCCATTCCCCACGTCAAGATCTCCAAGATGGGCTTGATTGCATTGGCTCCATGCAGAACGTTTGCGCCTCTGTTGGGAGATCCTTCCCTCACCAGCGTGGAAAGTGCCTGAATTGCTTCGTATGCTGTTGCGTGAACCTGTATCTGCAAGAGATTGACTAATTCAGGCAAAGCATTGGCCTCCAGGAGACAGAACGTGGATGCAACACTACATTTGCTGCCATGGGCCGGGCATCGAGGCACATGTGCACTGAAACACCAGCAAAAGCTAGGTTTAGTGGCCATAACGAGCCTTGGAGTGCTCGATGATAGATTTCCAATGAGAGCTGCTGCTCTTGCCTTGGCTGTCACAGAACCGACCCGGAGAAAGTTTACTAGTAGAGGATAAACTCCTTGCTCAACCACGATACGCTGTGACTCCACATTTGTGGGGTCTGTGAACCTGAAGAGTGCACTAAGGGCATTCTCTTTTGCTTCCATGGTTCCTGATCTCAATACTTTCACAATCGCTTCAACTCCATCCAACTCAATTAGCCTCGTAGTAAGCGATACTTCTGATTTTGGAAGATTGGCCAGTAAGCCAGCTGCTGCCATCTGCACATCACTCTTATCTTCATTCTCAAGAAACCCCACTAAGGCCTCCAACCTTCTCGGCTTAAGAAGGTACTCGACAACTCCTTGCGGTTCATGCTGTGAAAAGAGGAAGAGAAGATTTATTGCAACTTCACGGATTTCGGAGGCTGAGTCGTCAATGAGTGGAAGGACTATGGATATTCCATTTGCAGCCAAAACTGCCTTCTTGACCAGTTCGGGTTCGGAGTTGCAAATAGCTAGAATCACACGTAAGGCTGGTCTCCGCACATGGGATGAGCTGGCACTCTGTTGAAAAACTAACATACTGGTTATGATCGGTTCTAACTCAAGTTGGGTGCCTCTTCCATCAACGAGGAATTTGATCCCATCTCCATCAGAAGTAAGTTTCTCAAGGAGTTCACAGCATTTGATTATTATAGCTGGACGCTCGAACATTAGTTTTATAACGCGAGACACCCCGTCAGAAGCAGCTACAAGTTCTTTGTTGGCTCCGCAGCTTGATAGCTTGACCAACGCACGGAGAGACAGCTCCTTTGATTCAGCTGTGCCCGATAACATCTCAAGCAACGGTGGTATTACCCCCATCTTACCAATTATCTCCAGATTTGCTTCAATTAATTCCATATTGACCAGAGATCTCACCATTGACATTCTCAATGACTGTGGACCTGGCAATGTTCCAGGTAACCAACAAACAAGAAAAGCCAATTATAAAACATGTGCCATCACTCATCACAGAAAAAAGAGCATAAAAGAAGTTAGAAAGGCCTATCATGATGGCATTACAAATTAATACGTGCTTAATTCACTCCAACTAGCTGTTGTTAACATAAAATATAATGTTCTCTTCTTATGTAGTCTAATGTCTTTATGTTGGCCTGTACCTTGAGATACAAGGAAATGGCATTATGGTCGTACACTTACTCTATTTTATGTCTAACTAATCCACTCTAAAGCACAATTTTACCTTTATATACCTTTAATCTTTCCTTTTATCAGGTGTTTGTAATCTACTATCTGGTATAGGGTTGATTTACTTGGATGATCAGCTTCGTGGAGTTTCTTTTTTCCCTGATAGATAGGGTGCCAGGAGTTATAAGGTTCAAAAGCAGTCAGCAATTCTGAAGCATCCAAAGATTTAGCCACATGCAGTTAAATGGCATTCAAAACTAGGAATTTAGTGCATACGCCACAAGCATCAACAGCATTGGAAGATGGTGGATAAAGAGCTTCAACCTTGAACTATGCGATCAACAAGCGGCTCGTACCAGCCTGACCTAGCAGCACAAGTTATGTTCTCCTCATCCGCATCGAGCAACTTATCCAAGATCTTCTTGGCATACTCTGCTGATTCTGTCTCTGGCCCTCTCAAAAGCGTTACAAGGAAAAGAATAGCACTGCACTGCTGAGACAGCTTCTCGCATGCAGACACATTCCAACCCGATCTATCTTGCAATAGCTCAAACAACAATGCAATAGCTGCCTTTGAGATGCTTGGATCACGCCCCAAACAAGGAATGATGTAATCCCAACCTTTGGACTCAACCAGTTGTTCCTGGAAAATCGGGTGCATCCAAAGCATGAGATGGCTTCTAGAGATTGTGACCAGAGTTCTGACCAACTTAGGCATCTGACTAAGAGAATGCTGATACTCTACTCGTAAATTTTGAGTGTGGTAAATCCTCAACATCAATTAAACAATCAAGAAAGCCAATTATTCGAAAAAAAACCAACTTTCAGACGTCAATTACTTCCTTTCAAAGACTATGTAACAGTATCCCCATTAACAAAAGTAATTGTCACTTACCTTACTATGTAACAGTATCCCCATTAACGAAAGTAATTGTCACTTACCTTACTTTTTGCATGCCCTTCCACTACCTCCTTTAAGGTAATTAGTATCTTCCTCTTCACATCTTTGTTGTGTGAGTTCCCTAGAATAGAGACAATGATGTCGGCCAGTCCTCCTATGAAGATCCAATCCTTGTTAACCAAATCTTCTCTCACGAGTTCTTGAATTTGGCAGAGAGCCTCTTTCACCAACTCATCAGAACCAGATGACATGTTACTTTTGCAGCATCTGATTCTTAGACAGTAATTAAGCTCTCTCCATTCTTCTATTGACTGTCTCAGCGGAAGGTTTGACCTCAGAGAAGTGTCCTGAAGAACCTCTCCCGTTACGGGATCAGTTCTCTCACCACACTCAAGCCAAGCCTTGATGGCCGCTCTCTCAGCAGTGGTACCTGTGCAAAGGCTCACAGGATCAACCATTATTGTCTGATTTATAGGACAAACAAAGGCATTCAGTGGAGGTATTTGTTTTTCCCCTTCATTATAACCCACAATGACCTGGAATCTTTGGAAATACCGGGTTTTTAATTCTTCATAATTAATTGCAGCATCTGCCCGAGAGAGCAGTGCAATAACCTGTTGCAAGAAATATTCCTCAGCCTTTTCCTTTCGGTGCGCGGCTTCTTCCTTTTCCTTCCTGAAACTTTCCAATTCCTCGTTTATCGCAGATGGCTCAACATTTACACCAACTGCGCGTGCTATTTCTTCAAGCATGTCATTCGCAAAGCCCTGATCCCGTTTTTGGTCCTTAATGCCCTGGTTCAACTTGTTGATTATTTGGAGCTGAGAATGCGAAGTTTCAAGTTCCACTCTCTGCATTTCATTCTGCAGCCTATTTACCTGATCTGAAATGTTAGACAAGACTTCAGTGTTTGCAAGAGATAGGGCAGCCAAGGACCTTCCTATGTCCCTTGTTACTTGTTCTACCTCCTTCACTATGTATCTGCACCTGACCAACAAGTAAAACCGGGATCGGTTCTTATACTTCTCAATCAAGCTATTAGCCTTCTTAACATCGGTTTCAAGGGATTCCAGTGCTAGCCGAGCGGCTTGTGAGTCGTTTAACTCTTGGAGCTGCAATTCCTTCAGAACAGGTTCTATGTCAAACAGGTGTTTCGACAGGACTCTGAAACTATCTTTCTCGACGAGAATGTCTTTTGCAGCTTGAGCTGTTTTGATGACCTGGTTAGTCAGCACAGCCAAGATTGTGCCTATGGGAATGAGCTCCAAGGCCATGGTTAAGCACAAGATTAAGAGAATGGATTATTTCCTTGCTCAAATGTTCAACAACATCATCGAAAATCTTCAGATTCAAGCGGCATCCATATGACCTGCAGTTTATAACAAGTCACTTTCCACTCCACACGACGAAAGGATTCAGCAAAGCTATTAGTTGATGGAAAAATGGCACCGTGAACAAGTTCTCTCATGGTCTGTTAGGATGAACTAATGATGAAATGGGATACCCAAAAGGCTTAAAAAATCCACAAGGCCACAGGATAGTAGAGATAAACATCTCACAATCTCTGTTTTTCTGATTCATTTTAACATTAACATATGGAGGTTCCCTCACCTTGTAACATAATAGTTCATCATTTCTCTACAAAAAATAAAGACCAATTTCAGATTAATTCATGCTCCACTCATCTTTCTTCAGTCGACGTGGATTCCTAATTAACTTAATCTCCCAAGAGTTTTCTACAACCATGCTATATTCTGTTCGCACATGAAAGCGAATATTTAGCCTCTGGTAATGCTACCGCTTCGGCTCAGTGGACTCAACTAGATTGTAGTTCCTTAGAATGTCTATTAATTTATAATGCATAAGCACAATGATACACAAATGTCTCCACGCCAACCGTTTTAACCCCTCCCATTTAGTAGCACGCATCATTTCGTCCTTTAGACGTGCGCAAAGGAGAAGAGACTGAGACAGTGTAAAAGAAACAGAGAAACACATTAACCAAATCTTTCATAGACTAGAAACAAACTCGACCTGAAATGTCACTGACATAACCAACCCTTATATCCGGAATGATAGTTTTGTTAATCATCCGACTTCCCAAATTCCCAGAACGGAACCAAGAAGATTGATTTTCTTTCACCGAATTTTTGCTTGGCGACAGTCTTTACAGCCTCTTCCGGCTAATTTCTCCATTCCAATCACAAATATCAAAAGCATAAAAACAGGGAGACCCTAGAGAGAGAGAGAGAGAGAGAGAGAGAGAGAGAGATTCAAATGACTCCTGCAAACTAGCAAATTATACAAGTGGAAAAAAAAAAAAAATCCAACGAAGCCCATGTGTTCATTGTACTCAGCTGAACGAATTCCACATGCAGAAATATATGAATCTCTCTCTTACTAATAACCAAACGCAAACATCCAAAAATGGCAAATTTCACTTCTCATGCATTCCATAAATTACCTCTAGAGAACTGCACAAGCCCTTTGAGATTCCCCACGAGATTAGTACCTCTGCAACTATTCCAACTTCACTCCTGGAAAATTCCCAAAGAAGAAGAAGAAAAGCTCGACCATGCAGTGACGAGTGGGCAGAAACGGAGCACCGATACAGCTTTTACCAGGCGTCGCCGTACAGAAAACGAAGACTTGCCCCGAGTCAATGCTTTCCTCGGACGAGGAAGTCCGCGGTCTTTGCATATTTTAGATATATTACATGACGATCCCGTTTTCCGCCTTGACGTGGTCCGGGAGGCGGTTTGGTCGGTTCTTTCTCGATCTGGGAAAACCTGAGTCAGTCGTTGGAACATTCCGGGAAAGTCGTCGGACGCCCAGCGAGAAACTTCCGTCTTTTTCTTCTGCGGATCTTCACTGGGTCGGGGATTTTCCGGGAAGTTCGTTTGTTTTTTCCTCCCCGTTTCCGGGAAGTGACAGTTGATGTGACGGTTAGAAGTTCATCCTCTTTTTAAACCCACCTGCGTGATTGCTTCCTGGACAGAATCATCATTCGTTGCTCATCTTTAGAAATCAAATCACAAGTCTATAAAGTGCGAAATGATTCGTCGTGCCAAGCAGCATCAACATTTGAAAAACATAAGATTAATCAACAATTTACCATACAGGAGTTGAATTACCCTATAATCACGAGATACTAAGTATGACTAAGTTAAAAGAATTTAGAAATCATGGAGTTGATTTTCTTCTTACCACTATTTGGTTAGAGTTCAACATGGCCCTTACTTATTAAAAAGGTAAACATGAGACATTGCTCTTCTTATAAATGGCAAAATTTTCCAAACTCAAAGGCTAACGAATACAATAAGACAAGGAAAATGATTACCTAACTATTCAGTCACTTCACAAATTTGATGGTGCATTGTGAGCCACTAATCTTAAAGTTGGAAACTGGGACACCAGGTGGTCCAATTTTATATTTTGTTGTGACTTTGATTGGGTGGGATTTCCTCATTTGAAAGGTGTGTTTTGGGGGAAAAATCATAATAAAAAAAATGTTTCGGAAATCATTTTTCAAGAATTTTTTTTTGGAAAATGCTTTGATTTCCCCTTTTTCAGTTTAAAGAGTTTATTTTCCTAACATTAAGAATATACATTATCTATGACCGTAAATATTTTTTCGTTGATTGATAATTTTTTACAAACCAAAATACGTGAAAGTTCGGAAAATTCATTTACTTCTTTCATTTAAACATATACACCCCAAATCTCACCTTAATTTTCTCTTTCACACAACCAATAGTAGTTTTCATGGTTGTTCAAATGTAGGGGCAAAGAACAAACTCAACACATGCACTCACTCTCACTTTGTATTGTGACTGCTTGGGGAGGAGTAGGATTCTGCACAACGTATCCATCCTTCATATCCAGCCCCTTGAGAAGCAGCTCGAGGCATCACCGATTTGACAGCCGGGATGATAGAGCCATTGATTCGATTCGGGCATCTCGAGGTTAGAGATCTTTCTCAGCGAAGAAGCTGCTCGAGTCTTTGAAGCGAGTTGTCGCGGATTGCCTCTCCTCCACAGTTGCCTTTGCAGCTTGCAGAACTCTTCAGGTTGCTCTTGAATTTCGATTCTTTCTTATTTTCTATCGGTCTTGCCGACTTGGTTCGATCTTGCCGAGTTTTAATTTTGGTCCTAGTGGAGGCGTTTGGAATTTTATAGAAATAAGGAAAAATCCCAAATAATGACCTAAAGTGAACTCAATTTTTCGGGAAAAAAAAAATCTAAAATGAACATTGTTTCAAATAAGGATTTGAAGTTGTCAAGTTAGCCTTAAATAATGACCTAAGCTTGCCCATCGTAGCAAGCACTTGATTTTTTTGGTGGTCAATTGGTTCTAAGATTGCATTGGATCCGTTGAATACAACTATAGAGAGCTCTAAAGAGTCTTGTGTCAAGAAAGCAGACAATTCTAGAAGAAGTACGGGACTATTCAATACCTATCCCATGGGACAACTATGATCTCGTACTTGAAACCAAACAAGCACTTGAGGAATTCAATCAAGCACAGAATCAATCAAGAATGCTTCCATAACAAGAACAAGAAATGGCAAATATGAATGATCCTTAAAATCCTCCCAAGAATCTTATGCTTAAGCATCCTATGCCTAATGGGGAGGCTTCTATCTCATGATCCTAATGATCAAGGACCCTTTTCCTTATCCTTTGGATCAGACCTCAACATAGTCTCCCATTATACTCAAACAGCAAATTGCCCCCAGCTAATCATGCCTAAAAGAGTATAAGGGGATCTATGCTTAGAACTAGGGAAATCCAGATCAACTGTAGCAAATTTCCTATCCTACACTAGGCGAATCTCTTGTTCAGGCCTTCCAGGGACTGTCTTTTAACTACAAATTTTCTAGAAATTTAGTTCAGAGCATAGAGACGCTCAAGGGTGCTAAGATGGAAACATTTCTAACTTAGTAGAGCTGCATTTCTTAGAGGATCATATCAAGTTAGAGAATATGAAGTGTTTAGAGAGACATAAGGAGATTTTTCACAAGCTCACACTTTAATTCAAGGGACTCTGCCCCAAACTTTACATCCCATTTTCCTTTTATAGGCATTAAGAGGTCACAAAAAACAAAGACCATACTCACTAGTCTTAAATGCACATGTAGGCTCCAAGAATCCCAATCAAAATTTATTTTAGGTGGTATGAACAGTGACTATGGATAGTGATTTCCCTAATCTATTGTTACAATAACTTTGCTACATTGACCTGTGCTACGATGATTTTGCTATAGGCCTATTTATCATCTTAGGAGTTGTAATCATAATCTAAATCGTCGGAGCTATGTCGTGCAAGCTATTCTTCCCCATAGCATTGTTCAAGTCCAAAGTTAACAAGAGGACTATTGGTGTTGTGAGTGAATTCTCTTTGTGATGTTAGGACATTCCACATGTTTAGATCGATTGAGGAGAATATTTCTTCATGAGTCCTAGAGGGTCTTGGAACACTATCTTGGTCTATTCTTTTAAGCATGACTAGCTAGGGCCAGTTTGCTATTTGAGCATGATGGAAGATTGTGTTGAGGTCTAATTCAAGGGATAAGGATAAGGGTCAATGGGTATCATTGCTCATTCGTTACTTGTAAAAAAGAGATGTGGCCATTTCACAAGGTTTAATACCATGAAAAACTCAAAATTAATACATTTGTAAAAAATTTGCCTAAAATTTAGGGAAAAAACTACCAAAAACCCCAAACTTTGCCCAAAGTGACAAATTTACCAAAATTTTTTTTTTGTGACATGAAAAACCCCAAACTTTGCAAACTGTGACACATCTACCCCATTAAGGGCATTTTCGTCTTATTTTTTCTGTTTTTTATTTTTTTATTTTTTTTTCTTCTCTCTTCCCTCCATCGGCCATGGTGGAGCCCTCGCACGATGCCGGTGAGGGTGGCCCTCACCGGACGTCGGCGGAGGGAAGAAAAAACAAAGAAAAAAAAAAGAAAAAAGTAAAAAGACCAAAATGCCCCTATGATTTGGGGTAAATGTGTCACACAAACGAAAGTTTTTCGGGGTTTTTGTGTCACAAATAAAAGTTTGGGGTAAATGTGTCACGGTTAGAAACTTCGATTTTTCATGTCACAAAAAAAAAAGTTTGGGGTAAATTTGTCACTTTGTGCAAAGTTTTGGATTTTTGATGGCTTTTTCCCAAATTAATTTTTTAATTACAAAAAACCCTAAAATAGTACATTTATAATAAATTTATCCCATACTAATTTTTTGACTATCAAAAGCTCTATACTTGTACATTTGTAATAAATTTATTTCCATTAATTTCCACTAAATAAGATTAATATTGTTACCCTAAATTGATATATTCATTAATTGTCACATGTTATCTAACTCAACAATTTAATGGTAAAATTTAACAAAAATAACGAAAAGAAAATTTTTCACAAATATACCAATTTTGAGTTTTTGGTAGTTGAAAAATTAATTTAATATAAATTTATTATAAATGTATCAGAGGTTTTTCATGATATTAAACATTTCACAAAATAGTGGCTGGATTTTCCTGTTGAAGTCCCTCTATAGCCCACCAGGCCCGGCGCGGCCCATTTTGCTCTCCTCTCCTCGAACTTCTCGCGTATTCTCCCCTTCTCTCTCTCTCTCTCTCTCTCTCTCTGGGTATTGCTATTGCAGGGGTCTTCGTTTGCCGAGAATTCTGCAGTTCACGGTCTTTCCGGCGAGAAAATGTCGTCCATCGGAACGTCGAAGGGCATCCTGGAGATCGCCAAGTTCGGCGTCTACGTGACGGTCCCCATCGTTCTCATGTACGCCTTCGCCAACAACTCCAAGAATCTCCAGAAATTCATGGGCAATGTGAGTTCCTCTCCCTCTCCCTGTCGCGATCCATATTGGCGTCCTATCAAGTTAATGCCCGTGTCAATGCGAGCGAATGTCAAGATTTCGACTGATGGGTGTTGCGTTTTTTGGGAGTTGGCTTGATTCGCTAGTCCGGCCTAGGGTTTTAGGCGGCTGGAATTGTCGGCGTGCCGTGAGCTGTTTGTGATGAGGATTTTTTGGAGTTTGAGCTCTTCTGGATTGGAAATGGTATTCGGCGAGAAGCGCCCGAGTGGTTTTTCGTGTCGGACGGGGTTCGGTTGCGTCTTGAATATGCTGAATTTGTTTGTGTCCTATAGGTTGCAACGATTGAAAAATGTTGTTTGTGCAAATTGCCTCGAATTGCTTGTCTCGTATGCTCTTGGGATCTTGGGCGAGGGAGTGGAACCTAGATGAATATAACTGTTTCAATGAGGGAGTCGGGTCCCTGTGAACTTTTCAATTTTAATCTTCTTGATGATCTGTCATACGAATTTCAAAGAGCGATTTTGGTTTTATCTCGTTGTTGGTTGCCGAGCTTGTGTGTCTTCAGTATCGAATTTGCAAAAAAACGACGATGCACTTTGAGCTGTTCACCTTACAGTTTTTCTGATGACAGCTCCACTTAGATCATGTTTGATGGTTCCCTGAGGACTGTCTTTGAGAATCTAGCAGATTGTGATGACCATGTTAAACCTAGACTAAATCCAATATCTTGTGATAGAATTTCTCAATTGCTCCAGCTATTTGTGTTTCCTTCCAGGATTTATGAGTTCCAAGTTAAATTTAGGAGGATCTACTGTACCGCACGCATCTTTGACACATCAATAAGTAGTTCAGGATGATGATAACAAAGACCATCTAATGCAGTGACAGAACTCAGATATTTCAATAATTGTTTGGCAAATGGGTTGATCCATGGACATTGCTTTGCTTGCTGTACTAACTAGTAAGGTTGCGTACGCCCCTTAGTCATCTGTGCCCTTATTACATAGTGTATAGGATCAATTTGGTTCTCTCAAAAATTGACCCCAATTATATTGCCACATCTTGCCTCTTCCATGAACTTTGGTATTTGCTGGGTTCTTCAGGATGGACTTTCAGTTTTGTAAATGTATATTACTGTACTTGTTTCTCGATTTTTCAACATTTTGGTGAAGCCTGATGGTTTTTTCCTGCTAAGTTCTTCCCCAGTAACGACTGTCCAAGGGACTTTTCGACATGGGCAGACTGCTTTTTATTTGATTGTTCAGATTAATTTAGCCTTTTCATCCCTTAATGGATTCCTTTTTACCAGTTTTACAGAAGACTGCTGCTTTTATAAATGGAATTACAAACTAAATGAAGAGCTAGAATTCACACTTCCTGCTGCTACTTCATACCATGACAAAAGCAGTAATGAGTCATCTTGGATAAATTACAAGCTTCTATTGCTCGCATTAAATGAATTTTGTGGGCCATGGATGTGGTGTGGTTCTTTAGTAGTTCAAAGGGAACTAATGGCAGAGGCGACATCTTAGCCCACTTTTTTTGGAAGATTATGATGAGCATGAGGACTTTCTTGTTAGTCGCTCCTCATCTGGTGATGAAATACTGCTAGGTTGAAGCTGTGGTTTATTATCTTCTGAGTGTGAATACTGAATCATTGACTGAGATAAATGACCTTTGTTGTTTATGTGCCCGTTAGTGCTTCTTATGATCATCCATAATCCATCTTCTTTCCGTAATTTGTTCACTTAAGTCTGAGTCTCATTTCCAAAATTTGTTGTTACTCCTTTGTGGCTATGAATATGACTCTGAAGTTCCTTTTTTCTGTCTGTCAAGAAATCTTATGTGGTGTACCCACCCGAGGGACCGAGGCCACCTTCGCCGGAAGAGCTGAGGGAGATGGCAAGAGAGATTGCTCGCAAGAGAAACAATCAATAAACAGCTTCTCTCTGATGCAGGTCGGAGTTTCTCTGCATACTTGTTTGTATTATGCGAGAAACAATAAGCTTGTACGTGTTATAATTTCTTAGTGAAGTCACCCTCATTCTCCTTCCCATCCCATCAAGTAAATAGAAGCAATTAAAGGAAAGGTTCGTGGATGTATGCAATGTATGCTTGCTGTTGTGATGGATTTACCCATTGTTTCCTCGTGTATACCATCTCAATTTCGAGAAACCTTTGCCAGAGAACAGGACTGAAGAACCATGGAATGCTAGGTTCGACTTCTACTCCTGTCGGAATGCGTGATGAACTTGAAACTCTCTTCAGGGGAGTCTCCTAGTCCCTGTATGATGTATTTACTGCTTCTACCTCAACTGTTTATGACTGTTGGAAGGTGGACTTGGTAAATAGTAAATACTAAGGAGATTCTGCCATCTTCTCATGCGACTTCTCTTCCTTCTATTTACTTGAGAATTGTTGAATTAGGAGTAGAATTTGAAGATATGAGAAGATCCTGTGACGTACTCGTTGGTTCGGACACGTGTGACTCTTGTAGACTGACCCTTTTGACAGCAATGGATTGTTGACGGATGTGATGGAGCTCGTCTGTCATGTAAAGTCCTTCACTCTCTTTTGTCTGGAGAGGTGATCAGCGGATAATTTAAGGTCATTAGTTGCAGATTGCGCATGCAAATTTCTCCCAAATCAAAAGCGAAATGACTTGACAACAGTTACCATGTAAATGTACGTTGTCTCCAAATGGAAATATTACCAAATCGATCTTAAACTTATGACATGAAATAAGTAGTCATAATTTTTTGGGCTAAATTAAGAAGTTAAAGATATACCAGGTTTTTGAAATTTGATCACCATCCTATTTTAGCCACTCAATAGGAACGTTTTGTCACCCTTCAAATTCCTTCTGACTTTCCACGACAGTGGATACAGCAAGGTATACACACCTTTAATTTAGTGCCATTGGGCTCGCTTTATCCTTTCATGAAAGGAATGGATTAACCATAGTTGCTTAAATGGCTCTTTTAGAAACCCGTTTCTTGAACTACTAGTATGCTTGCATCGGTAACATCCAAACCACCCTTAACATAGGAACAGTGTTTGTTATGCTGTTTCCAAACTTCAATACGGCTCTCTTGGATTCACCCCTTCTCTCAGCCCCTAAGATCTAGCTGTAGATTATCGGAGCACCTCAAACTCCAAACTCTATTGTTGCTACCTTATATCATCAAATGATTTATCCGGTTTAGAATCATGCCATTGACCTCAATTTCCTTTGTTCTGAAGATGCCTTGTTCATCTTGGTGGATAATAACCAAATTTCCTATATCCATGTTCCTAAACAGATCCATCGAGATCAATTAGTTAAGTTACTCCCAAATATGTTAGTAACTAACTTGAAAAAATTCACCAGAATTTCAGACCAATCCAATCCACAAAGTCCCAGTTCACTAAGAAGAAAGATGGCGCACTTGTCATCAAATTTAGTAAGGAAAATGAAGAGACCACATCTTCTATTTTTCTTACTATTTTTATGATGCAACCTTGTGCAACTCATGTTCCAGCCAATGAAGGCCTTCCATATCCAAAATCTATGATTGAGTCTTCTAAGTGAGAGGGATGTCCTGCTCATTATTACAAAGATCCTCGTACGGGACATTTTTTCTAGGATCTAGATTGTCAGTGCTCTCTTTGCACAAATCCTCCAGATGACAAAGAAGAAGATAGACCATCCAAAAGAAAGAAATAGTCAAAAGATAAACTTTACCGGAGGTACCTTGACAGAGACCCTAGTGTCGAACCTCTAGATAAAGATGAAGGAAAATATCAATTTGTGGTCTCGTATGGACCACCTCGACCACACCCCCCCTCCAAAATTCCTTAAACCATATGAACCCAAACCTCCTCCATCTCCTCAGTCACCACCTAGAAATAAACCCCGATTCTAAAAGTTAATTATCTCACCCTTCTATAAACCTGTTCACAAATGGGCTAAGAAGAATTCCCTTCCTCTTAAAGTACCCAAAATACCTCAGTCCTAATGTTCCCCAAAACTAGAACTATCATCACCCGTCCTTCCATTTTTTTTGTATGTTCCAATCCTCAGACTTTCCACCTTGGGAAAGATCTAATTCTAATGTCTCATTCCCAGCATTAGAAGAGTTTATAGATGTTCATATCAATTTTGTCATATCTCTAAGATCCCGAATCCTACAATTGATGACCATGGGAGGCAAAAAAAAGTTACGGCAGCTGAAGTTGTCCTGAATTGGTAGGCAGAAAATGATTGACCCAGAATAATGTTCTCAAAACAATTAATACCAAGATTTTAACTGTCTAAGCTCGTCTTGATTATGTTGACTAGAAGGTTGATCAAACGGCTTTGATCACAAATAAATTGCTTGAGACATTTTAGAAGAAACTTCACTAGATGGAATCTGGGAGAAATGTTTCTCATCATTATTTGGAAGACCAAAACAGCTGAAATGGAAAAATTGAGTAGACAAATCAAGCTCATGCAAGATAGAAAATTTATTTCTCCTCTAGATCCATTTTCTCAGTCTTGGCAAGCGATTCCCAAGGATGTGGGCTCCTCTAGGGCTACCTCAATTTCTTCAATTATTGATGAAGCCCCAAAGCAGGATGAGAGGGATATTGTTACACTCTGAAATTGTATCAGAGAAATAGAAAGGCAAAGAAGAATCAATGAAGAAAAGAAGCTATCTCCTAAATCTTTTCTAGAGCCTCCCTATGTTCATATGGTCTCCAACCCACTTGAAGCTTTCCTACTTGACCAAGATAGACAAAGTATACCAACTATTGCTTCATTTGATTCCACCAAGCAAAATACCTCCGAATCAATCTCAAAATCGGATTCCTCATCCTCCAAAAACACTTTAACTTCTGAGCCACAAACACCAGTATCCTATGTACTTGCTATTTTTATGGCTGACCCCCCTAAAGGAAAGATGGAATCAAATTCATCCGAGCCAAAAATAGTTCACCTTCATGACTTAAATCCTAAATATAAGTCTTCAACTTCAAAATACTACTTCACACCCAATGACATTCCATATTCCTAATGGCAAGATAGATTGCAAGAATTCCATACTTGGCTCAACACCAAAACACTTTCTATTGAACATCGGTATGACATGTTGACTAAGTTCATGAGCAGATTCACTAGGGATGCGCATTACAAAATTTCTAGAATAGAAAATGAGAAGTTAAAAATTTTAGCTTTTGATTTCTTCTTTAAATTTATTCATGGAATAGAAATCTGTTCCAGAAATAGAAAAATCAAATTACATTACCAAACGGATTTCTGTTTCAAACCTGTTCCGAAAAACAAAGAAATAGAGAAATAGAGAAGTAAAAATTTTATCATGTGCGTCCTAGAAGTCTAAAAGATTGGTGGAGATCTATTTCTAACCAAGATTAAATGACATTTTTGATTCAGATAGATTTTCATCATATGATCCAAGTTGTCCACCAATTCTTTATTAGCAAACCAAAAGATCTCCTTGAGTTTAGAAGAAAAGATTTTTTTTTTTTTAAAGGAAATGATGTTCTCTACGAAGAAAGCATCTCAATAGGCATTTCTAAGAAATGCTTAAATCATTCCATGCTTTTAGAGTTGATCCTAACCTGAAGTAGGTATTTTTAGCCTCCATTCCAAAAGAGATTAGCCAAATGGTGAAAAAACCATTAAAAATACATAGCAAATTGTCATCAATGCTCCCCTTAGAGAACTCCAGCAAGAGATACATCTTGCTCTTGATGATCTTTACGTTTGTAGAAAGGCTTTCAAAAGTTATCTAAAAAATGGAACTTATTATCCCGGTCCTTATATTGCTAAGGAACTACAAAAGTTTCCCAATGAAAATCTCTCCCATAGGCAGGCTCAGCAATTCCTAGGGATCGTAAATTATCTTCGAGATTTTGTTCCAAAAATCACAGAGTTTGTAAATCCACTACAATAAATGCTCAAGAAAGATGCTCCTCCGTGAGGACCACAACAAACTAAGTCTGTACATAGACTTAAGGAAATTTTGCAACATCTTCCTCCTTTGCAAATCTCATCCATAGGAAAAAGAGTACATGAAACAAACGCCAATGATGAATATTGAGCTGCTATTCTTTTTTAAGGAATTGATGGAAATTGACAAGTTTGTAGACATAAGGGTGGAAAATTTACGCAAGCGGAAATGCTTATTTTCTATCCAAGCCAAAAGAATTTGCAGCTATCACATCCATAAATATGTATGTGATCAAAAATCCAAGAGGCGGTTTCAAAACATGAGATAATGTTCTTGTTAAAAATCTTATAATTGTCTTTCTTATAAGTGAAGAAATCATATTATATTTTATTATATTTTCAATTTCAAAAGAATTCGAATTTAGAATTTTATTCCATTCTAAAATTCTATCAAATCATAGAAATTATATTGATTAATTATATTTATACTAAGTAATAAAAATATTAACTAATCAAATTTTTATTAAATAGTAAATAATAAACTATAGTATAAACTATAAATACTAAATAAAAAATTAAAAAAAAAAAATCAAATATGCATTATATATATATATATATATATATATATATATATATATATATATATATATATATAATACAAAATTTCAATTCCTACTTCAAAACATTTCTTTTTCTTTTTAAAATTTTTTTTTTTTTTTTCCTTTCTTTCTCCCCTTCTTCTTCTTCTTCAAGGTGGCCGGTCGCCGGCCTTGGAATGACCGGGTGATCGGCCGGACAGGGCCGGCGACCTCACCGGAGCATCACGGCCCTCGGGAGGCCGAGCCTTGCCAGCAGTGGGCGAGCGGCCTCGCCCGGATCTGGCGAGGCCAAGCTCGCCCGGCCCGCCGGGCGAGCTCGACCTCGCCGGCCACCGCGAGGTCGGCCTCACCTTGGCCGAGTGACGCCAACCTCACGATGCCCTGGCGAGGTCGAGGCCCGCTGGTGGCTGGGCGAGCTTGGCCTCGCCCAATCCATGGATGGGCCAAGCCTCGCCCGACCAGGCAAGGCTCATAGGTGGCTAAGGGAGGCCCAAGCGAGGCCCACCTAGCCACCGGCTAGGCTCGGCCTCGCCGGTGGTTGGGTGAGCCTTTGGCAACCGACGGTGGCGGACGGTGAACGGCGGCGAACGGTGAACGGTGGCGAACAGCGAATGGCGGCGGAGGGTGGCGAACGGCGGCGATGACAAACGACAATGGTGGTAGCGGCGGCACTTGAAGAACAAGGGAGAGGGAAGAAGAATAAGAAGAAAGAAGAGGAAAAAGAAAAAAATAGGTTAACTTGATTCTAGAATTGTTCCCGAAAACAAAGAATCAACTTTTTTTTTTTTCGATTGTATTCCAAATCTACTTTTGGAAACAAAAATTTTAGCAAACGCATTTCTGTTCAAAATCTACTCTCGAGAACAAAAGAACAGAAACAAGCATTGTTTGGCAAGTTGCCAAACAGGCCCTTATTTATGCTAGAAGCTTGGCCAACAGAAGATAATCTTGTTTCTTAGTGTTACCAGCAAATTCACAAGATCTAGTTTCATCATCACAAGATCCATAGAGAGGACCACTGTCATAAGATCCTTTTGATCATAGTAAATTATAGCTTGCACCCAACCTTGGATATTTACCCCAACCTGGTATTCCAGCAAGTTCCAATAATGCTCCTACGAGTACTCACTAGTCATCCAAAAGACCATGATTGACTAAAGTAATTGAAGAAGTAGAAAATTTTCTCGAAACGCTTAGGCAAAGTATCCAGAAAAAAGCACTTCCAATCCTCCTAAATTCCGTCCAACTCATACCAATCTCTAGATGATATAGGTATCAAACATCTTGAAGCTCTAGAAATCGAAACAATGCTCGAAGAATATCGGAGACAAAAGTATGGAGAAGACTCGAATGACTCAAACAACCGTATTGAAGAGCCTATCCATAGGCATAATAAGTGAAGGGAAAGAAGACTTTGTTAAAGACTTATTCAAGACAAAACAAAGGAGACAGAGGAATCACGTGAATGAGACGAAAAATTTGACCCAAAGTACTATTCATATACTATTTGGCATTGTTCATGTACTATTTTAGCACTGTTTGGAACAATAGCGTACGGTTCATAGTACTATAGCACTATAGTGGAATTGAAAAAAGCGGGATGATGAATGTAAAAGTCAGTCTGTCAGTAGAATAGCTTAGTATGAGCAAATAATTGACTTTTTATCGGCCGGACGAAGTCTGTAAAGTTCTAGCGTGTTGTTTCATGCCTAGATAAGCCAGTATATGTAAATGTTAAGAGATAGAACGCGCTCTCTTTAGAAATAATATTATGTGGTTTGTTATGAATTCCTAAAACTTCTCTCTCCTCTTCCTTTCTGCCTAGTATGATCCCTTAAAAACTAGGAATGTTCTTATCAATCCTAGTACTATGCTCTGCAATTGCTACCTCTGAAGCTTAGACACGTTGCGGGATCTTCCGTGTCATGTCTGACACATGTTGACGTGTTCGAGCGTACACGCTCGAACATGCTTGGACACGTTCGGACATGTGGTCAACACGTGTCGGATTTTCCGACACGTGGTCAACCTTTCTCGACACGTTCCGACGTGCGTGTCGAGAGAGGATCGTTGAAGAAGACGATGGAGGGTGGAGGCGAGGCGAGAAGACGAGGGAGGGCCGGCGGTGAGGCTGCAACTGCGAAAGAGAAACGCCAGAGGCCCTTCGATGAGCGACTGCGAGAGAGAGCTATGCGATGAGGCGACCGGGAGAGAGTTGTGCAACGAGGAGGAAGAAGAGGCCATAGTTAGGGTTTTAGCAAGAAGAGGGGGAGGGCAGTGGGGGATGATGGAAAGAAATCGGGCCGGAGAGGGGGGTGGCGTGACGATGGAAAGAAATCGGGGCCGGAAAGGGCGGTGGCGTGGTGATGGAAAGAAATCGGGGCCGGAGAGGGCAGTGGCGTGGGGTGAGGGGAGAGATAAACCAAGGAGGGGGAGGGGTGGGGGAAGGAACCGAAGCGAGGAGGGGGATGGAGGTGGATTGATGGGGGCAGGGAAGAAATCGATGCGAGTGGGGAGCAGGTACTGTCGTGTAGGGAGTGAGGGGGGGAGGAGAGAGAGGAGAGAGGAGGGGGAGAGAAGGGAAGAAATCAGGGGAAGATTTTGGGGTGGCGTGGGAGCAGGTGTTGTCATGCAGGGAGGGGGAGAGAGAGAGAGGGGAAGAAATCTGGGGAGGATTTTGGGGTGGTGTGGAGTGACGTGAGGGATAGGAGGAGAGAGAAATGGGGAGAGTTTAGAGAGAAAAGAGAGGGAAGTAATTTTTGGGAGATTTTTCAGGGAATAATTTTGAGTGGCAAATTATTTTTGTTATAAAAATAAATAAATGAGTTAAAAAGTGATTTCAAAAAATAAAAATAGTGAATATTAAATAATAATAAATTTTGATGATTATAGAATATCATAGATTTATTTAAATAAAGTTGATTCTATTTTTTGTTAGTCATTAGTTTCATTCATAATTTTTGTTAAAGTTAAAAACATGTTCATAAATATGGATATGCATTAATTATGAATATATCTTTTGAATTTTCTATGAATAGATTTATTAATATTATTAGTGCAAATTCATTGTAAACTCTTTTTATTTATTTAAGAATATGAATCAAATTAATTAAAAATAAAAATATTTATTTAATAATAACGTGTCCCAACGTGTCGGAATTCTCCATTTTTGAGAAATGACGTGTTAACGTGTCGTGTCGTGTTGTGTCGTGTCACGTGTTCGTGTTGCGTGTCCGTGTTACTTAGCTTGCTACAATATGGAATCTATGCATTAGAATTCTCCTACCCTAAAATTTTCTATGATATGAACCAAAAAACGAAGGAGAATTTGGTGGCTAACAAGCAATCCCTATTCTAAGGCCAAGGAAGGGTTATGCGTGTGGGATAGCATATTTGCCACAAATTTTATTTTTGGTTTTCCAGATTCGTATCATAGGCCATATAGGATGATGGTGATGACTAGATTTTACATCAACAATTGGCTAAAGAAATTATATTGAAATTTCACGTAAAGATTTAGGATTACATTATTAAAATTGAGAAGTTTAGAATTGAATCGGTATTCAAAAATGTTTTGATAATTATCCCTCTCTAGATCGACTAAATTAATTCGAGTTGCATTTCATGGTTGTAGTGAAGGATAATACTCCCAGAGTTTATTCCTAAAAAAAAATCCAAAATTTAGATCCAATTTCAAAGCTGCACCAAATTTTTTTGTCTAAAATTTTTTTAACATTCACTTTAATCTTAAATCTACCCACGCATTCAAAATTTACCATAGGGTTTTTCAAGATTATCAACTTGAAAATATTGTTATTCCATATGAAAGCGAGGATCTCCATGAAAACGTGGGTTCTGATAATGAATAGCTAATTAGTATTAATATTGATAAATATGGAAAAACAAGTGGCAATTTTTGGAAACATTGATAGATTTAGGGTTGAGTGAATATTGAGATATTTTTATTAAATAAAATAATTCTTAGCAAAATTAGAATTGGACTTGAAGTTTGTGAATTTTTTAGGGAATTGGGCAACTCTTCTCCATTTACTAGAATTATAGAAATAGCCTGAATTTTGCATCTGATCGTATCCTTCGTCCTTTTGTTTGGTAGTGCCGGAGAAAATTAGGTGAAGATTGGAGGGTGGAAACAAATACACGTGGAGAATTGGCGGGCCCATTAGTTGAGCGTCGATTGAGGGAATGAGAGGCGGTGGTCCCGCGGGGTTAGGTTTTTATTTTATAAATAGGTAAAATTGGACTTTTAAAAAGATTTTGAGGGCAAAAAGGGAAACAGATCAAATTTCATTCATTTATGGAAGTAGCCTTCTGAAAATACTGAAAGCTCAAAATAAATCCCTTTTACGAACCAAATACGAATCAAAACCCGAACCAAACGTTTTTTTTTTTTTTTTTAATGGGTTTTGGAGGCTGAAAACTCCTTAAGAAAGCTAAACCAAATGCACCATTTGTCTCCGGAGAATCTATTCCCTACAAAAGAAGTAAAATGAATTAATTTATAGATTGACAAAAATTAGAATTTTTAGATTGAATATTACATACAAGAGAAACTCTTTTTTTTTTTTTTTAATTATCTTAAGCTAGCTTCATTCACTCAATTAAATTTGGTCGGAACATTCTAGTGACTATAGAAACCCACTTTAAAATGTGGCTGAACGATAAAGTAATATTGCACTAAATATGGATATTTACTTTCAAAAGAGGATACATAACAAGTTAATTAAACTCATCAATGAATTAGATAATTATTTAACTTGACAATGGACTAATTTATTTTTATAAAAATTATGTACGTAATATATCTCCTCTTTACTCAAGTACAAAAAGTCATCTTGTGCAAACACATTTTTCTTCCTTTCAATTCCTTTCTCTTTCCAAGCAAATCAAACTTCAATTCCTACACCTTATCCTTTTTCTCTCTTATTCTCTCTTCCAAACAATTTCGAAGAAAAATATCTCCTTCACCTAGATTTTCTTTATTATAGGAGAAGTCTTATGTTCCTTTAAAAAAATAAAATTTACAAAAAAATGTGGTCTAACTTACTTTTGACGATTTACATGAACTACACACAAACATTCGACCTGCTGCTCGAACTAAGCGATCCTGCCTTACAGCAAGGCCGCGTGACTGTGGAAGGGCCCAGCGAGAACTCGATAGCTTTGCTACTCGAGCCCAATTGGCCAAATCTAGAATTCTCTATTGTCTTCCAGCATATTCCTAAAGAGAAAAGATTGGCACTCTTTATCTTATTGTTTGTATTACATATAATCTCCACTAGGACCACACGAATTAATAATGCACCTGATATAACCTTCATTTACGTTGACTTTTTTCTCTAGACCAATAGGAAAGGAGCCTTAGACGAGAGGCGGAGGACGAGGTCCCCCCCGTTCCCCCATCCTCCTCCACGAACTGCCAAAAAGAATATTCTATAAAGAATTATCTTAATTAGCGATTGGAAGTGAGCCACAAGCTGTAATCAACCAGGTAGCAATCATGGGATGTGGAGCCTCGTTAGTTTTTTTTTTTTTTTTTTTAATTTGTTTATTCTCAGCCTAGTGCGTACTCTTCTTCAGGAAGGTGCTAAAAGCAAATTATGCCTAATTATTACATGGGGTCATGTCATTAGCACCGTGGGGCATAGTGATCGATATTTTATTATTAATCGACCTTAGTGTTTGACGTTAGACGAGCCGAACATTACATATTTAATGTGCACGACCCTATGTACCCCTTTGCATAAGCTAACGTTTATGAATACAATTATATGCTTTGTGTAGTAGAATCTTCACTTTTCAATTGAAATGCATCTGCCGGCCTATGAGATTAGCGGGCCGTTTCATGGTTCTAGAATTATATGCATCGGTGATCTTACTCGTCATTAAATAATTCATACCATCTATTGCCAAAAAGATAAGAAAAAAAAGTTATAATGTACCTATATATTTACTACGGATTTTATTTCATGCCCATAGTCTAATATCCATGAATCCTATTGTCTGCTTTCCTATAATATGTTTTTCAGAAGTAGAAATCGTTTATTTCCAATTGAAATGTACGCATGTTGTCCATTCAACACAAACTTACATCAACCAAACTAGAATTCTGTCTACAACAGAAGTCACTAAAGATGTTCGCGTGCCATGAGATTAGCAGGTCATTTCATGAGTCCGGACATGACAAAATAATGGAATTATGTTCCCGCTTCCATGCTAAGGTGTACCAAAATATGCATAGCAAAGGAAGTAATTTAATAATTTATATAATATGATACCAAAAGGATGATGCTTCCTCCACGCTCTACTTATGGCACCATATTTTATTTAATAAAGAGACAGCCGAACCCCTTTTTTACTTAATATTTGGTTCATCAAAGCATATGCTTTAAAGATCCAAAATCTTAGCAAATAAAAAGAAAGAAAAAAGTGGAGAAGGGAGCGCAAACGGAAAAACATAGCAAGAACACATGGGGCATGCATAGGGGGCAAAGGACCAAAAAGAATAGATGCCCACTTTTCTAGTAGTCTTGTGGCTTTAAGAAAAAAAAATCTTTTGATTTATTTAAGAGTTGTCAAGGTTCATAAGAATTCGACACATCACGACTGTTAAATCATATGTGAGCCGTCTTGAGACTCGCTAAAATTATGAGATGCATCAATTACACATGGAGTCGGTTCACTTTATAATTCTTTTTTTAATTTCTTTAATCGATTTCTCCTATTGACCGGTAAGTATTTTCAATGGTTATATCTCTAAGAAAAGAAAACATTCAAAAGTTACAAGCCATTTTTTTATGTAAATTTCCCGGCTTCCTTAGAAGAGCTGAAATCATGAATTATCTTTTTTTTTTAAGAGATTCATATAAGATTCTTTGGTAATATTTCATCGAGGAGATAAATAAGGGACCTAAAAAGATTCAAAATTATGTCTTTTTCGGATATCCCATGAGATTTCGTGAAACCCCGGTTGGCTGTTTAAAAATTTAATCTATCATATGATAGCGCGGTTTAATATTTAAATATTTTATCAATTTGAAATTGAGTCTCACTTTACTAATTTACAATTAATAATGAGTGTCTATATATAATCACAAACGAGCCTTGGATTTAGCGGCTGGTTGTTTCAGAGATTATCATTGTGCATTATTGGTATTCTAGTAAAAGACAATCTAGGTAATAAAATAATCGTGGATCCTCCAACTATATTCCCTCCTAACCTCCTGATTAAAAAAAAAAAAAAGCGTCATGCGCGATCATTTCCACGCATCCCCATTGGCGCCGGACATTATAATGTGGGCCCCATGCCTTCTTACACGTGTCGCGAGAGGGACCGTGGGTCTGAATCCCGCCGCGATGCTGCGCTGCAACCTACCAATGTCTGTATTTCCGATGACTAAAAGTGGGGCCCGCCTGAAGCCGTGTCCCTTCCTACTGGTCAAAGGCTGCCAAATTTGGAGTTGAGCTCGCTTGTTGAAATTACGGAAACGGGGCAAGTCATATTCCCACTGATTTTTGTCTAAATAAATATAACCTTAGTCTATTGCGCGAAAAATAAATAATTTGAGTTTTCTTAAAAATAATCATCTGTATTGCTTAAAATAATTAATGAATAATAAAATTTATTATTGATGATAATTTATGTTTGATATTTTTATGGATGATGAAATTTTATTCGTTCAATTTATAAATGATATTTTTTCAGTTTTTTTTTCTTCAAAATTCTACAAAACATACTGAGCCTTAACAGACTAATCTCCAAACCACCTCCAATGACACACAAGTGGGATTGCAAAAGCTTTATTTTCTTCTCCCTCCTCCGGAGAAATTAGTTTATTGATAATTTTTTTCTCATTTTGTGTGCTTGTTGATTCATTACTCTTTTAAAGGAAAATCATTTTGTAGATAACAAAGAGAAAACCAAATTGTTGTAGAAAACTTACAATTGATAAGGTGCTTTTACTTCATATTGTGAATAAAAAATAGAGACTTCACTTTTACAAATTTCCGTATGCTAGAAATTTTCTCCCATTTACTACACAGTCACATGTGTGATTTTTCCTTTATTTGTTGGCATCCTTCTTGAAATATTGAGGATATCCCTTAAATGACAAATTTTTGTAATTTCCTTATATTGTATTGCATTGTATGATTGTTATATTTAATCTGTACATAAAGGGATATTGAAATTAATTAAGATGGTAATGTTTGCAATTAATGATTCGGGTATACCACAAAAAACTCCAAGTTATGCTCACTGTGACACAAATACTCTAAATTTTTTTTGTGTCACTAAAAACCCTAAAATGCCCATTGTAACGTAAATATTATAATTCTAAACTTCACTGAAATAGAAATTATATATGTCACACAAGTATATGTTTGGGTTTCTTTATGACCAAAAAAAAAAATAATGGTATTTGTATCATAGTGGGCAAGTTTAAAGTTTTTGGTGACAAAAAAATTGAGGTATTTGTGTCACAATAGGCATAATTTGAGGTTTTATGTGGTATTTGCCTTAATAATTATGAGAAAATTAATGATATTAATAGCAATAGTACTATAACCAAAGAAAAGCAACAAAGAGAGACAAGTTGAGTAGAGCTCCGACCGAACTCGACACATATTGGTTTGGCTGCATCCTTGATAGCATATATGACTAATCGAAAGTGGATACGCAGTCCATTGCCAATGGCCATGGCCACTTTTGGTCATAGATATGGTGGTGATGGCGGCGACGGCAACGACAAAGGCAAAAAAAGCTCAATGTCTTTTTCCCCTTTTGAAGATGATTTGGATTATAATGCCATGCTCTAGGAAGGGCGCTCATAATGCTTTGGAGAATCGATGGACTCTTGTACAATTTGCAAAAAGGTGAAGGATGATATGATATGTGGACTCGAGCTACTTTGTGGTAACTCGAGCTGATAACGATGATGGGTTATGCGCATGGAAATCAACATTGCAACTAGCCCTCACACGGCACCTAGCTAAAGAACCTTAATTTAATGTGAAGTGATTAGCGTGGGATAGGAACAGGATACAGTACACATCTATGTAAGTTCAAGATGACCCAATGAAGGTCGTGCAAAAGCCAGGATGGACCCATCTTTCACATGCAAAACGATAGAGCAAAAATGAAGATAAGGTGATAAGGAATATCTCGTTGACAAAATAGAGTTTGGGCAAATCAAATCCTCGCCATATCAATATTAGCCCAACACGTTTGAGTTCATCATCTACCTTTCGTAGAATTTAGATATGTGTCAAATAAAGAAAGAAAAGATGGGAATTGCTTGTAAGTGTATGCATTCAACGAGTTTCAAAATTATTGCAAGCATCATGATAAGACAGACTTATAAGTGATATAATCGTAAAAGTGGGTCACTTAAAATATCCTAGAGATAAAGAAGGTCACTGTTGATTAGCTGTGTCCAATTAATGACTGAAGTGATGTTTTCGGTGCGGTCCATTGGACGAGTTGCTTCCCTCAGTTAAATTTAGAGAAAAAAAGTCGCGAATGCAATAATATCTTTGCTTCCTCGCATGTGATTTGCTCGGTCCAGATACCGGAAAGAGCTCGGGATAACTTTCTTTATCTCCCACTTGACACTACTTGATCTTTGGCGTCATAGTCTTGAATCGTCACGCTTCTCCTGTGTTTGGTTTTTGTGTCTAATGGCGTTGTCATTTTGGTCTTTATTTCTTGGTGGGGGTTGCTTTTCGCGGAGCCGTCCTTTCGTTTGATTTCACATCCTCGGTGGTTTACAGCCGACACAGGATGAATCCGCCTCCTTAAACGAGGGGCGTGCCGTGCATTTTTGGTATTGATCAACGTTTACCACACCAAGACACAGGAGTCCGAGAGATTCATTGAGGCCGACCCTCTTATCATATTACTCTAAGGGACTGATAAGACCGCGATCCTTAATTTGATATGTCAATACCACGTGCCTCAATTTGCCGATTGAGGAGATATTCTCTCTCTCTCTCTCTCTCTCGGGGAATATCCTCAAATTTTATGACTTAGAGTTCAGCCATAGCAATTCAAGGACTTATTAAGTTCAATTATTGATCTCTTCAAATAGGGCTCAAGGAACAAATTAATGCACCATTTACTAAGACATTTCAAGTAAGTAATAAGGCAAGATTACATTGGGTGCTTAAATTTAGAGAAGCCAGCCAATAAATGTATGGACTTAACGGTGGACAAAAAGCTTTAGGTTAGAGGCAAGAGACAAAAAATTTGTAACAACGGTTTCAAGCCTTAAAATGCTTATAAAAAATACCTTAATTTTATAAGGTAAGTGTTGTTGTATGCATGAAGGCGAGGGACACCACGAACCTTAGGTCCTCTTGTGCGTGAGATCTCGAGAGATCTCGACCTCGCTGTCGAGAATCGGGCTCACTTCGAGACCCGACCATTCATCTGTTATGATTTCAGTGAGGTCTCAATGTCATTCTCCTAATTTTGAGAAGGTACCACCAGATCTAAACCAGCGTCCCTTCTCAACCTGTTAGTTGAGAGAGAGATAGATGTGTCGAGAATCACGGTTGGTGGGGTACTTAGTACTCCGCAGGTTGATGCGTTTTCAACATCCTTTTCGGCCCACCTTTTTTTTTTTTTTTTTTAAGTATAAATTTGACATACATGTTTATGATCCACCAATTAGAAAATCAGTTGAAGAAAGTTTTGCTCCTATCAAGAAGAGATGAGAGAAAACAATCGTTTTTCACCCGTCACCAAGTAATACAATAAGTCGTCCACATAATGGTTTTTGAGTGGTGGGATAGCGATGGAATAAATTTCACTCATAAAGGATGGCCACATGATACTATCCGGATTTAAGTACGATTAAGAAGATATAAATGTACCAAAAGTCCTAAAACTTGTTATAAAAGTATAATTGAGTTTTGAAATTTTCAAAAATTGTAATCAAATCCTAAAATTTGTCAAATTGATGTAATTAAATTCCACTGTTAATACCGTCCAATTTGATAAATGGAAAATGTTGCCGTGGTGTTTTCATATATTTAAGATAAATTAAGCTGAACCACTGGGGTTTGCTCCAGTGGCCCTTTTCATTTGGAAGAGAGGAGGTTGGGGTTTGAATCCTCCCGTTCTCGGGGTTGGGGTGGGGCTGTAGTTTTAGGGAATGAGTTTCGACTCCCATACCCCCAATGAGGCGGGGGTAAAAAAAGTCGAGAGTGAGTATTAAAATAGGAATAAAGTAGGGCCGACAAAAAAAAAAAGATAAATAAAGTTATAAAAAAATTTAAAAAAAAAAAAAGGAAAAAAGATATTTTTAAAAAAGGTTGGAAGTTAATGTTCACCTTTGCTTTGGTTGGATACTCGGTTTTCATCTTCCCTGACCTTTCCTCATGTGTCCCTATTTTTAGAAGTCTTCGCATTTGCAAGTCTATCATTGAAAGAACTACGGAGGGGGATCATCGATGGGGGTTGGGGTGGGGAGTAGTTTCGGGAGTGGGTTTCGGCTAAAATGCCTCAGTGGGAGGCATGACAAAAAGTTTGAGAGTGGCGTTAGAATATAATAAAATAGGGCCGAAACAAAAAAAGAAGAAGAAGAAGATAAATTGAGCTGTAAGAAAAAATAAAAATAAAAGAGGAAAAAGATATTTTTGAAAAAAGGTTGGAAGTTATCATTCACCTTTGCTTTGGTTGGATACTCGGTTTTCATCTTCCCTAAGTCTTCGCATCTACAAGTCTATCATTGAAAGAACTGCAGAGGGGGATCATCGATGGAACTCGAGCAGCCATTGCCACACGCTCGATGAAGCTCGGGCGGAGCAATGAGCATTCGAAGAAATTACCGCGAGCTTGAAGGATACAGTAAGCATTCAAAGAAAGAAGAAGCTCATGCTTCTTTCGAGCAAGAGGCCATGGCCGTTTGAGTTTCGTTGAGCACGGACATGGCCACCCGAGCTTCGTCATCGTGTCCCCCTCGGCAGTTCTTTCAATCGAGCGCTCGAAATCTGCACACGGGAGGCATAAGAGACCTGTACAAAGACCCAGATACAAGCGTCCGTCTCCCTTGTCTCAAAGAGAAACTACAAACAAAAAATAATAAAATGTACCAATTCAAGTATAAACTTTTGAACTACTAAACATTTTTTATATTTTACTAATTGAGTTTATTTGATTAATTTATACCAGAAATTACTGATCAATCAATCCACATGACACGTCTACATTGATGTTGATGATTTTTTAAATTTTTTATTAAATTTTCTTTTCATTTTCACTTTCCTTTTTTTTCCGATCTTTTCCTTCTTTTCATTTCTTTTTTCATTGTGGCCGGTGCTGCTTGTTGAAGCTTGTCGACTACTAGGGGCAACCTCACCATAACCTAACTGGCTACAAGTGAAGGCGGCCTTGCTGGCAGCTAGTGAGGCCATGCTCGCCTTCACCCACAACTAGCAAGGCCGACCTCACCGACAATTACCTGTGCCTTGCCCACATTGAAGTGAGGGCTTTGCAGCTCTCGCACAGTGGCCCATAAGTTCCGACGACCCTCATTAGCTATAATGAAAAATGAAAAGAAAAGAAGGAAAAAAAAATTTAATAAAAAACTAAAAATTCGGAAAAAATAAAGGTATTGTTAAAATTATAAATAAATAAATAAATATCGACGTCAGTATCTATCGTGTCACCCACAGTCTTCATCATTGATTACGGTTCACCGTCCAGCATTCTCGCACGCCTACTTCAAACAGTCAATGACGTGCGAGTCACTCCCTTCATGAATGGTTTCCATTTGAAGAGTGGTTTCAGTCCTCTACAGACAGACGTGCAGATGCGAAAGCCATCAAGCATGTGGAAGCTAGAAGATGAACGGTAACCTTTTACTCTTTTTTTTTCTTTTCCTTCTTAACTTTTGTCCTTTAAAAAAAAAAATCTGATGTGGCGGGGACCACATTGGCACTGCTTATCAAAAAATAATTTAAGAAAAGGCCACGTATCATGATGTTAACTGAAAACTTAATCACAATATATTTCAATTTTGCTTGTTAAAAATTTTAATATTCAATTGTACTCACTATAAATTTATGTATATAACTCACCAATCACAGTAATCATCGAATTAAAAATATGTCACCGTCTCTTTTCCTCGGATAAAATAAGAAAATTAGGAAAAGGACATTTTCATTTCTTTTCCATCGATGAAAACAACACCAACGGGGGCAATTGCGGAAACCCAGGAAAAAGAGACTCCTAGATTTGACTGACAGTACAAAACCCAACTGCCCAACCGGTCCCCCTATAATACACCCCCCACCACATTTCTCCCCGCATGAAAAACTCGCTCCTCGTGCTAACCAAACTCTCCTCCCCCAACCACCATGAAACCGCCGTCCCCGCCGTCGCCGCCGCCGCCGCCGCCGCAGCCGCCGCCGGCGCCACCGCCCGCCCCCGCATCCCGATCCTCCACCACCACCACCACGACGCTCCAGAACAAGTACCAACTGGGCCGGCTCCTCGGCCGGGGCAGCTTCGCCAAGGTCTACCAGGCCCTGTCCCTCGCCGACAACGCCCACGTCGCGATCAAAGTCATCAACAAGGACAGCTCCGCGCTCGCCCTCGAGCCCCAGATCCTCCGCGAGATCGGCGCCATGCGGCGGCTCCAGTCCCACCCCAACATCCTCCGGATCCACGAGGTGATGGCCACCCGGACCCGGATCTACCTCGTCATGGAGCTCGCCGCCGGCGGCGAGCTCTTCTCCAGGATCGTCCGCAAAGGCCGGTTCACCGAGCCGGCCGCCCGCCGATACTTCCAGCAGCTCGTGTCGGCGCTCAACTACTGCCACGAGAACGGGGTCGCGCACCGGGACGTCAAGCCGCAGAACCTGCTGCTGGACCACAAGGGGAACCTGAAGGTCTCGGACTTCGGGCTGTCCGCCCTGCCGGAGCAGCTCCGCGACGGCCTGCTCCACACCGCCTGCGGGACCCCGGCTTTCACTGCTCCTGAGGTTTGTTTGCGGTCTCTGATGAATCTGTTAAGTGCGATGCCACGTCAACCTTACGGTAGTTAAGGATTGGCAAGTTGTTGAATGTATAGTATGTGGCTGTGAATATGCTTCGAATAATGTGGTCGGAGTTCGATGACGCCGACGGACATTACAAGGACGTAATTACGTAAGATTAATACATATAAACTTCTCTGATCTAAAGAAAAATCAGTCACTCTAGTCTATAAGAACAGATGAATTTATCTTGTCGAGTCGTTCTTTATGAACTCCTGTTCTTCTTCTATCTGTTTTGCTTTTTCGTAGGTGACAAGTTCGATTTCAAAACACAGTATATAAAGTTTAGGACACTTCCAATCTTGTTACGGGTTGTCTATACAGTGCAATACACGCTATCGACTTGCGAAATGAATTCATGGTATGATTGAACACTTCTGATCGTCTTCAAGACTTATTTTGGGTGCGGAAAGTATCGATGAGTTTACAGTTATAGCAAGTAGTTTTTTTCCCACTTCTTTTGAGCTTGGAAAGTATCAGATTCTATCTGGCTTGAATCGAGTTGAAGTATTGCATACTTAATATAGACTGCTTGGTTTCATGGGAGACTATTCCTAGCCACATAATTGAACCTAGAAAGCATCAAAATGAGAAATATCTATCCCGGACCCTACCATATATAAAGTTGATCAAGATGCCTCATACTATTAACTAACAGACAAATTAGGTTTTGCATCTCTGCTATTTAGTATATCTTATTGTCACCTTGGCTCTATTATGAACTAGGTACTATGTCAATATCGACATCTTGCTGTACTATGAGCTAATTCGTTCAACGGTTTACATCTCTCCTCGTTTCCATTCTACTTCAGGTTATTTGCCGGCGTGGCTACGAGGGATCCAAGGCGGACGCGTGGGCTTGTGGCGTCATCCTGTACATGCTGCTCTGCGGCCACATGCCCTTCAACGACAACAACCTGGTGACCATGTACAAGAAAATCCACAAGAGGGACTACCAGTTCCCCGATTGGATCTCCAAACCGGTGAAGCACATCATCCACCAGCTTCTCGATCCCAATCCCGACACGAGGATGAGCTTGCAAGCTTTGGCGGGCACTTCTTGGTTCAAGAAATCGCTCCCTTTGAAGTCCCACAATAGCTTCTCGGACATAGAACACTTGTTAGCCAGTGAAAAGGATTGTAGCGACTTCGATGAAGGTCCGAGCCTAAACGCATTTGACATTATTTCTTTGTCGTCGGGTCTCGATTTGTCCGGGCTTTTCGAGATCGACAGTAGGAATGAGAGGAGGTTCGTGTCCAATGCTTCTATGGAAGTGATAATGGGGAAGTTGAAGGAGGTTGGTGGGAGATTAGGGTATAGTGTGGAGAGGGGCAAGGGTAGTAGTGTCATCTTAGGGAAAGGGAAGTTGGTCTTGGTGGTGGAAGTGGTGGCGGTTGTGGAGAAGGTGGTGTTGGTGGAGGCGAAGGTGGTTGTCGACGGTGGCGGCGAGTTTGAGGAGGCTCACTGGGGAGAGTGGAAGGTCGGGCTCGAGGACATTGTCGTCTCGTGGCACGACGAGCAAGTTTCTTGATCGAGATCCGAGGGATGAGATGCGAGACGGACGACTGTTATTCCCGACGTGATATAGCATGACATTTTATTCTGAAATAGGCAGAAGAGTTCGGGTTGTAGGATATTAACTAGAAAGATGCAAGAACGTGATGGTGTTCGTATAGCGTTCGTATCGACGTAAGCTCTGGTATAGTCATTGGTACATTGTTTGATTGTAAGAAAAGGGAACGGGATGGGTTTGAACTAATGCTGGAGAGGAACATGTAATGGTCTTGTACATAACCCTCGGGCAAAATGACTTTTGTGTATATTTTGGCTATTCGGCCTAGACAAATAAAGATGAATGCCTTTCCACAATACTAAAATCGATCAGGCTCCCATCTTTTTGTTGGCCGGGCTTAATCTTACGTGGAGGAAGCTCAATGAATTACAAATATAAAGACTTGAGCCCATATGATAATTCATATGCAGAAAAAGAATCTTTCATTATCTTTTGTGTAGTAGCCACAAATAATGTTCGCTTAGACTGTAGGGGTGAGCATGATAGGGTTGACGGTTCCCATCTTGGAACCTAGAACCGCCCACTAAGGACCGGTTTCAAAAAATTGGAACAAAGACCAGCTCATTGGTTCTATGGATCCACCCAAACCGTTGGTCTGGTGCGGTTCCTAGGTGTGTTCATAGAATTGGTCCTCAATCCCTATAAAGCTTGTTTGGCCTTATATTCAAATTAAATTGCAAGTTATTGATTTTGATGAAAAATTGAAAACTATCAAGCAAAATGACTAAACAATACTCGTTAACTAAAAACTTAATTTCTTCCAAGGTCATGGTATGATCTTTTTAAGGTTTCCCAACATCGGAAATAAGCGGAGAATTAGACTTCACGTTAAAAGTCCTAACCTCCATAAAAATTAAAATATTAATCGTTTGATTCATCTTTTTTTAACGTCAACATAATTTAATCATGAGAATGGCTAATAAGAGACCTAATTATATTCTTAAAATGAGCTGTTGGCTCTTATAGACATATCCAATCGGTTCTCTCCTTCCTCTCTATTTTAATTTTTGGTTATGAGAGCAAGTAAATGGATTATAAGAATGAAAAAAAAAAAAAGTAGTAAGGGATTAATCCTATTATACACCCAAGAGATAAAATTAGTCAATAATGTCTAATAACTGCAAATATGCATGTGTGTGTGTGTGTGTGTGTGTTGTGAAAAAACTACAAAATAATTAAGTAATTGAGATGAAATTTCTTTTTTTAAATATATATAAAGGTCCGGTTCAGATGGGTAAACAGGCAATTCCACGCTTAAAAAGAGGAATTGAACCAGTACTCACCAATTTTACTAAATTGGAATTGGGAACCGGACCTGCCCCATAAGAATCGCCGATTCCAATTGACTCTGGTCCGGTTCCTAGTGGGTTAGGCGGTTCCTGATTCTTTTACACAACCCTAGTTAAGAGGCAATAACAAGAGAGCCAGAGAGAGCAGGAAATATGGGTTGAGGACAATATATAATTTGCATCAAGCTAAAGTTCAGAAGTCGAGTTGTGGCTTGATTGAGCTAAAATTTTGTTAGGGTGCTCATGATACATTCTTCTTGATTATGATCAATTTGATTGTCACTTGAAGCTCCCCACATCAAGTTTTTCATGGGTTTCGCCGAACTTGCATTTTTTTGAGATTTATCCTTGATCTTGATGTCTTTATGGCTATGTACCTCTAGTATTTACTAGAGAAGAACTTTGTTCACCCATTTTTGTTGATAGTGAAGATTTTTAGGTGGACTTTAGTCTTGTGGTTTTTATCTCCTCATGTCGGGAAGTTTTTTATGCAAAAAAAATTACCTTGTAACTACATGCTTGGTATTATATTGCTATATTATATTGTTTCTTAAAGGTTTGCACAAGAGAGGAGATCGTTTTGTTCCGTTGCGCTAACTCGATATTATTCAGGTTGTTAATGCTCACCCAACTTTTCTATCTATTTAGAAAAGAAAAATTGACATCTTCAATTAATCATCTTGATGCAAGAACATATCAATATGTTTATATTGATGATCGATATGTGTTCTCACAGTTTACATATATATCCACTTTGTTCTTCCACGAACAATCTTAGACTATTTCTCTTACCATAGGAAGAGACCATCTTCTCTTCTACCCTCTTCAAGCTTGGGATATTTTCTCTGAGATTACCAGGCTCCTTCATTTGGAGTTAAACCGATACATAGACCTTGTGAGTAAGAAAAAAAAAATCAGATCGAATTAGAAATTGGACCAAACTGACGAGGTCTAGGCACTTTTTGGCTCCTAAAAAATGGAATTGGTGAATACCGATCCCGTTTCCTGTCCAAGTGCGGACCCACCCACGCGGACCCCCCAGAATGGACAGTTACATATATTTTTAATTCTTATCATTGCAAACTAAAAACCTAACCTCTGATTGCCCATTCTTTCTATTTCACTCTGTCACAATGAAAGGTATAAACTCTAATTTCCCCTTTCTTTACTCACGCATCTCTCTCGCTCACACGCTCAATCTCAGACTCTCGATCACGCCTCGTCGCTCACTCTTAGTTACGCCTTTCGCTTACAACAGCAGCGCTCACTCTCAATCTCGTGAATTACGCCTCTCATGCCTCCCTCCTCGTTGTCCTTAGTCCTTCTCGCTCATGGCTTAATGCTGGTGGCTCAACACCATCCTTTGTCCCTCTCGCTCGAGGCTCAATGCCACCCTCTGTCCGTCGCCCCTGTAAATCCTCAATCCCTCTCCAGTCTGACACAACATCCTTTTATGTTTCTTGGTTTGGAGAGACGATTATGAATATTTTACTTGAATTTATCTATTAGTGCCGTGATGGGACAAAACTGATAATTACGTGAGGTAATCTTTGCACTCAAATTTGTGGCTAAATCATGAACGGATGGTTCCTAGACCCACCAGGGAGTTGAACTGACCGGTCTAGTCCAATTCTCAGGTGGATCCACTCAGGTGGGCCGATTCCCGATTCTATGAATTAAAAACCGGTCCATCCTAAAAGTGACCAACTCTAGTAGACCTATCAAATGAGTAGGTCAAATCATATTTGAATGAGTTGAAAATGAGTTCCATTCAAATTGACATATTTATTCCATATCAATACATTTTTATTTTGTGATCTAACCGTTAATAGACTATGTTTCCTTTTCTTGGAGAAAAAAAGGCAAGAAATATTGTTAATTTGATTTTTTTTGGCAAAATATTAGCGGGCAGAATAATATTAGGTTTGCGTGGGATGTTATTTGTATATAGGTGATGTTTTTATTTGAGGAAAAAGTGGGTATATCGGAAAAATTTTGGTGCTGTCTCGACATGCTGTTTTGGGTTCCTGATAAGTACAGTAATCAAGTATAAATTGTAAGCCGTTGAAAACGGCACCCCCAGGATCAACAAAGCAAGAATCTAGAACATAGTAACGGAAACAACAGATTTGTATATCCGATTTAGAATATATTAATTTTAATGCAAAATAGCAATAATCCAAAATTCAAATGTTTCTCCTTTATTGCCCTCTAAGTCACTAGCTCAAAGAGAGTGTCTTTCACAATACAATTCTATAACAGCTCCTTATGTGAGATTGTATTTGCGCGTGCAGATTAAAGAAGAGTCTTTAGTACTATTTAAAAAGTTTTCAGCTAGACTCACTTCATTACGGATTGGGCTTAACTTGGCCCACATAAACCCGACCCATAGTACACTAATTAAGAACCTTTATAACTTACCTTATTAGACTAAACTCATAAAACGGTAAATTACAATTTCAATTAATATAACCCACATCAGAAAAGCTCTCAAATAAATGAAGTTGATGCTAATAGACCACTTATAGAACTTTCCCTTTTGATTGACATGGATAATTGGTGGGTATCATTTAGGTCCATTAGAACCCAAATCTAATTGGGTTTTGCTAGTCTAAATCCATAAGAATCCATTCTCTAAATTTTAACTAATCCATTTATGACTCAACCCACTACATATGAGTTTTTTTTGTTTTGTCTGTCATACTCTAACTATCATCTCTTTTATACTTTTGCTATGCCGTTTGTAAAGTTTGAGGGTCAAACCTCACATTTAAAACTAAATATCATTACTTCCCTTACTACTTTGTCACTAAATCTGAGTTAATAAGTGAATATATGACCCATTTTGACACCATTCTCTCACAACATATGTATTTCCCTTCCGTCATCGGAAATGATGGTTATGAGATCATTCACGTAAACTAGCCTAATAACTAATTTAGCTTCTGGTGCCTTCACAAGTAAGCTTGGATATGCAATTGCTAATGTAAAGCCAACCACTCTTAAGATGCGTTTGAGAGAGCATTTATAAGAAGCTCTGGGCCTCTAAAGGCTCTTGAATCAAACTTTTGGTGTTTGATAGCGCAATTTCAAAGATTTTGTTGCGGAGTTTTTCTTTGAAAATGTTCAGAACTCAAAGCAAGCACCCTTACTTTGAGTTTTAGAATTTTTGCGAAATGCAACTTAAGAGGTTTAATGAAGTTGTTTGTTCCAATCTTGCCCTCATTAATATATTAAAATTTATGTTTTACTCCTCATTTCTGAACTTTTCTTGCGCCAGATCTGAACAAGAGACAGAGAGAAAACCGTGGTCAATCATGGGTAGGAAGCTTTACGAAGGAGGCCGGCAAGTTTCGCCGAGGGTCCAGAGGGTTCGCCAAAGGTTATGCGAGTCAAATTCCATGATTTGACTGACACTTGTGAGAGTCAAGCATTTGAAATCTAGCCAAGTGGTCTCACCTCGCAAGAACTAGCTTGTTACTCCAATGCCAGTACCTCGTGCAGGTGGCGCCTTGCCTAGTGTCACCCAGCATCAGTGTCGCATTACCTAAGGTTGCAAGGCCCTGCTCTCTCGGTTGTCATTACAGCGAAAATCGCATTACTTGAGATTGCTGTCTCATTTTTGTTAATCATTTATTTTATTTCTCATTTTACAAGTTGGTTTCTAAAGAATGTTTTATATTGTTTACCAAACAATAATTGTATCAAGTGAGAATCCGTGGAATCAAATTCTTTCGTCTAGATTCAAAGTTACAAAGTCAAAACTGTCCCAAACGCACGCTCAATCAAGAGCGCGGCAACCTCGCCGTATCGTGTACGAGGTGCTTGCATCGATGATGCGTTCAGTGCCTTTCTCAATCTAGCCGTGCCCCGTACGAGACGCAAACAATGAAAGGGTTTCTTTCTGCGAAGTGGGAGAAGAATCTATGGGCGTTTGGTTCGACTTTTGGGGAAATGCCATGGGAAAATCTGCAAATACCCTTGGGAGAATGGGGTTTCCGAAATCTTTACGTCGTTTGGTAAATTATAGCATTGAAATGTTACTTGGCATAAATACCGTTTGGCAAAAATCACATTTGTAATGGGCTTTTACTTTTTTTTTTTTTTTTTTTTTTAATCTGAAAGTTAAATCCGGTGGCCGGCTAACACCGTCTGGCCGCCTGAGGTCGCAACCTCAGGCGACGCACGCCATCATCTACGGTCGCAGAGGCCAGATCTGGCCGTCGGACGGCCAGATCTGGCCTCCAGAACAGCCCGATCTGGCCTTCCGACGGCCAGATCTGGCGGCCTGAGGCTTGGTTCGTGCGAGCCGAAGGAGTTGGAGCGCAGAAGCAGGGAGTCGACGCGGTGCTGCTCGCGCTCGTCGAAGGGGATGGATCTGCTGCAGAAGAGGAAGGTGTCGACGATGGAGGCGGAGGCGGCGGCGGGGCCGGTGGAGAACTCGAAGTTGGGGGCATCCCAGAACGGCGGGGCGGGAGGGCCATCGGGTTGGTCGAGGGGGGGTGAAGGCCATATCTGGCCTCCGGACCGCCAGATCTGGTCTCCGGACGGCTCGATCTGGCCTCCGACGGCCAGATCTAGCGGCCTGAGGCCTGGTTCGCGCGAGTCGAAGGAGTCGACGCGGTGCTGCTCGCGCTCGTCAAAGGGGATGGATCTGTCGCAGAAGAGGAAGGCGTCGATGGCGGAGGCGGAGGCGGCGTCGATGACGGAGGCGGAGGCGGAGGCGCTGTTGACAACGGAGGCGGCGGCGGAGAACTCGAAGAAGTCATGGGGAAGAAGATGAACGACGCGTGAATAGTAGAGGTTGCATTGGGAGAATGCCGAATGCTCAAAGCAGGCCTACCCCAGCATTGGGCTTTGAGCATTTGGAATGCCCACATTTCACCAAATAGCATTTGAAAGTTTTGCCAAACACAATAAATTTTCCCCAAGGGGCTTTCGGGGCCGAAAGCCCCTTGGGAAAGCCCAACCAAACGGGCTCTATCTCTGTCGTCCAATCTAAAGCTGTTCTAGTCCAGACAAACGAGTTTGTTGTTGAATTTTTGAGGCTGCGAAATCGTTGCTTATTTGACGGTACGTGTCGGTCAAATTTAAGGTTTTATTTTGTGAAAAATAAATAATTTAAAAATAATTTCTTAAAAATGATCGTCTCTATCACTTGAAATAATTAATTAATAAAAAATATTTTATTATCGATAATAATTTCTTAACTAAACATTTTCGTGAATGTTGAAATTGTTTTCGTTCATTTAATTATGTAAGCGATGCATATGTTTATTTTTTAGGAAAATGTTTTTCAAATATTTTATTTTTTATGTAACAAATGACCTAAGAATCGACAATGATCTTACCAATTAATATTTGGAATGGACTGTGAAAAAAATCTGTACCGAATTAAGCTGTTAGGTAGACTAAATAAAATACTACAAAAGAATTATAAAGTCGGTTTGATAGTAGATAAAAATCGATTGATAAATTTTATTAGCTTCCCTACCAAACATGGACGAGTGAATCTTATTTCGAAGGTTTTGAGAAAATAACTAATATGGATTTAATTTCCATTGGATATTTTATAACTTAACCACTTAAGTAAAACCTTCCTTACTTACAAATTATATTATTTGATAAGATTTTAATTTCCACTGGATATTTTATAACTTAGCCAAGTGGTTTTTGGTTTTAAAAAAATTCATTAAGTTATGCGTTGTTGAATGCACTTAATGAATCAAGGATGTTTGTTTCTTGGAAAATGTTTTATAAGAAAATGAATAATCAAAGAAAATATTTTCCAATCAATAGAAAATAAAAAAATATATATCCTTCAAAAAGTGGGGAAAATGATTTACGTTTCTAAAAACAAAAAATCATTTTCCCTTCTTTCTCACGCCAAGACTTTTCTTTTCTCCCTTTTGCGCCTTCACTACTCCTCATGTTCATGTGCACGGACTACTCGCCGTAACTTCACCGGCACTCGCCCAACACCATCCAGACCTCCGAGCTGCACCACAACCTCCAACAACCCCTCCGCGACCTCAGCTCCTTGTCATCGCGAGGGTGTCGCGGGGCTCGAGTGACCGGCGATCTAGGGTAGTTCGAAAACGAGGTTACATCTGAGCTCAGTGATGTTGAATTTGATGTCCCGAGCTCGAATTCGAGCTCGACAACATTGAATCGGTCACGATCAACCTCGACTCAGTCGCAATAGACTCGGCCGTGATTCACCAATCAGTCTTCTTCCTCAGCTCCCTCTGCATCAACTAGGTCGTGCGCAGCAGCTGTCATGTCGGCTTCGAGAGCAACTTTGCATCGAGCCCCTCCGCCGTGGTCTTGCTCCCAGCAGATTTCGCTGGATAATCGAGAGGGAAAGAAGAGCATGAGGCCCCTGTTCATCGTTTTCTCGAATTTCACCTTTACAGTTTGATTTTTGGCGATTAGTTTTTCTTCCTCTTTGGTTTATTTGGTCTTGTTGTCTAGAGAGCCAAGCGAAGAGAATTTGTGTCCGATTTTCAATTTGCCTGTTGGATGTTGATTTTAAAGTCGCCCGAAGACTGAATTGCTGGTGATAATTTTTTCCCCCTTTTTGGTCTTTCGAATAGTTCTTCACTTCGGTTAGAGGACTGGAAATTAGCGATCCTTCATCAGTGTAATAGTTATCACGGAGTCTAGCGATCCAAAGATTCAGGTTCGTAGAGGCCAGGCTCGAGACCAAATATCGATAGTGCACGTATATTTAAGAAAAAATATTTTCCTTTCCACATGATGAAAAATATTTTCCTTTTCATATTTAGGTTTTAGCCAAACACCATAAAATATTAACCTAAATTTTTTTTCTAAAAATATCACATTTTGTGCAAAACAAACAAAACCTAAGGGTGTATTTAAAACTTCATGATAAAGGAAAATGATTTCCATGGAAATCATTTTCGGATGAATGGTTAGTTTTTATTTGTTTAGGATGCGTTTAGTAATCATTCAATTTTTTGGAATAATTTCTACTCATAAATGATTATTTTTATTTTATTCTCAAAAGGCACAATTTTGAGCATTTAAGGGCGTTTGTAAGCTACTCAAAATTTTTATTGTCGGAATAAAAATGCGTTTTGGTAGCACTCCTAAATTTTTTTTTCTTTTATTTTTTTAATACTTTATTATATTTTTCTTATTTTTCTTTTTTTCTTTTTCCTTTTCTCTTCTTCCTCCTTCGTGGCCGGTCGCCAACAATCGGTGGGGCCAAGTTCGGTGAGGGTGAGGTCCGACGAGCTAGCTAGAGGCTCACGGTGGTTAGGCGAGGCTTCGGTGAGCTCATCGAACCTCGCCCAACTAGTTGTTGATGACCGCTAGCAGCGACGACGATGGCCGGTCATTAGTTGGGGGGAAGAAGAAGAGAGAAGAAGAGAGAATGAGAAAAGAAGAAAAGAAAAGGGAAAAAAGAACAATAGTTTTTGGTTTGATCCTGAAATTATTGTTGAGAACAAAAGAAGTAATTTTTTTACTTTTTGATTTTGTTCCAAATTTATTTTCGAAGAAAAAAATGAATTTTTATTTTCTGGAATAAAAAATTTACCAAACAATTTATGTTTGAAATCTATTCCCAAGAAAAAAAAAATGGATTTTTCTTTCCAAGAATAAAAAATCTACCAAACGCATTTATATTTCAAATCTACTTTCAAGAATAAAAGAATAGAATCAGTTACTATTTGACCAGTTGCCAAATGCACCCTTAGTGATTTAGGAAAAGTGATTTCATTTTTGCCAAAAGGGGAAGTCCTTTTTTGTCCACTAAATATGAGACCTTTTTATATACATCCTACTCTAAACCCCCCTCTCTTATACATCTACTCTGCTTATTTGCAATCATGGAATCCTCCGGGCTACACTCGAAACTAAATGTCCCCGCCTCACCCAATTCCCTTACCATTGGGCAGCATGTCTAGTGGGTCATTAAATATAAATTAAAAAGTGAGTTTAGGACTCATTTTGACACATTCTCTCACAACAGGTGAATTTCCCTTTCATCATTTCCGATGATGATGATGAGATCATTCATGTAAACGAGCACAATAACTAATTTACCTTCTTGTGCATGTAGTTGCTAATGTATAGCCACTCTTAGGATGCCCTTAGGAGAGCATTTAATCGACACAAGAAACAAAGAGAAAGCTATGGTCAATCATGGCTAGGAAGCTTCATGAAGGAGGCTGGCAAGCTTTGCTGACGGTCGAGCCGCGCCGGCAAGGTTTACCGAAGGTTGCACAAGTCAGATTCCATGATTTGACCTACACTTGCGAGAGTCACGCCTTCGAGATCAAGCCAAGTGGTCTCGCCTCACAAGATCTGGCTTGTTGCTCAAATGCCAGCGCGTCATGCAGTGGTGAGGCCTTGCCTAGGGTCATGCATTGTCAGCCTTGCTCTCTCAGTTGTGTATTTACAGTGAGTATCATATTGCTTGAAATTGCTCTCTCATTTTTCTTAGTCATTTATTTGATTTCTCATTTTACCAGTTGTTTACTAAAGTATGTTTTATATTGGTTACCGAACAATATTTGCATTAAGTAAAAACCCTTGGAATCAAATTCTTATGTCTAGATGCAAAGTCATGGTGTCAAAACCCTCCCGAGGGCACCCTCAATTAACAATTCGTCAATCTCGCTGCACCGTGCACGAGGCGGAGGAGCTTGCTTCGATGCGCACAGTGCCTTCCTCAGTTCTTGCCAAAACAAGAAGGTTCTTTCTACATCTCTGTCATCCAATCCAAAACCGTTCTAGTAAAAGACAAATAAGATTACTGTTGTTCTTTCGTGGTCGCGAAGTCGTAGGTTATTTCGCAGCTGTGAAAGAAAATAAAATGAAAGAGTGAATATCATTGGTTTGACACGGGTAGAGTAAATAATATACTAAAACGAAAATTAAAAAAATTGGTTTGATAATAGATAAAAATCGATCGATAAATTTTGTTAGCTTCCCTACCAAACATAGAGGAGTGAATATTATTGGAAGGTTTTGAGAATATAATTAATAAGGATTTAATTTCCATTGGATATTTTATAACTTACCAATTAAGTGAACCCTTCCTTACTTAATAACTATATTATTTGAATGTTTTGATAATGCAATTGATAATATTATAATTTCCATTGGATATATTATAACTTAACCAATTCAGAAAGTCCTACCTCACTTACCGTCATCAAGTGCGTTTTGGCTTTAAAAAAATTCATTAGGCCGCATGCAGTTGACGTTATCAAACGTAGGGGGAGCACAATTGTAGAATAAAACTGGAACGTGAGAATCGGACAGGTGGAAATCGGAGTGGTTCCAAATTTTAGGATATGAGGAGTAGATTCCAAGATTTAAAAATTGTGGAATCTATTTCAATAGTTAAATTCCAGGTTCCAAGTGAACCGAGAACCTGAGATAAGTCTTTGTGTTTTTCTTATTCTATGTCTTTATGCTATCCTATTGCATTTCAAACATTCAATAATGAGTGTGTAATATGAAATCACTAGTATCAACTTCCATTTTTTGTGATATTCATGACGAGATTTTTACTTTGTTAATGTTTCATAATTTTTCTATGCCTAAATATGAGTTATGATCAGTAGATACTAATAAATAATAGTTATTAGAGATGATGATTAACTATAATCATTCCAATAATAGTTCAAGTGGAACCTTTATTGACCTTGGAATCAATCCTGCAACTTGTGACATGTTAGGTTTTAAGTTTTGAACATGGTAGGTTCTAGGTTCTAAAAATTTGAAAACTTATTTCGACCAATAGGTTCTAAGTTCTTGGTGGAACTTAAATGCAACCTGGAATCGCTTACTCCTAATCGAAGACACTTAATGACATTGAGGGTACATTTGTTTCATTGAAAAATTCATGATAAAGGAAAAATACTTTCCATAGAAAAAAGAAAATGGTTGGTTTTCCTTTGTTTGGTGATTTACAAAATTAATTTCTTTCTTGCCAAATGGGGAAGTCACTTTTCCCCAATCTAAACTTATTGTTTTTAGTCCATGAAAAACATTTTTCGTATAACAATTAGTTTTCCGTCATCCAAATAGTATTGGAAAGTCGGAAATATCTTTCCGAAAATAGTTTTTTCTTCAAACAAATGGACCCTAGTGTTGAAAAGTTTATTTTCACCACTTCATTGTGGTTGTCAAACACGCCTATAATATGCATGACAACTTTGTGTGGTTTTGTATGATGAAGTGTGCGCTCTTATAGTTTATAATATGTGTTGGACTTGATTTAGAAAAAAAGTTTAGATAATAAATACACGAGCCTCGTCGGTGGGCCGGGCGAGCTCGGCCTCGCTAGGCCAAGGTAGGGACCGAGGCCGACCTCGCGCTGCCTGGGCGAGGTCGAGCCTCGCCGGTGGCCTCGGTGGCTAGGCGAGCCTCGTGAGGCCACCAACGAGGCTCGACCTCGCCCAGGCAACGCAAAGTCGGCCTCGCCCCCAAGGCTCGCCTAGCCACTAAGGCCATCGGCAAGGCTCGGCGAGCTTGCCGAGCTCCCCCAGCCAATCATCGGCCGCCGCCGTGGCCGGCAATTAGCCACAAAGAGAAAAAGGAAAAAAAAAGAAAAAAGAAAAAAAAAAAAAGGAAAAATATAATAAAAATATTGAAAAATTAAAAGAAATAACAAAATTAAACAAGTTTACCAAATGCATTTCTATTCCTGGAGTAGAAATTTTTTGCAGTTACCAAGCACATTCTTATATTTAGAAATTGTTCCCAGAAACAGAAAAAAAAAAAAAAAGCTTATTTCTATTCAAAAATTGCTCCCATAATAAAAACGTTACAAAACGCACCCTAAATATCCAGAGCACCAACATCTTTTATAAATTAATAATTTGGAAAATATTTTTTAAAAAGTAATTGCTTTGTATCGTTCAAAATAATTAATCGATGAAAAATAATTTTATTATCAATAATAATTTATCTAAATATTTTCAGTAAACGATGAAAATATTTTTAATTTATTATTTTTATAAGTAATATAAATGATCATTTTTTTGAATAATATTTTCAAAATCATTTTTTTTCAAATAAATAGAACCTTAGTCGCTTGAAATTTGTTCGATGCGTTTTCTTTATAAACTTTTGACCTATAACTAGGTAGAAGAGGACTCAGCTTCACGTGCTCTAAGAGAGTGATTACGATCGTCAAGAATAGGGGTTTAATCTAGTCAAGTCGAGTTGAAACACGACTCGATCTCAATCAGGTATTGAATTTATTGTTCGAACTTGGTTCCCACAGAAACTCAAGAAGATATTCAAGTTTTTACTCCACACGTCCCCTCGAGCTTGAGCTTTAAAGGTGACCAACAAGCAAGCGACCACCTCGCCCTTGCAGGCCCGAGAGACGCTAAAGATGAATGGACAAATTTGAGCAACGCCCTTACATGAGAAAACCTAGCCTGTGCAAATTTTGAAAATTGTACGTTACAGACAAGCTCCCCTGGGCGAAGCATTAAGCACGACGTCTGGCCCTATTTTTGCCTGCCCCAATGAGCACCTCAATTGAACTCTAGTCTAATAAGTTAAAATATTTTCTCAGCACTAGGCATATGCGTACATATAAAATAAATTTGAATATAATAGTAGAAACTCGACTAATTTCATAAACCTACCAAGTTGAGTGCTGACTACTAACTCGATCTCGGCTCGACAAGATGCTCGATTAATTCCAACTCTTCTTCCCGGAAATCAAGCAAACAAATCTCTAGCAGCAATCAGTCGAACCGAGAGCCTATCAAGGGCTTAGTGACTTTGGGTGCGTTTGGTAACGTTTATTAAAAATTGTTAGGGAACAAAAAATAAAAACTATTTCATTCCAAAGAACAATTTTGAACAGAAGAACGCAGTTTGGTAAACTTGTTTTGGAATAGAAAAAAATAATAGAAACATGTGTTTGGTAAACTTGTATAATTTTTTTTTTTTTTGTTTTTTTGTTTTTTTAATATTTTTATTTTATTTTTCTTTTTCCTTTTTTTTCTTTCTTCCTTTTGGCCGATCGCCAACCTCGGCCATGGCCGGTGATCAGCCGATGAGGGCTGGCGGCCTTGCCCAGCCACGACGATGCTCGGCCTCGCCGGGGGCCGGCGACGCTCCGGCAAGGTCGCCGGCCAAAGAAAAAAGAACAAGAAAAGTACAAGAAAAAAAAAAGATAAGAAAAAAATAAGAGAAAGAAAAATTGTTTCTCGGAAGTATTTCAGGAATTGTTTATATTCCAAATTTATTCCCATAAACAAAAAAAAAAATTGTAATAAAAACGCAAATAAACGCATTTTTGTTAACTTTTTGTTCCTCAAAATAAAAATAAAAATTGTGTTTATGACCAGAAAAAAAAAAAAAAAGAACACAAACAACTCCAATTGGCCCGTAGTCAAAGAGAGAATGCCGTTGGATTGGAGCCACGTGACTCCCGTCTTCAGCTGCCAATCAAAAGTCAAAATCGGCCACCGATGTGAAAGGACAGACGAACTCCCTGACCACATCCGTCCGTCATTCCCAAAACCTTATCTTGACTCGACCCCCAACATTTGATTCCCATCTCCAATTTCCCAATGCTTTACTGACGTCTCGACAATTCTCTGTTCCCACTCGCCCTTCTCTCCTTCTAGATCTAGACAAACTCATTCCAATCACGCCTGCTAACATTAATACACCAAACTTATATAAATTGGACTTTTAATTTCATCAGGACCTTAGGAAATGGTTTGAGCTTGAATAACTAGGTAGGCATAAGCTTTGTTGCCAAATCTTGTCATGTTCAGTGGAACTTATATGCTGTTATGCATACAAGATCTCGATATCATTTGAGAAATGGGCGAGCACATAATTATAAAAGTTAATACAATGAAAATTTTAAATTGGTGTATCCATTATAGATTTACTTTAAACTATTTTTCTAAATACCCAAATTATAAAATTGACAAATTTACCTTTTATTAGTTCCGATAAATTTTACAATCAAATCGATGAGTTGGATGATATATGATAATTGACTGATATAATAATTTGGGGTCTTATTCTTTGTTTATCATAAATGTATTAGTTTGTGATTTTTCATTATATTAATCAAATATAACGGAAATTAATAGATGATAAATTTATTATAAATGCACTAATTTAGGTTTATGATGATTAAAAAATTAATTTAAAATCATAGGTTTACCCAGCTTAGGTTAAATTTATCATATGCATATTGATTTAATATTAATTTGAGATTTTTGTCATATTAATCATAAATATAATTATGATACTTTGAAATTATATCATTCAATTCACGTGGACAAGCCGAGATTTTTTTTTTTTCGTCATACCCTACGCTAATCCTACTCTAACACTCACTTTTTCGCTTCGCTCGCTCCGGCGCGTGGAAAAACCCACTCCCGAAATGAAATCTTCCCCACCACCCGAAGGTGGGGATTTGAACCCCCAACCTCCCCCTTCCAAGATGGAACGGTGGCCACTGGGGCGAACCCCCAGTGGTTAACAAGCTGAGATATCAGCCCATGGAAACGACCCCTTTGAAAACTCAAAGAAGAATCCTCCTGCATATAAACCCCTCCTCACAAGTCACAAACATGCCAGCAAACATCCAAAACAAACCCGAAAAAAAAAGAAAAAAAATGACAGCCGAACTCCACCGGCCCACTCTCCTCCTGCTCCTCCTCTTCCTCGCCGGCCTCTTCCTCCATCGCTCGCACGCCCAGCCAAACACCACCGGCAACATCTGCACGGCGAGCCAGACCGAATACCCCTGCCGGACCTACGCCTTCTACCGTGGCGCCCTCGCCCCGAACTACACCGACCTCGCCTCCATCGGCGACCTCTTCGGCGTCAGCCGCCTCATGATCGCCGAACCCAGCAACATCTCCACCTCCGCCTCCGCCCTGTCCGCCCCCCTCGTCGCCGACCAGCCCCTGTTCGTCCCCCTGACCTGCTCCTGCAACCCCACCAACGGCACCGACAACATCTCCAGCGCCAACACCAACTACACCATCCGCTCCGGCGACACCTTCTACCTCGTCTCCACCGGGGCCTTCGAGAACCTCACCTCGTACCAGTCGGTCGAGGTCGTGAACCCCTCCCTGGTCCCCACGAACCTGAGCATCGGGGACGACGTGGTGTTCCCCATCTTCTGCAAGTGCCCGAACACGACCCAAGTGGCGGGCGGGGTCAATTACCTGCTCTCGTACGTGCTCCAGCCCAGCGACAACCTCTCGAGCGTCGCGTCGAGATTCGGGGTCTCAGAACAGAGCATCGTGGACATCAACGGCAACAACACCAAAACCACCGAGACCCTCTTCGTGCCCGTCTCCAAGCTCCCGAATCTGACCCAACCCAACGTCTCCGCCGCCGCCCCCGCCCCTCCGGCCACGAAGGAGGAGAGGAAGGGGGTCATCGTGGGGCTGGCTATCGGGGTCGGACTCCTCGGGGTGTTCTTGATTCTGGGGATCGGGTTCTTTGTTCACAGGGAGAGATCGAGGGAGAAGAGGGGACCGGGCGGGTTGGAGGCAGACGGAGGGGAGAAGAGACAGGCGTACGGCGAGAAAGCGTCGCGGGAGATGGAGGTGAGCCTGCTGGCCGACGTGACGGACTGCCTGGACAAGTACCGGGTGTTCGGGATCGACGAGCTGAAGGAGGCGACGGAAGGGTTCAGCCCCAAGTGCCTGATCCAGGGCTCGGTGTACAAGGGCTGCGTCGACGGCGAGATGTTCGCGATCAAGAAGATGAAGTGGAACGCCTACGAGGAGCTCAAGATTCTGCAGAAGGTAAGCGCCTTGTCTAGGTTATCTCTTCAATTGATTGATCTTCTGGTTTGCCTGGATTTCCAATTTTCCGCATTTTATCTTTGTCTTGTGCACTTGAATGAGTTGGAAATGGTGGTAATGATATATTTATGTCAAAATTGTGCTAAATTGCATGACATGGTTAATAAAATGGGTCATGTTGGGTGTTTAATTTGTACATAATGAGATTAAATTTTAATTTTGTGCAATCTACTTAGGGAATGGCTAATATCGGTTTGATTAGTGACCGTGACTTGTATTGACCCATTTAATGAAACATCGTAGAACCTTAGTGGTTAGATCGTTAAGAAGTACTATTATTAGTCAGGGTTCTTAATTTAATTGTACAATGTTAACGCAATAGTTCTATTCAAGTACTGATCGAACACTCTAAATCTTTTTCCTTTTGCAAATTAGACAACAAAAAAATAGAGTTAATAAGTCCTTTAATAGTTTCTCAAAATCTTCTAGGATTTACGTGGGTATACATTCTCTTCAAATAATCTTAAAAAGCTATTAAAAAATCTAAAATTTCTCATGGAAGTGAATTTTGCGTTGCATTCTTATTAAAGAAGGGGTAAAAGAAATCCAAGAATTGCAAAAGGATGTGAAAACGACATTCGCTGACTTTCCAAATGGCGTAATCCGGAGGCAGGCCTTGCAAGTGGGCAGGCGAGACTTTTGTCGACACGAGAGTGCTAATGACTCCCCTTAACGCACTAATTAATTAGTCAAAATCTTGGAAAATCTTGAGATTTATTTGACTATTTCATGAGCTTATTTTGTCCTTCTTATGATAAGTAATTTTTTTTTTCCCGAGTGGTTATGTTTGGCCGGAAAACGCTCATCCAATTGCGAGGGTTGGGTCAAATTACGTTGGGATGCAGTAATCATGACGTTGGAATCTGAAGAAATTTTAATATTTTTAATCAATTTTTTTTAATTATTATATGCAATGAAGAACTGGCCCTTGTCCTTGGATGGTGATATCAGTGGAAAGACTAGGTGGAAAGACTGCACATGCACTCACATGCGGCTTTTGTCTTTGATTTTCATTAATACTATTATTATTGTTATTTTATTTTGTACAAAGGATATGAATTGGAATAATCGTTTTAAAATGGAAAATTTTATACAACTTGTAGAATAGCGACAGGACGGAGAAGACCCCATTATTAAAACGACCATAAAATAAAAAATTGATCATGCGCGGACTTATTGCTTCTTCTTCTTTTTTTCGAAATAAATTAATACGATTTGCAATTATTTATGTGTGGTTTAGGTGAGTTGAGGTTGTCCCTCATTATATATACCATTTGGTCTATGTACTTTAACTGAAAAGTCATTTTCATCACTGTACGATGAAATGTGATCATCATTTTCCACTTAGTATAGATCGATTGCATAGCGGCCGAAGGATGGTGTCGAAATTCATATTTCATGACTAAATTGTAAAAACATAAAATAAATAAAGAATATCAAAGCGTAAGGTGTAATTAAAGTACCAAAAGATAATGCAATAATTTACGATATAGGGTGCTTCTTCCAATTTTCCGTACTGTCCTTTCTCAAGCTGTTTTAAGTATTTGTCTAGATTTTTCTTTTGCGCTATATGATTCAATAAGTTATGACTGTTTACGTATTTTGCCTACTTTTTTTGTACGTATATTGTTTTCTTTGCCATGAAATTTATATAATAAATCTTCCTTATGCACGTGGTGGTTGGCTGATTGCTTAGGCACGAATCTACTCAACTGTCCCACTTAATAAAAATTTCGATGGTTCTTATTGTCCCGATGCGTGTTTGATTATGATATTTATATTATTTACTTTTTGTTTTATTGTCTGGACTATAGAGCTGTATCCCAAAATGTTGAGGTGGGCTGTGTGAGTAATAATAACTTGAACTAAAAGACAAATCGCGGAAAGGCGCTTATGTTATTTATTAATGAGCCGAATGGTGCTCATCTTCCTTACAAAAACTCCGGGTATTATTCCGAAAATAATCTTTGTCGAAAATATTTTAAGAAAAAAAGGAAAAACTCATCTTCTATTTATTTTTTGTTATGATATGAAAGTCATTTTTCTGATATTTGTTCTGGAAAAACGATGAAACGCATAATTTGGGAAGAAGTCTTGAAAATCCCTGGTCTCAAGCTCGAGCACCAGTGACTCGGACCTGAGGGTCGGGTGTCCTAGGCCTGAGCTCGCCACAGGGGACTGGAGCACGTTCGCCGGCGACTCAAGCGCGACCGCTAGGGACATGGGAACGAGCAGGACTCACGCTTGGCCCCGATTGCCGTGCCTGAGACCTAGACTGTTGATCCGTGACCCTAGTGGCCGGACTTGGGCCTAGCTAAGATTGGGACCTTAGTGTCTGGACCCAAGCCGAGGCATCGGGTTTCAGTTATATTTAAAATTTTCCATTAATTATAAAAATATTTTCTATCCATTCATGTTTTTTTAGATTGAAATGTCGGAAAATATGAAAATATTTTAGAAATAATAAACAAGTCATCATTATTTTAAGAAATTTGATTTGCCTTGCATCAGAATGTGACATGACAATGCATTTTGTTTTTGAAGGTGAACCATGGCAACCTGGTGAGGCTGGAGGGCTTCTGCATCGACCCAGAGGACGCGAACTGCTACCTCGTCTACGAGTTCATCCCGAGCGGGTCGCTCCACTCGTGGCTCCACGAGGCCGGCCACCGGGGGAGGCTGGATTGGAAGACCCGGCTTCGCATCGCGGTCGACGTGGCCAACGGCCTCCAGTACATCCACGAGCATACCCGCCCGCGGGTCGTCCACAAGGACATCAAGAGCAGCAACATCCTGCTCGACTCCAACATGCGGGCCAAGATCGCCAACTTCGGCCTCGCCAAGTCGGGCTGCAACGCCATCACCATGCACATCGTGGGCACCCAGGGCTACATCGCCCCCGAGTACCTGTCCGACGGGGTCGTGTCCACGAGGATGGACGTGTTCTCCTTCGGGGTCGTCCTGCTCGAGCTGGTCTCGGGGAGGGAGGCGACGGACGAGGAGGGGAGGGTGATGTGGGCCGCCGCAGTAGAGGCCTTCGGGGGGAGAAGCGCCGAGGAGATCGGGAAGGCCGAGAGGCTGAGGGGATGGATGGACGAGGGCCTGCTGGCGGACTCGGCGTGCTCGATGGAGAGCGTCGCGAGCGTGATGAGCATCGCGATCTCGTGCTTGAAACGGGATCCGTCAAAGAGGCCGAGCATGGTGGAAATTGTGTACTCCTTGTGCAAGAGCGACGACATCTTTGATTTTTCGGAGGACACATTATCAACTGATGCTGAAGTTTTGGCAAGATGAGAGAGAGAGAGAAACAGAGAAAGTCCATGGTCGGATCTACTCGCTTATATTACAATGTAGATAAATAAATTTAAATAGATGAGCTATGGTTATGATAGGTTTTTTTGGGGTGATAATATGTATATGATGTTTTCAATAAATGCATTAGCATGGTTTGATTAAATTTTGGTTCGTGATGCTGTTTAAATACACCTTTACTTCCGTGAGCAGTTTAAGGACCTATTCAGGTAACCTCATATCAACTCTACTGAAGGAGGTCAGCATCCAGATCACCATCTGAGACCAGACCTAGTGTTACCCCACTAGCTATGGTCCCCCATGTTCCTCTACCTATTGTTATCCAGTTGGTAGAGGTACGGGGTCGCTCACCCCAGGGCGGTTCTCCCGCCTTTACTTCATAATTATACTTATATGCAAGGAATGTACTTTATTTGTTATCGATTTGATTTTTTTTTTTTTTTTGGGGGAGGGGATTGTACCTTTTCTTCTATATCGTCCAAAGAAAAAACATTTGAGACTTGATAAATAATCATAAGTTGGAAGAATCACGCTCAGACCAAACAATTTAAAGAAAAATATGTCGAATAAGAACTTAGTGAAATTAAACTAATTAAATATCCTCCCATAGTAGGATTAAATTGATGATCTATATATATCTATGTCAAGAAGCTCCGTTCCGAGCTTGTGATATATTCCGGCGTCGAGCTCAGACCCACTGAAAAAAAAAAATTTGAGGAGTAGGCCCGAAGGAAAAATGGGTCTAGGATCACACCTGGAAACTATAACCAACTTGGCTGGGCTACGCCAGATTTTCGAGCTACAAGTTTGGTGGGCGAAAAGAAAGTGAGGAGAGAAAGAGAGAGAAAGTGCAACCGCAGCTATGATGTAGGGGTATTAACTAGGACCAATCGGTTTCTGGTCCGATTCGGTTCTGAGGTGAAATCAGAAACCAGACCTGGAGGACCGGTTCCCAAATTCCGAGATCAGGAACCAGACCAACCGACCGGTCCAATCTGATCTAGTGGAACTGGTAAATTTACTATTTTTGGCCAAAAATAAAATGAAAAATGGGAGAAATTTAAAGGAATTAGAGTTTTTTTTCTTAAGAAATTTAAAAATATATATTATATATATAAAATTAATCGGTCAGGTCCGGTCAGTCCGATTCTCACTTTAGAACTTGGAACCGAACCGATCAGCTACCAGTTCTAAAAGTCGGAATCAGGAATCGAACTGTCCTCTTTGGGTACCGCCCAAAATCGGTTGATCCGGTCCGGTTTGAGCAGCTCCCAGTTCGGGCAATTCCCGATGCACGCCCCTAGTATTAACGATTCGCTTTAGTTCTGGTTTTTAGGAACCCCAATTCAAATCAAACTGTTAAGGTATATATTAGCTTTGAACCGAACCATATCCCAAACCAAATACTTGGTTCGGTTTGAATTGATTTTTTGGTTTTCTTTTTTAAAATGTTAAAAATAGGTTTAGTGCAAAAGGAGGGATATTGTGGAAATTATATGATTAAGAAGAGAGGCAACTTTTAGTTCGGCTTAATTAACTAAACTAGACCAAAACTATCCGAACTGGAATTAAAATATTTTTTTTTCTCATTATCTGAACCGAGTAGAAAATGAACGAAAAATCCAGATTGGTTCTGATTTTGGTTTGGTTTTCCAGTTTGGTTATGACACCCCTACCTTTGTAGAGTGAGAAAGAATGGAAAGAAACTTGAAGTTTCGGGTACATGTGGCAATGGTGAACGGATTTGTGCAAATCCTACGTGGCACTCGTTGAGCATTCGATATTTTTTTCAAATTAATGGTGTGATTGTTTCGTTTAGTATTTCAAGACAAATAATTTTTTTTTTAAAAAAGAAAAAGCCACAAAAAAAAAAAACTCAAACTTTGCCCTTAGTGATACATTTACCCTAAACTATTTTTTGTAACACAAAAACCTCAAATTTTGCCCATTGCAACATATTTACCCTAAACTTTTTTCTATGACACCAAAAGCTCTAAACTTTTACTCGTGTGACATTTTTTGTGACATCAAAAATCTCAAATTATATGTGTCATACAGATACAAATTTGACATTTTTTGGTGTTATCAAAAAAATTTTGAGTTTTTTTATATCACAAAAGATATTTTTGGGGTAATTATGTCGCACTGTACAAGTTTAGGATAAATGTATCACATAAATATAAATTTGAGGTTTTTTTTTTATCATAAAAAAAAAAAATTTAACATAAATTGTCATGGTTGACAAAGTTTAGGATTTTTTTATCTAAAAAAAATAGTTACATTTTATTCGTTTGGCGATCGGGGATTTGGGAGCGAGAGATCTTCATGATTTGGGAGACAATGTTTCAGGCGAGGATTCCCAGTCTCGATACCTTTCCTGGGGCTCTTTTCATTGCTTTTCTTAAAAAGAGAAGCAGAGAGAGCAACCGCTTCGGATGAAACCTACACAGTGCTTTGCACTACCATTAATATATAGTTCTGTTCCTTAACGATAAAGCAATTTAGCGTGCTGAAATAAAAGAGATTGTTCTCAAGCTGAGTGAGCCTATTCGATCCACCTGCCATTAAAAAGGGTTGGCCCCACTTGTTGGACCGATCGTTTCTATGTCGTTGTTTTGATGCGCGATTGCTATTGGTGTTCGGCTGACCCATCTGACCAAATTGCATACCAGGACGTGCTCAAATCGATATCTTTCCCTCGGGCATTGGTCTTCCCTGGCTTGGCTCGCTTGGCACGCAAATTTGGGAGCGAAAGCGTGGGGTTTCTTTGATGTGTTTCGGAACTGAATGGTCCACAATGTCCGATTTGTCTCTTATAATTCGAAGCGGAAGGAGACCCGATCCGAATATCAGGTCGGGTTTTGTTCGGGCGGGGCGTGGGTTTTGTTTCCTTTTTCTTTTTAATCATTGTCCGCTAATAATAGTCAGCGCCTTTTGGCTTTGAGAATCACTGAGGCCAACGGAAGTTTATTTTATCAAGTCGACTAATATTTCGACCAATAAAAAAGTCTACTAATATAAATAAAGGACATGAAAGAAGTGGATGAACTTATTATCACAACAAAGCAATACAGATAAGTTTCCAAAAAACAAAAGCACTGGAACACGAACCGACCCGACTTGACCCGATCCATCGACACCCCCAACCTCCACTAATAAGATTTGAACCAGGTCTTACACATTCTATATATATTCTACTGGACTTCCAAATTCATCCACGGCCCACCCTAGTCTCGACGATTAATCAGTCCACCTTTCTCCTCTCGGAATATATCCCTAGGCGGGGACACTCTTTAGTCGGAATGTTCCTTGCTGAGCTTGGCGAGCTTGGCGCCGAGCTTGTCGAGGTGAAGAGCGGCCACCTTCTCGTCCAGGTGCTTGGGCAAGGCGTAGACCTTCTTCTCATACTTGCCCGTGTCCCTTTCCATCCACAGCTCCAGCTGCGCCATCACATGATTTGCGAAGGAGCAGGAGGCCGTCGCAAGGCTAGGGTGGCCGGTGGCACAACCCAAGTTCACCAGGCGTCCCTCGGCCAGGACAATGACGCCCGACTCAGTGTCGGGAAAGACCCACCTGTCCGTCTGGGGATTGAAGGTGATGCGCTTCACGCCCGGGAAGGTCTCAAGGCCGGGCATGTCGATCGCATTATTGAAGGGACCGATGTTGCAGACGATGGCGTTGTTCTTCATCTTCCTCACGTGGTCGACCGTGATGATGCCCTTGCTGCCGCCGGCAGTGACGGCAAAGATGTCAGCCTCGGAGACAATATCCTCGAGGGTTAGGACCAGGATGCCTTCCATGAGAGCTTGGAGAGCCCGGATGGGATCGATTTCTGTCACGATGACACAAGCACCGGCCTTCTTGAGGGCAGCAGTACAGTCCTTGCCCACGTCTCCAAATCCACATACCACAGCAACTTTCCCAGCGATCTCGACGTCAGTGGCCGTCATTAGACCGTCATGCCCGGAGGGGCGGCAGCCGCACAAGTTTTGAAACTGTTTCATGCAAGAGCACTGCGTTCCCAGAAAAGTTAAATGGAGCTACTCGTGACTCTACTCAATCATATAATATTGGAGTGACTAGATGAGTACCTTCGTCTTGATGACAGAGTCGTTGACATTAATAACGGGGAATAAGAGAGTCCCATTGGCCTGCATCCCATACAACCTCTCGACAGCAATGGCAGTCGCCTCCGAGACTCCGACTAGTCTCTCCTTCATCTTGTGGTACCTCTTCGGATCGGTCTCCAACCCGTCCCTGATTATGGTCAGCACGATCTGCAACTCTGGGTTGTCAATGGACGCCGGGTCGGGGAGATTCCCAGTGTTCTCGTAGGCCTCCTCCGCCTTGACGCCCTCGTGGATGAGCAGGATGATGCGTCGCCCCATCGCCGACGATGAGGTCGGGGCCGCCGTTGGGGCCCCAGTTGAGGGCCTGCTCGATGCACCACCAGTACTCCTGGGGGGTCTCGCCCTTCCAGGCAAAGGTGGCAGTGGAGTCACTGGCGATGGCGGCCGCGACGTGGTCCTGGGTGGAGAAGGCGTTGCTTGAACACCAGCGGACCTCGGCGCCGAGGGCGGTGAGAGTCTCGATAAGGACGGCGGTCTGGGGGTCATGTGGAGGTAGCCGGTGATTCTTGCGCCCTGAGGGGCTGCGAGGGGCCGAACACGGAGCGGCAGGACATGAGCGCCAGCATTTGGACCTCCACGAGCTCGATCTCGTGGCGGCCGAAGTCGGCCTGCGACATGTCCTTGACCTTGTTCTGGCAGCTGCTGGTGGTTCTCTCCACTGGCAACGCCATTTTTATCTCTTCTTCGGGTTTTTCGGTGGGGTTCTAAACAACAACCTGCGGAGGGAGAGAGAGAGAGAGAGAGAGAGAGAGAGAGAGAGTGAGCGAGCGGAGGAAGGAGACGGCGTTGAGGGATTTAAATACTGGATTCCTGAGATGCGACTGAGTTGTTCCAAGTGATGTCAATTTGTTTCTCGTGCCCGATTCCTGTCTCCGGTTGCTCACATCACTTGGAGACGATCGAGTATTTAAATCGTCTCCAAGTGATGTGAGCAACCGGAGACAGGAATCGGGAATGGGAACAAATTGACATCACTTGAAGCTCCAAGTGACGTCAGCAATCGCGCACAAGGAACACCTCCACATCAATAGGGGCTTGATTTGAACTCGGGCAGCTTTGATTTATATAGGATATTATGAAATCACTGTCAATTATTTTAAATAGGAATTTATTAGTATAATAATTTTTGGAGTACTATGAGAATAATAATTTTTTATAAGCAACATATTTTGAAGGAATAGTTCTTATAAAAATTTATAATTTTTATTTATTTAATTTTTTTGGATCAAAATAATTTTTTGTTCTCACAGTAAATTAAAAATTATCAAGTAATCATTTCTCTTTTATATGCTCAAGCTGTTCATCGAGTAATCATTTCTCTTTTATATACTCAAGCTGTTCGATGAAGACATTATTGATATTTTAATATTCTAATAGTCTACGAGGACATCAAGAGCAGCAAGAGCTTGCTGGACTCAAACATGCGGGCGGGCCAAGATTGGCAACTTCGGCCTCGTGAAGTTGGGCTGCAGCGCTGTCACCATGCGCTCATGGGCGCCCAAAGGCTGCTACCTCGCCCCGGACAACTTGTGCTACGGGGTCGTGTCCATGAGGATTGATGTGTTCTCGTTCGAGGTCATCCTGCCGGAGCTGGTCTTGGGAGGGAGGTGATGGACAAGGAAGGCAGAGTGGTGTGGGCCGGCGTGGTCGAGGCCTTTGGCAGAAGCAGCAGTGGCGAGGAGATCGGGATGGCCGAGAGTCTGAGGGGATGGATGGACAAGGGCCTGGTGGTGGACTCGTTGTGCTCGGAGGAGAGCATTGCAATCTCGTGCTTGAATCGGGACCCGTCGAAGAGGCTGAGCATGGTGGACATAGTGTACGCCTTGCCCAAGAGCGATGACATCTTTGATATCTCAGAGGATGGATTATCAACTGATGCTCAAGTTTTGGCAAGATCTATTTGTTTATATTACAATGTGGATAATCAATTTGAGTAAATGAGCTATGAAGAATGCTATTAGATTGTATCTATTTGGGGTTTTGATAATATGTATATATTAAGGAAATATATGAGCACCGTTTGATTTTATTTGGTTTGCGGTGTAGTTCAAATACAAACCACTACTTTCGGTCCAATTTTTTTTTTTTAATCAAACTTAAAGCAAATCGATATTTGCAACTCTAGTTGAACGAGTACCCTTTATTTATAATAAATTTGGTTCGATTTAGAACATATTTTTTTTTATGGAAATTATACCTCTTGTCTCTATCGCCAAAAAAAATAATCATTAATTGGTGAATGACGCCTGACCAAACAATTTAAGGAAATTATGTTGAACAGAAACTTGATAAAATTAACTAACCATAGTTCCACAAAAAAATAAAGAATTAAATTAAATATCTCTCTATTCTCTCTTTAAGAAACACCCTTTTCTTGCATGGTTATTTATTAATAATATTTTAAATTAAAATCTCTCTCTTCTATATCGAGAAACGCGCTTTTTTTTTTTTTTTTGCATGGTTTATTTATGAATAAATTTATTTTCCGATCCTAAAGACTTTTCATTTACTCTCACTTCTGTCCCGAGCTTTCATTGTTTTTGGGCCTCGAGCCCGAAACCGAGCCCGGCCCGCCGAAAAGATTTGAAGAGCAGGCCCGAAGGAGGGGAACATGGGTCTAGGATCGCACCCGAAAACCCGAACCGACTTCACTGGGTCAGACCCGAATCTGGAACTTTCGGGCTACAGGCTCAGAGTCAGGGGTAAAGCCGTGCGTACATAAGCATCGCTCTCTTTTAGCTATGTTGAGCTTAAAATGTCATTCTAATGCTTAAATATATTATATTTAAGAAATTATTTACCTCACAAAATTATAAATGGTTACCAAAAAAAATTAAGTCTTAAAATGAGAATATTCTAGTATTTTTCCTATAAATTCTATACAACCGCTTCAACTTTATGATCGTGCATTGCACTTAGGTATCGTATGTTCTGGCCCACTTAACCCATAATGTTCAATTATAAGGTTAGAAGATTTCCACACTTATATAGCGGTTCACACACTCACATCTTTTCAATATACAATTATTCCTCTTAATTTATTTTACATACAAACTATCAACAATTGCACCGTCATTTTCAATCAATAATAGCACCGTTGGACGAGCATTGCTCAATACTTTATTAAGAGAGAGATGGACGGTCAGGATTTGGCGTTGCAAGTTGGTCGATCTGGTGAAAAAGGAGAAGATAGTTGGCGTGGAAGCCAGACCCTGGAACCGGAGCATGCATGATAGACGGTCAGGATTTGGATTTTGGTGGCATTGGTAAAAATGGACGGCATTTGGATTTGGCTTAAAAACACGGATGGTGGGACGTGTAGAACAAATCAAGTCTTAGCTTTGATAATAGATGAGCTGGCTTTGTGGGTCCGGCCAGCATGAAAGGAATTTAAAACCCTTTCTTCCTTCCTTGCGTGCTTGTGTGCGGGCATGTCCGAAGAAGCAATGCTCCTAATAAAATGCAATTATTAGGTGAAAGTTCGAGAATAAAATATCCATTTTGAATTTTATTTTCTGTAAAATTACAAGTTAAATGTGAATTAATAACTTAGCACTAGACTTATCAAAATGAGTCATGGACCCATTTTTTAACTTATATTCAATGGATTGAGTTATTGTATGAGTTAATTATATTATGTAAATGGGTTACAAATGACTTTACAATGGTAAAATCTAAAATAATATAGGTGTTAAATAGGTTCATAATTTACTTAAACCTAATCCACATGTATGACTCTCTCTTCACTTTCTCTCACCCTTACTCGATATCACACTCACTCATTTCGTGCTCTCACCTCAATTTGGATATGAGTTTTTCCAAATTTGATTAAATATATAAGTATTTTAGTAAAATGGTTGGGCCAAGTATGAGTTGAGCCGGATATAGGTCACTTATATTAATGAAAATTGGTTAATTTGGATTAAACCATTTTTTTACTCGACCCACTTATTTGATGGGTCTAGTTAATACTAGTAACTTTTGATTTTAGTTGTTTTCAAAACTGGTTGAGTAATAGTCATGGGCTTGTCCCGCGACATCTCCATATGGAAAGACTAGAAGTTTCACTATAGCAAGGCCCTCGAGAGAGATCTGGGCCCATGAATGAATGTGAGATATGAGAAACTTCTTCTTATCTTGCTAAGATTGAATGCCGTCTCAGCGAATGGGAACTTGGTAAAATTAAACTAACTATATATCCTCCAAAAGCATAATTAAGTTGATTATCTAAATATACATTCTATGTCAAGAAGCACCGTCTAAAGCTTGTCATATATTTCAGCCTTGAGCCCAAAAATCGAGCTTGACCAGCTGAAAAGATTTGAGGAGTAGGCCGGGCCCGAAGGAGGAATGGGTCTAGGATAGCACCTCAAAACCCGAACCAACTTGACCGAGCCGGTCCAGATTTTCAAGCTACAAGTCTGGTGGCGAAGAAATGAAAGTGAGAGAGGAGAGAGCGAAGAAACGAAAAGGAACTTGAAGTTTCTGATGAAGCCAGAGTGGGGGCCAATAGGGTACACGTGGTAATAATAAAAGGAAAAAATAAGGGCATTCAATTTAGATAAGAGACCCACACCCAAGTTCCATAGTCTCGAGTCTATTATCTCAATCATGATTTTCTTATTCCCATAAAAAAGGATTGTTCCCCTTTTTCAAATTAATGGTGTTTTTGTTACACGTAAAACTTCATGTAAAAGAAAAATACTTTTTGAAAATCATTTTCAAAGGAATTAATTATTTTCCATTTATTTGGTTGTATGCTAAAAAAATGTATTTGAAAATATTGTTGGGTGTTTAGATCTCATTTGAAATAATGGGTATTGAAGAAGGTGAAGAACTAAACGTTTATTAAGGGACTTCACAAAAGTGTGGGAGACAGAAATGATTTCAGGAAAATGATTTTCTCTATTTAGCGATGGAAATTATTTTTTCTAAATTTAAGTGCGGGAGTTTTATTTGATTATAAATGTTTTTTTCGTTGACTAATCAGTTTCAGTGAATCAAACACATGAAAGTTCAAAAAAATCAATTCGAGAGAGAGAAAGAGGAAGAGAGGGGCAATGTGGCAGAAGACCAGTCCATCTAGGCTGTAAACTAAACAGGCCCCTTTTGACCCTTACAAGTTAATATATGACTTTTTCTCTCTATTGTCATAATTAATTTACGACTACGATTCAAATTTGATCATATATTATGAGATTATATTAGGAACGTATCGATCACATAATTAATAATATGATTGAAGAACAAATGTTGTAAAACTTTGAGCATCATTCGATGTAATTAATAATTTTCTTTGGTTGGAAGTAATTAGTAATTAAGATAATCATTACATTACGCATACATGATGTCTGACTATGATTTGGAAATTTAGGTAATTTTACCCAATACTAATCAACTAATACTATGCTTTTTTTTTACACGTTTTTTTTTTTTTTTGGGTGCATGAACTAATAGTATGCTGATTTTTATATTATGAACTTTTTTTTAGTGGTGTGTGTGTGTGTGTGTGTATATATATAACTATCATTACATCTATTATATACATTTTATTTCACATTTTATTATTATTCTTATAATGTAATTTTTCTATACGATTGAAGTTTATGTAATCATAATGTTAAACAATATAAATAAATTTGCTTATAATTACTGTAAACTCTAATTACAACTACAAACTAATAACAAATAAAAAAAAAAAAACTCCACAAATTTGTATGGTTCCCATATCTCTGTCGAAATTACTACAACAATACATAAAGTCTCATATTCAACAATCACTATTTGATATAAAATTAATCAAAAATTACCTTTTCGAATCAACAAAATCCAACCAGTTGGGTAAAACGAGTGTTTTGATTTCCATTGCCAATCATGCTCAAAATTAAATACTAGAAATAACACTATCTCGAGTTGAATGAATAATTTTTGTGAGCTCTAGAAGTGTCAATGGTTCGAACCGGAGTTTCACTAAGCCCAACTCAAATCATGACGGGAATACGTTTGCTATGAGCTGACACTCCATACAACCTGAACCGACAACACGGTTCTGGTAGGTTCTTCTTTTATTTTTTTTTTTTTTTTCATGCTATTACAAGCTTATTCCCTTATTTGAGCTTAGCTCTTTCCAAGCAACGGAGGTGCGGTCAAACAGTTTTTTTTTTTTTTTGCCAGAATCAAAGATAATACTACATATGATGCTAATACTAATCAACATAAGATTCACTTGAAACAAGATGACCACCTGACAATCACACTCAACAAAGACTTTCTTGCCAAAAGGAGACAAATTTGTGAACAATTACAAAGCAAAAAACTGGAATTCCAGGACTTCATCACATGGTGGAATTTTGGGATGTGAAGATTTGCAGTTGTGAATGAGGGACGCTTAAATTGGCATTATCCATGTCAGGAGATTACATGCACTTCAGATCCAAGATATATTCATCTAAGAATGAAAGCAAATTCACTACAACGGCTCTCGTGTTCATTCTTTCTTGAGGACTCTTCTGAGAACGCCACTCCAACTTTTTGTACGGAGAGCAAAGATTCGGTTTTGCTTGCTTTCTGAGATGCCGAGATAGGAATTGCACATGTCTTATACTTCTTCCAAGACCTCTTGCAGAGTCGTTTGGTCCACTAACTCTAGGACACGATCAGGCAATGCCATCTTAGCATACTTGTGCAGCTTCTATCCATCTCTGAATAATTCGCCAGTTGGTCTTCTCCTGAGCAAAAGTATTCCTTAGCTGTACCCATCTCTGAGACTAGATAGCTTGGCTCCCATGCCCGCCATTCCGATTAAACATAAATACTATCGTCCCTCTGTGTCGAAATACCACCAGAAGCAAATTCATGATGAGTCGTACCTGGAGCTGCATATCCTGTGGCTTATCAAGAAGAACCTTGACACCAGCCTTGACAAACCAGAATCACTCACATGAGTAGTCATTTCATCATCAAGAAGAACATTGCTTGGCTCCCAGTCACAGCGGATTATCATTCAAACAGTGGAAAAACCGTTCACCACCACGTTGAAAAGTAATTTAGACAGATGTAGAGACGTTCTCACTCTAAGCATATCAACATTGGGTGTACTGGCTGCGAACATGAACGCTGGATAGCTTTCGACAGGATTTTCACCTATCGGATGGGTAAATTTACAGAGAGGAACAAGAAGAGAGTAATCAACCACGCACAGAAATAAGTAGTATAATTTAGACATTTCTGGTGAAGGCCACTGACATATAAAAGTAAGCAATGTTACAAGACCTACAAGTAGGAAATGAAGAAGACAACAATACATAAAATTAACGAAGTTCTCTGTGCATGTGAGATTACACTACAAAGATTACCGTGCATGAGAGAACTTGCTATTAGGTTCCATCTCTCCATGCAACTACCAACTATCTATAACAGAAGCAAGGAATGAGTCTTCAAGAAGATAGTTGTCCAATATTCTGGTCTGGTCCCTAGTCAATTTAAAAAGGTTAAACAAAATTTTGAAACTCTGAACATGTACCAAGGACTACTAACAGAAACAGAGCACACCCAGAAACACCATTGGTTTTCTTGCTCAACTAAGGTCACCCACAAGTAGGGAATGAAGGTGACGGTGTTGCTGAGCCCCTGATACAAAATATGGAGAAAGTAAATTCACAATAAATATATAAGAAATTGGTTTGACCAGTACCAATCTCCAACTTTGTCAATCGTCAAAAGAAACCAATATTAGGTTCAATTCCATGTTCATAGTTAACAACTCTACATTAAATTCACAATGAAAATTATAACTAAAGTATCCATTTTTAAATAGAATGGTGCAAATATTCTATAAAAATATTTTCACCTAACTCAAAACTACTGATTTCTTCAAAGTCCTCATCAATCAAAAGTGAAAGTGGTGCAGATTGTAGCCAATCTTGAGCACATATAAAAGCCTTCACCCACCATACTTGGGGTCAAGGAGCTACAAAACAAGTTAAGGACACAACTTCCTATGCTAAATGTGGCCTCTAATGCTATAGTCAAGAAAGGCACAACCTCTAATGCTCTTGTCTGCACAATAAATCCTTTTAAAGTGATCCCACACGATGGATCTTCTCCTTCTATTTGTGGCAGATCCCTCATCGCAGGCATCTTGCAAAATCTGCGACACTTGAAACCTACCAATTATTATTACAATCAGATAAAATGTCCCAGACCAATTTTCCTCTACAATACAATAATAAAAGCACAGTGCGTTATGGAAGCTGTAGTCTTCTACAGCCTCTTGACAAATAACTAGAAAAGCTTGCCTAAATGGCAGGATTCTTAGGCATAGAGTCCTGCCTATGAATGTCATATATAACTAGAAAAACACTAAATAGTCCTGCAACTTTCAGGATAAAAAAACCACTATAACAAGTGAAATTATGAACTTATGAAAAGCACATCTGTACATGCTAAACTATTAACTCTGCATAACTTCTTGAAAACAAGGCCTCTCTCCTATGACTCCACGGGACTTCTTGAAAACACCAGATACAATTGACATCACAAAGGGTTCTGTTCTCCAAATTGCTGCCCTACAGGATATAGTAGTATTGCGCTACTTAGTAGAGGGCACAGAGGCTCAAAACTGCTCTACATGTGCGAGCAAATAAACACATAAACGTACACGCATGAACAATCCAACCTCGAAATAAAATAACACCAGCTAGCTCACATTGAAACAATTAAAGAACTAGTAAACACCAAGTACATACACGTTTCCCTGGGCAAGAACTCAAGCATCTGCACGACACAATTCCACCCTATGTGTACCGCCGAACTGTTGTGCAAAAATCCAAACAACGCAATTCATCAACACCTTAGAAATGACTCAAACGAGCTCAGAAGGAGAACAAGGAGCGCATGATGCCTGATTCGAAAGTTCATACACTAAAACGGAATACTTTTCTCTACTCCAGCTTCCCTGTGAGATGCAGATAACCTAACACGGTTAAATAAGTCATTAAGCACACTCAAAAGTTCTTAAAACTCTCAATCCTTCCATGCTCAACATTCAATTTGAAAGCAATATAGCAATTAGAAGTGGCTGCCGAAAGCCACCCGAAATTTGTCAGTCAAAAAAACAAGGGAAAAAACCACTAAAAACTCCAAACTTTGCCTAAAGTAACAAATTTACCCAAACTTTTTTTTGTGACATGAAAATTCTGAAGTTTGCCAACCGTGACACATTTACCTCAAACTTTTTTTCGTGACCCAAAAACCCGAACTTCTATCCGTGTGACACATTTACCCTAAACTATAGGGCATTTTGGTCTTTTTACTTTTTTTTATTTTTTTTTTTTTTTTTTGCCTTTTTTCTTCTTCTTCTCTCTTCCCTCCACTGGCCATGGCGGAGCCGGCAAAGGGAAGCCGGCGTCCAACGAGGGCTGCCCTCACCACCGGCATCGGGCGAGGGCCGCCCTCGCTGGGCTAGCTAGGGCCTCTCTCGCCAGATCTGGCGAGGGCGACCCTTGCTTAGCACCGGCGAGGGCAGCCCTCTTTGAACGCCGGCCTCCCTCCGCCGGCTCCGCCATGGCCGGCGGAGGGGAAGAGAGAAGAAGAAGAAAAAAAATAAAAAAATAAAAAGAATAAGGCGAAAATACTCTTGATGGAGTAAATATGTCACGGTTTTGCAAAGTTTGGGGTTTTTCATATTACAAAAAAAAAAATTGTAAATTCGTTACTTTAAGCAAAATTTGGAGTTTTTTGTGGCATTTTTCCCAAAAAATAAATAAGAAAGTTCCTAAAACAAAGAAGGGAGAACATATTCATCTTTCTCCTCACATAAGGCAGGAACTCATCTGTGAGTATCGCCATGCCACCAAGAGATCATGATTTCATGCACCTTTTCCCTCTGCCAATTGAATATTTGCACAGAACACAACGAGCATTTCGACGTTTACACAAATTTTCCGACATAGCAAAGTTAACGCTCGACAGGCAGAATCCAATTCGACGGAACCTTGAAGACGTTCTGAACTCATCTCCCGAGCGACGGAATCGCGAGAAAAAGAGAGGAAGAGTGAATCCCAGGTCCAACCTTGAAGACACTTCGAATTTGGGAAGGGAGATGGCGTAGCGTCTTTCGATGCGTTTCGGAACCGAATCGTCCGCAATGTCCGATTTTTCTCTTATTATCCGAACCGGAAGGAGAACTGGTCCGAATGTCGGTCGGGTTTTGTTTCGGGCGGGTTTCTTCTTCTTCTTCTTTTGTTTTTATATATTATCGTCCACTAATAATAGTGGTCGCCTTTCAGCTTTGAGACATCGAGGCCGAGGGGAGTTTATTTTACTTTCTATTTTTATTTATAGCTCGAAACCTTAAGTAATAAAATTAGACGAGGCCTTACATTCTCTTATACATAAATACATACATACATACATATTTATTTATTCTACTGGACTTCCAAACTTCATCCACGGCCCACTGCTCTCGAATGTAAACCCAACCATACTTAGCTAAATATCAAGAATCCTAAAACGGCGACGCTGATCTAGTCGGAATGCTCCATGCTAAGCTTGGTGAGCTTAGCGCCAAGCTTGCCGAGGTGAAGAATGGCCACCTTCTCGTCCAGGTGCTTGGGCATGGCGTAGACCTTCTTCTCATACTTGCCCGTCTCCCTTTCCATCCACAGCTCCAGCTGCGCCATCACCTGGTTCATGAAGGTGCAGGAGGACATCACCGAGCTAGGGTGGCCCAAGTTCACGAGGCGGCCCTCCGCCAAGACAATGACGCCCGACTTGGTGTCGGGGAAGACCCACCTGTCCGTCTGAAAATTGAAGGTGATGCGCTTCATGCCCGGGAAGCTCTCGAGTCCGGGCATGTCAATCGCCTTATCGAAGGGACCACTGTTGCAGACAATGGCGTTGTTCTTCATCTTCCTCATGTGGTCGACCGTGATGCCCTTGCTGCCGCCCGCGGTGACGATAAAGATGTCGGCCTCGGAGACAACATCCTCGAGGGTTAGGACCAGGATACCTTCCATGAGAGCCTGGAGAGCGCGGATGGGATTGATTTCGGTCACAATGACACAAGCACCGGCCTTCTTGAGGGCAGCAGCGCAGTCCTTGCCGACGTCTCCATATCCACAGACCACAGCAACTTTCCCGGCAATCTCAATGTCGGTGGCCATCAGTAGACCGTCAGGCCCAGAGGGGCGACAACCGCACAAATTTTGAAACTGTTCCATGCAAGAGCACTGCGTTCCAAGAAGGGATTAAATGGAGCTACTCGTGACTCTACTCTTTATCATAAAACTGGAATGACTAGATTCTTTATTAGTACCTTGGTCTCGGTGACAGAGTCGTTGACATTAATAACGGGGAATAAGAGAGTCCCATTGGCCTGCATCCGGTACAGCCTCTCGACAGCAGTGGCGGTCGCCATGGAGACTCCGACGAGTCTCTCCTTCATCTTGTGGTACCTCTTCAGATCTGTCTCCAACCCATCCCTGATTATGGTCAGCACGATCTGCAACTCCGTATTATCAGTGGACGCCGGGTCGGGGAGATTCCCAGTGTTCTCGTAGGCCTCCTCCGCCTTGATGCCCTCGTGGATGAGGAGGATGGCATCGCCCCCATCGCCGACAATGAGGTCGGGGCCACCGCCGGGGCCCCAATCGAGGGCCCCTCGATGCACCACCAGTACTCATGGGGCGTCTCGCCCTTCCAGGCAAAGACGGCAGCGGAGTCGCGGGCGATGACAGCCGCCGCGTGGTCCTGGGTGGAGAAGGTGTTGCACGAGCACCAGCGGACCTCGGCACCGAGGGCAGTGAGGGTCTCGATGAGGACGGCAGTCTGGATGGTCATGTGGACGGAGCCGGTGATTCTTGCGCCCTTGAGCGGCTGCGAGGGGCCAAACACCGAGCGGCAGGACATGAGGGCGGGCATTTGGACCTCCGCGAGCTGGATCTCGAGGCGGCCGAAGTCGGCTTGCGACATGTCCTTGACCTTGTACTCGCGGCCGCTGGCGGTTCTCTCCGCTGGCAACGCCATTCCTTTTTCCTTCTTCGGGTGTTTGGACAGAGATCTGAAACACAAACCCTGTGGGGGGAGAGAGAGAGAGAGAGATGGTGGGAGGGATGGAGCGAAGGAAGGAGATGGTGTTGAGGAATTTAAATACTTGAGCCGGCTGCCTCTCAGTACATACACGTCCACATCATCAACGTTTTGAGCCGGTTGGTAATTTCTCCACTCTTCGAGATTTTGAGCCGGTTAGTACATACACGTCCCCATCATCGAGGTTTTGAGCCGGTTAGTACATACACGTCCCCATCATCGAGGTTTCTCCATGCACATCCCCATCGTCAAATGTTTTGAGCTGGTTAGTACATACACGTCCCCATCATCGAGGTTTTGAACCAGTTGGTATCAATGCTCGCGACAGACGCTGACTGTAGTAAATCACTGTAGTAAGTCACTGTAGCATTACTATAGCCATAGGCTAGGAAAATCACTGTTCATTGTCACTGTTCATACAATGCACATCCCCATCGGTCAAATGTTTTGAGCTGGTTAGTACATACATGTCCCCATCATCGAGGTTTTGAACCAGTTGGTATCAATACTCGCGACGGACGAAATCGCTGACTGTAGTAAATCACTGTAATAAGTCACTATAGCATTATTGTAGCAGTAGGCTAGGAAAATCACCGTTCATTGTCACTATTCATACAATGCATATCCCAATCATCAAGGTTTTAAGCTGGTTAGTACATACATGTCGCCGTCATCAAGGTTGCCTCTCGATAGATCCACATCCACATCAGCAAGGTTCCTCTTGAAGTGAAAGCTGATGTTGGAAAAGGAATTGGAAATTAGAATTTGATTTAATGAATTATTTGCTTCCCACAAAGTCTAAAAATGAGAGTACCAACGTGCAAAGTGATCACCCACTTAGTCAATGATTTTCAATCATAAGATTAGAAAACTTCCACACTTATATATTAGCCCACATACTCACATCTTTTCAATGTAAGACAATATACCTCTTAATTTATTTTACAAACAAACTATCAACAATTGCTCAATACTTTATGAAGAGATAAATGGACGGCCATGATTTGGTGTTGGAAGTTGGTAGCTCTAGTGAAAAAAGGGAGAAGAGAGTTGCATAGAAGCCGGCCGCTGGATCTGGAGCACGCTGAAACCGTGGGCCGTGTGGAACAGATCAAGCCTTAGCTTTGATAGATGGGCTGGTTTTGTAGGCCCGGCCAGCATGAAAGCCTTTCTTCCTCCGCGTGCTTGTGTGTGCGCGCGCATGGCTGAAGACCCAATCATTTTAAATAAAATGCAATTATTAGGTGAAAGTTTGAGAGTAGAATATCCATTTTGAATTTTCCTTTATGTAAGCTTGCAAGTTAAATGTGAATTAAATATTTAGTACCAATAGCTTCCGATATCGTGTCACTAGTTTTCCAAATCGGTCAAGCAACAACAGTCATGGACTTGTCCTGAGACATCACCCGATTGATGAACGAAAAGTTTCTCCAGAGCAAGGCCCAGATTCGAGGGACATCTTGGCCCAATAATGAATATGCGGTATGAGAAGCCTTTCCTATCTAGCCGGGATTGGATGCCGTCTTACTTCACTAATTATAAACATGTCAATACATAAGCATTGGCCTCTCTCTCTCTCTCTCTCTCTCTCTCTCTCTCTCTCTATCTAGCCGGGATTGGATACCATCTTACTTCACTAATTATAAACATGTCAATACATAAGCATTGGCCTCTCTCTCTCTCTCCGGCGCAATGGGATAATCACGACACACACGACGAATACGGCAAGCAAAGGGCCAGCAGCCAGGATTGGAGAAGAAGGCGAAGGCCGTCTCTCTCTAGAACCATATTCAAAGTATCGAGCGAAGGCTTTGCAAGGAAAAGAGAACTGAATTGTTGTGAATTACAAAAATCATGCTTTTGGTCTCCGTTTTTTATACTTGAAGTGTGCCATCTTTGTTCTATCTATTTTAATGAAACGTCATTTTGATCACTATAGTATGAAATGTGGAAATAATTACTAAAAAGTCATAAAACTATTATATAGTTGCCAATTCAATTATAAACCTTTCAATTTGACTAACTTAGTCCTAACTCTTTTGATGATTTGCCAATTTAGTTCTTTCAGCTGATTTTGACTGGAAATCGCTATGTAGACCATGACTGTCCTATATGATATGACCAATATTGATACATACAATTTTTGCAAATATTTACAAAAAAAAAAAAAATTGATTTTTTTCTTTTTTCCCTATTAATTTTTTCTTTTCTTTTCTTTGACTAGGGTCGCTAGCAAAGGTCACGACGCCCTCATTGACCACAGTGGGGGCACACGGGCCCTCCCCCAAATCTAAGCTAGGCCAAGGTGTCGTGACGCTTGTACCTAGGCAAGGGTGGCCCTCGCTAGATCGGGGCATGATGTTGGAGTTGAGTTGAGTTTTTGGGGATTGGTGTGACGTTTGGACTTGAGTTGTCAACAAAGCAATCAATGAGCACAATTTGCAATTGACAAGTAACCAATGCAAATTGGTATTATGTGACCCAATCATGTTATCAATGAAGAGTGGTTAACTAAGACAGTTATTGATATAAGATGATAAGTGGTCGATTGCGCATAAGTAGAGGGATGAAGACTGCAAAGGAATATTTGAATAAGAGCTAACTTGAAAGATATCTCAAAGAGCATAACTACTTGTGGATAAGAATGTGTACTTGAAGACAATTGGTATGAAGCCTAAAACAATCGGGCTGTGTTTGGTGGTTAGGATAAAATTCATAATAAGATAAAAATTATTATATCCTGTGTTTGGTGCATGCTCAACACAGGATAAAATTAGATATAAAAGGGATATAAGCCGGATAAAATTATTCCATGGAAGATGTGAGATAAATGTAGATAGAATTTCTAATATTCATAATAAAAAGTTTTTTTCTCAAATAACAAACTTCTTATATAAACAAATTGAAAATTATATTTCAACACAAATAATATTTGAATTCTAATATAAGAAATGCAAAATAACAAAAAATAACAATTTATTTTTTAATTTAATCTTATTTTTTTTATATATTTGAATTTAATTATATCATATAATATAAATTCAATAAATATATATTTATTACATATTTTAGGTGTTTTAGTATTTTAGGTATAATAGTACAATTTTCTGTTTAATAAAATTTTATTATAGAATGATGGAAGGGGAAGAAAGAAATAAAAACATAAATTTATTTTAAAAAAGAGAGGAAAATAATTTTAAAAAGAAAATAAAAATAAAGTTGCTCACAAGAGATTTTTACTATTTCCGTTTGTAAAATTTGCAATTCATTTATATTGATATGACGTTTATATCAAACAATATATATGATATGATGTTATTATATCCAACTTTATTATTGAAATCACCAAATAGTAGATAAGATATAGCAAAATTCCTTGGATTTTATATCATATCCTATTTAGTTTTATTCTGGTTAGAAATCAAAACGACAAATGTAGCCTTAGAGTTTGCAAATCAAAAGATAACCCAACGGTTATATTTTGTACAAGATTATGTAAAGGCCAGAGTGAATTAGTTGTAAAGGATTTGTAATAAAAAAAAATTGTGCAATTTCTCAAATTCAATTTATTTATCAATATGTCATCCTTCATTCTTTAGGTTTATCTTTAGTTTTATGTTAGTGATCCTAGTTACACAATTACTATGAATCACCATAGAACCCAATTTATCTAAAAGACCAAAGATCCAATTTTTGGTGAAACATATTTCGTTGACAATCCAATTTCGGCGAATCATAAGTATAAGAATTATAATGAATTTCAATCTTGAGTAAATGACTGAAAGTAAGCTTTTCTGTTGTGTCTTCGTCTTCGATATAATTTGATAATTTGCGATATTGGGTGTCTTTCTCATTTTCCTTACGGGGGGAGAAAATCAAATGTCAGTTCTTGAGCTTTTCTAATTATTTGTGCAAATTTTCATTTTAAGCTATCTGAATTGAACATGACTTGATTAGCAATGATCGTTTACATCAGTTTGCCTACTTATTTAAGCAAATCCAGGTTTATCCAAAAAAAAAAATTCTTATTTAAAAAAGCATGGGTTTCCACCAGCATTCCAATTATGCCCCACATATTTTGTGTTTGAGCCATAAATTTTGCTTTTTAAATCTTGCTTCTGCATGTCGTGATTGGCTGATTGCTTAGGTGAGGATTATATAAACTAGAAGACAAATTGCGGAAGGCCCTTATGTTATCTATTAATGAGCCAAATGGTGCGCATCTCCCTCACAAAACTCCGGTTATTTTATGAAAAATGAATTTTACTGAAATGTTTTAAAAAAATTATTTTCTAATTGTATTTTACAAATAATACGAAAGTCATTTTCTCATGTTTGTTAGAGGAAATGATGGAGCACATGTTTCAGGAAAAAGTCTTGAGAACGACTTCCGGAAACGTGGGCAAAGATAGGCTCATTCATAGGGGTCTTGGGCTCGGTTGCTCCTTGGTGCCCAAGCCTGCGTCCCCTAAGGCGGGCGTAGAACCCCCGGCAATCAATCTTGGGTACCCAATTCCTACGGGAACCGATGGCCAAGCCCGTGACCATAGTGGCTGGTCCCCCACACTTGTTGATATTTAAATATTCTAATACTTCCCTTTATGCATAGACTGGAAGTTGGTATAAGTTTAAAACTTGAAAATATGTAATTAGGAAGGCAAATATGGACCTGGAAAGATTTAAATTCGAGACTTTCTAGCTGTAAAAGCATGTAAGATTTGAGGGATCATTGTCATCGTAAGTCATTAGATGAAATGCACAGTTAATATGAAAATATTCTAACAATCCACAATAATATTAATAGCAGCAACATCCTGCTAGACTTAACATGGGGCCAAGATCGCCAACTTCGGCCTCGCGAATTGAGCTGCAACGCTGTCACCATGCACTCATGGGCACCCAGGGCTCCATAACCTCAGAGCATGTCCTCTGGGGTCGTGTCCATGAGGATGGATGCGTTCTTGTTCAGGCTGGCCTTGGAAGAGAGGCGATGGAAGAGGAGGGGAGAGTGATGGAGGCTAGCGTGGTCGAGGCCTTTGGCAGAAGTAGCAACGAGGAGATCAGAAAGGCCGAGAGGCTGAGGGGATGGATGGACAAGGGCCTGGTAGCGGACTTCTTGTGCTCGGTGGAGACTGGAGAGCATTGCGATCTCGTGCTTGAATTGGGACCCGTCGAAGATGCCAAGCATGGTGGACATAGTTTATGCCTTGTGCAGGAGCAATGGCATCTTCGATATCTCGGAAAATGGCTGATATTATCAGCCGATGCTCAGGTTTTGGCAACACAGAGAGAGAGAGAGAGAGAGAGAGAGAGAGAGAGAGAGAGAGGTCATGGCTGGATGTACTTCGCTTATACAAGTAAGCAGTGTTACTAGACCTACAAGTAGGAAATGAAGAAGACAACAATCACTAAATGCCTAATACATGAAATGTGAAGTTCTCTGTGCATGTGAGATTACAAAGATATCCGTGCATGAGAGAACTCACCATTAGGTTCCATCTCTCCATGCCACTACCAACAATATGTAATAGAAGCAAGGAATGAGTCCCTAAGAAGATATGTTTCTAACATTCTGGTCTAGTCCCTAGTCAATTTAGAGAGGTTAAAAAAGAAAACTCTGAACATGCATCAAGGACTACTAACAGCAACAGAGCACACCCAGAAACACCATTGGTTTTCTTGCTCAACTAAGGTCAACCTGCAAGCAGGAAATGAAGAAGACAACAATCACTAAACACCTAAATACAAAATATGAAGAAGTCAATTCGCAATAAAAAAAAGAAGTTGGTATAAAAAAGTACCAATCTCCAACTTTGTCAATCATCAAGAGAAAACAATATCACATTTGGCTCCATGGTCATAATTGACAACTTTGCATTAAATTCACAATCAAAATGACAAATTAAGTATCCAGCATAATATGGAATGGTGTAAATATTCTATAAAAATAGTTTTTCACCTAACTCAAAATTTTCAAGCTCTTCTGAGTCCTCCTCAACCGAAAGTGAAACTGGTGCAAATCATAGCCAATCTTGAGCACATATAGAGCCTTCACCCACCATACCTGAGGTCAAGGAGCTATGAAACACATCGAGCACACAACCTCCTATGCTAAATACGGCCTCTGATGCTATGGTCAAGACAGGGACAGCCTCTAATGCTCTTGTCTGCACAAGGAATTCTTTTAAAATGATCCCACACAACAGATCTTCTCCTTCTATTTGTGGCACTAAGATCCCTCACTGCAGGCATCTTGCAATCCTTAAATCTGTGGCACTTGAAACTTGCAAATTATTATTACAATCAGATTAAATGCGCCAGACCAATTTTCCTCTACAATCCAATAACAAAAGGACAATGTAATATGGAAGCTGTAGTCTTCTACAGCCCCTTGACAAATAACTAGAAATGCTCGCCTAGGTGGCAGGATTCTTTGGCATGTAGTCCTGCCAATGAATGACATAAATAACTAGAAAAGCACTATGTAGTCCTGCAACTTTCAGGATAACAAAACCACAATAACAAGTGAGAATATAAACTTATGAGAAGCACATCTATACATGCTGAACTATAACTCTGCACAACTTCTTGAAAACAAGACCTCTCTCCAATGACTCTGAAGAACATCTTGAAAACACTGCATACAATTGACCTGTTCTCCAAATTGCTGCCCTACGAGATATAGTAGTATTCAGCTACTTAGAGGTACAGAGGTCTACATGCCCGAGTAAATAAACACATAAACGTACATGCATGAAGAATCCAACCTCGAAATAAAAAAAAAAAAAACTCCAGTTAGCACACCTTGAAACAATTCAAGAACTAGTGAACGCCAAGTACAAACCCATTTCCCTGGGCAGGAAAAGGTGAAATTTTATACACATCAAATCAACTCGAGCATCTACATGACACGATTCCTCCCTATGGATGTACCCCGAACTTGTCGTGCAAAAATTCAAACCATGCAATTCATCAACGTCTTAGAAATGGATCAAACAAGCTCCGAAGGAGAACAACAAACGCATGATGCCCGATTCGAAAGTTCATACACTAGACGAAATACTTTTCTCAACTCTAGTTTCTCTGGAAGACGCAGATAACCTAACACAGCTAAAGGAGTCACCAATCACCCTCAAAATTTCTTAAAACTCTCAATCCTTCCATGCTCAACATTCAATTTGAAAGCAAAATAGCAATTAGAAGCGGCTGCCAAAAGCCACCCGAAATTTGCCAGTCAACAAACAAATAAGAAAGTTCCCAAAACAAAGCAGGTAAGAAGATCATATTCATCTCTCTTCTCACATAACGCAGGAACTCATCTCTGTGTATCGCCATGCCACCAAGAGATTCTCTGTCATGATTTTCATGCACCTTTTCATCTGCCTAATTGAATATTTGCACAGAACACAACTGATGAACACAACGAGCATTTCGACGTTTACACAAATCCTCCGACATAGCAAATTTAAGGCTCGACAGGAAGAACCCAATTCTACGGAGCCTTGAAGACGCTCTGAACTTATCTCCCGAAAGACGAAATAGCGAGAAAAGAGAGAGGGAGAGCGAATCGGAGATCTAACCGAGATGGCGATGTGGGAGACGGATGAACCTGGGAAGGGAGAGCGTAGCGTCTTACGATGCGTTTCGGAACTGAAGCGTCCGCAATGTCCGGTTTTTCTGTTATTATCCGAACCGGAAGGAACCTGGTCCGAATATCGGTCGGGTTTTGTTTCGGGGTTTGGGTTTATATATATATATATAACCGTCCACTGGGAAGTGGGATAGTGGTCACCTTTCAGCTTTGATAATCATCGAGGTCGAGGGGAGTTTATTTTACTTTCTATTTTTATATATAGCTGGAAAACTTAAGTAATAAGATTTAGGCGAGGTGTTACACACACTCTTATACATACATACATATATATTTATTTATTCTACTGGACTTCTAAACATCATCCGCGGCCCACCTTATTCTCGACGATTAATCAGGCCACCTTTCTGCTATGGGAATATATCCGACCATACTCAGCTAAACATCAAGAATCCTAAAACGGCGACGCTGATCTAGTCGGCATGCTCCTTGCTAAGCTTGGTGAGCTTAGCGCCGATCTTGCCGAGGTGAAGACTAGCCACCTTCTCGTCCAGGTGCTTGGGCAAGGCGTAGACCTTCTTCCCATACTTACCCGTGTCCCTTTCCATCCACAGCTCGAGCTGCGCCATCGCATGGTTCGCGAAGGAGCAGGAGGACGTCACCGAGCAAAGGTGGCCGGTGGCGCGACCCAAGTTCACAAGGCGTCCCTCCGCCAAGACAATGACGCCCGACTTGGTGTCGGGGAAGACCCACCTTTCTGTCTGGGGATTGAAGGTGATGCGCTTCACACCCGGGAAGCTCTCAAGGCCGGGCATGTCGATAGCCTTATCGAAGGGACTGATGTTGCCGACGATGGCGTTGTTCTTCATCTTCCTCATGTGGTCGACTGTGACGATGCCCTTGCCACTGCCGGCAGTGACGACAAAGATGTCGGCCTCGGAGACAACATCCTCGAGGGTTAGGACCAGGATACCTTCCATGAGAGCTTGGAGAGCGCGGATGGGATTGACTTCGGTCACAATGACACAAGCACCCGCCTTCTTGAGGGCAGCAGCAGAGTCCTTGCCGACGTCTCCATATCCACAGACCACAGCAACTTTACCGGCGATCTCGAGGTCGGTGGCCGTCATTAGACCGTCAGGCCCAGAGGGGAGGCAACCGCACAAGTTTTGAAACCGTTTCATGCAAGAGCACTGTGTTCCAAGAAGGGATTAAATGGAGCTCCTCGTGACTCTACTCTCAATCATAAAACTGGAATGACTAGATTCTTTATGAGTACCTTGGTCTCGGTGACAGAGTCGTTGACATTAATAACGGGAAATAAGAGTCCCATTGGCCTGCATCCGGTACAACCACTCGACAGCAGTGGCGATCGCATCGGAGACTCCGATGAGCCTCTCCTTGATCCTGTGGTACCTCTTCGGATCGGTCTCCAACCCGTCCCTGATTATGGTCAGCACGATCTGCGACTCCGGGTTGTCGATGGACGCCAGGTCGGGGAGATTTCCGGTGTTCTCGTAGGCCTCCTCGGCCTTGACGCCCTCGTGGATGAGAAGCATGGCGTCACCCCCATCGCTAACGATGAGGTCAGGGCCGCCGCCGGGGCCCCAGTCGAGGGCCCGCTCGATGCACCACCAGTACTCCTGGGTGGTCTCGCCCTTCCAGGCAAACACGGCAGCGGAGTTGCGGGCGATGGCGGCTGCAGCGTGGTCCTGGGTGGAGAAGGTGTTGCTTGAACACCAGCGGACCTCAGCGCCAACAGCGGTGAGGGTCTCGATGAGGACAGCGGTCGGGATGGTCATGTCGACGGAGCCGGTGATCCTCGCGCCCTTGAGGGGCTGCGAGGGGCCGAACTCGGTGCGGCAGGAAATGAGGGCGGGCATTTGGACCTCCGCGAGCCCGATCTGGAGGCGGCCGAAGTAGGCCTGCGACATGTCCTTGACCTTGTACTCGCGGCCGCTGGCGGTTCTCTCCACTGGCGACGCCATTCTTTTCTCCTTCGGGTGCTTGGACAGAAATCTGAAACAGACCGTGGAGTGAGAGAGAGAAAGGACATGGTGTTGAGGGATTTAGGTGCTGCATGGTAACCTTCCCTAAATTCAAAATTTACTATTCTTTTGTTAGAAAAAAAAAGAATAAACCCGTTTGATAACAACAAGTTGATTTCATTAGGAATAGAAAAGTTAGCCGGAATAAACGCGAGAAAACAAAAAAAAAAAACTTCGCTTTGTGCTAACAATTTCTTAGAAATAAACAAATTTTCTTTTTTATTTTTGTTTTATTTCTCTCTTGCCGTGGCCACCTCCAACCGTTTGGAGCCACCGCCGATCGCCGCCGCCGCCGGTCACCCGTCGCCGCCGCCGGCCACCGCCGACCGTGAGCAAGAATAAAAAAAATAATAAAAAACAAATAAAAATACAAAAAATACAAAAATACAAAAAAAATACAAAAATAAATAAAAAAACAAATAAATACAAATAAAAAAACGCAAGAAAATTAAAAAAAAACAAAAAAAAAAAAAAATAAAAATAAAGCAAATAAATACAAAAAAATAACAAAAATAAAAAACAAATAAATACAAAAAAAAAAATAAAAAAACAATTAAATACAAAAACAAATAAAAAAATAAATACAAATAAAAAACAAACGCAAGAAAATTTAAAAAAACAAAAAAAATACAAATAAAACAAATAAAACAAATAAATACAAATAAACAAATAAAAAACAAATAAATACAAAAAAAATAAATACAAAAAAATACAAAAACAAATAAAAAACAAATAAACAAATAAATACAAATAAATACAAAAAATAATAAAAAAAACAAATAAAAGAATAAAAACAAATACAAAAAACAAATAAATACAAAAAGAATAAAAACAAATAAAAAACAAATAAATACAAAAAGAATCGTTGCGTTCGCATTTCTATTCTTTTTCTATTCCAAGAGAGTAGAAATTTTGTGCGGTTATCAAACGGGTTCTTTTCTTCGAAACCTGCTCCATTAGGAATAGAAATAGAAAACTATTTCCGAAAAAAAAAACTCTTCCTCGCCCAAAGTAGAAATTTTCACTTACCACGCGCACCCTTAAAGACGTGATTCGTTCCTGCACATCCTTAAAGCCACGAGGAATAATGAACATGGCTGAAAGTGGGCCACACATGGAAGGAAAGGGCCCTACGTTGGACTTATCGGGACCAATTTGTCTGGAATTTGCAAGTCGCAACATATGACCTGGATATCACGTTGGGTAATGACGTACCCACTGGATATCGATGTTGATTTTGCAAGTGGTAACATATGACCTGGATATCAACGTTCTTGCGTATTCATAGGTCTATTTTCTTCCATGTACGGAATTTGTAAATCACAAATGTACCCATACATAAAAGGACAGACGCAACATAGGTCCCTTTCCTTCCATGTATAGGTCAGTTTAAAGGTGCAACAAAGTTTCCAAATGAAAATTTAATCTCGTATTCCTCTAATAAATTCTCCACGAGCGTGCAAACTTAATGATCACGGACCCACACATAGATATTGTAGGTTCCAGCCCACTTAGCCCATGATTTTCAATTGTAAGGTTAGAAGACTTCTACATTTATATGACGCATCCACTCACGTCTTTTAGATATGGGATAAGACACATTTTAATTTATTTTATAAATAAACTATCAAAAATTGCACCATCGTTTTCAATCAATAACAGCACCGTTCTACGAGCATTGCTCAATACTTCATTAAGAGAGAAATGGACGATCGGGATTTGGCATTGGAAGTTGGTAGCTCTTGGCGTAGAAGGTGGATGCTGGAATTAGAGCACGCAGAAACTGTGGGCCGTGTAGAACAAATCAAGCCTTAGCTTGGATAGATGGGCTGGATTTGTAGGCCCGGCCAGCATGAAAGGAATTTGAAAGCCCTTTCTTCCTTAGCGTGTTTGTGTAGGTGCATGGCCGAAGAATAGTCACGGGCTTGTTCAGAGACATCTCCAGACTGACAGACCAAAAGTAATGGGCTCTCCCTCTCTCTCTCAATAATCATGGCACACGACAGATGCAACAAGCAAATGCTTTGCGAGGGTAAAAAAGGAAAGGACAAGAGAACCATATTGCCGTCAATTATTAAAATCAGGCTTTTAGGGTGCGTATGGTAACGTTTCTGTTCTCGGGAACAGTTTATTTTCAGAAATATTTTTTTCTATTTCTATTCTCGGGAACAATTTATGAGCATTTTAAGGCATTTGGTAACTATAAAAAATTTATATTCCGGGAATATAAACACGTTTGGCACAACCCCAAATATTTTGTGACTTAAAATTGCTTTTAATATATTAATAATTTTATTATATTTTATTTTTCTTTTTATTTTTCTTTTTTTCTTCTCCTTCCTCTTAGTCGATCGCCAACCAAACAAGGTCGCCGGCCTTGGGGGAGCCTCACTAGCCACCGATGAGGTCCCCCCAAGCCTTGCCATGGCTCACCGTGCAAAATATTGCTCCTGATGTTTGTTTGTTTGTTTTTTTTTTTTTTTTTTTTGAGATTAGAGAAATCGCCTCATAACAAGCGCTCGGCGTAAACTCCCAGGGAGCACTGGTGCGGGGACCCACCTCTCACGGCGCTTCGCTTAAGTCACGCTACTGCGCACGCAGTGACTCAAACCTCCCCTCTTCCACAATTAGAGGGGGAAAGGCCCAAACCAACTCGCTCACAGCGAAGTGGGTTCCTGATGTTTGTGTTTGTTTAGTTATTGCCAAATCATTTTTTGACTTAACTCACCTATATGACAAGTTTAGTTAACACTAACAACTTTTGATGGTAGTTGTTTTCAAAATCGAGTAAGTAATGGTCATGGGCTTGTCTCATGACATCTCCAAATTAAAAAGACTACAAGTTTCACCAGAGCAAGGCCCAGCTTCGAGAGAGATCTAGGCCCATGAATGAATGTGTGATATGAGAAACTTCTTATTTTGCTAAGATTGAATGCCATCTCGGCGAATGGGAACTTGGTAAAATTAAACTAACTATATATCCTCCAAAAACATAATTAAATTGATGATCGAAATATACATTCTATGTGAAGAAGAATCATTCCGAGCTTGTCATATATTTCGGCCTCGAGCCCAAAAATCGAGCTCGACCCGCTGAAAAGATTTGAGGAGTAGGCCTGAAGGAGGAATGGGTCTAGGATCCCGCCCAGAAATCCAAACCCACTTGACCAGGCCGGTCTGGATTTTCAAGCTACAAGTCTGGCGGTGAAGAAAAGAAAGTGAGAGAGGAGAGAGCGAGAAGAAACACAAAGGAACTTGTAGTTTTTAATGAAGCCAGAGTGGGGGCCAGTCAGATACACGTGGTAATGATGAATGGGTTAGTGTAAATCCTACGTAACACTCGTTGAGTACTCAATATTTGCCCTTAATAGGAAGTAATAAATAAAAAAGAAAAAGGAAGGGCATTTAATTATGATAAGAAACTCACACCCAAGTTCCATAGCCTTGAGTCCACTATTCCAATTATGATTTTCATATTCCCATAGGAAAGGGTCGTTCCCCTTTTTCAAATTAATGATGTTGTTTCATATAAAACTTCATGAAAAAGAAAATACTTTTTAAAAATAATCTTCAAGAGAAATAGTTATTTCCCATTTTATTTGGTGGCATGCTAAAAAAATGTAATTGAAAATATTATTGGGCGTTTAGATCTCATAAGGAATAATGGGTATTGAAGAAGGTGAAGAAGTGTACGTTTGTGGAAGGCAGAAATGATTTCCTGCATAGGAAAATGATTTCCCCTATTCAAAGATGGGAATTCTTTTTTTTTCTTTTTTCTTTTTTAATTTGGGATATGTGCAATAAAAGTCCTAAAACTTATTTCAAAAGTGCAATTGAGTCCTACAACTTAAAAAAAAAAAAAAAAAAAAAAAACAAATCTCAAAATTTATCAAATTTGTACAATTAAGTCCTTCTAATAACACACTTATTTTATCTAACAAAATATTGATGTGACATTTTTAAATTAATTTTTCTTTCATATGTGGTCTTTTTTATTATTTTATTTTCCAAATATATATAAAGTAAATTTAAAAACTAAAAAAATGCTCAAATTTTAATTGACAAAACAAAACTGGAAAAAGATAAAAATGGTAGGGCCTCCCCAGAAAGGACCTACTGCTGTTGCCCATCATCGGAGGAGATAGTGGGGGAGGGTGGCTGGCCCTCGCCATTCTCGGGCAAGGCATTGTCAGCCCCAGGAAATGGTCAATGAGGTTCACTTAGGCAAAGGTCGATGAGATTTGCCCAGAATAGGTTGAGGAAACCCAAATTTGGGCACCAGCCCTAGCTAGCCGAGGCGAGGTCTCGTCGACTATAGATGAAGGCCAGTGACCCTTGCTAGGATCGGGTGAGGGCCGAGGTTGTCCAAGTTGGGGGGAGTGTTGCCTGGGCCTAGAAATACTGGCCCTTGCTTGGGGTTGGGGAGGCCTCAGTTGGGGTTGGCCACCCTTGCCCAAGGTCAACAACCTCCTCTAGCTACTCCAACAACATGCGACGGCAGTGGGAGCCCCTCTTTGAGGAGGCTTTGCCACTTTTTTTTTTTTTTTCAATTTTATTTTTCCTATACAAAATTTTAGCCTTTTCTTAGTTTTTTTAAATTTAATTTAAACATTTTTGAAATAAAATAATAAAAAGTCACGTACAAGAGAAAAATTAATTAGATAATGCCATGTCAACATTTTATATTAAGTAAATCGACGATGTTAACGAAAGAATTCGATTGTATCAATTTGACAAGATATAAGATTTTATTACACTTTTTGCAAGTTTGAGAACTCAATTGCATTTTCATAACAAGTTTTAAGAATTCCAGTAAACATATTCCTTCTAATTTTAAGTGCAGGAGTTTTGCTTTATTGTAAATATTTTTCTATTATTTAACTATTTTCAATGAACTAAACACATGAAAGTTCAGAAAATTAATTTGTGAGAGAGAGAAAGCGGGAGGGGCCATGCGGCAGAACACCAATCCAGCTGGGCTGTAAACTAAACAGGCCCCCTCTAGCCCCTTCAAGACATTATATGTATTGTAAAGAATTTATATGTTAATAAATGACTTATTCTCTATTATGTCATAATTAATTTATGGTTACAATTCAAATTTGATTATATATTATGAGAACATATTAAAAACTTATCAGTTACATAGATAATAATATAATTGAAGTATGAATTTTATAACACCTAGAGCATCATTCGATGTAATTAGTAATTTTTTTGTTAGAAGTAATTAGTAATTAAGATAATCATTACATCACGAATTACATAATGTCTGACTATGATATGGAAATTTAGATAATTTTCCCATTAGTAAGCAACTAATATTATGTTGATTGTTATTTATGAAATATTTTTAGTGTACTATATAGATATGCAAGATCAAGAGAACATAACCACCACTATATCAATTTTATACTTTTTATTTCACATTTTATTATTAATTATACAATGTATTTTTTTTTTACATGATTGAAGTTTGTGTAATCATCATGTAAACAATATAAATAAGTTCGCTTATAATTAATATAAACTCTAGTTACAACTGCAAACTAATAACAAATAAAAAACGAAAACTCCACGATCGTATGGTTTTCGGTACCTCCCTCGAAATTACTACAACAATAGATGAGTAAAATCTCCATTGTCACATTCAATGATCACTATCTGATATAAAATTAAACAAAAATTTACCTCTTTGAGTCAAAAAATGTTGAGTAAAATGAGTGTTTTCGATTTCCTTTACCAGTCAAGCTTGAAATTAAATATTAGAAATAGCACTATCTCGAGTCAAATGAATTAGCTTTGTGAGCTCTAGGAGGGTCGATGGTTCGGACCGAAACTTCACTAAAACCAACTCAAAATATGAAGGGAACACGTCCGCTGCGACCTGACCCTGCATGCAATTCGAACCGACAACACTGTTCCGGTCAGTTTTTTTTTTTTTTTTTTTTTTTTTAAATTCATGCTGCTACAAGCTTATACCCTAATTTGAGCTTCCATTATATTCAGTAATAGCTCTTTCCAAGCAAGAGAGCTGCGGTCAAACGGTTCTTTTTATTCCAGAATCAACAGATAATACTGCATAGGATGCTAATACTACTCAACATAAGGTTCCCTTGTAATAAGATGACCACCTGACAAGCACACTCAGCAAAGACTTTCTTCCCAAAAGGAGACAATTTAAAAAAAAAAAAAAAAATGGAATTCCAGGACTTCATCACATGGTGGAATTTGGAATGTGAAGAGTTGCAGTTGTGAATGAGGAACGCTCAAATTCGCATTATCCATGTCAGGAGCTTCCATGCACTTCAGTTCCAAGATATATTTATCTCAGATTGAAAGCAAATTCACTACAACGACTCTCTTGTTCGTTATTTCTTGATGATTCTTCTGAGCACGCCACTCCAAGCAAAGATACGATTTTTGCTTTCTGAGTTGCCAACATAGGAAGTGCAAATGTTTTCCCCTTCTTCCAAGACCTCTTACAGGATCATTTGGTCCACAACTCTAGGACACAATCAGGCAATGCCATCTCAACATACTGGTGCAGCTTCAATTCATCTTGGAATGACCGGCCTTCTCCAGAGCAAGAGTATTCTTCAGCTGTATGCATCTCTGAGACTAGATAGCTTGGCTCCCATGCCTGCCCTTCCGATTAAACACCAGTACTATAGCCCTCTACATCACAATATCACTAGAAGCAAATTCATGATAAATCGTACCCGAAGCCGCATATCCTGTGGTACCCTTGATACCAAGCAAGCTAAATTGATGCGCATGATCTTTACAGAACCTTGACATGAGCCTTGCCAAACCAGAATCACTTACATAAGCAGTCACTTGATTATCAAGAAGAACATTGCTTGGCTCCCAGTCAGAGCCGATTACCAGTCACAGTGGAAAGACCATTTACCCCCACGTTGGAAAGTAATGTAGATTAATGTAGAGATGTTCTCACTCTAAGCAGATGAACATTGGATGTATTGGATGCTGACATGAACATTGGATACCTCTTGAGAGGATTTTCACTATTTGATGGGTAAATTTACAGAGAGGAACAAGAAGAGAGTAATCGACCGCACAGAAGTAAGTAGTATAATCTAGAAATTTCTGGTGAAAGCTACTGAGATATACAAGCAGTGTCACTAGACCTGCAAGTAGGAAATGAAGAAGACAACAATCACTAAATGCCCGATACATAAAATGTGAATTTCTCTGTGCATGTGAGATTACACTACAAAGATTTCCATACACGAGAGAACTCACTATTAGGTACCATCTCTCCATGCAACTACCATCTATAACAGAAGCAAGGTTCGACAAAAGAAAAACAGAAGCAAGGGATGAGTCTCTAAGAAGATATTTTTCTAACATTCCAGTCCCTAGTCAATTTAGAAAGGTAAAAATAAAAAATAAAAAACTCTAAACGTGCACCAAGGACTACTAATAGAAACAGAGCACACCCAGAAACACCATTGGTTTTCTTGCTTAAAAAAAGGCAACCTGCAAGCAGGAAATGAAGAAGACAGCAATCACTAATTTGAAATAAAAAAAAATAAGTAATTGGTTTAAAAAGTACCAATCTCCAATTTCATCAATCATCAAGAGGAACCAATATCAAGTTCGGTTCCATGGTCGTAGTTAACAACTCAGCATTGATTTCACAATGAAAATGAGAACTAAACTATCCTTTGTAATATGAAAGGGTTTAAATATTCTATAAAAATATCTTTTACTGAACTCAAAAACTTCTAGCTCTTCTAAGTCCTCAACTGAAAGTGAAAGTGGTGCAGATCATAGCCAATCTTGAGCACATATACAAGCCTCCACCATACTTGGGGTCAAAAAGCTACAAAACACGTCAAGCACACAGCCTCATGTGCTGAATGCGGCCTTTGATACCATACTCAAGATGGGCACAGCCTCTAATGCTCTTGTTTGCACAAGGCATCCTTTCAAAGTGATCCCAGACAACGGATCTCTGCCTTCTATTTGTGGCAGTAAGATCCCTCATTGTAGACATTTTGCAATCCTTCTATCTAAGAAACTTGGAGCCTGGGAGTTATTATTATAATCAGATATAATGTGCCCCCTAAAATCAAATAAAAAGACACAATGTAATATGTAAGCTGTAGTCCTCTACACCCTCTTAACAAATAACTAGAAAAGCTAGCCTAAGCGACAGGATTTTTTGGCATGGAGTGCCGCCAAAGACTGTCGTAAATAACTAGAAAAGCACTCTGTAGCATGTAAGCTGTAGTCCTGCAACTTTCAGGAAAACAAAACCACAGTAACAAGTGAGATTATAAACTTATGACAAGCACATATATACATGCTGAACTATTAACTCTGCACAACTTCTTGAAAACAAGGCCTCTCTTCTTGACTCTGCAGAACATCTTGAAAACACCGGATATAATTGACATCACAGAGGGTTCTGTTCTCCAAATTGCTGCTCTACAATATATAGAAGTATTCAGCTAACTAGAGGGCACAGAGGCTCCAAACCGCTCTACATGCCGAGCAAATAAACACATAAACGTGCACCCAAGAAGAGTCCAACCTCAAAATAAAATAACACCAGTCAGCTCACGTCAAAACAATTAAAGAACTAGTAAACGCCATGTACAGCCACATTTCCCTGGAAAAGAACTCAAGCATCTGCACGACACGATTCCACCCTATGCAGGTACCCCCGAACTTGTCTTGCAAAAATCCAAACCACGCAAATCATCAACACCTTAGAAACGACTCAAACGAGCTCTGAAGGAAAACAACGAGTGCATACACTGACGGAATACTTTTCTCGATTCTAGCTTCCCTGCAAGATGCAGAGAACCTAACACAGCTAACGGAGTCATTAAGCCCCCTGAAAAGTTCTTAAAACTCTCAGTCCTTCTGTGCTCAACATTCGATTCGAAAGCAAGATGGCAATTAGAAGCGGCTGCCGAAAGCCACCTGAAATTTGTCAGTCAACAAACAGATAAGAAAGATCCTAAATCAAAGAAGGTAAGGAAATCATATTCATCTCCCTCCTCACATAACGCAGGAACTCGTCTCTGAGTATCGCCATGCCACCAAGAGATCACGATTCCATGCACCTTTTCCCTCTGCAAATTGAACAGTGCACAGGACACAACTGACGAACGCTACGAGCATTTCGACGTTTACACAAATCCTCCGACAAAGCAAATTTAACGCTCGACAGGCAGAATCCAATTCGACGGAGCCTTGAAGACGCTCTTCTGAACTTATCTCCCGAGCGACGAAATCGCCAAAAAAAAAAAAGAAAAAGAGGAAGAGTGAATCCGAGATCGAACCTTGAAAACAGGGAGACCGAGATGGCGATGTGGGAGACGGATGGGTTTGGGAAGGGAGAGAGCGCTCGGTTTTTCGGTGCGTTTCGCAACCGAAGCGTCCGCAACGTCCGATTTTTCTCTTATTATCCGAACCGGAAGGAGACCTGCTCCGAATATCGGGTCGGGTTTCGTTTCGGGCGGGTTGATTCTTTTAATATTATTATATATAATCGTCCACTAATAACAGTGGTCGCCTTTCAACTTTGAGAATCATTGACACAAGGAGGAGTTTATTTTACTTTCAATTTTTATTTATAGCTGGAAAACTTCAGTAATAATATTTGGACCAGGTCTTACACACACTCTTATCTTATAGATATATATTTTTACATATACATATATACATATATGCATATGTATTAATTCTACTGGACTTCCCAAACTTCATCATGGTCCACCTTATTCTCGACGATTAATCAGCCACCTTCCTGCTTTCGGAATATATCCAACCATACTTGGCTAAATATCAAGAATCCTGAAACAGGCGAGGCTGATCTAGTCGGCATGCTCCTTGCTAAGCTTGGAGAGCTTAGCGCCGAGCTTGCCGAGGTGAAGACTGGCCACCTTCTCGTCCAGGTGCTTGGGCAACGCGTAGAGCTTCTTCTCGTACTTGCCGGTGTCCCTTTCCATCCACAGCTCGAGCTGCGCCATCGCATGGTTCGCGAAGGAGCAGGAGGACATCACCGAGCTAGGGTGGCCGATGTGGCATGACCCAAGTTCACGAGGCGTCCCTCCGCCAGACAATGACGCCCGACTGGGTGTCGGGGAAGACCCACTTGTCCGTCTGAGGATTGAAGGTGATGCGCTTCACGCCCGGGAAGGTCTCGAGGCCGGGCATGTCGATCGCCTTTTCGAAGGTACTGGTGTTGCTGACGATGGCATTGTTCTTCATTTTCCTCATGTGGTCGACCGTGATGATGCCCTTGTTGCCGCCAGCAGTGACAACAAAGATGTCGGCCTGGGAGACAACATCCTCCAGGGTAAGGACCTCGATACCTTTCATGAGAGCTTGGAGAGCACGGATGGGATCGATTTCGGTCACAATGACACGAGCACCGGCCTCCTTGAGGGCAGCAGCGTGGTCCTTGCCCGCATCTCCGTATCCCAAGACCACAGCAACTTTACCGGCGATCTCAACGTTGGCGGCCATTAGTAGACCATCAGGCCCAGAGGGGCGGCAACCGCACAAGTTTTGAAACTGTTTCATGCAAGAACACTGTTCCAAGAAGGGATTTAGTGGAGCTACTGATCACATTACTCAAATTATATAACTGGAATGACTAGATTCTTTATTAGTACCTTGGTCTTGATGACAGAGTCGGTGACGTTAATGACAGGGAACAAGAGAGTCCCGTTGGCCTGCATCAGGTGCAGCCTCTCGACAGCAGTGGCGGTCGCCTCCGAGACTCCAACGAGTCTCTCCTTCATCTTGTGGTACCTCTTCGGATCGGTATCCAAGCCGTCCCTGATTACGGTCAGCAGGATCTGCAACTCCGGGTTGTTGGTAGACGCCGGGTCGGGGAGATTTCCGGTGTTTTCGTAGGCCACCTCCGCCTTGACGCCCTCGTGGATGAGAAGCATGGCGTCACCCCCATCGCCGACGATGAGGTCAGGGCCGCCGCCGGGGCCCCAGTCAAGGGCCCGCTCGATGCACCACCAGAACTCCTGGGGGGTCTCGCCCTTCCAGGCAAAGACCGCAGCAGAGTCACGGGCGATGGCGGCTGCGGCGTGGTCCTGGGTGGAGAAGGCGTTGCTTGAACACCAGCGGACCTCGGCGCCGAGGGCGGTGAAGGTCTCGATGAGGACGGCGGTCTGGGGGGTCATGTGGAGGTAACCGGTGATCCTTGCGCCCTTGAAGGGCTGCGAGGGGCCGAACACAGAGCGGCAGGACATGAGGCCGGGCATTTGGTCCTCCACGAGCTTGATCTCCAGGCGGCCGAAGTAGGCCTGCAAAATGTCCTTGACCTTGTACTCGCGGCCGCTGGGGGTTCTCTCCACCTGAAACGCCATTCTCTTTTCCTTCTTCGGGTGTTTGGACAGAGATCTGAAATACACCCTGTGGGGGCATGGAGGGCGGTATAAATAGATGATGAGAGAGAAAAAAAATGAGCGAGCGGAGGGAATTACGTCATGAACGTTTTTGTATTTGTGCAAATTTAATTAATCTATCCATTTTTGGTATTATAAATCACTAATATGGATCTGTCATCCTACGCCTTACGTCGTCGACGCTTGGTAATTGTGGAATGATTTGTGTAAATCTACATGGCACTCATTGAGCACCTAATATTTTTTAAAAATTAATGGTGTGATTATTTTGCATAAAATTTCAAGATAAAAAGATAATACTTTTTGGTGAAAGTATTTTCAAAGAAAATAGTTGTTTTTCATTCGTTTGGTGATTTGGAATTTAGCGCAGAGAGAGGGAGAGAGAGAGTGCTCTCAAAGTTTTGAGATGATGACTGAGACTACAATCCCCATCTCATGAGATCCTGTCATCCTTCTCCGCCCGGCGGCCCCCACCCAGTGAAAGTAGCCCTTCTCCATTTGTCACAAAAACAAAAAGTAGCCCTTCTCCGTATGGCGGCTTCCGCTCGAGTGAAAGGTACCCGGAAAAGTACGGAAATGCCACAGTGGGGGTGGCCAGAAAATTCCGAGAGGGAATTCCACCCGGTGGATTGCCATTTGGCGACGCACGCATGATAATTATATTGTTTTAGAAATAATTTACGAAATAGAAATAGAAAAATTTATTTTTATTTCTGAAGAGTTTTAAAAAAATAACGTTTGATAATGACGTAAAATTTCTACTCAAAAATAAATTCATTTGATAACGATACAAAATTTCTTCATTTCAGACGACGGCAAATAGCGGCGACAGACGGCGACCGGTGGCGATCCACTTAAGCGCAAGCAAAGTGTCTCGAAAATGACATGATAAAATGCTACAATTTCATCACAAATCCACTTAAGCATAAGCAAAGTGTCTCGAAAATGACATGACAAAATGCTACAGTTTCATCACAGATCCACTTAAGCGCAAGCAAAGTGTTTTGAAAATGACATGACAAAATGCTACAGTTTCGTCACAGATTAAAAAGTGCAGTTAGCAGATGAATGGCATTGGATGTTCCTGTTCCATGGACATCACGGATTAAAAAGTGCAGTTAGCAGATGAATGGCACTCGGGAGCAAATCTGCAGAAACAGGCAAAACTCACACATGTACTGTTCTATGCATGTCCAATATGCGTACGCTACGTAAGCGGGAGCCGTTGAAAGAGAGAGAGAGAGGGCAGACAAGGGGTAGCCCACCGTTGTTGGCAAGACGAGTTGACATAAACTAAGGTTTTCTGGGACAAAAGGCTGGGCGTCGATAGGGATGTGAAGTCAAATGGTCCCTGCACTTGTCCCCTGGAGAGGACGATAGGCCACTGCCAGAGATTTCAAACACTCGTGAGAGAAAAATAATAATAATAAAATTGGAAAGAGTAGATTGCCACGTAAAAAATAAAAAATAAAAAAATTGTTGCGACTAGACTATGCAAAATCCGATTTATACTTGAAAACTCAATTGATTTTTATATGCTTGGACGAGTTGATGCAATTTTTTACCAAAACTTTTAAACTTTAATATAATTGTATCAATTCGGTTTTAAATTTTTATTTTGTCGATGCGTCATGAATATTTTGCATTTGTGCAAATTTAATCAATCTATCCATTTTAGACCGTAAATCATTAATATGGACGTCGTAGATTCTACGTACCTCGACCGACGCTTGGTAGCGGTGAAATGATTTGGGTAAATCCTACATGGCACTCATTGAGCACCTAATATTTTAAAAAATTAATGGTGTGATTGTTTTGCATAAAATTTCAAGATAAAAGGATAATACTTTTCAGCGAAAGCATTGTCAAAGAAAATAGTTATTTTCATTCTATTGGTGATTTGGAATCTAGCGCAGAGAGAGAGAGAGAGAGAGAGAGAGAGAGAATGCTCTCCACAGTTTTTGAGATGATGATTGAGAATACAACCTTCAGTCTCCAGTTGAGACTCTAACACCTGTCCAGGGAGATGATCAGAGAGAACAACCACCTCAGATAAAGTCCACACTGCTTTACAGTGTTTACAGGACCACTAGTAGTTCCATATGCAGAATAAAGCAATTTATTATATTAAGTGCGCGATTGCTTTCTATGGTCAAACAGAGATGGTTCCCCGGCTGAGTTAAGCCTACTTGACCTAACAGAGATAAAACCAATCCTTTCTATGTTGTTATTTAAGTGCGCGATTCCTATTGGCTCACCCAAATTGTAATAGGATGTGCTCAGATCGATATCTTTCCCTCAGGCATCAGTCTTCCTTGGCTGGGCTTGCTTGACACGCACGTTTGGGAGTGAAAGCGTAGGCTTTCTTTGATGTGTTTCAAAAATCAAATCGTCCACAATGTCCAATTTTTTCTTATTATTCAAATATCAGATCGGGTATTGTTCAGGTGGGGGCGGTTATTTCGTTTTTCTTTTTAATAATTATCCGCTAATAGAATCGATGCCTTTCGGCTTTGAGAGTCGAGAGGGGGAGAGTTTATTTTATCAAGTCTACTAATATAAATAAAGAATATGTGAGAAGAGAGTGAAGTTATTATTTTATTTGATAGCAAAAACAAAACAATATAGATGAGTTCCGGATATCGGGTTAGGTCGGGTAAAGCATGGCCCCATTTTTTTTTTTCACGTAGGTTCAAGTATCCCGAATACCCAATCGACCCATTCACACCCCCTTACTTTTCTAATAAGATTTCAAAGTCGGTGATCCTCACACCCTTGGCTTATTTCTTTGGTGAATACACTTTTGCTCTAATCATGTATGACAGGAAATGTTTTCTTAAAGACCTAAGATCTCTTGACATTCAAGTTCCTTTCAGAATGCTTCATGATATTAGGAGATGAAGAACATTCACGAACATTCAAGGTGCATCATTGATGTTCCAAAATTTATTCCTACCAGGAGATGAGAGACCTCCACAAGATATCTAAGTTTCATAAGACATATCTCCAAGAATAAGAGATATCACTAGCCCAGAGTCACCTCATTAATTTGGGAGACATATCTCTAAGGATCAGAGATGCCACCAAGTAAGTATATCTCTATTCATATCTTAAATACTTGTTATTGTACAAGTATTCCTTTTCAAGCACTAGCACTCGATGGAGTTGCCCCCCAAAGATTTTTCCCAGATTCATTCTGATAAGGCGACTGTAGAATGGTATGGGTCCTGGAAATGAATCCCAGTTTAGGCGACCGTAGAATGGTACGGGTCCTAAACAACCTCAGTTCAGGCGACCGTAGAATGGTACGGGTCCTAAAAAATCATCTTTTTCGTCAAGGCGACCGTAGAATGGTACGGGTCCTAGACAACCTTTGTTCAGGCGACCGTAGAATGGTACGGGTCCTAGACAACCTCAGTTCAGGCGACCGTAGAATGGTACGAGTCCTGGAAAATCATCTTTTTCGTCAAGGCGACCGTAGAATGGTACGGGTCCTAGACAACCTTTGTTCAGGCGACCGTAGAATGGTACGGGTCCTAGACAGCATTCAGGCGACCGTAGAATAGTACGGGTCCTGGAAAATGAATCCCCGTTTAGGCGACCGTAGAATGGTACGGGTCCTAGACACAACCAAACACTTGTCATCTTGGGCGACCGTAGAATGGTACGGGTCCTAGGAAAGCAGTCTCTTTGTAAAGTCAGGTTACTATTCTAGGCGACCGTAGAATGGTACGGGTCCTGGACATGTAACGCCAATTATCTTGAATCACTCTACCCTCCTTAAAGGTAAGTTATTCCAAGTAAATTCATTTATCATTTGCATTAGCATTTCCACGCATCATATATATTGCATTCAAAAAAAGGAATTCATTTTCCAACAAAAAGTCATTTAGTGCATGTGCATAATTAAAATTAGGTCTCAATTTGTCTTTGAAGGCAACCTCTACGAGCTCACCTTCAAAGAGGCAGCAGTGTTGACACCTAATTTTGGAAAAATAAAATTGCATTTTGAACAAAAGGAAAATAAGGGGAAGATCGAGTCGATTTGATTATGAATGGAATGTGGAAATTCTGATTAGCCATCTCTTGCTCAGGTGAATATTCAAATCATAATAAATGTGGAAGCAAATTCTCGATCGGAGAAATCGGGTGAATAAAAAGGCAAGGAGTTTGATAAAATGGAAGGAATCAAAACATTCGAGGAAAAATCAAACCGATTGCAAGATTTTGCTCCAATTTGCAGACCATAAATTGAGGCAACGAAAAAAGAAAGCTCAAAAATTGCCATGGAAGATGGTGCTCGGAACCACTATAAAAAGGGGACCAAATTTTGTGAAAAAAGGGGAGAGGCACACACCCTCAGGGATCTCGGACGATGGTGTAGTCTTCTTGACAACGTTCCACGTTCATCATGCTTCACGGATATTGACGACAAGCATAAAGCTAGGAGTCGAGCTTTTTTTAAGTTTGATTGTGTGCAATTCCAATTTGCTATTCGAACTAAGGTGATTTTATTTTTGTTTCTTGCCTAGATTAAACTCCTACATCTCCGATGATAATTCCAGCAGCGAGACATCGAAGTGGCCAACATACATAGCGGCGATGCCATCCAGTGATTTCACGTGATAAAACCGGGTTGTTTCTCTCCCTATTAAAGTTGTTCACCCCATATTTTCGGTATTTACTTTGTTTTTGTTCTGATGTTGTGGTCACATGCAATTCAATGCCGAACAAAAGGCCACACAATTCCATATTCCACCATAATTGACAAGAGAGAACGACAAGAGAAGGGCGTCCACTCAAAAAGTTCTCGGAGGAGACTAGTGAATGGTCAAATCAAGAACTAGCCATATGCCCACCAACGCTGCTGCAAGTCCCCTCCTTTAGGTAGTTTAGTTTTAGTTTTATTTTTATTTCTTTCTTTTGTTTATTTTATGTTATTTTATTGTGTTTTAAAATTTTTATTATTGTTTAAGTTAGAATATGGTTTGTCAATGTTAATATTTGTGCATTTTGTAGGCATTATCCAAGGATTTTGTCGGAATTATTGTAATTATTAATTTGATCGAGAGACATCATATCATTTTTTTTAATTATGTTAATTTTAGGCTTTTGGTAGAATTTTAATTGTTAAATCATTATAACTATTAATTTGATCCGTAAGACTTCGGATCAGATTTTTAATTATTTTGAACTTCATGTCTTGATGTTTAGGGTTAGGATAATCGTTAATTTGACTTGTGAGACGACATGTTATTTTTCGATTATTTTAATCCTTTATTTTGTTGATAGTTTAGATTTAATATTATTTAATAATTAATTATTTTAAAAAATCAAAATTCTGCATGAGCATATAGGTTTAGTAAATCGAGACATGTAGGATTAGGTTTATGAAATTTTCGTCATTTAGTGATTGTTGCTAAGTTCATTGCTCGTCATTAGAACTAGGTCATTTGATTAAATTGCATATTTAATTGTTGCATTTCTTTAATTTCGAATTTCATGGAAAATACAAAAAAATTAGAATAAATTCATTTCATGCTTTAAGGTGGATTGCATGCTTATTCATGTTATATAGTTTAGGTCATATTGCCACGTCATATCATTTCATGTTAAATTAGTAGCATGCATTGCACGACTTTCATTAAATAAAGTGAAAACGAAAATTGAGTGATTCTTATTAATTAGAAATCATATCTAGGATTATTGATATGAATTTTGACCTAATAACGCAGTTGCTTTCGTTGCTTTGAGGTAAGTCCTGCATTATTTTATTCGCTTTCTCGGGTGTTAAATTGGTGGTTTGTGCACTTTTTCATGATCGCTTCACATGTTAGGAAAATGAATTAAAATCAAATCAAGCTGCCTACAAAACATTTTGAAAATTAAAAAGAAATGGTACCGAAAGGGCACTTAGAAATTTCTAGTGTAACCAAGTCCCCGTACCCTTAGTCTCTGGTTCGTAGGAGTAAAATAAATCTCCCTTTATTTTACTTAGGTGTCTAATCGACCTACCGTAAACTGATTAGTGGTGACTCCTAGATAATCTTTTGCATGTTAAAACCCTAAGTCGCGATTTGGTATGGGCTTGGGAGAGCCCGAGCTAAGCTTAAAGGCTTAGTAGTCCATCAACCTAGTTTTAGGTGACAAACCCGAAAAAATTAGGTCGCGACAAGCACTCTTTAACAAAATTCATTTAAATATTTTACCCTACTAAACTTTCACATATGTTTTAGCAGTTCGATGATGCCTTAATTTTTACCTTATACCTTAGTAAATCCACCCTTCCAATCGGATTAAAGACATAATTCATGATATTATTACACACTTTCACTTTTTCTAGTGTTACATACTAAAAACCTTTAAAAATGGTCTTACATAGGGTTACATATAATTCATTCATAATTTTGGATAATAATTTGAATTTTGATGGAAAAGTAAAAGAAAAAGAAAAATGCTTTTGACTTTTCAGAAGTCTAGACAAATTAACTCTCATTCGTCACATGATATTTGTATTATGTGAATTAGAAAGAAAGAGGGAATTTAAAAAATGACCGGATAAGAAGAAAATGACTTATTGTATGTCAAATCGGAGTAGTTAGAGAGAGAGAAATTAAAAGAAACCACCATTCATTACATAGTCATATCTTTGGAGCGAAGTGCTGTCAAAGTTAGCGGCAAGATCGCGCCGTTTCTCTTTCATATGCAAGAAAGCAAACAAAGATGACCATAAAATCGTCTCTTCAATGTCCCTTTTTGTCCGCATCTCTTTAACCCTTATATATAGACGAAGTCCTAAGAACAGCCTTCGTATGAAGTAAAAAAATTGAGCACCTCTCTCTCTCTCTCTCTCTCTCTCTCTCTCTCTCTCTCTCTCTATGTGCGCGCACAAAAATGGTTGCATCGGACGTGAAGAGCCCCGTGCACAGCGTGAAGCTGTCGACGATGGTGCCGGCTAAGGTGACGGGTAACAACACGGAGCATAAGCTGAGGAGCATGGACCTGGCGATGAAGCTCCACTACCTCAGGGGCTCTACTTCTTCAGGAGCGACGCCGTCAGGGGCTCACCATCTTCGACATCAAGAAGCCCTTGGCCCGGACGCAGGAGCTCTATCCCACATCGTCTGGCAGGATCAGGCGGTCCGAGTGAGAAGCCCGTCATCAAGTGCAACGACAGCGGGGTCCATCGTCGAGGCCCGGTGCGATCGGTCGCTCGACGAGTGGCTAGTGGCGACCAAGGAGGAGGATGGTGGCTGGGAGCTCCAGGACTTGCTGGTCCATTCTCAGGTCCTTGGCCCTGATCTTGGCTTCTCTCCCCCTGGTTTACGTTCAGGTAACTTTGTGCCCGTCTCTATTTTAAAACCGTATCTATCTCATGTCGATGATTGATCCCTTAAGATTGAATTCGTGCAAGAAAATCTCCACTTCATACCATGGAACACGTCGATCTGGCCCACCAATCGTTACTTTCATTCTGTAACATATTATTTGTGAGCTTACCTTAATCTAGGTTGGTAAGCCATCGCACCAAACAATCCATCTTCCAAGTTTTCTCACAGTTTAAATAGTTTGATGGACCAAGAGATAGAGACTTTTAGCTGATACCTGGTCAAAGAACTCCGATGACAAGAGACAGTTTTTGCTGATACCTCATCAAGGCAGAGATGCTTTAGCAGTTATGACTTCGTACTGTTGTACAGTTTTCTAACGCAAACCCTACCTCTTCCGTGAAATGCCACCATCCACGGGATTCGGTCATCACAGTATTTCCACGAAAAATTAAGATTTCATTTGTTTCCCGAAAAGTAATTACTTAAAATAATTTTCTTAAAAATAATCGTTTATATCATTTAATATACATAGACTGTGCCATGTCAATGCTAGCCGGCCGACCAAATTTAATTAGATAAATTGAATTGGCACAAATATGAAATTTTAGAACTCAATTAGCCCAAAAAAAGAGTTAAAGAATGAATTGGCACAGTTATAATAAGTATAAGACTTTTTTTATTACACTCTCCATGGGATTGGGTCATCATAGTATTTTGATAGGAAATTATGGCTTCATTTGTTTCGCAAAAAATAAATGATTGGAAAATTTTTTTCCTAAAAATAATCACTTATATCATTTAGAATAATTAGCCAATAAAAAATAATTTTTATTACGACGACAATTCTATTTAAATGTTTTCGTGGACAGCTAAAATGTTTTTCGTTTAATCATTTTAGTAAGCGATACAAGCTCATTTTCGCGAAACGAACGGGTCATCTACTTATCTAATTTGACATATTAATTAATCGACATAATCACGATTCAGATCAAAAGGGGTTAGAGGAAAAATACAGTTGCCAGGAGAAATGGGAAAGAAACATAAACTTAGACGACAGTTATCACTTTCTGTTGAGTTCTTGTTTTTCTATCCATCATCAATAATCAGCAATTATTTTTCATTAAAATGGCATGGAGCTCCATGTCTTGTCAATCAAAGCTATGGTAGGGAAGCGATCGCAGAAGCAGGTTACTATCGAGGCCTTAAATGTGGAGGGATGGTCCTGCAACTTGTCAAAACAGCATAGCAAGTTCTCATTTATGATTTTTAAGTGTTACCTAAACAACGGTCGGCCCATAAATGAACATTTCGAAATAACAAGAAAGAAAAAGCTTTAAACCCAAAATGGGTCATGGGTACCCGAGCATTCCACCACCAATTCATTGCTCTTGTGCTTCTATAGGAAGTAGCAAGTGCTATTAACGCGGTCCCCTCCTAGCCGAGGATGTGTGTTCGGTTCTTGTCGAGGGTTGCTCTCGAGCATTCATTAGGGAGGACACATTCCGCCCATTAGTTGTCCGATTAGACATTCATCCTCTTCGGTGTTGCAACGTAAACTTCCCATGAAGAACAGGGGAAATTTTTCCTCTTTTGTTTACTTGTTTGTGTTTTGTTTGTTCAAATAGAAGATTAGAAGGGACAGAAGGGAGAAGAAAAGAAGGTTCTTGCTTTATCAATCGGCATAATTTTCCTTCTTCGTTTTATGTGGTTTGGGAACGAATTATCTTTTCTTTTGCTTCTTCAGAAATGTTTAGAGAAGGGTTTGTTGACGTAACAGATATGTGAGTGTTATGTTTTTCTTGGAGTCACAGTTCACTCGGTTCACATGCGGAGGAATCTGCTTGGGTCTGAGCTGGGCACATGTCCTCGGAGATGCATTCGCAGCTTCCTCCTTCTTCAACATGTTCGGCACCATCATGGCCGGTCATGCGCCGCCCGAGTCTCTCCATGCACCGATTCCTGAAAGGCCCAAATTCCCCGCTGAGTCGAGGCTCGACACGGCGCCATCGACCATTAAAAGGGTTGACCCGGTTGGGGACTGCTGGTTAGTTGTCAATAGCTGTAAGTTGGAAACCTACTCCATTCACATCACCTCGCAACAACTCGATCACATTACGGGCAAATACGGATTGCTCGGTGAATCTAAAACATCGCATTTCGAACTACTGTCCGCTTTGATTTGGAAATCCTTGTCAAAGATAAGGGGAGACGGTGGGCCGAAGGTTGTAACCGTGTGTGAGAACAACGTCCGTAGAGAACTGAATCCGTTACCCTCAAATGGCATGGATTTGAGCAGGGCCGAAGTGAATTTCTCAGCGGCAGAAGCGGAAGTATCTGATCTCGCGAGGCTGATCACCGAGGCGGTGAATGAGAATGGCTTGATTGAAGAAATGGTGGAGAGAGATGATGGGAATCTGGACTTCATTGCATATGGGGCAAACTTGACATTTGTGAATCTAGAGGGTGCAGATGTATATGGGCTAGAGTTGAAGGGCCAGAAGCCAATTTTTGCAAGTTACACGATAAGTGGGGTTGGAGATGAAGGGGTGGTGCTGATCCTTCCAGGACCAGGAAATGGGAATGAGAAGGGTGGTGGGTTTGGAAGGACAGTGACAATGGTCCTACCCCAGGCTCAAACGGCAGAGCTCAGAAAGGAGATTAACGAAATGTGGGGACTTTTGCCCTAATGATAGGGTGACGGCTTTTGAAACGACACAAAGACTCGCTTTGCTGGCAACAACATATGACAAAATTCATCATAGCGCAAAAATATACGTGGATTTGTGTTTTCCTAAATAAAGTTATGTTAAAAGTTGACATTTATTCTTGATGTCCTTTAGAAAGTGCCCTTAAGGAAAATAAACATGTAATAGACCGTCTTATAGTGGTAATAAATCAAATCGTGTGTGGCTCTAATATAATTTTTAGTCTATCACCTGATTAGCTAGCTTTCAGGATGAGCCCTCAAGGAATTAGTGTTTGCACAATTTGATTTATATATAGTAACTGGTAAGTAGATTTGTTTTTATAAGATAAGAAATTATTTTTAGTCTCTCTTTTTTGGAATGCTAGTTTTTAGTATTACATATAATTTATATTTCAAGAGTTGCTTCCGGTTCAAGTAATCCAATGAGAAAGATTTCTCTTTATGTCAGTGAATTAAATTTGTGACAAGAAATTGAGAAGATTTCATGAATCCAGTAAGAAAGATTTCTTTTATATGAAAAATCTAGTCGAAATCAAGACCGGACAAAAAATGCTTTTATTAGCGTTTCTCCTTCACGCATCATCTTTTTCCATGTTTCTGAGTTTGAAAGGAAAAGTAATGGTGTCTGAATATCGCTATTTCATCGCGATTTCAGACTGTTCCATCACATGCTCTATGGATTGAGAATCAAGATCAAGCTATAAAGGATGGAAACCAGATAGACTAATCTGATAACTTATCGGAACTTGGACTGTGCGCAACATTCCTCCAAAAGACGGTCTCCATTTATCGTAGGACGAGCACAAGGGAACAATCAGAACAGAAAGAAATCCAAAATTCAATCATCGAACGTGTCCAACATATCGTACACCGGCGAGCCAATCAATTGTTAGCAACAAAATCTTCGGCGAGCAAGGGTTAGGTAACCAAATCTCAAGTTCCCGACCAATGTTGCTTTACAAAACATAAACAGAATACGCAAGTCTATTTCCTTCCCAAATCGACCAGGATCACAGTAGGAGGGAACTATTGGCGAATTATCAATCGCCAATGGGAAAAAAAATTGATTCAAGATGCATGATTCTCCTTCTCATCTGACTTTCTTGCCTGCAGAACCAAAACCTCTGGAGCTGCTACACCAGCGTCCTTGCTGAGAATTGTCTCATCACTCCGATCAGCAATCCTTTATCTTAGCAAATTACTGCCACTTGGAGCCGGCGTTTGCATAGCCCTATGTAACTTCAAAGGAATGTCTCCCTGGAGAGAGATACCATCATCTGGCTTCTCAGATGCCTTCATCGTTGTCTCAGGCAATGCAGGAGGCGGAGCCACGGGAACAAGCTGGACTACCGCTTTCCCCATTTCTTTCTCCAATTAGGCTTTGGTGCGTTTGTTTTGGCCTGTGAGGGATGTGAAATGAGCAAGAATGTGCAGAAGAAATCAGAACCAAAGTGATATGTGACAGTTAGTGTGTGGTGGTCCTAAAGTGACTACAGTCCTGAATTAAAGCAGCTTAAGAGGTAACGAGAAGAAAAGACTATCCCCTTAATCTAGACTAGCATAAAATGTAAAGATGATAATCTGGCAATCGTTTTAAAACAAGTTATAGATTGGGCGTGACTTTGGATTTCAATGCCAGAAGTGAGATACTAGTGTTTGTTCGGTGATACATAGATGCCTGCATACTACTGCGTGGTAAAAGAACAATGACAAAGGAAACATACCAAGGTGTTCCCGATGTCAGATAAAGGTTTCCTTCTCGCACCAGCTTCATCAGTTGAATCAACACCCTTTTCACCAAATGCACTCTGAAGTAAACTTGCACCATGGGAGGCTAGATTAGATTCACCTGTTTAAGGCACCGGTTTTATCTTGTTCTGAAGATTCCTCCAACTCTTTTGCAGATGCAGACTCTCTGTTGGTGCACTTAATGGATAGGCAGCCACAAAATGGGCCGCAGAGTGATCCAGCGCCCCAACATTCACATCTCGATGCTTTGCATGATGAGCTTTTGCTGCATGAGCAGCAAACCTCAGTACTATCCTTTGAAGAGGTTCTTTTGCCAGAACTCTCCATATTCACGTCATTACTTCATTAATCTCTGGTTCTTGGGTATCAGAAGATGAATGGCGTCCATTTTGGCTCTTCTCCTAGGTGGCCGTTTTCCTGACTCTACAGTCTTCACCATCATCATCTACTACCCACTCATCATCGTCACCATCGGAAGAATGATTCTGGTGTGTCCATGTCCTCAAATAGAAACATCGATGCCCTGTGTTCCTACAGAAAAAATCGCCCCTGAATCAGTACAAGCCACTTTGACCAAAAAAAAATCAGTGCAAGCCAATCAATGAGATGGAAAATCTCAACATTATGCAGGCACATAAATCACGCATCACCAAAGCATAAACTACAAAGGTAAACCTCAGAAAAAAATACTAATTTCCAACACTTCAATGGAAAATAGAGCAAGAAAAAGGCAGACAGCTCCCAAACCTGCTTGCGCAAGCCATATTTATGTGGTCCGATGTTTAGGCCGGAATCCCGGAATCTACTGCATTTGATTTGTAGTGCTTCTTCGAGAGGATGTCCTGCCAAATGTTTGCAAGTGAAGACCACTTTAAAAGCATAATCAAGACCAGAATAGATACAAGATAATCAACTAGTGACAATTACATCACACACACACACACACACACACACACACACACACACACACACACACTATATATATATATACATATATATTATCAAGAGAACTAAGCACAAGAGAGCATTAGAGATTGTTTGACCCAAAGAATTAACAAAAAGCTAGGTATAGAAGCAAATCACATTCCCATGAGACTAGTTTGCTTGCAATAACGGATGAATACTCTGCCAAGATGCTTATGGTAGACTTCTCAGAATAACTACCATATCAATATCTAGCTCCTTTATTAAAACTAATCATTAAAGATACTAGCAGCATATTTACCAAGTTACTCAAACTGCAGCTATAACGCAAGTTTAGCAGGTTCAAGTACAACTGTCCACATAAGGCTCTAGCTACCGAATGCATATAGTGCTTGAGTGTTCTCACCTGCGACTTTAGCTGATGAACAAGTTCTAGCTTCTGCATTTCCAACTTTCTGATCACAGTGCTTAGTTTGACAACTCTCTGCTTTAAATCTCTTATATGTGAGTCCTCTCTGCGATCGACCTCTTTATCCCACAGCAGACACCTTTAAAAATACAAGAAGAGTCAAGTTTAGCTTGTATTTTTTTTAGTAGTTGTGGGGTGGAAACAGTTTAGTTACATCAAATGCATTATCATAAAAAAATCTCTAGTAATAGAACATGATACTTTCCTACAAGACATGTATGACTTACAAAATTTTAGAATCTACTAGAAGATCACAATATAGTACTAAACTGAGTCAATCTGACGTGTGTAGTACGATTAGTGCTTAGTACGTCGAAGAAGATGCCAAATTTAAAAGGTAGTTCATCAGGTTCTTTGCCTGCCACTGAAGACCCTTTCATGCTTTTCTGCTTCTGGAAGAAGTCGCAAGCATGTTCTCAAAGGCAAAAATTCTTGAATCTCTCGCACCAGGAGACACTGCAGGTGGACAATCACTACAAAGTACATCATCCAAAGATATTTAGAGCATATCAACGCCAATATGAAGATGATGAACGAGCTAATGGTGAATTATCGCAAACAGAATCTGCTGCTACTTCCCCAACCTTAAGTTTGCTTGCTTACGCAATTCCGCTTCTTACTTAAGTCTAGCAATCTCCTTCGCCATTCTGGCCCTCCTACAGAATGAATGGAACTTATTTAGGAGAGGGAATACACTGTGCCACATGTATGCAAATGACAATCTAAAAGCACAAAAACTGACAAAGTAGCACATAATTACTAACTGGCCGAAATCCTAAAACAATAATGAGACTGAACTAATATAAATGTGCATATAGACCCAAATACGCTTGCCCGTGAACAAACCCTCTAATTTGGCGTGCTTAGAAGAACTTTTCAAGAATGACATTCACCAAGAAACAGGAAGCAGCTGCCTCTTGTCATATATAGCAGAATATTGAATTAAACGTACTATAGTACTATGGCATCAGTGAAGGGCATTAACAAAAAAAAAAAGAGGTTAATTGAAAGGCCATTATATACTATACAACTGAGACAAATGATTGTAAAAGAAAAAAGAAAATCTACAACCCAGACAAACAATAAACTTTGTATGATCATGAAGATGAGAAATACATCTCAATTGGATTTCCTTTGTGATAATTAAGAATTGAACTTACTCTTTCACATGACGTTCATATTCAGAACGTACTTCATGAACCCATATGGTGACTTCTAGCTCGTGCTCAATGGTCCGCATCAAAGCCTTTTCTCAACAAAATACAATTTGTCAGAATCATATTAGAGAAGGAACTCGAACATTCACTAAGACATTAGATATCTATGAGATTAAAGGTTCAATTGGGCTTATCCAGGTGCAAATGCAATGGGCCTGTTGGCTCCTTGGATAAGATAAATTTTCATTCATCACACGTCAAACAGGGTGTAAAATGGACACTAAAATACTCATGTGAAAGCTTAAAATACCTGAAAACCAGGACCTTTGCCACCCGCAGCACCTGTCAAAGGAAAATTAATTGACTAAAATAAAGACAAAAAGATGAGCACAATGCCTATGTTTATGTAAGCTCCCTACCAGATGTCTCCCTAGAGAAGCTTTTCGAGACTCCAGCAGATCTTTCAGCCTTTTGGTAGCCATAGAAGCTTCTTCTGTCTTCCGCTGTAAGACCTGATATTGACCACGAGCACAAAATAATAGAAAGAGTAAAAGAATAGTATACTCTTGATTAAGAAAAAATTCAAGGAATCTATCAAAAAAGAAACTAAGGGGTGCATGATAGCGATAATTTACGTTCCGGAAACAATTTTTCTATTCCGACACTGTTTTACGGAATAGAAATTCGTTTGATAAATCTATTCCGTTTTTCATTTCTACGGAATAGATTTCATTCTGAAATATGTTTGGAATAGAAATCGAGAATTTGAAATTTTCTACTGATTTAACGGCAAAATGAGAAATACAAAATTTTCTCATCGTTCGTCAATCGGTTCTTCATCCGTTCTTTAGACCACCGTCCGTTAGTCGTCGACCGCCCGCCCGGCCACCGTCGCCGCCGGTCGCCAAATAAATAATTTTTATAAATATCATTTTAAAATAAAATTTATTCGAATAAATAAAATGATATTTATTTTTATTTTTACGAATAAATATTTATTTTACAAATAAATTAAAAAAATCCTTAAAAATAAATAAATATCATTTTAAAAATAAAAATTATTATAAAATATCATTTATTCATTTTTATTTTAAATTTTAAATTTTTATTATAAATATTATTTTTATTTTTAATAAATAAATTTAATCGAAATAAATTTATTTATTAAAAATAAATTTAATTAAATATCATTTTATTAAAAATAAAAATAAAAATAAAAATATTTTATTCATTTAAAAATAAAAATAATTTTATTAAAATAAATTAAAAATAATTTTATTAAAAATAAATAAATTATTTTTATTTATCATTTTATTTTTAGTTTATTAAAAATAAATTTATTAAATTTATTAAACATAATTTATTTATGATAAATAAAAATAAATTATTTTTATTTGTCTTGAGTGTTTTGCCAAATAAATTTATTTTAATTTTTAATTTTTATTCATTTTAAAATAAATTTATTCGTAAAATAAAATAAAATAGAATAAATAAAATAAATTTATTTTTAAGGATATTTTATTTTAAAATAAAATGATATTCTTATTTTATTTTTTTATGATTTATTTTATTTTATTTTATTTCTTTATTTTTTGTTAATAAGTCATTTTTATTTTTATTTTTTATATTAAAGGTCGCCGGTCGTCATGCCGCCGCCGTCCGAAAGGAAGAAATTTTGTGTCGTTATCAAACAGTTATTTTCTAAAAACTCGTCCAGAAATAGAAATAGAAAAATCTTTACTGTTAAAACTATTTCTGGAACAGAAATTTTGTCATGCACCCCCTAAATTACCATCTTCTGCCTTTGGTTCAAAGCCAATTACTTGTGCATCTCATACTCATTCCTCTGTCCCTCTTTCTCCAGCTGTGCAACAAGAAACACATATTTATGGGAGACCTAATATGAGTAGCGAAAACATAATTTCTAGCAACCAATAATAAGATGAACGTGACACTCTAATGCAGGTGGTTAAGCCGAACATTAAAATTTCAATGCCCAGCCAGATTCTTAGCAAAGCCATATGATATTGCAGTGCACATCCTATGCATTAATCTTTCTTCATAAATATACGAATAATCGCGACATTGGATCTTATATGTTTTAAATAACAAAATAAAATCCCTTTTCAAAAAAAAAAAAAAAAAAAGTTCAGTTTTTCCTCCCCCTTAATATCATGCATGACCTACGTCTTGCATTTTTTAAATAACAAAATAAAATCTCGTTCGAAAAAAAGTTCATTTTTTTCTTCCCTAATATCATGCATGACCTAGCGGGAATTGATATGTCAAATTCGAAAATATAGATGCGGCAAGGAGAAAGGAAATAAATCGCGATCACAGATTGCCTAGCAGTTATACAAGGTGGGATAGTGTTGTTATGGGATCGAGTGATGACAGAAATTACATAAAGAGTCGGAGGTGTCCCAAACATTAATTTTTTCCTTGGCTTGCCCATTTAAAATCTCAAGATTCTCTAGTTTTAGTTGGAAATCTAAGACTCCACACAATTTTATAAACATTTGATGAATTTGATTTATGATAATCTAAGCTCATTGCGTCTCTGTTCTTAGTTCACACATTAAAAGCATTTGAAATTTACGGAAGCACTATAATAGGCACAATAGTCATTATTCTTTGTCAGCATTTCCCTTTTTATGGTGGTAGAGACAAGAAAATGAGATGGTGAAAGTAAAGGAGTCCCTTTCTACAAGATGAAGGGGAAAAAACGAGAGAGGCTTTGGTATCGCCACCTAGGGGAGGCGCATAAATGAGGGAGTTTGGGCATTGCACGAAGCAAAGGCGAGGACAGATGGAGCTGATCCAACTTTTCTCAAGTCGCATCGATGCAATTATCAAAAAGAGGGATGGAGGCGTGTGCTAGTTAGCTTAGCTGCCAACGACCCTCGATTAATGGAGGTCATGCTCTTATGAGAGACGAGCAGTGATTTCCGTAGGGATTATCGTATAACGATTGCGAAAGGGGCTGGCTGCTAGTCTCTCTCGTTGCAAGCTCATCGCCACACTCTCTCTCTCTCTCTCCTTATGAAGTGGCAGCCAAGAAATTGCAGGTCCATGTCTGCAAAGTACCCAGCTTAACAAGCTGGACACATCTATCTCAATTATTTATGCCGGGAAAACGAAGAAGCATAGATAGCACCGTCAGATTAGGAACATGTCGAAAGCTGTTGAGCTGTTTCGATACCGTGGTGAGCAAGCAACAAATTCCATCACGATCTATTCGCTTGTGATAGTTATCGGCGCATTTCGATCGAGTGAATGATGATGAAGGAGCAGCTTTCATGGTGTTCTGGAACGACGAAAGTACTTCAATTAATTGTTCCCACAGCTTGCAGCTAGACCCCTGAGATAACTCCCTTATCATTATACTTGTATTCGATAAGGAGGAACTTCGCTTTGAAGTTCCCTAAAGAGAAAACGTATGTATTACTTCATGAACTTCCAACCTCACTTTTCCATATCAAATGTATTTCTTACATTTCAAACCTACAATTAATATCCTCACTTTTTACTATAGATATCAAGTTGCATCTCTCACCTATATATAATTTACATAATTTCAATTTTATTCCCCAAACTACCTAATATCCAAAAAACCTAACACTCACATAGTCTATAGGGTATAAAACCAATTGTACGAATGCCAATGTATTCCTAAGCTTTTCAATTTAATTAATTTAGTTCTATATGTTTTGGTGATTTGTCAATGTAGTCATTTCGGCCAATTTTAATTAGAAATCACTAACATAGTAATTTAATAAGTGCCAATCATTCTATGTGACATAGCTAGCGTTATGTGAATAAATTTTTCAATTCTTTTAAAATTTTCCTATTTTTCCTCTTTTTTTCCATTTTTCTCTCCTATTCTTTTTTTTTTTTTTTTCTTCTTTCCCTCTTCCCTTCACTTGTCACCAGGCCTCGAAGTTGGCCAGCAGAAGTGTCCCAACCCCAATGACTTGGGGAGGGAAATGGGAAAGAAAAAAAAAGGAAAGGAAAAAGGAAAGAAAATGAAAAAAAGAAATGAAGAAATTAAAAAAAAAAAAATTATAAAATTGCAAAAATTATCCATGACAGCGCTAACCAAGCCACGTACGATGGCCATCTTCCATGTCAGTAATTTCTAACCAAAATTATTTGGAGTGGCTATATTAATAAATCGTCAAAAGATTTAAGATTAACTTGGTCGAATTGAAAAATATAGAATCAAATTGACATCCATCTTCCATAGAAAGGTTTACAATTTTTTCGGCAAGTTTCCTCACACTCTCTCACCCCACCCGAAAGGCTTCCTCAGGCTGAACCACTAGTCTCCCCCTCTCCACTGCAGGCGCCATCATTGTTGCTTCCAAGGCTGTTGCTGACCTTAGATCCAAGCTCAGTGGCGATCCTCGTGCTGGCTAAAGACTAGATCGATGTCAAACAACCTCAACCTAGTACCCATGGCCGAGCTTTGCTACAAATCTTGCACGGCTCGCGAGCCTGTTGCAGAGGATCACTGCAGGCTGTGGCCCTTGCAATGTCAAGGTTGACGTCACGGAGCCTCGACGTTTGCAAGCTGCGGGCTCAAGCTGAGCTCACCTAGCCTTTCTGTCATGAGCCACGACCGATCTCACACGGCTAGAGATAGGGAGAGGGGCACGAGCCATAGCTAGCGCAAGGGTGTCGTCATTCCCGTCGGGTCGGGTCGGGTTGTGGTGTCGAGCGGTGGTTCAACATTGTACTACTGTGTGTAAGAAGAGAGGGGGGGAGTAAGGGGAGAAAGTGGGACAGTTTTGGGCACGTCTGGAGGTAAATGGGTCTTTTTAGGTTTGGGAGATACGAAATGTAGGTTTTGAAATATGGGGAGAGTATTAGATGTCAAGATTCAAGAGCAAAGTTTTTGGAATATTTAAGCGACAAATCAGGCACTCATCTATAACTTATTAGCTTAGCCTAGAAAGACTTATTCATGCGCTTTGATTTTAACTTAATCCCAAACACTCAAAATTTTCACAATACGTTAATATTGACACATAAAGAATCCACATACAACATTTCACATTTTCTTTAAATTTAGATAATATTTAAAATTCGGCAAGAAAACAAAAAAAATTGCTTACTTCTTTTTAAAAATGCTTTTACAATAGTTGGTAATAGTTTTACAAAATTTAAGTGGTATCATAATATGTACAAACCTTTTCAAGCCCCTAATTGCATCCATCAATAAATTTCCACGATTTAGTTTTATACCAAAATCCTGTTGATGTGTGAGGAAGAGTGTTAGATATTCAAATAGTTCTTATTATCGAATGTCTTAAAACATATTTGTTAAATATACTTGGTATATATCAATTTCCAAGTATGGATTATACGTAACACGAGTGCAATCGATGTATTGAAAACTATAAAGATTCTTTAACCGGTTGCTTAACAAGTGCCTTTAGAGCACTTTTTAACAAAATCCATTCACCAAACTTTCACATATATTTTAGCAGTTTGATGATGCCTCAACTTAATTTTTACTTATCCCTTACTAAATCCACCTTTCCGACCCGATTAAAGACATATCATTCATGATGGTACACACTTTCACTTATTCTAACGTTACATAGTAGGCACCTTTAAAAATGGTCTTACATAGAGTGACATGTCATTCATTCATAATATTTAATAAAATTTGGATAATAATTTGAATTTTGATGGAAAAAGTAACTGAAAAACTTCAGAAGTCTAGACGTCCATGATGTTTGGAAGGAATTTCTATTAATGACCGGATCAAAGGAATATAATTCATTGTATATCAAATCGGAGTGGTTAGAGAGAGAAATTAAAAGAAACTACTAATCATTACGTCATCATATCTCCGGAGTAAAGTGCATATAAAAGTTAGCTCAAGATCCTGAATGCGCCGTTTCTCTTTCATCCGCTATTAACCAAACAAAGATCAAAATTGTCTCTTCATTGTCCCTTTGTGACCACATCTCTTTAACCCTTAAATATAGACGAAGTCCCCAGAACAGCCTTCCTATGAAGTAGAAAAATTAAACACCTCTCTCTCTCTCTCTGCACAAAAATGCTTGCATCGGACGTGAAGACCCCTGTGCATAGCGTGAAGCTATCGTTGATGGTGCCGGCTAAGGTGACACCCAACAACACGATGCATGAGCTAATGAGCATGGACCAGGTGATGATCTATTTCTGTTTCAGAATTATTTCTATTCCAAACTTATTTGTGAAATAAAAATCCATCTGGTAAAGTTATTTTATTTTTCTATTTCTGAAATAGATTTTTACTCCAGAAATAGGTTTGAAACAAAAATCAGAAATAAAACTTTTTTACTTATTTATTTCTTGAATAGAAATTAGAAATAAAAACTCTTCTTATTATTCGTCATCGCTACTGACCAGGCGGATAAATTTTTTACTTATCTATTTCTTGAATAGAAATTAGAAATAAAAACTCTTCTTATCATTCGTCCTCGCTACTAACCAGCCGTCCATCCGCCGTTTACTGTCCGCCGTTTATTGTCCGCCCAATCACGGTCCATCAACTATTGCCTACCGCCACTTGCCGTTCACAACTGCCTACCGACCACCAGTCGCCATCTGTCGTCTGCCATCCGCCGGCCGACAGATGCCAACCATCGATCATCTTCCGTCGACTGTTGGTTGTCATCCGCCACCACCGTCGTCATCGGGTGCCGGCTGCCGTCCGTTGCCACCATCAATCGCTAGTCGCCATCCGTCAGTCACTGGTCCCCTCCCATCGCCATCGGTCGTCGACCGTCACTGCTTGGAAGGGAGAAATTTTATGTCATTATCAAACGCGTATTTTTGCTTAGAAACTCATCCAAAAATAGGAATAAAAAAAAATATTTCTCTTCAAAAATCAAATTCTGACTTAAATAGTTATCATTCATGCCCCAAAATACTCATGTGAAAGTTTAAAATACCTGAATTCCAGGACTATTGCCACCCGCAGCACCTGCACATCACAGGAAAATTAATTGATTAAGGATAAAGAAAAAATAAATATGAGCACAAGGCGTATGTTTATGTAAGCTGCCTACCAGATGTCCCCCTAGAGGAAGCTTTTCGAGACTTCAGCAGTTCTTTCAGCCTCTTGGTAGCCATAGAAGCTTCTTCTATCTTCCGCTGTAAGATTTGATATTGACCACGCGCACAAATTAATAGAAAGAGTAAGAGAATAGTAGACTCTCGAGTTAGAAAAAATTCAAGGAATCTAACAAAGAAGAAACTAAATTACCGTCTTCTGCCTTTGGTTCAAAGCCGATAACTTGTGCATCTCATGCTTATTCCTCCGTCCCTCTTTCTTCAGCTGTGCGACAAGAAACACACATTAATAGGAGACCTAATATGAGTAGCAAAAACATAATTTCTAGGAGCCAATAATAAGATGAACGGGACACTCTAATACAAGCGGTTACGAAGCCGAACATTAAAATTTTCTATGTCCAGCCAGATTCTTAGCAAAGCCATATGATATTGCAGTGTGCATCCTATGCATTCAACTTTTTTCATAAATATAAGAATAATCGTGACGCTGGGTCTTGCATATTTTAAATAACAAAATAAATTCCCGTTTCAAAAAAAAGTTCATTTATTTCTGCCCCTTAATATCATGACCTAGCGGGAATTGATATGTCAAATTTGAAAATATAGAAGTGGTAAGGAGAAAGGAATTAAATTGCGATCATGAGTTGCATAACAATTATACAAGATGGGACGGTATTGTTATTGGATCGAGTGATGACAGAGGATACGTAAAGAGTTGGAGGTGTCCCAAACATTAATTTTTTCCTTGGCTTGCCTATTTAAATCTCAGGATTCTCTAGTTTTAGTTGGAAATCTAAGACTCCGCATAATTTTACAAACATTTGATGAATTTGATTTATGATATTCTAAGCTCATTGCGTCTCTGTTCTAAGTTTACACATTAAAAGCATTTGAAATTTACGGAAGCACTATAGTAGGCACAACAGTCATTATTCTTTGTCAGCGTTCCCCTTTTTATGGTGGTAGAGACAAGAAAATGAGATGGTGAAAGTAAAGGAGTCCCTTTCTACAAGATGAAGGGGTAGAAACGAGGGAGGCTTTGGTCTCGCCACCTAGGGGAGGCACATAAATGAGAGAGTTTGGGCGTTGCACGAAGCGAAGGGGAGGACGGATTGAGCTGATTTGACCTTTACCAAAAAGAGGGAGCTGGCATGAATGCGCCAGCTAGCTTAGCTGCCGACCACCCTTAGATTGGTGGCGGCCATGATTTTTACTTTTTGCTCGATGTAGCGATCAATGCACTTTGATTTTTCCTTAATCCCAAATGCTCCAAAAATTTCACAATGTATTAATATTAGCACATAAAGAAGTCACATACAACATTTCGCATTTTATTTAAATTTAGATAATATCTAAACAAGCCTTAAGCTATTAGAATAGTTTATAGTAGTCTTATAAAATTTTAAGTGGTATTATAGTAGGAGGTCCTAGGTACAAATCTTTCTAAACCTCTAGTTGCATCCATCAACAAATTTCCATGCTTTAGTTTTAAACCAAAATCCTGCCAATGTGTGAGGGAGAGTGTAAGATATTTAAATAGGTCTTATTATCGAGCGTCTTCGAACATATTTGTTAGATATACTTGACTTGATATATTTTAATTTTCAAGTATCGATTATACATAACACGAGAGTAATCAGCATCTAAAAAATTATAAAGATTCTTTAATCGATTGCTTAACAAGTGCCTTTGAAGCACTCTTTAATAAAATCCATTAAAATATTTTGCCCTAGCAAACTTTCACATATGTTTTGATAGTTCGGTGATGCCTTAACTTAATTTTTACCTATACCTTACTAAATCCAACCTTCCAATTTTATTAAAGACATATAATTGATGATATAATTACACACTTTCATTTTTCTAGTATCCGTACTAGAAACCTTTAAAAATGGCCTTACATAGAGTTAGGGGTGAGCGCGGTTCTCGGGTAGAACCGGGAACCGTTCCGGTTCCCGGTTCCATTTTTCCGGGAACCGGCGATCCCGGTTCCGGTTCCGGTCGTGGAACCGGAACCGAACCGGGCATCGCGGAACCGGTCGCGGAACCGGTTTCGGAACCGCTTAGGATTCTCATTTATACCCAATTTCTTGGGGACAACACTGTTTTTTTTGTAGCTTTCAATGGCCGAATAGTCATCATATTTACAAATTTGATATATATGTGCAAAAGAGGGACGAAAAAATTGTGACATTTGTGTTTGGAAGATCACGCCCGGTGGTCCTTGTAGGCTTGATCAAAACACTAGAGACTTCACTGATTGTTATCCATGGGAGTGAACCTCTCCCGTAAATGTATGGTATGAAAAAATGATGTGGTGAATTTATACATCACAATTAAGATAGAATAAGAATCATCTCACTTTTTTTTTTTTTTTTTAATTTATTTATCAATATACTCCCAAATGTTGTTTGTTTCTTCTAATATCCTCATCAGTTCACTTTCTATTGGCATGTCACAAGTGAATCCCAAGGGCTAATGGTTTAGTATACATGAGTGAATAACCCTCTTACGAGGTGATGCTTACGCCTTGCACACACTCTGCCAAGTCGCCTCTGTTAGGACTAGAATTAGCACCTAGAGGGGGGTGAATAGGTGACTAAAGCGATTTTAACAATTAAATCCGAATAAGAGATTAATGAATTAAAAACAACAATCGCAGCAAATAAAAGTAATGACAGATAAAAGGATTAGGGGTAGAGAATCAAGACTCAGTTTATAGTGGTTCGGCTTAAACCAAGACGTCCACTCTCCCGCACGGACAGCCCTTACGGCTGGATTTCACTAAGAATCAAAAGAGTGTTTACAGTCTCACGCTCTTGAGTCCACACAAAGTGTAGAAACTTTACTACACTTCCTCAAGGTCTCACCACTCTATGGTCTCTCTTTTGATTACATGTATTGCTCGAAGAATAAGATCACAAACATAATATGGAGATTCGGACTTTGGAATTCTTCTATCCAAAGCACCCTTCAACAACTTGAGCGTCTCTCTTTATACACTTCTTCATGCCTTCATTACCGTTGGCACCTTCCAAAGAAGTTCTTCCAATCAACCCGTTGGACGAATCAATTAAGAGAGATCTCGAGCTCTTTAAGGTAAGTGTAGATAGCCCATCAATCCTGCTCGCCCATACAATCAGGATCTTGGTTTCCATAAGTAGAACTTTCCAAATAAGTTATGAATCTTTTAGAGAATCTATATAAATTTGGATACGAATATAAAATCTTGTAGTGCTAAGTCCAGTCGAAAGATATTCCTTAGCCATTTAGATAAAGACTGTATAGAATCAGAATAGAAGTTTTTATCTTGTCGGTCTGGAAACTGTCCATGTGAATAGACTTTGAAACTTGAGTCTTGTTAGCTTCAAACTTTGATCTTTAGACTTTGCCAGTAGAGTCTGCAAGTCTTCAGACTAGACTGAGAGAAATGTTTTGTCAACTTCAAAATCTCTGAGAAGAATTTATCCAACAATCTCCCTCTTTTTGATGGTGACAAAACTTTCCTGCAGATTTGAATACTATTGCCTTGCAAAACAACTTTTAAGCTAGCAAAGATATCTTATAAAGGATTAGAAAAAGAATAGTAAAGATATCCCGTACACGAGATGTCCCTGTACCTGTACTTACCACATACACGATCTGCATCCACAGAAACCTTATTAGTCATGTGCAGACATTACTATCTTTATATAATTTTAACAGCTTAAGGTAATGCAGTAGTAAGCAACAATTCAAAAACTCAAGATAAAGTCAAAATGTCAATCACAAACAAACTATAGAATCCGAAAAAAAATTTAGAAATGAAGGTTTGGGTTTGGAATAGATTGGGTTTGGAATAGAATGAAAATCTGCCTGCAAAGTCTTCTCCCCCTTTTTGTCAGCATTAAAAAGTAAGAAAATCAAGGAGCACGAGGAATGCGAACAAGTTGAAAGTCCTCCATAGACTTGACAGTTCCTTCCAGCTTCCTTAAGTCTTCCTGTAGTTGAGCAAGAACAGTGCCTTTTGCATTGTCTTGAACATGTCGTTGAACATCTTTAATCTGATCATGCAAGGAGATGAACATAGCATGATTCTCATTCTGAAGAGTCTGAAATTCACATCCCAAAGCATAAATTTGGCCTTTGAGCTCCAAAATGATGTCAAGCAACCTTCTGAAATCTCCGGAATTGTCAGTCTGTGTGCTTGCGTCAACTCGGTCGATGGTGGAGTTAAGCCGGTGTGAATATCGAAGGAAGATCAATGTTTGGAGATGATGCCTCTCGCTCGGGAAAATGAGCAGCATGAATATCTTCGCATCGGTGGCGATCTACTCACACTTGCACCGGGTAAAAGTCAAGAGAAGAGGAGTACTTTCTCTTTGGATATCTCCCCTGTTTCAATGCCTTACGGAGGGAGAAGTACTCTTCCTTCGAGGAGTTTCCTCGTGACAAGATGTTGTTGATCCTCCTTTTCTGCTGGAGAATCTGTTTGGGCTTGTGAGTCTGCTGGTTGATGCTTAGAGTCTGTCTTTGCTGACTCTTCCTCTTCATCTTTTTCTTCTTTTTCTTCTTCCTCTTTTTCTTCTTCTTCTTCTTCCTCTTTCTCTTTTCTTTCTTCTTCCTCTTTCTCTTTTTCCTCTTCTTCTTCCTGTAAGGATTCCTTTTCCAGGTTTCCTTTATCGGTTTCCTCTCGCAAATTGTTGTTCGGAACAGGTGATACGGTAGAAAACGAGGAACAAGGGCGAGATAGGCGAGATCATCCTCATCATCTTCATCCTCCAAGATGATTGCCCTCCTCTTCTTGATAGGACCAGTCACAAGTTCCTTTCCTTTCCTCTTTGCAGCAGAAGAGTCTGGTCCGGTCTTGACAGGGGTTTGTTCCTTGAACTGCTCCAGCTTCTTGCTGAGTTCTTTCAGACGCATCTTTGTAATCATCCTCAATCCAATGACCATTTGATCAATAGTCTTCACAGAGAGAATGTGGGGAGGCTGAATGTTCAAATGTCTCGAAAAGACCGGTGATGAGAGCGAATAAGGGAGTTTTCCCTTGTCCTTCACCATAGACCTGTACATGTGAAACATGATAGTATGTGGCAGAGAGAAATTAAGACCGATCTTGATTGCACACATCAATTTTGCTTCTGAGATGGACACATCTGTCTTTGAAGTTGATTTAGGTCTAAGACAGTTGATTACTATCTTGTGAAGCAAAGTGTCCGTAGCATTCATCCCGGAGTAGGAGAGACGACCTTCGCGATTCTGTCTCTCGCAAGTTCCGAATTGCGTAACTCACGCACGAGAAATTGATTGGAAAGCTCCTCTTTCCACACCAATTACATCCGCCCAGTGTCCGTGTCAACCACATATTCTCTCGTCTCTTACACTGAAAGAAAAGCTATTGGCATCAAGAAAACTGAGATTGGAATAAAAGTATGCGGTTGATTCGGAATAGGCAACCTCGCTCTTAGTACAGAAATTGTGAAGTTGAAGTTTCTCAAACTTCTCCCTCAGACTGATGCTCAATAGATCCAGAAATCAAAATCCACCGTTCGTGGGTTCATCACCCCATGCTTCAGCAATTTCCCATACACTTTCTTGTGTTCCTCCGATCGGAACAATTCATCCTTCTTCCCTCGAAGAGTTGCAGCCACACCCATCCTAGGCTTAAAATGTATAAACATCTTCTCATCATCATCTTTCCCCTCAGGCTGATTTACACTAAATCGAGGGTCACTCGGAAAGTTTGCAAATGTCTTTCTTTGCCGGTTCCAACGAAACAACACCCGATCGTTCCATCACGGTGAGAAAATATGTCTCATTTCTATAGCCTTTTTCTTTCAAAAATTCATCAATGAAGGTCATTGCAGAACCCCCTTCCTTTAACGCAGAATAGAGCCTATAAACAAATGCAGGCTTAAGGGATCTTACGGGTTCAACATCTTCAATGATTTCTTCGCATGTTGAGGATGACGAACATGTGATCTAGTCGAGGAGATGCGCTGTTGAGATTGTTGGTGCGTTTGTTCTCTTGGAAAGTCACTTTCTTACGTGAGATCAAAATGCGTAGGCCCCTCACCGAGCCCCCGTGGTCCCCTGCTTGCTATTCTTGAAGATTTCCTTTGGAAAGACATTGTCGCTTTCTTGGATGGAACTTTCACACTTGTGTCGCAAGAAAGTCAAAAACTTGAGAAGTAGAAATCGAGGAGAGAAATTCTAGAGAGTGAAAAGCTTTTGAACTAGGGTTTCTGGGTAAAGTAAAACGGAGAAGGAGAAGGAGTATAAAGGTAATCGAATCGTGGTAACTGAATCGTCGCAAAAGAAATTCCTTTTGAAAAAATAACTGCCTTAATAAATCGATAACCACCATTTTTAAGATAAACCGCCTTAATAAACATGATTATACATAAATAAGCAGAGACAAACTTACATTTTCGAGATAATGGTTTAAGTAAATGAACTTACAGTCGTGTCGATTGGTATTCCAAGTCTACCATTTTGAGTTTGATACGCTGTCAGACCTTTAGATTCTGAGTTTGAGCTTCAACAGTCTTCAAGAGATAAAATATTGAGTCTTGAGCGAATAGACTCAAATGAGCTTTTCTCAAGTGGCTTTGTGAAGATGTCTGCCAGTTGATTCTTTGAGTCAATAAATTGTATCAAGACTTCTTTGTTCTGAACATGATCTCTTATAAAATGATGTCGAATCTCAATATGTTTTGCTCTTGAATGTAGGATAGGATTCTTTGTAAGATTGATTGCGCTGGTATTGTCACATTTGATTTCTGTGCAAGAGTCTTCAATACCAAAGTCTCGTAGTTGTTGTTTTATCCACAGTATTTGAGAACAGCAACTTCCAAGTGCTACGTATTCTGCTTTAGTTTTGAGAGAGCCACGGTACTTTGTTTTCTTGAAAACCAAGATACGCCCGTTACCAAGTAATTGACAAGTTCCCCGAAGTACTTTTTCTTTCAACTCTACAACCCGCAAGATTCGCGTCTGAATAACCAAGAAGGGTAAAGTTTCCTTCTTTGGGATACCATAGACCAATCTTAGCAGTAGTTGCAACATATTTAATGATGCGTTTAGCAGCACTTAAATGAGATTCCTTAGGATCTGATTGAAACCTAGCACATATGCAAACACTAAATAATATGTCAGGTCTAGATGCAGTAAGATAAAGAAGTGAACCAATAATACTCCTGTATAATTTTTGGTCGACTTTCTTCCCTGCTTCGTCTTTGTCTATCTTCAAAGAACTTGACATAGGAATGTAAGTCTTTTTGCAATTCTCCAGACCGAACTTTTTAACAAGTTCTTTTGCATATTTTTCTTGATGAATAAAGATTCCTTCTTTCGGTTGTTTCACTTGTAGACCAAGGAAGAAGGATAGTTCACCCATCATGCTCATTTCAAATTCATCCCGCATAGACTTAGAAAATTTCTTGCACAAAGTCTCATTAGATGATCCGAATATAATGTCATCAACATAAATCTGAACAAGTAGAAAGCTTTTGCCTTCCTTTTTAATAAACAAAGTAGTGTCTACCTTTTCTTTAGAGAAACCACTTTGAATTAAGAAATTACTTAGCCTTTCATACCAAGCTCGAGGAGCTTGTTTTAATCCATATAAAGCTTTTTTTTTTCCCGAACACTGAGTCTGGTTTCTTTGAGTCTTCAAATCCAGGAGGTTGTTCCACATAGACTTCTTCTTGAATAAATCCATTCAGGAATGCGCTTTTGACATCCATTTGAAATAACCTGAAATTCTTATAACATGCAAAAGCAAGTAGTAATCTAATTGCTTCTAACCTTGCTACTGGAGCATAAGTCTCATCATAGTCTATCCCTTCTTCTTGCGTGTATCCTTTAGCCACAAGTCTTGCTTTGTTTCTTGTCACTTTGCCTTTTCATCAACTTTGTTCTGAAAACCCATTTAGTTCCAATAACAGATTTACCTTTTGGTTTAGGAGTTAATTCCCAAACATCGTTAATACTGAATTGTCGAGCTCTTCTTGCATTGCTTCAATCCAGCTTTCATCGGCTAAGGCTTCTTCAATGTTTTTGGGTTCTATTTCGAAATAAGTGCAACGGCACTAGACTCTTCTCGCCTTTTGGATCTTGTACGAATTCTCTCATTAATGTTCCTAATAATGAGTTCTTCGGGATGACTGGACTTGTGTTTCCAGTTACTGGATGGTCTGATAGGTTGTTGATCATTTTCTTGAGTTGATTCATCATCGACAACTTGTTGTACCGCATCTGGATTTTGACCGCTTTATGGGAGATAGATCTAGCGAGTGGAATGCAGTTCGATTCTTCGATCTGTATTGTCTGAACATGTGGAGAGTCTTGAAATTTGACGTTCATTGATTCTTCCACAGTCTGAGTCTTTTTGTTGAATACTCTATAGGCTTTGCTTGTAGTTGAGTAACCAAGAAAGAATCCTTCATCGATTTTTCTTCAAACTTACCAACTCGATCATTTGCATTCTTCGAATAAAGCATTTACAACCAAATACTTGAAAATAAGAAACAATTGGGTTCTTTTCTTTAAAAATTTCATAAGGGGTTTTCTCAAGAATTGGTCTCAAAAATACTACTCTGTTAATAATATAACAAGCGAAATCAAACTTGACTTCGCCCAAAACCTTGAAGAAATATTGCTTTCAATTAAAAGAGTTCTTGCCATTTCTTGTAAAGACCTATTCTTCCTTTCCACAACCCCATTTTGTTCTGGTGTGTATGGAGAGGAGAATTTGTGCTGAAAACCAGAATCATCACAAAATTTAGTAAAGTCTTGATTTTCAAACTCACCTCCATGGTCGTACGAATGCTTGAGATAGTGTAACCTTTCTCATTCTCGCACCTTTTAGCAAACTTTGAAAAGAGAGAGAAAGTCTCGAGACTTACTTGAAAGAAAGTAGACCCAAGTAAATCGTGAATAATCATCCACTATTACTAGGCGAGAACCTTTTTCCACCAATGCTTTGCGTTCTAGTAGGTCCAAATAAATCCATATGCAGAAGCTGCAGTACACGATTAGTGGAAACTTTACTTATTGGTTTGTAAGAGTTTCTAACCTGTTTACCCAGTACGCATGGTGTACATGGATAAGACTTTAAGTAATTGAGAATAGGCAATCCTCGAACAAGTTTCTTGGAGGAGATCTTGCTGATTTGCTTCATATTGTTATGGCCAAGTTTTACGTGCCATAGATTAGCTTCATCTTGTGCGATATCAAGCACCGTGATCTTTCATGATTTACATCCAGAAGATAGATATTTCCATGTCTTCATCCAGTAAAGGATTGAGTAAAGTCTTTGCTGATTCCTAAGCACTTTCCTTCCTGGAAATTGATCTTGAATCCAGTATCACACAACTGGCTTATGCTAAGCAAGTTGTAATTTAATCCTTCAACTAAGGAAACATTCTTGATTGACAGATTTCCAATCTTTACAGTTCCACGACCAATGATTCTTCCTTTGTTGTTACCTCCAAAGGAAACTTTTCCTCCGTCTTTTCCGGTCAAGTTTTATGAAGCAACTTGAGTCTCCCGTCATATGTCTTGAGCAGCCACTATCTAGATACCATTTAATCTTCTTTTGATAGTGACCCGCAATTAAAAAGAATTCAAGCTTTCTTTGGTACCCACATCATCTTGGGTCCCGAAGAGTTAGAGCAATAAACGATCTTTGCCCAATTCCTTTTAACGGTCTCCAAACCAAAGGACATTCTTTCTCAAAATGTTCGAGCTTTGACACTTGGAACATTTTAAAGCATTTCGCCAACAGGTTTTACAAAGACTTTCTGGAAATGATTTTTATAAACAATTCTGGTTGGTCTTTGTTTGATTCTTTCCTTCACCTTTGGAAAATCAATTAGAGGAATAGTTTCAGAAGTCATACCAAGACCTAACTTATCAAAGTAGGGTCTTTGTATCGAAAAAATCTTATCCAACTTTTCAGAACCATTTGAAAATCTTTTTGATATATTAGAAATACCATTTTTCAAAAGATTATTTTCTTTGGAAACAGAGTCTGAGTTTTCTTTCAAGACAAGTAAAGTTGTTTTCTAACTTTTCAAACTTCTCTTTCCAAAGTTTTTCCCGTTGCTTCAATGTAGAATTTTCCTTTTTCAATTGGAGATCCTCTTAAGAGAAGTTTTTAGACTAAGACAAACTTCATCAATGTATTTTGAAACTTTGATAGGAATTCTTAGATTACTAACCTCGAGTTCACCGTCAGAGTATACGAATCAAGGTGCTCGAGTCTCGAATCAGATTTTGCCATTAAACAGATATTGGCATAATCATCATCACTTTCTTCACATTCGGTATCACTCAGTGTCTCGCTTTGAGTGCCTTCCGTATTTCTCGGTCTTTCCTTTTCTCTTCTTTAACGAGAGGACGGTTGGGTCCGATGTGTCCCTTTTTCTTGCATTCAAAGCAAGTCACTTCTTTGTTAGAGTCATCTTCCTCTCGTTGATTTGTTTTGAAACCTTTGTGAGCTTTGTTTCTTCCGTTGAATTTTCTTCCTTTTACGTTCAACTTTCTGAATCTCTTTATCATGAGTGCCGCTCTTCATCATCTAGATCTTCTTCGATCAGTAGCATCGAATAGTCATTAGACTTTAAAGCAATTGATTTCTTACCTTTTGAGTCTTCCTCTTCGTTGGTTTGCTCTACTTCATAAGATTGAAGAGTCCCAACCAGTTCGTCTACGAGAGTGGAGCAATCCTCTGTCTCTCTTATTGAGGTTTTTATGTGATTCCGGTCTTTAGAGAGTCCTTGTAGGAGTTTGTTGACCTTCATATGTCCCGAGATTGAATGTCCCCGATATTCAAGACCATTCACAATTTCAGAAAAGCGACTAAACATGTCGGTTATTGATTCTCCCGATCTCATCTTAAAGACTTCATATTGTCCCAAAAGAATGTTGATCCTTGTCTCTTTCACTCGATCGGTTCGTTCATAGGTAATGTGAAGCCTATCCCAAGACTTCTTTTTGTCTTTGTACCACAAGAAGATATTCTGTTATACTCGGTAGGGGATAAAGCACAATATAAGGAGTAAATGGCTTTAGCGTCAAGAGTCTGTCTTTTGGTGATTTCTTCTTGAGTCATTAGAATGGGATCGCAACTTCTTTTCCTCTCTCGATTCGATGCGGCGGTAGGAATGATTCCTTTGTCTACCACTTCCCATTCCAAAGGATCTTTCGATCTTAAGAATGCTTTCATCTTGTTTTTCCATATGCTTGTAGTCTTTTCCATCAAAGTATGGAGGTCAGTATTGCTTTGACCTTCAACCAACCACAGTAGGTAACATACTAGCCATAGATCTTTTACTCGAAGTAAAGACACTTCTTATAAACGAGTACACAAGCTCGATACCAATTGTTAGGACTAGAATTAGCACCTAGAGGGGGTGAATAGGTGACTAAAGCGATTTTAACAATTAAATCCGAATAAGAGATTAATGAATTAAAAACAACAATCGCAGCAAATAAAAGTAATGAAAGATAAAAGGATTAGGGATAGAGAATCAAGACTCAGTTTTATAGTGGTTCGGCTTAAACCAAGCCTACGTCCACTCTCCCGCACATGACGGACTTTCCTTACATTTGGGATTTCACTAAGAATCAAAAAGAGTGTTTACGAGTCTCACGCTCTTGAGTCCATAGTGTAGAAACTTTACTACACTTCCTCAAGGTCTCACCACTCTATGGTCTCTCTTTTGATTACATGTATTGCTCGAAGAATAAGATCACAAACATAATATGGAGATTCGGACTTTGGAATTCTTCTATCCAAAGACCCTTCAACAACTTGAGCGTCTCTCTTTATACACTTCTTCATGCCTTCATTACCGTTGGCACCTTCCAAAGAAGTTCTTCCAATCAACCCGTTGGACATAATCAATTAAGAGATCTCGAGCTCTTTAAGGTAAGTGTAGATAGCCCATCAATCACCGCCGCCCATACAATCGGGATCTTGGTTTCCATAAGTAGAACTTTCCAAATAAGTTATGAATCTTTTAGAGAATCTATATAAATTCGGATACGAATATAAAATCTTGTAGTGCTAAGTCCAAATCGAAAGATATTCCTTAGCCATTTAGATAAAGACTGTATAGAATCAGAATAGAAGTTTTTATCTTGTCGGTCTGGAAACTGTCCATGTGAATAGACTTTGAAACTTGAGTCTTGTTAGCTTCAGACTTTGATCTTCAGACTTTGCCAGTAGAGTCTGCAAGTCTTCAGACTAGACTGAGAGAAATGTTTTGTCAACTTCAAAATCTCTGAGAAGAATTTATCCAACAGCCTCTATCATATTCTAGGTCAATTAAGGGGGCGAGTAAGACGCCAGAGATTGCCTTTTTTTATAAATCACATATTTCTCGTTTGGAGATTAAGTTATGCTAGTTTTACCTAACACCCGTTATCGGTAATGTGCGCGTACGTTATAGTTTTTTTGGTAACGTGCGCGTACGTTATAGTTCAAATCTGAAAATAACAACAACAAAAAAAGAAGAACCTGTTGGAACACTGGAACCGACCCCGGAACCCGTGACGGGTAGGTTCCGGGTTCTCGGTTGACGGTAGGTTCCGGGTTCCTCATTTTGAGGAACTGTACCCAGGTAGGTTCCAGGTTCCAGACGGAACCGAACCGGAACCTGGAACCGCTCACCCCTACATAGAGTTACATATAGTTCGTTCATAATTTTGGTAATAATTTGAATTTTGATGCAAAAGTAAAACAATAAGAAAAATACTTTCGACTTTCAAAAGTCTAGACAAACTAACTCTCACCCCTCACATGATGTTTGGATGATGTGAATTAGGAAGAAAGAGGGATTTTTATCAATGACCAGATAAAAAATTTTTTTATTGTATATTAAATCAGAGTGGTCGAAGAATGAAAAAAATTAAAAGAAACCACTAATCATTACATCGTCATATCTCCACCGTGAAGTGCTATAAAAGAGCTGCAAGATCTGAACACGCCGTTTCTCTTTCATATGCAAGGAACCAAACAAAAGGCACCATAAAATCGTCTCTTTAATGTCCCTTTCTGTCCACATCTCTTTAACCCTTAAATATAGACGAAGTCTTAAGAACAGCCTTCCTATGAAGCGGAAAGATCTAACACCTCTCTCTCTCTCTCTCTCTCTCTCTCTGCACAAAAATGGCTGCATCGGACGTGAAGAGCCTCGTGCACAGTGTGAAGTTGTCCTCAGTGGTGCCGGGTAAGGTGACACCCAAAAACACAGTGCACAAGCTGACTAGCATGGACCTGGCGATGAAGCTCCACTACCTCAGGGGGCTCTACTTCTTCAGGAGCGACGCCGCCCAGGGGCTCACCATCTTCGACCTCAAGAAGCCCATGTTCTACTGGCTGGAGCTCTACCCCACCGCGTCTGGCAGGATCAGGCAGTCCGAGACTGAGAGACCTGTCATCGAGTGCAACGACAGTGGGATCCGCATTGTTGAGGCTCAGTGCGACATGTCACTCGATGACTGGCTGGCGGCAACCAAGGAGGATGGTGGCTGGGAGCTCCAGGACCTGCTGGTCCATTCTGAGGTTCTTGGCCCTGAACTTGGCTTCTCTCCCATGATTTACGTTCAGGTAATTCGGTTACCATGTGTCAGTCTTCTATTTTAGAACTGTAAATATCTTATGTTGATGATCGATCCAGTAGATTGAATTTGTGCAAGAAGATCTCCACTTCGCACCATTGAACATGTCAATCTAGCCCACCAATCATTACTTCCATTCTGTAACGTGAGCTTACCTTAATCTAGGCTGGCCAGTCATTCGCACCGGACACTCATCTTTCAAGTTTTCTGACAGTTGAATAGTTTGATGGACCAAGAGATAAAGACTTTTGGTTGATACCTCGTCTAAAGATAGGAGGTTTTGCTGATGCCTCGTCAAGGCAAAGATTCTTCAGCGATTTTGACCTCGTACAGTTTGTCAACGCAAACCCTGCCTCTTCCGTCAAATGCCACCATCCATAGGACTCGGTCATCCTAGTATTTCCACAGGGAAATAAGGTTTCCTTTTCTTTTCTTTTTGCAAAAAATAAAATATTTAAGAAATATTTTTATAAAAAATTGTTTATTACTTTCACTCAATCCAACGACTGGCCAGAGGAAGAAAGAGAGGGGAAAAATAAATAAAGAGAAAGAAAAGGAAAGGAAAGGAACAAGGAAAAAAATTATTAAAATTATCCACGTTAGCGTTGGTCGTGTCACGCCAACACCGTCATGCCATGTCGGCGCCGGCCAACCAAATTTGGCCAAATGGACTAAATTAGACAAATATAAAAGATTATAATTCAATTGATTAAAAAAAAGTTTATAATTGAATTAGCACGATTGCAATAGGTATATGACTTTTTTGATAATTCTTCTCATAGGATTTGGTCATCATAGTATCTTGATAAGAAATTAAGGCTCCATTTATTTCGTAGAAAACAAATGATTTGAAAAATATTTTCCTAAAAATAATCGTTTATATCACTTAAAATATTTAGTCAATGAAAAGTAATTTTTATTATCAACAAACATTTTCATGGAAAATAAAAATGCTTTTTATTTATTTACTTTTGTGAGCGATGTAAATTCATTTTCTGCTAAACAAATGCACCATCTACTTATCGACTTTGACATATTGACTAGTCAACATAATCGTGAATCAAAGCAAAAGGGGTTAGAGGAAAAATACAGTTGGCAAGGGAAATGGCAAAGAAACGTAAATTAAACCCCGTTCATTTATAGAAAATATGGCATTTCTAGAATATATTTTCCCGGAAGCCATTTCCCAGAAAAATAACTATATTTTTTGTTATTCGACTGAAATATGAAAATACAATAGAAGATATTTTTTTCTATTCGATAAAGAAAATCTTTTCTTCCATGTACTCCTTGCAATAATTTTTTTTTGAAAAATCAATTTTTTAATTATATTTTACTCTTTTCTCTTTCTTTTTTTTTTATTTTCTTTCTTTTTTTATTTTCTTCTTCATTGTCCGGTCGCCGATTGTCGTCGGCCATAGCAGCTGCCAACGATTGGCCACAAGCGAGGCGGGGGCGTTGCCACGGAGCTAGCAAGGCTCGAGCTCACTAGATTCCGATGAGGTCGAGCCTTGCTAGCTCGTGACGAAGCTCCGCCTCACCTAATTAGGCACGGCCGAGCGCACCCACCGTCGGCAAGCTCAAGCCCACCAAATCAGCCACCTGAGGCAAGGCTCGAGCCTTGCCGAAGGTCGCTAGAGCCTCACCAACGTCTAGCGACCTCAAGCAAGCAAGCTCCAGCCTTGCCAAAAAGCGATTGGATCCGGTGCAACTTGAGCTTGTCGACGTCAAGCAAGCTCAGCCTTGCCTGATCAAGCGAGGCTCCAGCTTGCTTGTGGCCAGCGACTAGCCAATGAAAAAGAAAAGGAAAAAAAAAGAAAAGAATGAAAAATTATTAAAAATCAATTTTTAGAATAATAAAAGAAAAAATAAAAGGAAAAAGTATTTGATAAAGGAAAGTAAGGTGAAAGAAGGTATGGAAAATGTTTTCCTCTTTCTCAAGAGTGGAAAATATTTTCCCCGATCTTAGAAGACTTTTTTCCCTTAATAAAAAATATTTTCCCCAACTAATTCATTTTCCATGAAATGAATGTCGAAAAATCCAAAAAACGTTTTCTTGAAAGTTATTTTCCGTGAAACAAACAAATTATATGATAATTACTCCTTTCTATCGAGTTCTTGCATTCTATCTATCATCAATAATCAGCATCTATTTTTCATTAAAACGGCATGGACCTCCACGTCTTGCCAATTAAAGCCATGGCATGGAAGCGATCGCAAAAATAGGTTTCTATCGAGGCCTTAAATGTGGAATGATTGTCCTGCAACTTGTTATTGCGAAAGCAGCATGGCGGGTTCTCATTTATGACCCCTTTCGAAGTGTTACCTAAACAACGGCTGGTCCATAAATGAACAATTCCGAAATGAACAAGAAAGAAAAAGCTTTAAACCAAAATTGGTCATTGGCACCCCAGCATTCCTACACCAGTTCATTGGTCCTGTGCTTCTATAGGAAGTAGCGAGTGCTATCAACGTGGTACCTCCTAGCCGAGGATGTGTGCTCAGTTCTTGTCGAGGATCGCTCTCGAGCATTCATTAGCGACTCATTCCGCCTATTAGTTGTCCGATTAGAAATACGTCCTATTTGGTGTTGCATTGTAAACTTCCTATGAAGAAGAGGGAAACTTTTCCTCGTGTCGTACTTAACGACCGTGCTCTTTTTGGTCATTGGCACCCCAACATTCCTGCACCAGTTCATTGTAACTGTTTTGTTTGTTCAAATACAAGAGTAGAAGGGAAAGAAGGGAGAAGAAAAGGAAGGTTCTTGTTTTATCAATCGGAATGCTTTTCCTCCTCCGTTTTGTTTGGTTTGGTGGAACCGATTGTCTTTTTCTTTTGCTTGTTTGGAAACTTTTGAAAAGGGTCGTAGATGTAGCAGACGTGTGAGTGATGATTTGTTGTCTTGGAGTCACAGTTCACTTGGTTCGCATGCGGAGGAATCTGTGTGGGTCTGAGCTGGGCTCATGTCCTCGGAGATGCATTCGCAGCTTCGTCCTTCATCAACATGTGGGACCAGATGACGGCAGGTCACGCACCACCCAAGCCCCTCCACACACCGGTTCCAGAAAGGCCCACCTACCCCGCTGAGTCAGGGCTCGACACGGCGCCATCCACCATTAAAAGGGTCGACCCGGTTGGGGACTGTTGGTTAGTCGTCAATAACCGTAAGTTGGAAACCTATTCGGTTCACATCACCTTGCAACAACTTGATCACATCATGGGCAAATACAGATTATTTGGTGAATCTAAAACATCGCATTTCGAACTACTGTCCGCTTTGATCTGGAAATCCTTGTCGAAGATAAGGGGAGACAACGGGCCGAAGGTTGTAACTGTGTGTGAGAACAATGTCCGTAGAGAACTAAATCCGTTACCCTCAAATGGCATGGGTTTGAGCAGGGCCGAAGTGAATTTCTCGGCAGCAGATGCAGAAGTATCCGATCTCGCGAGACTGATTGCCGAGGCCGTGAATGAGAATGGCTTGATTGAAGAAATGGTGGAGAAAGATGATGGGAAGTCGGACTACATTGCATTTGGGGCAAATTTGACATTTGTGAATTTAGAGGGTGCAGATGTATATGGGCTAGAGTTGAAGGGTCAGAAACCAATTTTTGCAAATTACACAATAAGTGGGGTTGGAGATGAAGGAGTGGTGTTGGTCCTTCCAGGACCAGGAAATGGGAATGAGAAGGGCAGTGGGTTTGGGAGAACAGTGACAATGGTCCTGCCCCACGCTCAAATGGCACAGATCAGGAAGGAGATTAATGAAACGTGGGGACTTTTGCCCTACTGACAGTGCGACGGCTTTGTGTTTTCCCAAATATTTGGTGCGCACAAAAATATGTGGATTTGTGTTTTCCCAAATAAAATTATGTTAAAAGGTCAATATTTATTATCGATGTCCTTTAGAAAGCGATCTTAAAGAATATATTCATGTACTAGACTGTCTTATAGTGGTAATACATCATATCGTGTGTGGCTCTAATATAATTTTTGAGTCTATGACTTGATTAGCTAGCTTTCAAGATGACCTCTCCTATAAATCATTGTTTGTACAATAACAGATGAATGTTTTACCAAGATGCTTGTCACGACCTAAATTTTCGGGGTGAACCACTTAGGATTTGGCTAATGGACTACTAAGTCTTAAACTTAGCTCGGGCTCTCCCAAATCCATACCAATTCGCGACTTAGGTTTCAATTTTTAACATGCAAATGGATTTTATCTAGGAGTCGCCACTAATCGGTTTACGGTATATCGATTAGACACCTAAGTAAAATAATGAGAGGATTATTTTACTCCTACGAACCAGAGATTATGGATACGGGGACTTGGTTACACTAGATTTCTATAATGCCCTTTCGGTACCATTTTTTTATTTTCAAAAATGTTTTTGCAAGCAACTTAAATTGATTTTAAATTTATTTCCCTAACATGTAAGGTGATCATGCGGGTGCGCAATCCACCAATTTAACACCCAGATAAATAATGAATAAATTGCAAAACTTACCTCAAAGCAACAAAAGTATCTGCAATGTTAAATTAAAATCTACATCAATAACCCTAGATATGGTTTCTAATTAACACGCAATTTTTGTTTTGTTTCCACTTAATTAATGAAATCATGCAATACGCAATGCAATATTAACTAAATGACCTAATTCTAATGACATGTAATTTCTAATTAAATGGGCCTATCAAAAATACTAAATGGCATGCATCTTAATAAATCTAACCCTAATGACGTGCGTATGACATGGCAATATGACCTACCTATATGACATAAATAAGATGCAGTCTATTTTAAAGAATGGAATTGGTTTATTCTATTTTTTTTTTTGTATTTTCCATGAAATTCGAAATTAAGGAAATGCAACAATTAAATATGCAATCTAAATTAACCAAATAGCAACCTAAATTGATTGGTTTGATTTTTGATTTTTTTATTTTTTTGAAATTCGAAATAAAAATTCCTATTCTAAATATGCAAACCCTAAAACAAATAATATCCTAACATGCATCTAATCTAACTCAATTTTTTTTTTTTTTTTTTTTACGGGAGCAAACAAATAAAGGCATTAAGAACAACACGGCAACAAATCCAGCAAAATATCATCCATGTCCATTTAATTTCGGGAAATAAATTGACGAATCGTATCTCGCGCATGAGATCGGATTGACCAATTTTTTAAATAAAATCATGAATCGTATCTCGAATGTGAGATCGGATTGGTGATTTTTCCATGCAATTGCGGGTCGTATTTATCGCGACCTCTTTTTTTCGGCGCTCGATCGGGTCGGGCGCCTTGCGGAGGCTAATGGTTCGGCTAAATTTATTAAGCTCGGACTCTCCCAAGTCCACCAATTCACGACTTTAATAGTTTAAGTATTTAACTTGTAAATTAATTTTTAAAACAAAGTCGCCACTAATCAATTTGGGGTGAGTTGATTAGAAACCCATGCGAAATATTGTGAGAAATACTCGCTCCTGCGCAACCAGAGAAATTAGGATCAGGGATCTGATTACACTAGTTAATCACTAATGCCCTTTCGATACCTAATCTTGTTTAAACCCCGAGGCTTTTTGGATGTTTTAAGGATTTTCCATGCATTTTTGGGGAGGAAAAACATTTTTTGGGTCTTTTTCTATTTTTTGGACATAAAAGGTACTTTTTGGATTTTTTGGTCTTTTTTAGAAAATACAAGTCTTTTTGGCTTTTTATGGATTTTTTTGGCTTTTTTTGGAAAATATGAAATATTTTTGATTTTTTTTTTTTCGAAAATAAAATATATTTTAATATTTTTAAATATTTTTTGGAAAATAAAGTATTTTTATTTTTTTTTTTTTTTTTGGAAAATAAAATATTTTTTACTATTTTTTAAATATTTTTCGAAAATAAATCATTTTTTGATTTTTTGAATTTTTTTGAAAATAAATTATTATTATTTTATTAAAATAATAGAAAACCGACCACGGTCGGGTCCGCAGGTTGGGTCCGACCCAACGACCCGGGTTCCGTGAGGAACCCTACCCGACCTGAATCCGACCCCATGACTCGGAAAATCAGGAACCCTAGGGTTCCTGATTCGCGGTGCCAAGGAGGGGAGGACCGAGACGTCACGACGGCAACGGCGGCGGTACGCTGGACGACCGGGGGCGATGGTGACGGTGGCGGTACGCTACCTGTTTTCAAGAATTTGCCCCCTTGAAATCTGATCAACTATCCATGCCATCTTTGGACTTATGACATTTCTTTGATGGGGGAAAATGATGAACCCGAAAAAGGCCAAAAGGAAAATCTCACTTTTTTGGGTCATGGGTTGATTTTCGAAATAGGCAGTCAAAAATGTTTGGGGGCAGGTATTATGGTTATTTTCAAGAATTTGCCTCATAACATGGACTTCAGTTCTTAAGAGTCGTGCTAACCCACGCAACGGGATAATGCCTATTGATGGCCTAACAAGCTTTTTCTCGAGGGGCATTCCAGTGATGATGATGTATTCTTCCAGAGTTGGGGTTAGTTCGAACCCACCAAACATAAAAGTAGTCGTCTTCGGGCACCAGAAATGTGCCATGGCCTGTATAACTTCGAGATGAACACGGACTTGGATCAACGATAGAAGATAACCGACTTTGGCTTTCACGCGCTCTTGGGCATACTGGTCCAATTGACCACACCACCTAAAGAGCTCTGCTTTGGGAGTGTGAATAAACTGGACGTCATCTTCTCCCATCGCATATAAACTGGGACTCGAAAAACTTACCCTAAATTGCCATGGGCCAAAAAAAAAGACTGAGTAAAAGTGAATAAATTACTTTGCTTTTAAAGAAAATGGCAAGCACAAAGACATGCACATGAGATGTGTGGCTCGATTTCTAACTGAGAAAGCTTGTTGAAATTAAAAGGGTATCCGCCTGTCACAGTCTCGCGTTAGCAGCATACCCTCCTAACCTCAGCTAGAGAAAATCGAGGAAAAGAAAGGCAACCTCTGTTAGAACTAGTACGAGCACCTAGAGGGGGATGAATAGGTGATTAAGATGAATTTACAAAAATAACAGAATGTATAGACAATTTCTTTGATGAGGGATTAAGGATTTGAAAACAATAATCGCTGCAAGTGAAAGCAATATAAAGTAAAAGGATTAGGGATAGAGAATCAAGACTCCGGATTTATAGTGGTTCGGCTTAGACCAAGCCTACGTCCACTCTTCCGCACGGACAGCCCTCTGGCTGGATTTCACTAAGAATCAAAAAGAGAATTTACAGTCTCACGCCCTTGATTCCATAGTGTAGAGACTCTACTACATTTCCTCAAGGTCTCACCACACTTCAGTCTCTCTTTTGATTACAAGTATAGCTCGAAGGATAAGATCACAAAATAACAAAGAGATTCAAACTTTGGAATTCTTCTATCTGGCACTCTTGAACAACTTGAGCATCTCCCTTTAAATACTTCTTCATGCCTTCATTACCGTTGGCACCTTCCAAAGAAGTTCTTCCAATCAACCCGTTGGACAGAATTAATTTAAAGAGATCTTGAGCTCTTCAAGGAAAATGTTGATAGCCCATCAATCCTACTCGCCCATACAATCGGGATCTTGGTTTCCATAAGTAGAACCTTCCAAGTATAAGTTGCGGATCTAGAGAATCTAGATTATTCGAATACGAATAAAAGATATTGTAGTGCTAATTCCAATCGAGAGATATTCCTTAACCGTTGGAGTCAAAACCACACTAGAAGTAATCAGAATAGAAGTTTTAACTTTGTTGGTCTGGAATATGTCCATGAGAGTTAGACTTTGAAACTTGAGTCTTTGATATCTTCAAACTTTGGTCTTCAGACTTTGCCAGTAGAGTCTGCAAGTCTTCAGACTAGACTGATGGAAATGTTTTGTCGACTTCAAATTATCTTAAGAGAATTTTTCCAACAATCTCCCACTTTTTTATGGTGACAAAAATTTCCTGCAGATTTGAATACAATTGCCATGCAATACAACATTTAAGCTAACAATGATATCTTATAAAAGATTAGAGTAAAGATAGTAAAAGTTGTCCTGTACACAGATCTGCATCCACAGAAAACAAATTAGTCCTGTACATATATTAATCAACTATCTTTATCTATCTTAATAGCTTAAAGTAATGCAATAATAAGCAAGCAATCCAAAACTCAAGATAAAGTCATAAAGTCAATTACAACCAAACAAAATATTAAATCCAAAGAGTGTTTAAAAGCTGAAAGTTTGGAATGGAAATCTGCAAAAACTTCTCCCCCTTTTGTCGCATAAAAGGTGAGAAAGTCGGGTGCGCGAGGAATGCGAACAAGTTGAAAATCTTCCATTGACTTGACAGTTTCCTCCAGTTTCCTCAAATCCTCCTGCAGTTGAGTGAGAGCTGTGCCTTTGGCAGTGGCCTAAACCTGAAGTTGAATCTGTTTAATTTGATCTTGCAAGGAGATGAACATGGCATGATTCTCATTCTGCAATGTCTGGAATTCGCATCCTAAAGCATATATCTAGCCTTTGAGCTCCAAAATGATTTCAAGCAGTCTTCCAAAATCTCCTGAATGGTCAGTTTGCGTGCTTGCTTCGACATGGTCTGATTGTGGAGTTAAGCCAATGGAGCGAATATCAGCAGGAATATCAATATTTGGAGATGTTGCCTCTTCCTCAGGAAAATGAGAGGCATGGACATCCTCTGCACCAGCAGGTGATCGACTGACACTTGCACTGGTAAAGGTTAAGAGAGAAACACTCTCTCTTTGAATATCTCCCCCTGTTTCAATGCCTTTTGGAGGAGAGAAGTATTCTTCTTGCTGAGAAACTTCTTCAGTGTCAAGATGTCTTTGATCCTCCTTTTCTGCTGGAGAATCTGCACGACCTTCTTCGGCATGTTGTTCTTATGGCTGTTGCTTCTATGGTTGTCTATTATTCTTTTCTTCTTCTTCTTCTTCTTCTTCTTCTTAAATCTCGCAAGGATTCCTTCTCCTGGTTCCCTTTCTCAGTTTCTTCTTCAACTTGTTGTTCTGGTTCTGCTGACTCAGGAACAGAATGCTGGGAAACAAAGGCAGAGATAGGAATATCATCCTCATCATCTTCATCCTGCAAGATGATCGCCCACCTCTTCTTGGTAGGACCAGTCATAGGATCTTTTCCTTACCTCTTTGCAGTAGATGAGTCTTGTCTGGTCTTGACAGGGGTTTTCTCCTTGAATTGCTCAAGCTTTCTGCTGAGTTCTTTCAGACGTATTTTCGTAATCATCCTCAGCCCGATGACCATTTGATCAATAGTCTTCACACACAGAATGTTGGGAGGCTGAATGTTCAAATGTCTGAATAAACGAGTGATGAGAGCAACATAAGGGAGTTTTCCCTTGTCCTTCGCCATAGACCGATACATGTGGAACATGATTGTATGGGGCAAGGAAAAGTTAAGGCCGATCTTGATGGCATACATCAGTTTTGCTTCAGAAATAGATACATCTGTCTTCGATGTCGACTTAGGTCTGAGACAGTTAATCACAATTTTATGATGCAGAATGTTTGAAGCATTCATCCTTGAATAGGAGAGACGTCCTTCTACGATTCTATCTCTTGCAAGCTCCAGAGTTGCATGGCTAACAGACACATAAATTGATTGGAAAGCTCCTCTTTCCACACCAATAACGTCAGCCAGAGTATCTGTGTCAACCACATACTCTTTATCCCTCACACTAAATGAAAAACTGTTTGCATCAAGAAAACTGAGGTTAGAGTAAAAATAAGCCATCAATTCAGAATGAGCAACCTCGCTCTCAGTACAGAATTGATGAAGTTGAAGCTTCTCAAACTTCTCCCTTAAATTGATGCTTAACAGATCGAGAAAATCAAAATCCACAGTTCGTGGGTTCATCACCCCACGCTTCAAAGAATCTTGCGTACACACGCTATGTTCCTCAGATCGAAACAATTCGTCTCTCTTTCCCCGAAGAGTTGCAGCCACACCCATTCTAGGCTTAAAATGCACAAACATCTTCTCATCATCATATTTCCCCTCAGGCTGATTGACACTACCAAAGCGAGGGTCACTCGGAAAGTTTGCAAATGTCTTCGTCGCTGTTCCAACAGGAACAACACCCGATCGTTCCATCACGGTTAGAAAATGAGTCTCATTTCTATAGCCCTTCTCTTTCAAGAACTCGTCAATAAACGTCATTGCAGAACCCCCTTCCTTCAAAGCAGAATAAAGCCTATAAACAAATGCAAGCTTAAGAGACCTTACTGGTTCTACATCTTCAATGATGTCTTCCTTTGCATGTTGAGGGTTACGAACATGTGATCTAGTGGAAGAAGTGCGCTATTGAGAATGTTGATGCATCTGTCCACTTGGAGAGTCTCCTTCTTCAATAAGATCAAAGTGCGTAGGCCCCTCACCCGAGCCTTGTGGTCCCCTACTTGCTATTCTGGAAGATTTCCTTTGGTACGACATTGTCACTGTCTTTGAGAGAACTTTCACACTTGTATCACAAGAAAGATGAAATCTTGAAGAGAAGAACTTGCGAAGGAAAATCTCAGAGAGTGAAAAATTTGTGATCTAGGGTTTTTGGGTAAAGTGAAAAAGAGGAGAAGAAAGAGTATAAAATGCAATTGATATGGGGTATGTGAAACGTCACAAAAAGGAAAAAATAAAAATACCTTTTAAAAAATAACTGTCTTTTTAAACAAATCGATAACCACCCCTTTTTAAAAAAATAACTGCCTTAATAATATCAATTAGAGATAAACAGGCGGTCTTACCTTTTCGAGATATCAGTTTAAATGAGTAAATGAACTGTAATTGAAATAACTTACAGTCGTGACGTTTGGTCTTCTAAGTCTAAACTTTTGAGTCTGATACTTTTCAGATTTAGATTCTGAGTCTTAACTTCAACAGTCTTCAGGAGATAAAATGTTGAGTCTTGAATGAATAGACTCAAATAAACTTTTCTCAAGCGGCTTTGTGAAGATGTCTCCGCGTTGATTCTTTGAGTCGATAAACGTATCAAGACTTCTTTATTCTCGAACATGATCTCTTATAAAATGATGTCGAATCTCAATATGTTTTGCTCTTGAATGTAGAATAGGATTCTTTGTAAGATTGATTGCACTAGTATTGTCACATTTGATCTCGGTACAAGAGTCTTCGATACCAAAGTCTCGTAGTTGTTGTTTTATCCAGAGTATTTGAGAACAGCAACTTCCAAGGGCTACGTATTCTGCTTCAGCTGTTGAAAGAGCTACAGTACTTTGCTTCCTTGAAAACCAAGATACTATCTTATTATCGAGTAATTGACAAGTGCTAAAAGTGCTTTTTCTTTCAACTCTACAACCCGCAAGATCTACGTCTGAATAACCAAGAAGAGTAAAGTCTCCTTCTTTGGGATACCATAGACCAATCTTAGCAGTAGTTGCAACATATTTAATGATATGTTTAGCAGCACTTAAATGAGATTCCTTAGGATCTTATTGAAACCTAGCACATATGCAAACACTAAATAATATGTCAGGTCTAGATGCAGTAAGATAAAGAAGTGAACCAATGATACTCCTGTATAGTTTTTGGTCGACTTTCTTCCCTGTTTCATCTTTGTCTATCTTCAAAGAATTTGACATAGGTATGTCAGTCTTTTTGTAATTCTCCAGACCGAACTTTTTAACAAGTTCTTTTGCATATTTTTCTTGATGAATAAAGATTCCTTCTTTAAGTTGTTTCACTTGTAGACCAAGGAAGAAGGATAGTTCACCCATCATGCTCATCTCGAATTCATCCTGCATAGACTTAGAAAATTTCTTGCACAAAGTCTCGTTAGATGATCCAAATATAATATCATCAACATAATTTGAACGAGTAAAAAGCTTGTACATTCCTTTTTAATGAATAAAGTAGTATCTACCTTTCCTTTAGTGAAACCACTTTGAATTAAAAAGTTACTTAGCCTTTCATACCAAGCTCGAGGAGCTTGTTTCAATCCATATAAAGCCTTCTTCGATCCGAACACGAGTCCGGTTTCTTTGAGTCTTCAAATCCATGAGGTTGTTCCACATAGACTTCTTCTTGAATAAATCCATTCAGGAATACGCTTTTGACATCCATTTGGAATAACCTGAAATTCTTATAACATGCAAAAGCAAGTAATAATCGATTGCTTCTAACCTTGCTACGGAGCGTAAGTCTCATCATAGTCTATCCCTTCTTCTTGCGTGTATCCTTTAGCCACGAGTCTTGCTTTGTTTCTTGTCACTTTGCCTTTTTCATCGACTTTGTTTAAAACCCCATTTAGCTCCAATAACAGATTTACCTTTTGGTTTAGGAGTTAATTCCCAAACGTCGTTAATACTAATTGTTTGAGCTCTTCTTGCATTGCTTCAATCCAGCTTTCATCAGTTAAGGCTTCTTCAATGTTTTTAGGTTCTATTTCAGAAATAAGTGCAACAGCACTAGACTCTTCTTCGCCTTTTGGATCTTGTTCGAATTCCCTCATTAACGTTTCCAATAATGAGTTCTTCGGGATGACTAGACTTGTGCTTCCGATTCTTGGATAGTCGATAGGTTGTTGATCTTTTCTTGAGTTGATTCTTCATCAATAACTTGTTGTACTACTTCTGAATTTTGAATTGCTTCAAGGGAGGTAGATTTAGTAGAGTCTGGAGCAGATTCTAATTCTTCAGTTTGAATTGGCTAAATTTGTGGAGAGTCTTGAAATTTGATATTCATTGATTCTTCAACAATCTGAGTTTTCTTGTTGAATACTCGTAGGCTTTGCTTGCGGTTGAGTAACCAAGAAAGAATCCTTCATCTGATTTTTCTTCAAACTTACCAACTCGATCATTTGCATTCTTCAGAATAAAGCATTTACAACCAAATACTTGAAAAAAAGAAACAATTGGTTTCTTACTTTTAAAAATTTCATAAGGAGTTTTCTCAAGAATTGGTCTTAAAAACACTCTATTAATAATATAACAAGCAGTTGAAACAGCTTCAGCCCAAAACCGTGAAGAAACATTACTTTCAATCAAAAGAGTCCTTGCCATTTCTTGTAAAGACCTATTCTTCCTTTCCACAACCCCATTCTGTTCTGGTGTGTATGGAGAGGAAAATTTATGCTGAAAACCAGATTCATCACAGAATTTAGTAAAGTCTTGATTTTCAAACTCACCTCCATGGTCTGTATAAATGCTTGAAATAGTGTGACCTTTCTCATTTTTCAAAATTTGCTAAGAAGGTGCAAAATGAGAAAGGTCACACTATTTCAAGCATTTATACATTTTGAGGTGACCTTTCTCATTTTGCACCTTCTTAGCAAATTTTGAAAAATGAGAAAAAGTCTCAGACTTACTTGCTAGAAAGTAGACCCAAGTAAATCGTGAATAATCATCCACTATTACTAGGCAGAACCTTTTTCCACCAATGCTTTGCGTTTTTGTAGGTCCAAATAAATCCATATGCAGAAGCTGCAGTACACGATTAGTGGAGACTTTATTTATTGGTTTGTAAGAGTTTCTAACCTGTTTACCCAGTACGCATGGTGTGCAGAGATTAGACTTTAAGTAATTGAGAATAGGCAATCCTCGAACAAGTTTCTTGGAAGAGATCTTGGTAATTTGCTTCATGTTGGTATGGCCAAGCTTTCTGTGCCATAGATTAGCTTCATCTTGTACTGATATTAAGCACTGTGATCTTTCTTGATTCACATCCATAAGATAGATATTTACATGTCTACGTTCAGTAAAAGATTAAGTAAAGTCTTTACTGATTTCTGAGCACGTTCCTTCCTGGAAATTGATCTTGAATCCAGTATCGAACAATTGGCTTATGCTAAGCAAATTGTAATTTAATCCTTCCACTAAGGAAACATTGTTGATTGATAGACTTCCAATTTTTACTGTTCCGCGACCAATAATCCTTCCTTTGTTGTTACCACCAAAAGAAACTTTTCCTCCATCTATCTGGACAAGTTTTATGAAGCAACCTGAGTCTCCTGTCATATGTCTTGAGCAGCCACTATCTAGATACCATTTAATCTTCCTTTTGATAGTGACCTACAATTAAAAAGAATTCAAGCTTTCTGTGGTACCCACATCATTTTGGGTCCAGAAGAGTTAGAGTAATAAACAGTCTTTGCCCAATTCCTTTTAACAGGTCTCCAAACCAAAGGACATTCTTTCTCAAAATGTTCTGAGCTTTGACACTTTAAACATTTTAGAGCATTTCGGCCAACGGGTTTTACAAAGACTTTCTGAAATGATTTTTATACACAACTTTTGTTGGTCTTTGTTTGATTCTTTCCTTCACTTTTGGGAAATCAATTAGTGGAATAGTTTCGAAGTCATACCAAGACCTAACTTATCAAAGTAGGGTCTTTGTATCGAAAGAATCTTATCCAATTTTTCAAACCGTTTGGAAATCTTTTTGATATGTTTGAAATATCATTTTTCAAATGAGTATTTTCTTTGGAAACAAAATCTGAGTTTTCTTTCAAGATTGTAAAGTTCTTATCTAACTTTTCAAACTTTTCTTTCCAAATTTTCTCCTGTTGCTTCAATGTAGAATTCTCATTTTTTAATTCGGAGATCCTCTTAAGAAAGGTTTTTAGACCAAGACATAGTTCATCAATATATTTCGAAACTTTGACAGGAATTTTTAGATTACTAACCTCAAGCTCACCGTGTCCGAGTCGTATCCGTCTCAAGGTCTGAGTCTGAATCAGATTTTGCCATCAAACAGATATTGGCATAATCATCATCACTTTCTTCACATTCAGTATCACTCCAAGTCTCTGCTTTTAGTGCCTTTCTGTATTTCTCAGCCTTTCATTTCCTTTTCCTTAACGAGAGGACGGTTGGGTCGATGTGTCCCTTTTTCTTGCATTCAAAGCAAGTCACTTCTTTGTTGGAATCATCTTCATCTGTTGATTTGTTCTGAAACCTTTATGAGCTTTGTTTCTTCCAATTGAATTTTCTTCCATTTCTGTTCAGCTTTCTGAATCTCTTTATCATGAGTGCCAGTTCTTCATCATCTAGATGTTCTTCGGAGTCTGTATTATCAGAATAATCATTAGACTTTAAGGCAATAGATTTCTTACCTTTTGAATCTTCTTCTTCGTTGGTGTGCTATACTTCGTAAGACTGAAGAGTTCCAACTAGTTCATCTACAGAGAGTGAAGCAATCCTCTGTGTCTCCCTTATTGAAGTCTTTATGTAATTCCAATCTTTAGAGAGTCCACGCAGAAGTTTGTTGACCTTCATATGTCCTGAGATTGGATGTCCCTGATATTCAAGACCATTCACAATTTCAGTAAAACGGCTAAACATATCAGTTATTGATTCTCCTGATCTCATCTTGAAAACTTCATATTGTCCCAAAAGAATGTTGATCATTGTCTCTTTCGCTCGATCAGTTCCTTCATAGGTGATGTGAAGCCTATCCCAGACTTCTTTTGCTGTATCACAAGAGGATATTCTGTTATACTCAGTAGGGGATAAAGCACAATATAAGGAATAAATGGCTTTAGCGTCAAGAGTTTGTCTCTTGGTTATTTCTTCTTGAGTCATCTCGATAGGAACAGCAACTTCTTTTCCTCTCTCTGATTCTAATGCAGCAGCAGGAATGATTCTTTTGTCTACTACTTCCCATTCCAAGGGATCTTTCGATCTTAGGAATGCTTTCATCTTGTTTTTCCATATGTTGTAGTCTTTTCCATCAAAGTATGGAGGTCTAGTGTTGCTTTGACCTTCAACCAACCCTGTAGGCAACATACTAGCCATAGATCTTTTACTCAGAAGTAAAAACACTTCTAATAAACGAGTACACGAGCTCTAATACCAATTGTTAGAACTAGTACGAGCACCTAGAGGGGGGTGAATAGGTGATTAAGATGATTTTACAAAAATAACAGAATGTATAGACAATTTCTTTGATGAGGGATTAAGGATTTGAAAACAATAATTGCTGCAAGTGAAAGCAATTTAAAGTAAAAGGATTAGGGATAGAGAATCAAGACTCCGGATTTATAGTGGTTCGGCTTAGACCAAGCCTACGTCCACTCTTCCGCACGAACAGCCCTCTGGCTAGATTTCACTAAGAATCAAAAAGAGAATTTACAGTCTCACGCCCTTGATTCCACAGTGTAGAGACTCTACTACACTTCCTCAAGGTCTCACCACACTTCAGTCCCTCTTTTGATTACAAGTATAGTTCGAAGGATAAGATCACAAAATAACAAAGAGATTCAGACTTTGGAATTCTTCTATCTGGCACTCTTGAACAACTTGAGCGTCTCCCTTTAAATACTTCTTCATGCCTTCATTACCGTTGGCACCTTCCAAAGAAGTTCTTCTAATCAACCCGTTGGACGTAATCAATTTAAAGAGATCTCAAGCTCTTCAAGGAAAATGTTGATAGCCCATCAATCCCGCCGCCCATACAATCGGGATCTTGGTTTCCATAAGTAGAACCTTCCAAGTATAAGTTGCGAATCTAGAGAATCTAGATTATTCGAATACGAATAGAAGATATTGTAGTGCTAATTCCAGGTCGAGAGATATTCCTTAACCGTTGGAGTCAAAACCACACTAGAAGTAATCAGAATAGAAGTTTTAACTTTGTTGGTCTGAAATCTGTCCATGAGAGTTAGACTTTGAAACTTGAGTCTTTGGATCTAGGCTTGCGAGCGCTCGAGCCTCCCCTGAAGTCTCTCGGGGGAAGCTTGCGACGCTCGCTAGCTTTCGATCTCTCTCTCTCCGTTGGTGGTCTTGATTCTCGTCGGGAGGGGCCTATTTATAGGCGGAGGGGTGCCGGTCGACGGAGGGGCTTGGCCGCTGGTCTTTGGCTTGCCAACCGGACCACCGCGGCTGAACCGGCGTCTCATCCGCCACCTGTCCGCCAGCTGCCCCCCATGCGCATCGCCATCCGTCCGTCCATCCGGCGTCGCGCCCTCTGCGCGTGTGTTGCAGAGGCGGACGGAGGAGGAAGAAGGAAGGAGAAGAGGGAAGGGGAAGGGTTTTAGTCGCGCGGGCCGGGCCGTGAGGGCCCGTACGAGGGAGAGAGGAGGGGCTGGGCTCGAAGGCCCAGCCCGATGGGCTGTTTTTGCTTTTCTTTTTGCTTTTTGTTTGTTTTGTTTTGTTATTTTTTTGTTTTTATTATTTATTATCCGAAAAAAGGCAAAATAGACAATTAATAAAAAAGCCTAATTAAAAAAAAGAAATTTAGGCGTCAACAGTATTTCAAGCATGAAATCGGACCGTCAAAAAGTCAGCGGCAGCTTTAGCAACGCTGAATCGTGAAGCTGGTAGACCCCAATCGCGGCTACGAAGACTCGCTCTTAAGGAAGAAAACCGCAGCTCTCTCTCTCTCTCGTGTGTTCTCTGTGTATTGCTTCCCCCAAAAAAAAAAAATTCGTATGTCTGCGAAAGGTCCCTTTTATAGGGAGATGGTCCGAACTCATAAAAAGAACAGCATATTTCTTTTCCTCTTCTGGACACTCGAAATCTTCCTTGGCAGCACGCAATTTCTTGTTTTGAAACAAGAATATATTCACTAAATATATGACCCACGTCGATCAATCCTCTCTTTGTACCATTTCTTCACGTAGAGATATCGAAAGGGACAATATTGCAGACATTCCTTCCTTATGAACAACAAATATTGTCAAAAGGATATATTACCAGAATAATAGATCAAATATATGCCCCCACACGAGACATTATCCTTTCATCAAAATCCGTTCCTGCCCCATTTTCCTTTAGCGGAGATATTCAGTCAAATCTTTGGATGACTTGACCGAATTTTCAATGGCTAAACATATATTCTCTGGGGACGAGTCATTCAAGTGTAGTGACGCTGCTCCTGCTTATTTTCGTTAGACAAGACAAGTGATTCCCATTCATCGGCTTGTCCGAATTCATGGTCTCAATAAAATTCAAGGCCCATAAGTTAAGTCCATATGTTATCGTCCCAATGAAAATGCAGTAAAAATAAATAATATAAACTAAATAATGAATGCTTCTAAAACTATATGTTATGCAACTTAATTCTAATTTGTTTTTAGGGGTTAAAAATTAATTCCTAATTTTTTTAATATGATAAATGACTAAATGGGTCACCAAAATTTAGATGTCAACAATGCTTATGGTAGGCTTTCAAAAATTGAGAAAATTTCAAAAATTCACTGAGAAAGATTTCTTTTACATGAAAATCAATCGAAGATGGGAAGAGAAATCAAGAACGGTTAAAAGATGCATTTACAAGCGTTTCTCCCTCACGTGTCATCTTTTTCCCATGTTTCTAATCTTGACAGGAAAATTAATAATGTATGAAGATCACTATTTTACCGCAATTTCTGACTGTTCTATCACATGCTCCATGCACTGAGAATCAATATCAAACTATAAAGGATGGAAACCAGATAGACAAATCTGATGACTTATCGGAACTTGGACTGTGCGCAACATTCCTCTAAAAGACGGTCTCCATTTATCGCAGGACAAGCACAACGGAACAATCAGAACAGAAAGAAATCCAGAATTCAATCATCGAACTTGTCCAACATATCGTACACCAGCGAGCCAATCAATTGTTAGTAACAAAATCTCCGGCGAGCAAGGGTTAGGTAACCAAATCTCAAGTTCCCAACCAATGTGGCTTTACAAAACATAAACAGAATACACAAGTCTATTTCCTTCCCAAATCGACAAGGATCACTGGATGGTGATGCAGTCTATTTCCTTCCCAAATCGATGAGGATCACAGCATGGGATGCATTGTATGAGGGAGCTATTGGCGAATTATCAATCGCCAATGGGAAAAAATTGACTCAAGATGCATGATTCTCCTTCTCATCTGAGTTTCTTGCCTGCGGCACCAAAACTTCCGGAGCTGCTACACCAGCCTCCTTGCTGAGAATTGTCTCATCACTCCGATCAGCATTCCTTTATCTTAGCACATTACTGCCGCTTGGAGCCGGCATTCGCATAGCCCTAGGTAACTTCAAAGGAATGTCTCCCTGGAGAGATATACCATCATCTGGCTTCTCAGATGCCTTCATTGTTGTCTCAGGCAATGCAGGAGGTGGAGCCACAGGAACGAGCTGGACTACGGCTTTCCCCCATTTCTTTCTCTGATTAGGCTTTGGCGCATTTGTTTTGGCCTGTGAGGGATGTGAAATGAGCAAGAATGTGCAGAAGAAATCAGAACCAAAGTGACATGTGACAGTTAGTGTGTGGTGGTACTAAAGTGACTACAGTCCTGAATTAAAGCAGTTTAAGAGGTAACGAGAAGCAAAGACTTTCCCCTTAATCTAGACTAGCATAAAATTTAAAGATGATAATCTGGCAATCGTTTTAAAACAAGTTATAGATTGGGCGTGACTTTGGATTTCAATGCCAGAAGTGAGATACTAGTGTTTGTTTGGGATACATAGACACCTGCATACTATTGCATGGTAAAAGAACAATGACAAAGGAAACATACCAAGGTGTTCCCGATGTCAGATAAAGGTTTCCTTCTCGCACCAGCTTCATCAGTTGAATCAACACCCTTTTCACCAAATGCACTCTGAAGTAAACTTGCACCATGGGAGGCTAGATTAGATTCACCTGTTTAAGGCACCGCTTTTATCTTGTTCTGAAGATTCCTCCAACTCTTTTGCAGATGCAGACTCTCTGTTGGTGCACTTAATGGATAGGCAGCCACAAAATGGGCCGCAGAGTGATCCAGCGCCCCAACATTCACATCTCGATGCTTTGCATGATGAGCTTTTGCTGCATGAGCAGCAAACCTCAGTCCTATCCTTTGAAGAGGTTCTTTCACCAGAACTCTCCAAATTCACGCCATTACTTCATTAATCTCTGGTTCTTGGGTATCAGAAGATGAATGGCGTCCATTTTTGGCTCTTCTCCTAGGTGGCCGTTTTCCTGACTCTGCACAGTCTTCATCATCATCATCTACTTCCCACTCATCATCCTTCCCATCTGCTGCATCACCATCTGAAGAATCTGATTCTGGTGTGTCCATGTCCTCAAATAGAAACATCGATGCCCTGTGTTCCTACAGAAAAAATCGCCCCTGAATCAGTACAAGCCACTTTGACCAAAAAAATAAAATAAAAAAATCAGTGCAAGCCAATCAATGAGATGGAAAATCTCAACATTATGCAGGCACATAAAGCACGCATCACCAAAGCATAAACTACAAAGGTAAACTTCAGAAAAAAATACTAATTTCCAACACTTCAATGGAAAATAGAGCAAGAAAAAGGCAGACATCTCCCAAACCTGCTTGCGCAAGCCATATTTATGTGGTCCGATGTTTAGGCCGGAATCCCCGGAATCTGCTGCATTTGATTTGTAGTGCTTTTTCAAGAGGAGGTCCTGCCAAATGTTTGCAAGTGAAGACCACTTTAAAAGCATAATCAAGACCAGAATAGATACAAGATAATCAACTAGTGACAATTACATCACACACACACACACACACACACACTAGATATATTATCAAGAGAACTAAGCACAAAAGAGAATTAGAGATTGTTTGACCCGAAGAATTAACAAAAAGCTAGGTATAGAAGCAAATCACATTCCCATGAGACTAGTTTGCTTGCAATAACGGATGAATACTCTGCCAAGATGCTTATGGTAGACTTCTCAGAATAACTACCATATCAATATCTAGCTCCTTTATTAAAACTAATCATTAAAGATACTAGCAGCATATTTACCAAGTTACTCAAACTGCAGCTATAACACAAGTTTAGCAGGTTCAAGTACAACTGTCCACATAAGGCTCTAGCTACCGAATGCATATAGTGCTTGAGTGTTCTCACCTGCGACTTTAGCTGATGAACAAGTTCTAACTTCTGCATTTCCAACTTTCTGATCACAGTGCTTAGTTTGACAACTCTCTCCTTTAAATCTCTTATATGTGAGTCCTCTCTGCAATCAACCTCTTTATCCCACAGTAGACACTTTTAAAAATACAAGAAGAGTCAAGTTTAGCTCGTATTTTTTTTAGTAGTTGCGGGGTGGAAACAGTTTAGTTACATCAAATGCATTATCATTAAAAAATCTCAGAAGCAATAGAACATGATACTTTCCTATGAGACATGTATGACTTACAAAATTTTAGAATCTACTAGAAGATCACAATATAGTACTATGCTGAGTCAATCTGACATGTGTAGTACGATTAGTGCTTAGTACCTCGAAGAAGTTGCCAAATTAAAAAGGTAGTTCATCAGGTTCTTTGCTTGCCACTGAAGACCCTTTCATGCTCTTCTGCTTCTGGAAGAAGTCGCAAGCATGTTCTCAAGAGCAAAAATTCTTGAATCTCTCGCACAAGGAGACACTGCAGGTGGACAATCACTACAAAGTACATCATCCAAAGATATTTAGAGCATATCAACGCCGATATGAAGATGATGAATGAGTGTTGGAAATGGTGATCCATTTTCTAGAATTTCCTAGAGTTGCTAAACTACAATCTAGAATTCCCTAAATGAAGTTTCTGGAAGAAAGAGGAAAATGTCTAGCATGTAAGAGAAGTCTCTAGAAGAACTACAATCTAGAATTTGCTAGAGAAGCCTACATGGTTTGCATTCAAGAGAAGTCCGGAATCTTCTTTAACAGTTTATATAAAGGAGCAAGTGCTCCATGTTTTGTGTTGGGAGCTTCCCATAAAAACCACATCATGTAGCTCTCCACCAACACCTCCTTCAACTATTGTAAAATTATTTTATCCAACTAATGAACCTATTTCCGATATCCCATGTTCTTTGTCCTTCAATTATCCTAGTCTATCCCTTGTCCATCCACTACAAAATATACCATACACTTGCACACAATATCACTAATCAAAAACTATCATCAATACCAAAACCATGCTTCCGCACGCACACATCCAAAAATTATTAACATGGTATCAGAGCCAGATGCGCCCAGGTTCGTAACTGAGCTAGGCGTAAGGGACCATGAAGCTAGAGCTAGGCATATTTGGATGGAGTTTTGGGCATTTGTCCTCACCATCCTCAACTAAAAAAGGCCAGAGCCCGAGCCAGAGCTAGGCATACTCGGTGAAATCCCAAGTAAAGTTGGGCAATGGTGCATTAGTAGATGTCAAAAGGAAAAGGCACCATCACCGTGGAAACAAATAAAGGCCCAAAATATATACATAATGTATATCTAGTCCCTCATATTGCACAAAATCTCTTAAGTGTGGGCCAAATGATACAAAGTGGGTATTCTCTATATTTTAATCGAGATGCCTGCATTATCTATGATAAATATAAAAATATCATTGCCTCTGTTAAGATGAAAAATAACAATTTTCCTATTCAATGGAAATATGTCAAAGATATAGCCATGAAAGCTCAACTTGATGATTCATGGCTATGGCATCGAAGATTTGGCCACTTCAATTTTGCTGGGCTAAAAATTCTCCATCAGAAAAATATGATGAGAGATTTTCCAGCCATCACAGAAATTTCAGATGTTTGTGAAGGTTGTCTTCTTGGAAAACAACAGAGACAGTCTTTCCCATCTGGAGGTGCATGGAAAGCTAAGAAGCCATTAGAACTTGTCCACACGGACGTGTGCGGTCCGATGAGGACACCTACACCCAGTCAAAATATATATTTCATCCTATTCATTGACGATTACACAAGAATGACGTGGGTATACTTTCTTCGAGAAAGATCTGAGGTTTTCTCTATCTTTAGAAAATTCAAGAACCACGTCGAGAATCAAAGTGGCCAAAGAATCAAAGTCCTAAGGAGTGACAGAGGCACAGAATACAATTCAAAGGAGTTTAATAAATTTTGTGAAGATAAAGGAGTCCATCATCAACTAACCGTTGGCTACGCCCCCGAACAAAATGGAGTAGCTGAAAGAAAAATAGAACCGTCATGGAGATGGCAAGGTCTATACTAAAGGAGAAAGGCATTCCCAACACTTTTTGGGCGAAGCAGGTTTATACTGCAAAGATACCTATTAAACAAAAAAGTCCAACTAAAGCTGTTCAAAATAAAACACCGGTCGAAGCATGGAGTGGACAGAAGCCTTCAACAAAGCATCTCAAAGTGTTTGGATGCATATGCTACATCCACATCCCTGCTCAAAAAAGGAGTAAGTTAGATGAAAAGACAAAAAAGGGAATATTCCTCGGCTACAGTGACCAATCAAAAGGATATCGAATTTACAACCTAAGAACTAAAAAGCTTATGATTAGTCGAGACGTCGAGTTTGACGAGAATGCTGCTTGGAATTGGGAGGACGAAAAGATCGAGAAGAAGTACATCACCTTGCCAAACATACCACATGCTCAAGAGGAGTCAACGTCACAAGAAGAAGGAGAACGACCGGATTCCACCACTCATGACATAACTCCACCAAGCTCTCCAAGAGTGACGCAAGAAGAATCTGTTGGATAAATTTTCTTCAGAGATTTTGAAGTTGACAAAACATTTCTCTCAGTCTAGTCTGAAGACTTGCAGACTCTACTGGCAAAGTCTGAAGATCAAAGTCTGACGCTAACAAGACTCAAGTTTCAAAGTCTACTCTCATGGACAGTTTCCAGACCGACAAGATAAAAACTTCTATTCTTATTCTATATAGTTTTTACTTCAACGGCTAAGGAATATCTTTCGACCGGAATCGCACTACAAGATTTTATATTCGTATCCGAATTATATAGATTCTCTAAAGATTCACAACTTATTTGGAAAGTTCTACTTATGGAAACCAAGATCCTGATTGTATGGGCGAGCAGGATTGATGGGCTATCTACACTTACCTTAAAGAGCTCGAGATCTCTCCAAATTGATTATGTCCAACGGGTTGATTGGAAGAACTTCTTTGGAAGGTGCCAACGGTAATGAAGGCATGAAGAAGTGTATAAGAGAGACGCTCAAGTTGTGGAAGGGTGCCGGATAGAAGAATTCCAAAGTCTGAATCTCCATGTTATGTTTGTGATCTTATTCTTCGAGCAATACATGTAATCAAAAGAGAGACCATAGTGTGGTGAGACCTTGAGGAAGTGTAGTAGAGTTTCTACACTGTGGACTCAAGAGCGTGAGACTGTAAACACTCTTTTGATTCTTAGTGAAATCCAGCCAGAAAGGGTCTGTCCGTGCGGGAGAGTGGACGTAGGCTTGGTCTAAGCCGAACCACTATAAATCTGAGTCTTGATTCTCTATCCCTAATCCTTTTATCTTTCATTACTTTCATTTGCAGCGATTGTTGTTTTTAATTCATTAATCTCTTATTCGGATTAAAATTGCAAAAATCGCTTTAGTCACCTATTCACCCCCCTCTAGGTGCTAATTCTAGTCCTAACAATTGGTATCGAGCTTGTGTACTCGTTTATAAGAAGTGTCTTTACTTCGAGTAAAAGATCTATGGCTAGTATGTTACCTACGGGGTTGGTTGAAGGTCAAAGCAATACCGCACCTCCACACTTTGATGGAAAAGACTACAAAGATATGGAAAAACAAGATGAAAGCATTCCTAAGATCGAAAGATCCTTTGGAATGGGAAGTGGTAGATAAAGGAATCACTCCCGGCGCATCGAATCGAGAGAGGAAAAGAAGTTGCCGATCCCATTCTAATGACTCAAGAAGAAATCACCAAGAGACAAACTCTTGACGCTAAAGCCATTTACTCCTTATATTGTGCTTTATCCCCTACCGAGTATAACAGAATATCTTCTTGTGATACAGCAAAAGAAGTCCGGGATAGGCTTCACATTACCTATGAAGGGACCGATCGAGTGAAAGAGACAAGGATCAATATTCTTTTGGGACAATATGAAGTCTTTAAGATGAGATCGGGAGAATCAATAACCGACATGTTTAGTCGCTTTGCGAAATTGTGAATGGTCTTGAATATCGTGGACATCCAATCTCGGGACATATGAAGGTCAACAAACTCCTACGAGGACTCTCTAAAGACCGGAATTACATAAAAACCTCAATAAGAGAGACACGAGGGATTGCTCCACTCTCTGTAGACGAACTGGTTGGGACTCTTCAATCTTATGAAGTAGAGCAAACCAACGAAGAGGAAGATTCAAAAGGTAAGAAATCTATTGCCTTAAAGTCTAATGACTATTCTGATGCTACAGACTCTGAAGAAGATCTAGATGATGAAGAACTGGCACTCATGATAAAGAGATTCGAAAGTTGAACGAAAAGGAAGAAAATTCAACTGGAAGAAACAAAGCTCACAAAGGTTTCAAAACAAATCAACAGAGAAGATGACTCTAACAAAGAAGTGACTTGCTTTGAATGCAAGAAAAAGGGACACATCGTACCCAACCGTCCTCTCGTTAAAGAAGAGAAAAGGAAAGACCGAGAAATACAGGGAAGGCACTCAAAGCGAGACCCGGAGTGATACCGAATGTGAAGAAAGTGATGATGATTATGCCAATATATGTTTAATGACAAAATCTGATTCAGACTCAGACCTTGATTCAGATACAGACTCAGACAGTGAACTCGAGGTTAATAATCTAAAAATTCCTGTCAAAGTTTAGAAATATATTGATGAACTTTGTCTTAGTCTAAAAACTTCTCTTAAGAGGATCTCCGAATTGAAAAAGGAAAATTCTACATTGAAGCAACAGAAAAACTTTGGAAAGAGAAGTTTGAAAAGTTAGAAAACAACTTTACCGTCTTGAAAGAAAACTCGGACTCTGTTTCCAAAGAAAATAATCTTTTGAAAAATGATATTTCTAATATATCAAAAAGATTTTCAAATGGTTCTGAAAAGTTGGATAAGATTCTTTCGATACAAAGACCCTACTTTGATAAGATAGGTCTTGGTATGACTTCTGAAACTATTCCTCTAATTGATTTCCCAAAGGTGAAGGAAAGAATCAAACAAAGACCAACCAGAATTGTTTATAAAAATCATTTCCAGAAAGTCTTTGTAAAACCCGTTGCGTAAATGCCTTGAAATGTTCCATGTGTCAAAGCTCATAACATTTTGAGAAAGAATGTCATTTGGTTTGGAGACCAAGTTAAAAGGAATTGGGCAAAGACTCATTTATTGCTCTAACTCTTCGGACCCAAGATGATGTGGGTACCAAAGAAAGCTTGAATTCTTTTAATTGCAGGTCACTATCAAAAGGAAGATTAAATGGTATCTAGATAGTGGCTGCTCAAGACATATGACAGAGACTCAAGTTGCTTCATAAAACTTGACCGAAAGATGGAGGAAAAGTTTCCTTTGGAGGTAACAACAAAGGAAGAATCATTGGTCGTGGAATAGTAAAGATTGGAAGTCTCAATCGATCAAGAATGTTTCCTTAGTTGAAAGATTAAATTACAACTTGCTTAGCATAAGCCGGTTGTGTGATACTGGATTCAAGATCAATTTCCGGAAGGAACGTGCTCGGGAATCGGTAAAGACTTTACTCAATCTTTTACCGGACGAAGACATGGAAATATCTATCTTCGGATGTGAATCATGAAAGATCACAAAGTGCTTAATATCAGTACAAGATGAAGCTAATCTATGGCACAGAAAACTTGGCCATACCAATATGAAGCAAATCAGCAAGATCTCCTCCAAGAAACTTGTTCGAGGATTGCCTATTCTCAATTACTTAAAGTCTGATCTATGCACACCATGCGTATTGGGTAAACAGGTTAGAAACTCTTACAAACCAATAAATAAAGTTTCCACTAATCGTGTACCGCAGCTTCGCATATGGATTTATTTGGACCTACTAGAACGCAAAGCATTGGTGGAAAAAGGTTCTCGCCTAGTAATAGTGGATGATTATTCATGATTTACTTGGGTCTACTTTCTTTCAAGTAAGTCTCGAGACTTTCTCTCTCTTTTCAAAGTTTGCTAAGAAGGTGCGAGAATGAGAAAGGTCACACTATCTCAAGCATTCGTACGAGACCATGGAGGTGAGTTTGAAAATCAAGACTTTACTAAATTCTCGTGATGATTCTGGTTTTCAACACAAATTCTCCTCTCCATACACACCGAACGTAAATGGGGTTGTGGAAAGGAAGAATAGGTCTTTACAAGAAATGGCAAGAACTCTTTTAATTGAAAGTAATATTTCTTCAAGGTTTTGGGCTGAAGTCAAGTTTCGACCGCTTGCTATATTATTAACAGTATTTTTAAGACCAATTCTTGAGAAAACCCCTTATGAAATTTTTAAAGAAAAGAAACCAATTGTTTCTTATTTTCAAGTATTTGGTTGTAAATGCTTTATTCTGAAGAATGCAAATGATCGAGTTGGTAAGTTTGAAGAAAAATCGATGAATGATTCTTTCTTGGTTACTCAACCGCAAGCAAAGCCTATAGAGTATTCAACAAGAAGACTCGGGATCCGTGGAAGAATCAATGAACGTCAAATTTCAAGACTCTCCACAAGTTCAACCAATACAGATCAAGAATCGAAATCGTTCCCGCACTCGCTAGATCTATCACCCATAAAGCAGTTCAAAATCCAGATGCAATACAACAAGTTGTTGATGAAGAATCAACTCAAGAAAATGATCAACAACCTATCAGACCATCTAGTAACTGGAAGCACAAGTCCAGTCATCCCGAAGAACTCATTATTGGAAACGCTAATGAGGGAATTCGTACAAGATCCAAAAGACGAGAAGAGTCTAGTGCCGTTGCACTTATTTCTCGAAATAGAACCCAAAAACATTGAAGAAGCCTTAGCCGATGAAAGCTGGATTGAAGCAATGCAAGAAGAGCTCGAGACAATTCAGTATTAACGACGTTTGGGAATTAACTCCTAAACCAAAAGGTAAATCTGTTATTGGAGCTAAATAGGTTTTTAGGAACAAAGTTGATGAAAAAGGCAAAGTGACAAGAAACAAAGCAAGACTCGTGGCTAAAGGATACACGCAAGAAGAAGGGATAGACTATGATGAGACTTATGCTCCAAGTAGCAAGGTTAGAAGCAATCGATTACTACTTGCTTTTGCATGTTATAAGAATTTCAGGTTATTTCAAATGGATGTCAAAAGCGCATTCCCCGAATGGAGTTATTCAAGAAGAAGTCTATGTGGAACAACCTCCTGGATTTGAAGACTCAAATAAACCGGACTCGGTGTTCGACCGAAGAAAGCTTTATATGGATTAAAACAAGCTCCTCGAGCTTGGTATGAAAGGCTAAGTAATTTCTTAATTCAAAGTGGTTTCTCTAAAGGAAAGGTAGACACTACTTTGTTTATTAAAAAGGAAGGCAAAAGCTTTCTACTTGTTCAGATTTATGTTGATGACATTATATTCGGATCATCTAATGAGACTTTGTGCAAGAAATTTTCTAAGTCTATGCAGGATGAATTTGAGATGAGCATGATGGGTGAACTATCCTTCTTCCTTGGTCTACAAGTAAAACAACTGAAAGAAGGAATCTTTATTCATCAAGAAAAATATGCAAAAGAACTTGTTAAAAAGTTCGGTCCGGAGAATTGAAAAAGACCGACATTCTTATGTCAAGTTCTTTGAAGATAGACAAAGACGAAGCGGGGAAGAAAGTCGACCAAAAATTATACGGAGTATCATTGGTTCACTTCTTTATCTTACTTTTGCATCTAGACTGACATATTATTTAGTGTTTGCATATGTGCTAGGTTTCAATCGATCCTAAGGAATCTCATTTAAGTGCTGCTAAACGTATCATTAAATATGTTGCAACTACGCTAAGATTGGTCTATGGTATCCCAAAGTAGGAGACTTTACCCTTCTTGGTTATTCATACGCAGATCTTGCAGGTTGTAGAGTTGAAAGAAAAAGCACATCAGGTACTAGTCAATTACTTGGAAACAGGGCAGTATCTTGGTTTTCAAGAAAGCAAAGTACTGTGGCTCTTTCAACAGCTGAAGCAGAATACGTAGCACTTGGAAGTTGCTATTCTCAAATACTATGGATAAAACAACAACTACGAGACTTTGGTATTGAAGACTCTTGCACAGAGATCAAATGTGACAATACCAGCGTAATCAATCTTACAAAGAATCCTATCCTACATTCAAGAGCAAAACATATTGAGATTCGACATCATTTTATAAGAGATCATGTTCAGAACAAAAAGTCTTGATATAATTTATTGACTCGAAGAATCAACTGCGCACATCTTCACAAAGCCACTTGAGAAAAGCTTATTTGAGTCTATTCGCTCAAGACTCAATAATTTATCTCTTGAAGACTGTTGAAGCTCGGACTCGAATCTAAAAGTCGACAACGTATCAAACTCAAAAGTTGTAGACTTGGAATACCAATCGACACGACTGTAAGTTCATTTATTTACTTAAACTGTTATCTCGAAAAAGGTAAGTTTGTCTCGTTTATATATGTATAATCATGTTTATTAAGGCAGTTAATCTTAAAAAGGGTGGTTATCGATTTATTAAGGCAGTTATTTTTAAAAAGGAATTTCTTTTGCGACGCTTCGCTTACCACGATTCGATTACCTTTTATACTCCTTCTCCTTCTCCGTTTTACTTTCCCCAGAAACCCTAGTTCAAAAGCTTTTCACTCTCTGAAATTTCTCTCCTCAATTTCTACTTCTCAAGTTTTTTACTTTCTTGCGACACAAGTGTGAAAGTTCCATCCAAGAAAGCGACAATGTCTTTCCAAAGGAAATCTTCAAGAATAGCGAGCGGGGGACCACAAGGCTCGGTGAGGGGCCTACGCATTTTGATCTCACGAAGAAAGTGACTTTCCAAGAGAACGAGACGCACCAACAATCTCAACAGCGCACCTCCTCGACTAGATCACATGTTCGTCATCCTCAACATGCGAAGAAATCATTGAAGATGTTGAACCTGTAAGATCCCTTAAGCCTGCATTTGTTTATAGGCTCTATTCTGCGTTGAAAGAAGGAGGTTCTGCAATGACTTTCATTGATGAATTTTTTAAAGAAAAAGGTTATAAAAATGAGACACACTTTCTCACTGTGATGGAGCGATCGGGCGTTGTTCTGTTGGAACGGCAGCAAAAAGTCTTTGCAAACTTTCCCAAAGTGACCCTCGATTTGGTGCTGTAAATCAACCCGAGGGAAAGGATGATGATGAGAAAATGTTTGTCCATTTTAAACCTTGGATGGGTGTGGCTGCAAATCTTCAAGGAAAGAAGGATGAATTGTTTCGTTCAGAGGAACACAGGAAAGGGTATGAGAAACTGCTGAAGCGAGGGGTGATGAATCCACGAACGGTGGATTTTGATTTTCTGGATCTATTAAGCATCAATCTGAGAGAGAAGTTTGAGAAACTTCAACTTCATAAGTTACATGCGAGTGTGAGGTGGCCTATTCCGAATTAACCGCATACTTTTATTCCAATCTCAGTTTTCTTGATGCCAATAGCTTTTCTTTCAGTGTGAGAGATAGAGAATATGTGGTTGACACGGACACTCTGGCGGATGTAATTGGTGTGGAAAGAAGAGCTTTCCAATCAATTTACGTGTCGTGAGTCATGCAACTGAACTTGCGAGAGACGAGAATCGCGAAGGTCGTCTCTCCTACTCCGGGATGAATGCTACAAACACTTTGCTTCACAAGATAGTGATCAACCGTGTCTTAGACCTAAATCAACTTCAAAGACAGATGTGTCCATCCCGAAGCAAAATTGATGTATGCAATCAAGATCGGTCTTAACTTCTCTCTGCCACACACTATCATGTTTCATATGTACAGGACTATGGCAAAGGACAAGGGAAAACTCCCTTATGCTGCTCTCATCACTCGTCTTTTCAGACATCTAAACATCCAGCCTCCCCACATTCTCTCTGTGAAGACTATTGATCAAATGGTCATCGGACTGAGGATGATTACAAAGATGCGTCTGAAAGAACTCAGCAAGAAGCTGGAGCAGTTCAAGGAGAAAACCCCTGTTAAGACTAGATCAGACTCTTCTGCTGCCAAGAGGAAAGGAAAGGAACCTGTGACTGGTCCTATCAAGAAGAGGCGGGCAATCATCTTGGAGGATGAAGATGATGAGGATGATATGCCTATCTCTGCCTTTGTTTCTCGATGCTCGCTCCCGTATCACTTTGTACCCGAGAACAACAATTTGCAGAGGAAACTGAGAAAGGAAACCAGGAAAAGGAATCCTTACAAAAAGAAGAAGAGGAAGAAGAGAAAGAGAAAGAGGAAGAAGAAGAAGAAGAGAAAGAGAAAGAGGAAGAAGAAGAAGAAGAGGAAGAGGAAGAGGAAGAAGAAAAAGATGAAGAGGAAGAGTCCGCAAAGACAGACTCTCGGCATCAACCAAATTGCGAGACTCACAAGCCAAAACAGATTCTCCAGCGAAAAAAGGAGGATCAACAACATCTTGTCACTGAGGAAACTCCTCAGAAAGAAGAGTACTTCTCCCCTCCAGAAGGCATTGAAACAGGGGGAGATATCCAAAGAGAAAGTACTCATCTTCTCTTGACATTTACCAGTGCAAGTGTGAGTAGATAGCCTCCTGATGCAGAAGATGTTCATGCTGCTCATTTTCCTGAGGGAGAGGCATCATCTCCAAACATTGATATCCCTGCTGATATTCACACTGGCTTAACTCCACCATCAGACCGAGTTGACGCAAGCACACAGACTGATAATTCAGGAGATTTCAGAAGGTTGCTTGACATAATTTTGGAGCTCAAAGGCCAAATATATGCTTTGGGGTGTGAATTTCAGACTCTTCAGAATGAGAATCATGCTATGTTCATCTCTTTGCATGATCAGCTTAAAGGTGTTCAACGTCAGGTTCAGGCCACTGCAAAAGGCACTGCTCTCGCTCAACTACAGGAAGACTTGAGAAAGCTGGAAGGAACTGTCAAGTCTATGGAGGACTTTCAACTTGTTCGCATTCCTCGTGCTCCTTGATTTTCTTACTTTTTAATGCGACAAAAGGGGGAGAAGACTTTGCGGGCGAGATTATTTTCATTATATTCTCATTCCAAACCCAAACCTTACCCAAACCTTCATTTCTAAATTTTTTTTGGATTTAATAGTTTGTTATGTTTGTGATTGACATTTTGACTTTATCTTGAGTTTTTGAATGTTTGCTTACTACTGCATTACTTTAAGCTGTTAAAATTAGATAAAGATAGTAATGTCTGCACATGACTAATGAGGTTTCTGTGGATGCAGATCTGTGTACAGGACATCTGTGTACAGGACATCTTATACTATTCTTATTCTAATCCTTTATGAGATATCTTTGCTAGCTTAAAAGTTGTTTTGCAGGGCAATAGTATTCAAATCAGGGGAAAGTTTTGTCACCATCAAAAATGGGGAGATTGTTGGATAAATTTTCTTCGAGAGATTTTGAAGTTGACAAAACATTTCTCTCGTCTAGTCGAAGACTTGCGAGACTCTACCGGCAAAGTCTCGAAGATCAAAGTCGACGCTAACAAGACTCAAGTTTCAAAGTCTACTCTCATAGACAGTTTCCAAACCGACAAGATAAAAAACTTCTATTCTGATTCTATATAGTTTTTACTTCAACGGCTAAGGAATATCTTTCGACTGGAATCAGCACTACAAGATTTTATATTCGTATCCGAATTATATAGATTCTCTAAAGATTCACAACTTATTTGGAAAGTTCTACTTATGGAAACCAAGATCCTGATTGTATGGGCGAGCAGGATTGATGGGCTATCTACACTTACCTTAAAGAGCTCGAGATCTCTCCAAATTGATTATGTCCAACGGGTTGATTGGAAGAACTTCTTTGGAAGGTGCCAACGGTAATGAAGGCATGAAGAAGTGTATAAGAGAGACGCTCAAGTTGTGGAAGGGTGCCGGATAGAAGAATTCCAAAGTCTGAATCTCCATGTTATGTTTGTGATCTTATTCTTCGAGCAATACATGTAATCAAAAGAGAGACCATAGTGTGGTGAGACCTTGAGGAAGTGTAGTAGAGTTTCTACACTGTGGACTCAAGAGCGTGAGACTGTAAACACTCTTTTTGATTCTTAGTGAAATCCAGCCCGGAAGGGATGTCCGTGCGGAAGAGTGGACGTAGGCTTGGTCTAAGCCGAACCACTATAAATCTGGAGTCTTGATTCTCTATCCCTAATCCTTTTATCTTTCATTACTTTCATTTGTAGCGATTGTTGTTTTTAATTCATTAATCTCTTATTCGGATTAAAATTGCAAAAATCGCTTTAGTCACCTATTCACCCCCCTCTAGGTGCTAATTCTAGTCCTAACAGAATCTACTCCAGAGTCTCTAGTACTAAGGGTAAAAGCCCTTAGAAAAATTTACGACACATGCAACTTTGCTATTTTGGAACCAGAAAACTACGAACAAGCATCCAAAGATGAAGTCTGGATAAAAGCCATAGAGGAAGAGATCAAGATGATCGAGAAAAATGAAACTTGGGAGCTTGTCGATCGACCCAAAGACAAAGAGATCATTGGCGTCAAGTGGGTCTACAAGACGAAGCTCAACGCGGATGGATCAATTCAGAAGCATAAAACAAGGCTTGTGGCGAAAGGATACTCGCAACAACCAGGTATTGACTATACTGAAACTTTCGCTCCTGTTGCTCGCCTTGATACTATTCGGGCTTTCATAGCTCTAGCAGCACAAAAAGAATGGAAGATCCATCAACTAGATGTAAAATCAGCATTCCTAAATGGATATCTTCAAGAAGAAATTTATGTAGCTCGACTAGAAGGCTTTACTGTCAAAGGCAATGAAGAAAAAGTCTTAAAGTTTAAGAAGGCCCTATACGGCTTAAAACAAGCACCACGTGCGTGGTATAGTAGAATCGATGAATACTTCATCAAACAAGGATTCAGGAGGAGTATGAGTGAGCCGACACTCTACATCAAGACCCAAGGTAAGTCCGACACTCTCATTGTCTCTCTATATGTAGATGATCTCATATATACAGGAAACAATGAGACAATGATCCAAGAATTTAAAGAAGAAATGATGAAGACATTTGAAATGACAGACTTGGGCTTGATGAACTATTTCCTCAGTATTGAAGTCAATCAAGATGAAGGAATTTTCATCTCGCAAAAGAAATATACCAAAAACCTCCTAAAGAAATTCAAGATGAACTATTGCAAAGCAGTTTCAACCCCGCTCATGACAAATGAAAAACTATTGAAGGAAGATGGAGCGAGAAAAAGCCGATGCCTCCCTCTATAGAAGTTTGATTGGCAGTCTGCTATATCTCACTGCTACACGACCAGATGTTATGTATGCGACAAGTCTACTATCACGATTCATGCAAAGTCCGAGTCAAATTCACTTCGGAGCTGCCAAGAGAATTCTTAGATATTTACGAGGAACTATAGATTACGGCATTCGGTGTCGCCCAAGTGCTAACGCCAAGCTCATTGGCTACACTGATAGCGACTGGGCTAGTTTAGCTGATGATAGGAGAAGTACAACTGGCTATGCATTCACTCTGGGTTCTGGAATATTCTCATGGGCATCCAAAAAGCAAGACTCAGTGGCACAATCTACTGCAGAAGCTGAATACATCGCAGCTGCTACGACCGCCAGTCAAGCAATATGGCTTCGAAGAATTCTAGAAGACATTGGAGAAGCACAGATGGAATCAACTTCGATACTTTGCGACAATAAGTCCGCAATCGCTATATCAAATAATCCAGTATTCCATGGAAAAACCAAACATATAGACATCAAATATCACTTCATACGAGAGGCGCAAAATAACAAAGAGATCGAGCTGAAATATTGCAAAACTGAGGAACAAATAGCGGACATCTTCACTAAAGCACTATCGCGAGCCAAGTTCGAGACTTTGCGGGAAATGCTTGGAGTAACACAAAATTGGATCAAGGAGGAGTGTTGAATTATTGATCCAATTTCTAGAAATTTCATGAAAGATTTGAGCTAGAAAAGTCAAGAAAAATCCTTAAGAAAATCTAGCTTAGGTGGCAAAGAAAAATGTAGAAGCATATGTGTAGAACTCTCTAGAAGAAGAGATGATAAATTACAATCTAGAACTCTCTAGATTAAGCCTAAGTGGACAACATTCTAGACAAATCTAGAATGTTGGTAGAGCACCCTATAAATAGGAAAGAGGGGAGAGCTTAGTAGAAAAAAAAAAATGTAAGCAAGCTCCTCCTTCCCTTTGTACCATAATCAATAACTAAAAAGTTCTTTCTTGTTCCCTTGTATTCTCTTCTAACACTTCCTCGCACACATCCAAAAATTATTAACATGGTATCAGAGCCAGATGCGCCCAGGTTCGTAACTGAGCCAGGCGTAAGGGACCATGAAGCCAGAGCTAGGCATACTTGGATGGAGTTTTGGGCGTTTGTCCTCACCATCCTCAACTAAAAAAGGCCAAAGCCCGAGCGAGAGCCAAGAGAGCTAGAGCCGGAGCCAAAGCCAAAACCAAAGCCGGAGCCAAAGCCAGAGCCTACGAGAGCCAGAGCCAGAGCCCGAGCTAGCAACTACAACTAAGAGCATTTTGATGACCCAAGACATATGGGACGTCATTGAAGAAAAGTCATGCATATTCAAAGGCAAGTGCAAGTGGTTCGACAAGAGAATGCAAGGGATCGTGGAACGAAGATGACATAAAAGGCATGGGACAAACTACAAGGAGAATTTCAAGGTACGTTCGAGGATTTATGATACAATGTCCGGATTATCCCGAAAATGGATCAAGGGGGAGTGTTGGAAATGGTGATCCATTTTCTAGAATTTCCTAGAGTTGCTAAACTACAATCTAGAATTCCCTAGATGAAGTTTCTGGAAGAAAGAGGAAAATGTCTAGCATGTAAGAGAAGTCTCTAGAAGAACTACAATCTAGAATTTGCTAGAGAAGCCTACATGGTTTGCATTCAAGAGAAGTCCGGAATCTTCTTTAACAGCTTATATAAAGGAGCAAGTGCTCCATGTTTTGTGTTGGGAGCTTCCCATAAAAACCACATCATGTAGCTCCCCACCAACACCTCCTTCAACTATTGTAAAATTATTTTATCCAACTAATGAAACTATTTCCGATATCCCATGTTCTTTGTCCTTCAATTATCCTAGTCTATCCCTTGTCCATCCACTACAAAATATACCATACACTTGCACACAACATCACTAATCAAAAACTATCATCAATACCAAAACCATGCTTCCACACGCACACATCCAAAAATTATTAACAATGAGCAAATGGTGAATTATCGCAAACAGAATCTGCTGCTACTTCCCCAACCTTAAGTTTGCTGCTTACGCAATTTTGCTTCTTACGTAAGTCTAGCAATCTCCTTCGCCATTCTGGCCCTCCTACAGAATGAGTGGAACTTATTTAGGAGAGGGAATACACTGTGCCACGTGTACGCAAATGACAATCTAAAAGCACAAAAACTGACAAAGTAGCACATAATTACTAACTGGCCGAAATCCTAAAACAATAATGAGAGTGAACTAATATAAATGTGCATATAGACCCAAAACGCTTGCGCATGAACAAACCCCTAATTTAGCGTGCTTAGAAGAACTTTTCAAGAATGACATTCACCAAGAAACAAGAAGCAACTGCCTCTTGTCATATATAGCAGAATATTGAATTAAACGTACTATAGTACTATGGCATCAGTGAACGGCATTAACCAAAAAGAGAGAGAGAGAGGTTAATTGAAAGGCCATTATATACTATACAACTGAGACAAATGATTGTAAAAGAAAAAAGAAAATCTACAACCCAGACAAACAATAAACTTTGTATGATCATGAAGATGAGAAATACATCTCAATTGGATTTCCTTCGTGATAATTAAGAATTGAACTCACTCTTTCATACGACGTTCATATTCAGAACGTACTTCATGAACCCATATGGTGACTTCTAGCTCGTGCTCAATGGTCCGCATCAAAGCCTTTTCTCGACAAAATACAATTTGTCAGAATCTTTTTAGAGAAGGAACTCGAACATTCACTAAGACATTAGATATCTATGAGATTAAAGGTTCAATTGGGCTTATCCAGGTGCAAATGCAATGAGCCTGTTGGCCCCTTGGATAAGATAAACTTTCATTCATCACACGTCAAACAGGATGTAAAATGGACACCCGCAGCACCCCTGTCAAAGGACCTTTGCCACCCGCAGCACCTGTCAAAGGAAAATTAATTGACTAAAATAGAGACAAAAAGATGAGCACAATGCCTTTGTTTATGTAAGCTCCCTACCAGATGTCTCCCTAGAGAAGCTTTTCGAGACTCCAGCAGTTCCTTCAGCCTTTTGGTAGCCATAGAAGCTTCTTCTGTCTTCCGCTGTAAGACCTGATACTGACCACGAGCACAAAATAATAGAAAGAGTAAAAGAATAGTATACTCTTGATTAAGAAAAATTCAAGGAATCTATCAAAAAAGAAACTAAATTACCATCTTCTGCCTTTGGTTCAAAGCCAATTACTTGTGCATCTCATACTCATTCCTCCGTTCCTCTTTCTCCAGCTGTGCAACAAGAAACACATATTTATGGGAGACCTAACATGAGTAGCGAAAACATAATTTATAGGAACCAATAATAGGATGAACGTGACACTCTAATGCAGGTGGTTAAGCCGAACATTAAAATTTCAATGCCCAGCCAGATTCTTACCAAAGCCATATGATATTGCAGTGCGCATCCTATGCATTAATCTTTCTTCATAAATATACGAATAATCGTGACACTGGATCTTGCATGTTTTAAATAACAAAATAAAATCCCTTTTAAAAAAAAAAGTTCAGTTTTTCCTCCCCCTTAATATCATGCATGACCTACGTCTTGCATGTTTTAAATAACAAGATAAAATCTCGTTCAAAAAAAAAGGTTCATTTTTTTCTTCCCTTAATATCATGCATGACCTAGAGGGAATTGATATGTCAAATTCGAAAATATAGATGCGGTAAGGAGAAAGGAAATAAATCGCGATCACAGGCTGCCTAGCAGTTATACAAGGTGGGATAGTGTTGTTATGGGATCGAGTGATGACAGAAATTACATAAAGAGTCGGAGGTGTCCCAAACATTAATTTTTTCCTTTGCTTGCCCATTTAAAATCTCAAGATTCTCTAGTTTTAGCTGGAAATCTAAGACTCCGCACAATTTTATAAACATTTGATGAATTTGATTTATGATAATCTAAGCTTATTGCGTCTCTGTTCTTAGTTCACACATTAAAAGCATTTGAAATTTACGGAAGCACTATAATAGGCACAACAGTCATTATTCTTTGTCAGCATTTCGCTTTTTATGGTGGTAGAGACAAGAAAATGAGACAGTGAAAGTAAAGGAGTCCCTTTCTACAAGATGAAGGGGAAAAAACGAGGGAGGCTTTGGTCTCGCCACCTAGGGGAGGCACATAAATGAGGGAGTTTGGGCATTGCACGAAGCAAAGGCGAGGACGGATCGAGCTGATACAACTTTTCTCAAGTCGCATCGATTCAATTATCAAAAAGAGGGATGGAGGCGTGTGCTAGCTAGCTTAGCTGCCAACGACCCTCGATTAATGGAGGTCATGCTCTTATGAGAGACGAGTACTGATTTCTGTCGGGATTATCGTATAACAATTGTGAAAGGGGCTGGCTGCTAGTCTCTCTCGTTGCAAGCTCATCGCCACTCTCTGGGCCCGTTTGGTTCAGCTTTGGGGAAATGCCCTTGGGAGAATGCAAATACCTCTGAAGTAAATGTGTTTTCCAAAATGCTAGACTGTTTGGTAAAATA